>OX243886.1:5000-1216500 GCA_945859645.1 Amphipoea oculea | reverse complement strand
TGATTACAAGGTTGTCAGTACTGCATGCCACCTTGAAACATCCGAAAGTTTCTTTGATTAAGTTCTAATGGATTTTTAGTACCTATATCCATAAAACTTTTAGATATCTAGATCTGCTCGATATTTGTCCTTCATCAATTACCTAACTTTATTTACTTCTCTATTCGACAAAGAAGCCCCACCAGTTGATTAAATTATTTATTTACAGTTTTTTAGTTAGTTATTTAATTCAGGAGGAATGACGTAAACGGAAGACGTACACACGATTCTTTTGCACGTTGCCAAGAATGTAAATAATAATTAGAGTTTTAATTAGGAAATAACACAGTTCAATCTATCATCTTGTGTACAGACGCCAGCACATCAAGCTACCCGAAACTGTCAAATTTTCCCAATCAACTTTGAACCTTATTGTTTAGCGATAAAGTTGAAAATCTATTAAAGAAATTTGACAGATTGTAGTAGCTTGATGTGCTTGCGTCTGTACTTATTCCAGTCCAGCTTTATTTTTTGCCGTCAATCTTTAATCCAGTTTGGGAGTCTCCTTGTGTTGAATGATTCATCTACTGCAAAAACTTGGGTTATTTTCACTGATCCTGACTTTGAATTACTCACCTTTGTGTTGTGTAGGATAGGTCAAATAGATTGGGAGAATGATGACTCCAATATCCTTCCTTTCTCGTCCCTTGTGTTCGTAAGTTTCCCTAACATCTAGAATATCATTCAGACTCTCGGGAGACAGTACGACCGTAATAATTATTTTACGCTTATTTAGGTACGGATCATAGGCCTTACACATGAGGATAATGTTGGCATTCTTGTTTCATCGAACATAACATTCATCAAGGTTATACGTTTGAGCGTCGGAGAATATGTTAAAAGCTTTTTGGGATATATTTCTGCACTCATGTTCACCTGTTTTCCAGCAATTTCTCAGTAAACCTACTTCGCTAACATCCTGTTTTTCTTTGTACTAAAAAAAAAAAACTCGTCTGCAGGTTAAACCAAAAAACACTGACCAATGAAGAGTGACTGAGTGACAGCTCAGTAAATACAAAGATGTTGATAACATCGTGGGGGGTACGAGAAACAGATGACACGTGATGAGATATGGTTGCGAATGATGCTGGAGAAACATGTTGTTCATGACTCATTGGCTATAGTGGATTAGTGGCTGATTTATGTAAATAGGTCAATCTGTTAATTAGTGGAACTTCGCGAAGGGACGTGTCTCCAGATAGACAGTGACAAACGGTGAGTGATAGACGGTGTTTAAGTCAAATGTAATACTATATCTTCTAAGCAAGTTTGTTTTTATTGTTTTAACCTCATCGTTATCCGCTGTCAACTTAGTTATGCCTTGCGGGACACGTAAACGCATTTAGACGTGATAGCTGCTATAAAACTTCTTTTGTGTATTATTTAGTGTGCAAGTCTTTTCTCTTCTTTTTGATATACCTTTTGTTATTCTTTTTCTACCTTTTGGTTTTTACTTTTGATTGACATATTAAATACTTTGTTTTACTACCAGAACCAGCGTATTTTAATTTCAGTAGTTAATAGTTTAGTATCCCGCAAAGTATTAAGGGAGTGTACGGGATAAACAAATCATCGGTTTCATCGGTTATAATCTTCATATATGTTTAAGGTGCCTTTGTTGAAGTTGAAGAGAAATAAATATTAATTTATCATCCTCTTGCCCTCATTCTAATTTCTTTGGGGGTCTTTGGCGCAACAATATCGTCTCCTTCCACATATCTGTATTAGTCGTCATCTCAATAGTCTAGTCCCTTCATAGCCATAATTATCGTCTTTCACACATTCTCTTTCTGTGTAAATAAAGAACTATTCTATTCTAATGTCGTCTCCTTCCACACATCTCTATTAGTCGTCATCTCAATAGTCCAGTCCCTTCATAGCCATAATTATCGTCTTTCACACATTCTCTTTCTGTGCAAATAAAGAACTATTCTATTCTATTCTAATGTCGTCTCCTTCCACACATCTGTATTAGTCGTCATCTCAGTAGTCTGTCCCTTCATAGCCATAATTATCGTCTTTGACACATTCTATCCCTCGTTCCTTTGGTCTTCCTCTATTTTTATATCCTTCCCCTCTTTCACTTCTTCTTCTTCTTCTTCGTAGCACTCTTGTCAGAGCGGTCGTGGTCCTCATATAGTTTCTTGTCTAGGGGCTGATGTGATTCGCCTCACGATATCTCGCCAACTACTCCGATTTCTCCGATCTCATGGGTGAGCGTCCGCGTGGTCTAGTGCCCTCCACTCTACCCTCTTTCACTAAACAACCTTTATTACTATCAAAACATATTTAATTTACTTGTATAGAGGCGAGAATAGTAACGCCACATTTTTAGCTCGGCGCTGATAAAAATAATGTACCAACGGTTGACGCGCTTGACCTTTGTGTGACTCACACTTCCCGGCTGATAGAATAGGTACCTACTACTGTTGCCATTTGGTGACTACTCTATTAAATTTGACAACAGCTGTCGATGGCGGGAAAGTTATACTACAAATTTTTTAAAGAGTGCGTAATTTTTTGAGTTTCTTGCCGGATCTTCTCCATAGGAACCTTTTTTTTATTTGAAATGGGTTTGCTCTTGACTAGAGGTCTAGGTCAGAGGCGACAGAGACAAAGACCTTACTACGCTTTGGAATGGGCTCATCATTATCAGCTTCATCTCTCTGACTGACCGACTCCTTGACAATTCAATAGTGCCTGTAATTGGTTTATTTGAAATAAATGGTTTGAGTTTGAATTCTTCAGAAAACTCAGATATGGGCTGTGATTTCGAACAACATAATATTCCTGCATTAAAACTTTTGGATTTATTAAGGTATCCCACGATTATCAGCTCACCTCGCTATATTTTTTTGCTCTCAGTTCAACTAATAAATATCTCGACCTCTCTGACTTATGACTCATCCAATCCTTCTTAAACTGTAGGTATTCAACCAAACCTAACGTGGGAAGTATCCCAGCAATACCTACTCCTTCATTCACAGCAGCCAACAACAAACAAGTCAATATAAAACAGTCACTTTACTGGATCACCTTCGGGCTGAGGTCGGGAGCTATCGCCAATCACTATCGTTTCCAAGAAAACGTTTATTTTTAAATAATACTCTTTGGTTTCATTCTAGGGCCTCTTAATCGTATGGGATACTGTTACCCAGAGCTTTTAATTTAAGGATTTGCTTAAGCTTTTAATGGTTTCCGTAGATTTCTTGCTAAAAGTGCACCATGATATGGTTTTTACTGATTTTGTCAGCAGTGTGGTCTTTAACATGTTATTCTGTGTCAATAATACTGTCAGTTTAGTAAATAGTCTTCGACCAGCTTCCAACTCTAATAATAGCGATGTATGTCATGTAGGTAGTGCAAAAGTCAGGACAAAACGGACAATAAATGTATAGGAATTATTTGGAACATGTAATCTGGATAATCTCATTAAATGAAGCTGTTTAATAATTCTAGAAATGTTCTTAAAATAGTCCGTCAGTATAAATATCTGAACGCTTACATTCACTTTTATTATAATCCACTTAAGAACCGAAATAACGATATAATTCTCACGAAAATCACAAACTATTTATTTGTTTCTGTAACACTACTCCGCCATAAGCGTATCACTGCTATTTGTTATAGTTTACACATAGACAGTTATGCGAACTAAAGTTTAATATACAACAGATAAATTGAATATATTAGAACTTCTAGGATTCCACTCTACTGTTTATGTTTCTCGTGGAACCGCCGACGTTTCTGTTTATTCCTTACTTTCCTCTTAAGGTAAGTTTTCCTCCTAGACTCATTCCCAGATCAGATTCGTAGGTTCCAATTAGTATCTATAAATGGCAACACGTATTAATAAACATATTCGCTTACACCTCCTGCTATAGAAGCCTGATGAATCAAAAGCCTTATCAGATTTGGCACCTGGAGTAAAGGAAAATCTAAAACAATAAATCACAAATCTGAGAAAACCAATCAATCACACAATACAATTAACTTGGAACTTCCACCATTTCCTTAACAGACTGAAAACTAAGAAACCCAATCAACAAATGTGCCAGAATGCCATAACAGTCGCAACAATGTGTGACAAAACAATGCAGTCTTCCCGAACACTTAGCATACAACGCATAAATTTTAAGTGTGCGACCTAGAGCACCCACGCCCCATGCACTGACTGCCGTGATATCATTCGACATGGAATATGGAAGGTACGGGGATATACCGAAATATAACCCTGAGAATTTAGATAGTAAAATTGTTCATGATAATATTGGTAATGAGGATAGAGGAAGAGAAAAGAAACTCAGTCATGTATGAAATGAATGGATCTTAAGTGCGAATTTCACCAAACTTTTATACTTAGGATAAGTTTTATACTGAGAATAAATTATTAATTTTTGACAGTTTTTCCATAGTAGAACTGTTAGACGTCAATTTAATCCCACAGATAAAAAATATTTGACTTTGGTAAAATCAGCCCTAAAGAAAGAGTGACTGGCTAATAGACAAGTTTAGAAGAAGAAAATAAATGAATTCGCATAAGGACAGGACGAGGATGAGGCTAAATGTGAATGGGGAATGAGAATAAAAACGGAGCTCTCGTAAAAAGTTTACATCTTGATACTAGTAGCATCACTGATGCGAAAGAATGAACTCAAAGTTGTCCAACGTCTATTTGGGCCGCCTGCAGGTTACGGTATTACATTTGTTGATTTGCAATTCAAATTCACTATGTAAAGCTAACTTATATATTTGAATACTTTTATTAGGTTGGGGAAAAAGTCTTTTCGCATTATAGTATGTATGAACTTGTAATAAAATCTCTTTGGCTATACTATTTGTATCTGGCTGGTTTTGGTATCATTGAAAGTTTAAATTTTAAAGAACATTATTCCAAATTCAAATTAGGAAAATGTGTGATTTTCATTTGTTTTTCGTACTGTCAAGATGAGTGAATCTAATGACGAAATTCGATACATTTTAAAATTTTACTACAAAAAAGGTAAAAATGCAACGCAAGCCGCGAAAAAAATTTGCGATGTTTATGGACCTAGTGCAGTGTCTGTGAGAGTAGCACAAATTTGGTTTAAGCGTTTTCAATCCGGAAATTTTGATGTCAAAGATGCACGTCGCTCTGGTCGCCCTATTACGGATAAAATGGATGCCATTTTTTAAAAAGTGGAGCAAGATCGGCATATCAGTAATTACGACGTAGCTGAAGAACTGGGAATTGACCACAAAACAGTTTTGGCGCATTTGAAAAAAACTGGGTACACAAAAAAGCTCGATATTTGGGTACCTCACGAGCTCACTGAAAGAAACCTAATGAACCGTGTACTCATTTGTGATTCTTTATTACGACGTAATGAAACCGAACCATTTTTGAAGAAGCTGATAACTGGTGATGAAAAGTGGATCATGTACGACAAGAACGTGCGAAAAAGGTCGTGGTCAAAGGCCGGTCAGGCTTCACAGACTGTGGCGAAACCCGGGTTAACTCGCAACAAGGTGATGCTGTGTGTGTGGTGGGATTGGAAGGGCATTATTCATTATGAGCTGTTACCACCAGGCAGGACCATCGATTCTGAACTCTACTGTGAACAACTGATGAGATTAAAGCAAGAAGTTGAGAGAAAGCGGCCGGAATTAATCAACAGAAGGGGTGTGGTTTTTTATCATGATAACGCTAGATCTCACACATCTTTAGCCACTCAGCAAAAATTAAGAGAGTTTGGCTGGGAGGTGTTAATGCATCCGCCGTACAGTCCTGACCTTGCACCTTCAGATTTCTACCTGTTTCGGTCTCTTCAGAATTCTTTAGGCAGTGTCAGGTTAACATCACGAGAGGACTGCCAAAACCACTTGTCGCGGTATTTTGATCAGAAGTCCCAAAATTTCTATAGCAATGGGATCATGTCCCTACCTACAAGATGGCAAAAAGTTATCGAACAAAATGGTACCTACATACTTTAGTTAAATGTAAATAAACTATATTAAAAAATGTTTTGAATTTTCTTAAAAAATGCGAAGAAACTTTTTCCCCAACCTATTATTTATTTTAGCCTATGTTGCCCACTGCAGGGCAAATGCTTCCCTTTGTCCTTTCCACTGCCCTCTGTCTTGGTCTAGTGTGGACCAATCCTGTCTGTAGATTCTCCTGGGTCTGCCTCAAAGACGCCGGACGTTTTTTGAGTTTGATTATGTATTCGAAAATATTTGCTTTATGATAGGGATACCGCCTCCTCCTTCTTTCTGTGATCTTAGTATTGTACGGACGATTATACAGGATACACCTCTAGAATTTAGTGGGCTTGTCTGTAATGAATAATGATAGATGGATTTATTTAAATGACCCGTTTGTCACCTTTCGGTGTTTCGTCATCCTTTTGTATTTTGTGGTAGACTTTGATCAGAGGGGCAATTCTCGTAATTTTAAGAACGTTCACAGTCTGATCTCAGTCTCAATCTGTCAAAAGTACCTCTGACTTCCCTACATTTTTGACAAGTTTTTGACATTGATTGTCGCTGAGATGAGATTACGACTAGACTTTGAACGTTTCTAATTACGGAAATTGGTCTTCTGGTATCTCTAATGTGGCACTGTAATGCTATAAGATAGTTCCCCCATTGTGCCCGTGCAGGCAAAGGCTTCTCCTCTTTTCACACATTTGTATCTTTTTCTAGTGCCGGCAATTCTGATAATCCTTGTTTATTCCTTTATATTTTTTTAAGTTCATCTGTCATTGTTTTTGGAACTGTAAACAGACTTTCAAATCAGGAAATTGTAAAGGTAAAATTTCCAATCATTAAAATACAAAGTCGCGAAGCATGTTTTCTTGAATCATTTCGCCTAAAAATAACATGGCGCTTGTGCACTGTATAAACAAAACAATTTGTGTGAAGTAAAGAATTATTATCTCGACTCGCTGTGTTAGATCTAGATCAAACGATCTCTTGTGATGCGTAGATATGTTTGGCTTACATTTGAATAACATTATAGTTGGGTTGAAGTAAAGGTCAAAGGCAAAACTTCACGAATGTTAATTGTGCGTCAACGGTAGAGGCAACTGCAGGCTGTCAACAACATGAGCACTAAGAAATCGCCTCACATGTATTTGAAAAACGCATGTGACTAAAAGAGTGATGAATAAATGTTGATGTATGGAGAGGGAGAGGAAGGCCAAAGAAAAGAGAAGATGGATTATGTGACGAATGATATTAAAGAAAAGGGAGTGAATGATAGCGTGACGGTTGATACAGAATGGAAGAAGGAAACGTGTTGCGCCGTCCCTAAATGACAGGACAAGGGCAGGATGATGATGATCTTAAAATTCACTTTATTTGAGCAACAAATCATCTAAAATGAAGAAGATATGTAAATCACCCCAGATTTACATATATCCTACATCGTGGATTTAAGCAAAACAACTTTTTGTATCCTTTCTAATAACGAATCTCTACGAACCAGCTAAAAGCTAGTGATTTTATCTTCAAACTATTGTCACTTATCTGCACAGTAGTACAACATAAAAACTGGTATCTTAATACCGTTCCCTCTGAATGCGAGACGCATAAAAACTTCAACTCCAAAATGGCACTCGCAAAAAATATATGCTTCTGCGTCGTAGTATAGTTTTTGTTACACGTTTTTATGCAAGGACTTTCAGTGCAAGAACGCTGATTGAAATCGTGAAAAACTGCCAAAACCGTGCAGAATCTCGTGTTGTCAATGATTTTGTCAGCATGGCCAAGGTCAATGGACATATGCTTACATAAATAAAATAGAAATATTTTTTTGTTCTATAAGTAGTATTTTAAAGGCTTTGTCAGACCAGTATGACGATGCAAATTACGATGTGCAGTGGTTATGCTTTGATTATAATCGGCTATCTACCGATTACGATGTTGGTTCAATGGAGAATTGCGTTTAGTTTGAGGTCTGTACCGCACCCTTTTTTACCCGACTGCGCCAGTAGGAGGGTTATCACCACACATTTCTGATGCACGATGATATCGTTCTTGGTAACCTTTTAAAAATTGTTTTTTTCGACATCTTGTTCTCCTTGATTCTTTTATACTTAGCAAACATGTTTTTTGTATATTATCAATTCTTCTTTGCATATGCATGCATTTGCGGCATACTTATGCAGGATAGGAAAGGTAATTCAGGAAAATAGTTACGGTTTACCGTAGGCGAGCTGGCGGCATCTCAATTATGCATCTGGTGACGTTTATAGTCGTCAAGTTGTTGCTTACGTTGTAATGTCGCCGTTGTGCGATCTCTTTGAATTGCTCACACCTAGCTTTGGAAACGCTTTGTCTAAATAGGTTTAAGATGTTGTTTAGATCCGTGTGTAAGTCTTTGTTTATATTGTATAAATTGTATTGTATTTATACTTTTTTTTTTGTGGATGGGAAATTATCAAATGACCCCTCCCTTTCTGGGTGGAGCGGAAGGGAGTGTCAGACTCTTACTGACTAAAACCCACCCGTGTTCTTTCCTTAGCCCTTTTGTTCCGGGGTAGCGGTAACCCTTTCGGACAATCCCGCACCCCCGGCAGGCTTCGGCTCTAACAGGCCCCTTCCTTTATGCTGACATCTCTTTGAGGCGCGCGTGGAACACATACGCGCCATCCGGCACGGGCCTGGTCGTGATCGGAGGGTGAGCTATTGTATTTTTTTTCTAGATATGTATTGTATTTATACTTACCAAGAATAAGTCATATCTTGAGATTTATTTTTGACGTTTATTCCATACTAGAACTGTGGATGTAGACGTCGTGGAATAAAATATATATCTGACTTTGGTAAAACCAGCCCAAAGGCCACAATTTTAGTTTATTGTGCCATAATTTGGAAAACATTAAGGCTACACTAGGTACGTTAAAACGCTTCAGAGGAATTCCCTTAAGGTTGCTAAGCAAAAATGGGTTAGTGACGAAAGCAAACAGTAAAAACCGTGTATACATTCACACCACAAAAATGCATTTATTAAATCATTATATCCTTATTTTTCTGTCTGCTATTTCCCTATGACTTCACATGAATGTGATCACGACAGAATTTTTTTGACCGATCATACATATCATCGAAACCAATAATAATATGTATTGTAATCTCAATAAATCTGCCTCGCCTTTTCCCAACAGTGTTGAGGTCGGCTTCCAGTCTAACCGGATGAAGCTGCAGACCCCTATTTTACATGGAACGACTGCCTATCTGACCACCACCACCCAGTTTACACGATAACTCTTGGTAAGATTGGCGGCCAGACTTTTGGGCTTCTGACTACCCGTAACGACTGTCAAAGATATGCGAATGACAACCGGGACAGACGGCTTCACGTACTTTCCGAGGCACGGAGGGGTATCGCTATGTTATGGATGGTCACATCCACGAACTGAAAGCGTTGCTTGACCTTCGATCCATGTGGATGTTATTATTTAGCCATAAGCCCCTTCATCTTTATTTTTAACCGACTTCAAAAAAGGAGGTTCTGTATTCGACCCTTATGTATGTATGTCCGCGATTTTCTCAAAAACGTATGAACCTATTTTGATAATTCTTTCCCTAATGTGATCTACATACTTTCAGGAAGGTTTAAGTATATAAAACATTTGGTAATTATTCTTATGTACGAAGTTATATGCATAAATGTACTACATCTCCGGCATTTTTATGCGAATTTTCATGATTCTTCTAGTCGGTGTCTTCAATTCTTCAATGCACTAGTGTTAATTGAATTTGTGTGGGGTAGGTACAACTAAAAAGTGAAAAATCAAAACTTTTTTACAAAATAAAAACAACCGACTTCAAAAATAAAAGTTATTTTTCACTTTGTAGTGTTTTTTTATTTTTGAAGTCGGTGTTTTTTTTTGTAAAAAAAGTTTTACAATCTATTGATATTTATCTTTATAGTAATCAATTGAGTCACAATTTAGCAACTACCAAGTTATGACATCAGTAGGGAACAAAGAAAGGCGATTTACAAACACTACAGCATTGTAAACTAATATTGGCGTCAGATATAAGTGACAGAATTCGAGATATTGTGTTGCCTGTCTTATATATAATGGGAGGAATGTGTGGTGATTAGTGGGATCATTTGTTTTATATTGTTTCAATGACAAGACTCTAGAAGTGGTGATGTTATGCAGCAAGAATTTTGGGGTTTTCCATAGTTTTTGAGCAGAATTTTCTAGAACTATAAATATTCATAGATTTCCTTGTGAAGAAGACTATTCGAAATCCTCTACCGATTCCATTTCTTCGATCTTAGATTGGGCCTTTGACCAAGCCGCTCAGTCACCTATCAATGTGTTTATTTCGCGAACATTGGTGTGGGTGACACGTTTACATAGTTTTTAATTTATTTTGTCACACTAAAATTGTAATGTGTAACTGTTTTATGTCCCACTAAAGTAAAATAAAAAAAAAACCGAGTGTGCTTATGACCACACGACTGAAGTGAAACTTCAAACGTATTTGGCTATGAGAGGAAGAGAGAAAGAAAATGTGCGCGCGTACTGCTTTCTCTTGTTTATATCCCCCACTCAACTCCCGTTCGCCTCGCCCAATCACACTTTTCGTAACGTTTACGTCACGCGTTCGCCAGCTTACTCCCCAAGTCAAGCGTGCGTAAAGAAGTTTCACTTCAAAAATAAAAATGTTGACACAGTTACTGAAGCAACGTGGTGTTTTGCATCTTTTAATCCTCCATTAAATTAATTCTTCAACCATTAAATAATTGTGATTGAAGCCATAGCTTCCATCAAACATTTAGTTTGATCCTTGTTCAATAATCATTTCCTAGTTCCATTTATAGTTTTTGTTATATTGCGCGTTATTTCAAAAGCTACATTGTTAATACCCCTATGATATTGCATATTAAAATTCGTCTCTATCGTCTGCTGAGTCACAGGATCCTAGTGACGCCAATCATCCTGCAAACAATGACAACACACACATTGTCTCAACATACATAATTACATATACGATAAACATGTTATATAGACACAATGTTTAGCAGCTAGATTAAGTCATCGGTGACTTCCCGGAGTTTTTTGTTGATTTTGAATTAAACAAAGTGTTGCACATATAGATTTGAGTCTATATTAATTAGCAGTGGGTAGAATAAGACTGTTAATAATGATGATGACACTTTTGCAGTTCCCATATTGTTACCAAAAAGACGTTTTGGTGAAGCTGTGTCATCTTCAGGCACACGATATACTAATAACTAGCTTCTGCTCGCGACTTCGTTCGCGTGAAATTTCTTATTCCCTCGACCCATCTCGTCGTATTGCATCACCTGCCCGCGTCTCCTGCTCTATCACTTCGTTTCCCCATAGCGCTTTTGCTCGGCTCCTAAGGGTCATAGCGTGACGTTAAATAGCCTATAGCCTTCCTCAAGAATCGGGCTATCAAATGCAAGAAGAATTTTTCAAATCCAACTGGTAGTTCCAGAGATTACCCCCTACATACAAACTTACAAACAAATTTTACCTCTTTATAATATTAGTATAGATAGAGATATTCTTGAATTAGGTAGACATGTAGGGTAAGGACTACCCGAATATCTGAGGGGGCTAAGTGGCACAATCAGCGATAACGTTGATGCTAAATTCACAATAATTGAATTGGATTCACATGCGCTACCGAAAGGCTTGTAAATCCTATTGAAATTTATTGTAGAAATACGTAAGGCTATGAAAGCCACTTGTCTAGAGTCTGGTGGTTCAGTATGCAAGTTGATTTCAGATTATTTTTACTCATCATCATCTGCCTAGCCTTTACCCAACTATGTTGGGGTCGGCTTCCAGTCAAACCGGATGCAGCTGAATACCAGTATTTTACACGGAGCGACTGCCTATCAGACCTCCACAACCCAGTTACTAGGTTATACGATACCCCTTGGTAAGACTGGTTGTCAGATTTTCGGGTTTCGGACGACCCGTAACTACTGTCAAAGATCCACGAATGACAGCCGGGACCAACGGCTTAACGTGTTTTCCGAGGCACGGAGGGATCTTGGTATGTAAAGATGGTCACCCATCCATGGACCAACCGCGGCAAGCGTAGCTTAACCTGATCGATCGACCCGCAGATTATTTTTACTGTTACTATAGAATATTAAAATATGTGATTGATCTTCAATGCTTGCTTATAGTTAAAACTACCAATGAGAGTCAATAACTTCTGTTTGTTAGCAATATAATAAATTCATGATAGTTTAAGTTCAATGTTCGCTAACAGATTAATCAGAGTTGCAAAAAAATATTGTAGTCATTGATTATATCATCGCTGACTCCATCTTTATTTGCTTGGGATTCAAGTGTTTCTCTATTGACTGTTATTGTGCATTTGTTTTTGTTATAATAATAATGTTGATTAAAATCTTTATTGCAAACCTCGTGATTTATAAAGAACAAAAAAAACAGAAAAAAAAAAAAAACCGAGTGTGCTTATGACCACACGACTGAAGTGAAACTTCAAACGTATTTGGCTATGAGAGGAAGAGAGAAAGAAATGTGCGCGCGCACTGCTTTCTCTTGCTTATATCCCCCAGTCAACTCCCGTTCGCCTCGCCCAATCACACTTTTCGTAACGCTTACGTCACGCGTTTGCCAGCTTACTCCCCAAGTCAAGCGTGCGTAAAGAAGTTTCACTTCAAAAAACCTGAATCGATCTCCACTCCCAGAACGATAGCAATCAATAACAATTCAAACCGTTATATCATCGAGCCGTTCCTAAAACTTACTCCTCCGAGAAATTTTCTATAAACCATTGGTAGGTACAGTAAATACGCCCAACTCAGTCAATTTCACGGGAAAATCTACGAACACTAGTAGAAATTACATTAAAAGTAAATTTTCGGGTAATTGGGACTGGGTATAGGAGTATTGGAAATCTGGGAAGTAAGGTAGGAATATACACTTCAGTTTTCAAGCTAATTCAACACGCTTCTGTATTTTAGAAGATAGATATTTTACCTACTTGATGACGTAAAAACAAACATCGGAAAACATACTTCAATTTTTTTTTTCATTTTCATTTTATCTTATAATATAATTTGATCCTATATACTTTTTAATTCTTTAGGTACTTTATATTTTAAAAATTAACATAACCCACAGTGTGTATGTTATGTTTATGATAGATACTCTTTAGTTTGTAAATGACACAGTAGGTACAAAGCGTTGGTTTTTAATCTATAACTTTGTGAATTTACACTTAAAAAAAATTAAATATAGAAATAATAATATACAATAGAAATCATTTATGCAAGTAAGCTTTGTCTATAAGGAAAAACTGAATGAGTTTATTTTTTTTTGCGGTATTTATGAACAATACGCGGGTGAGGCCCGAAGGCTACCGAGATAAGTCCTAGTTACAAGACTACTCTTAGCAAAAACTACAATAATATAACTATGAGATTTTCTATTGTAGCAATATGATTTGATTTTGACAGCTTGGATAACAAAATGGCTGAATTGTGAGGTTTTACTGTGCTATGTGTCGTGCCCTAATTAATAGATAACCTCATAAGGGATCGTTGTACTTATCATTATGAACAACTATTACTATGGGACCAAACCTGAAATCGCTTAAAAAAAACCGAGTGTGCTTATGACCACACGACTGAAGTGAAACTTCAAACGTATTTGGCTATGAGAGGAAGAGAGAAAGAAAATGTGCGCGCGCACTGCTTTCTCTTGCTTATATCCCCCACTCAACTACCGTTCGCTTCGCCCGATCACACTTTACGTAACGCTTACGTCACTCGTTCGCCAGCTTACTCCCTAAGTCAAGCGTGCGTAAAGAAGTTTCACTTCAAAAAGAATCAACAGTTTCCTATATTTTGACGAGTTATGCGAACACCAATGTAGGGAACAGCTGATTTTTTTTCGCGATTTCATTTCAGGACACCCTGTATATTATGTAAACACTGTCTCAACACAAGCAGGGTAGATGCTGTCACTAACGTCATCTGTCAGTCACAAGGAATGGCGGGAAACAGGGAAAAGTGAAGCAGGGTCTGTACGATAGCACATGGTGTGGTAGTGAGCCAGTGAAGTGATATATTCAACACTGGCTGCGCCCCGCGGTTTCACCCGCGAATAAAATAATAATAATAATATAATTAATATTTATTCCTCAATTTTCATGATTGCACATACCACTGTTTGTCTCTGCATCACCCAAAGGTTGACTGGTAGAAAATGCCTATGGCGTCTGTACATTTATGTGCTTGAAGCATTAAATAAATAAATAAATGTCGATCCCGTGGGAATATCGGGATAAAAAGTAGCCTATATGTTAATCCAGGGTGTCAGCTAACTCCATACAAAATTTTATCAAAATTGGTCCAGCCGTTTGAGCGTGAAGAAGTAACAAACATATAAACACACACTCCCAAACTTGCGCCTTTATAATATTAGTGTGATACTAGCTACGCCCTGCGGTTTCTCCCGCATAAGATTCGATCTCGTGGGAATATCGGAATAAAAAGTAGCCTATATGTTAATCCAGGGTGTCAGCTACCTCCATACAAAATTTTAACAAAATTGGTCCAGCCGTTTGAGCTTGAAGAAGTAACAAACATATAAACACGCACCCTCACAAACTTTCGCCTTTATAATATTAGTGTGATAAACACGGAATCAACAGGATTCCACAATTACTATACTTGTAAATTAAATACTAGACCTGAAACAGCTCAGAACGCGTACAGCAAAACTACGGCATAAACAATAAAAGCCGCACTTCTGTGTTTAGATGTCGTACGGAATGGAATGTGTAATTGCATTGCTATGCATGAGTAGCGTGACTCGAATCGAACACGATCCCGAATTAGTTCAAGCTTTCAGCAAAACACTACTAAATAACTGTACAGGAAATGTTTGTGTTTGGCGAAACATCAAATCATGGAACAATCGTAACTTTGCATTCAGTTTTCACCCGCATAAGTGTCGATCCCATGGGAATATCAGGATAAAAACTATCCTGTGTCCTTTCCCGGGACTCAAACTATCTCTATACCAAATTTCATCTAAATCGGTTCAGCGGTTTAAGCGTGAAGAGGTAACAGACAGACAGATAGCCAGACACACTTTCGCATTTATAATATTAGTATGGATGTGTATAGATTATTGAAACGATATATATTATACAGGGTGTTACGGAAAGGGTATATCAATACAAACGGGTTGAAGAGTGTATCTGATTTAGAACCTCTGTACAAAATTTAAGCTCAAAAGCATTAACTTTGAAAATGCTTAATATTTTTTTATTTCGACATCACGGCGCTGCACTGGCGCGCGGCGGCGTGATGTGCGTGTACTAGGCGCACAGACACACTACAGATAATGGATAATGACCCTCGTAGTGCGGTGACACCTTTGTTATGATTTCAATTTAATAAACTATCGAAATAAAAAAATATTAAGCATTTTCAAAGTTACTGCTTTTGAGCTGAATTTTTGTACAGAGATTCTAGACCAGATACACTCTTCAACCCGTTTGTATTGATATACCCTTTCTGTAACACCCTGTATATAGTAATATTATAATTTTAAGACGTTTTATGTCTGTCTGTATGACCGCGTTTTTCTAAACTCCGCAACGGATTTTGTTGAGGTTTTCAGTTTTCACCAACATTGAGATAATTTATTCCGGAAGGTTTATGTGTATAACGGCAGTGGTTGTAATAGTAGTATGGTAGGCATGTCTGTATGTTTTGTCAAGCCGTAAAAACCGTGCGAAGAAGGGGCTGATCGCTAGTTTAGTAACATCTTATTCATCAAAGTTTTCTTAGTAAATTGTTTCGCCCGGAAACTTTTGCAACTGTGTTTACGATCGCTCGAAACCATCAAATGTAATCGTTTGCAACGGACGGGCTTTTAAGAGCGGCGCTACGCCATTCGTCGCGGATCGTCCGGTTGAATGTTCAGATATGGAAACAGTATATAAAGGCGCTCCCTTTCCTGGAGCATTCGCCTGTAATGTAACAAGCCAAGATTCGGCCGTAACAGGTAAGGCTTTGTTAGTATACTGCGCAGGCCGTCAGCTGCTAGGATATGACATATAATTAAATAAGTAGATAGGATCATCAGGAGTGAAGTGTCAATATCTATTAACTAACATTTTAGCGATTTTCACTTTATTGCATATTCGTAGGTAAAATATGAAATAGCTCATATTTGCAAAGACATAAAGGTCTTGAATCGACGACGACGTTTCCTACTATTTGTTTAATATAAGTAACATTTTTAACCGACTTCTAAAAAAGGAGGAGGTTCTCAATTCGAATGTTTGTATTTTTTTTTGTTTTTTTTTTTATGTTTGTTCGCGCATAACTCCGTTGCTTGCCAACCGATTTAAAAAATTATTTTTTTGTTAAAAAGGGTATACTTCCCAAATGGTCCCATGAAAATTTTATCGAAATCGGACAAGCGGTTTTTGAAAAATCAACAAAAATCTAAAAAAATATCTACATTGTCTACATTAACGATCTTTTTGTTAACTTTTTTGTGGGGTAGGTACAACTAAAAAGTGAAAAATAAAAACTTTTTTACAAAAAAAAATAACCGACTTCAAAAAAAAAACACTACAAAGTGATAAATAACTTTAATTTCGGAAGTCGGCGTCAAAAAACGAAAATGCGGAACCAACGACACCGACTTCCGAAATTAAAGTTATCACTTTGTAGTGTTTTTTTTTGAAGTCGGTTGTTTTTTTTTGTAAAAAAGTTTTTTAACAATTGTGTAGTAGTTTAGTAGTCTTATGGTTTTACCTCACAATAACCAAATCTCTGTACTAAGAAACAGTGTTCCAACGCCAGGTGTTTTCCTTACGATCTCGCTCAATCGTAGGAAGTTTGCAGACTTGTTCTCAGAACTATAGTTTAATGGGAAACTAGCGTTTGTGTTAAACGCCAAGATTTTCGGAATAAATGTCAATGTTTACACTCTACGGGTTGGTAACTCCGGGGTGATTCTCGAAATTGGTGTAGGTGATAGGTTGATGAGAGATGATTTGCACGTTTCGGAAGTGGTAGAAAAAAGAATTGGCAGTTCTCAACATGTCTGAAATTTTGTTGAACATTTTGAAGGGTATAGAAGACGATACAATTTAGAGTATTACTGAGAAGCTGTACATAAATGAGTGTACAATAATCATTAGGGTAGGGTGGGGGTGGACCGATGTCCTGGTGCAAGATGCGGAAGCACCTGACACGTAAATGAGGCGAAGCTTGGTTGTAGCAGTGGATGGCAATCAGCTAAAATTATTAGGATTAGGTGGTGCTTGTTGCTGGAAGAATTCGGATACTTCTTCTCTTTCCTTCAAGAAGTCTTCGTAAAGACTAATAATTTAGAAGAAACTTGTGTGTAGGTGGCTAATTATGCACGTCATGTGAATATTCTATAAACGTACATTTTGTCAATGCGTGTATGTGTTTCATTGCATTATTCATTATTGTTATTAGTACGTCAGGAAAGGATTTCCTAAGCTCTTATGTCGTTAGTGTTATTGATAACTTCACACCTTGCGTACTTATGATGGCGTAGTAACTAGTACGTCATTTGAACAATAATAGCTTTATTACAGATCGTATAGTCGTCAATAGCTTGTACAAAAAACTCTTCCTTATAAAAAAATCAAAGATCGATTTCAATGGCTTTTTTAATTGATTTCTCATAATTGTCTTTGTTTATTTTGAGATTTCTGTTTTCAGTGGTATTATTTTGACGGTTTTGAATTTCTGTATTTGATATGAAAGGCTGTTCTGCTATTAAATTAGTTTCTAAAGTTTACCCTAAATTATCAACTGCAACAAAATCGTCTTTTTCATTGCCCGTATAATGAGGGCCCCTCTATATTCTATAAGCATATGTATAGTAGGTAGGTTATACCAACCAGTGGGGTTGGGTTTATAACGACCATGCGATGACGTCATTCTTAAATTCCCCACACTGTAATTGGACCTTCGACATGCTACGCAGTTCGGGTTTCGGTTACTCGATCATTAATTCAAAGAATATTTCGGAATCGAGTTTGAATAGTAATATCAGATTCATGAAGGTCTAGTCTATCCTTAATTAGATTTTCTGTAAGCTCATTATGGAATTGATTTGATTGTTCTTACATTCTTGCTAGAACTTCACAATTATCTTCGAAGCTTTTAACTTTGCCTAGGTTATGACTCTCGATATTCCTTGTTTACACAATTTTTTCTGTTCACAACAATGTTTGACTTATGAAGACCAAATCAATCATCTTCACATCATCAGCACTTTGTCAAGTGCCATTCCGTCACTAATTCTTGGCACTTCCATTCTACAGGTAGTTCAACTCCTCAAGTCCAAGGTTCATTAACTGTTGACCACAATTACCTGTCACTAATTGTATTACCGTTAAAGGATTGGCATTTCGCTTATGAACAGAAGTTTGTGCAACATTCTTTAAATATTTGTAGCAATTTTTTGTTTTGTTGCATATTTCGGGTCTTTTTTTGGACATTATTTATTTATTCGTTGTATCAATGACCTCGTTTAAATTGTGCTTTTAAACTTCACGCATTTAGTTTTCAATTCATCAGTCTATCAATTCAATTTACTGGCTTCTTTATAAACTAATACAAAGTACAGTCCTAGACTATTATTTCATTCAATAAACCCCCTTCAACATCTCAGCTTACAACAATACCTAAACCCTAAACAAAGCGAACTTTATTAATAACTTTGGCTTTATTGAAACAGTAAATAGCAAACGTATCAGAGAATGCCAAACATATGTTGTTACAAACTAAACATTGCGCGTTCCCCGGTCTACTTGAAACAATCATACAACTGCATACAACATTATGTTCAACCCATGGAATTTGGCGGACACAAGCTCCTTTTCGCCATATGTTGACCCTGAATACACCGACTCACTCACACTAACTAAATTTTCCTCTACAATTCCAAAAAGTACTCTATTAATATGAGTTTAAAATGTAATTTTGAATTGCACGAAACGTGGGTTAGGACGTTTGCTAATTAAGCGGTATGAATGCTTGAGAGTAACCGCGTCTCGTTCTAATGTGCGTTTTGTTTTATTGCCTTCTCGTTTCGCGTACCATTCAGTTTGAAGTGCACAGGTGCAACATACGTCTGTCTCGCTCGCTCCCCTTGTTTATATCTGTTCGCTCGCGGGTCAGTCTCCCGATGGGATCGGTGTGTAACTGACGTGTTGCTACAAGCGTATAACTCAGCTTTTTTAGAAAGTGCCTGTGTAGTGGATGTGTTAGTGTTTTTTTAAGAAAGAAATTCAGTGATGGCAATGACATCGTGCCTTAATGCCAGTGTAGTGTTGTGCATCAGGTGTCAGTGACGTTCTTGGCATTTCGTTGTTTCCTTTTGGATATCCTTTTGTTCGGAAACGTGAGCGTCCGGCTTGTAAGCGCATGCTACGGTTTGTTTTTTTATTTTAACTCACGATTTTTTAAATGTAGATTGTCGCCAATGAGTTGTGTAGGTAATTAAAATTATCCTATCAAAAGTTTTGATAATAAAAAAAGTTTGATCAAAGAGCAAAAGTTTTTATAAAGTTCGTCTGTTCTTGAACTTGACTTTATTTCGCAGAAATGACGATGATATCATGATTATAAATACTGTGTATGACAACATTAAAAAATAACACCCAAAGAAGGTAGCACTAAAATAATCAAACAAAAACTTCCTAAAATAAGTTTAGTGCCAAAACAGTTCAAGTACTTTAAAGACCGTTTATAAAGAATTCCTCAATTTGAACACAATTCTTAGTGACGTCATTCAATTATGTTAAAAAAGTCGTAAAGACCAACACAGAGGTAACACGGTAATACCTACTTGTTTCACTGTTTACACAAATGTTCACCAACATGACTGACGGTCAGACTTTTTTATTTTAAAGTTATGACACTATACATCGAGGAATTTCTACCAAATGTTTGATCTGGCTAGAATTTACATTTAGCGAAGCATTAATCTAGGTTAAATGGTTTAAAAAAATATATAAACATTCTCCGATTTTTGAATGATGATAGTTGAATTCTGGGTTATAAAATATTCAGGTCAGTTTTGAGTTCAACATGGTTTAACTAGGTAACTTTTAACTGATGGATTCATAATCCCTTTAGCATAAGATCTACTGTATCCAGTCGAATCCAGCTGCCTTAATCAGGTCATAACATTATCTATCCGGGGGCGTCCCCCATTAAGTAAATTTGCTATCTGAAAATCAGTTTTCACGAAGTGTGATTTGACCTTCTCATCCTGATACCGAAATCATTATTCCTAAAGCAAGGCGAAGTAATATAATATTTTCATATAAAAGAATGTTCAACTACGATTTGGAATGAGCAACTATCTTGCATCTTTTTGACTGACAACTTGGTCAGTCACTTTGAAATGTGATAAATGAAATAAATGCTTGCATCATCATCATCTGCCTAGCCTTTTCCCAACTATGTTAGGGTCGGCTACCAGTCTAACTGGATGCAGCTGAATACCAGTATTTTACATGGAGCCACTGCCTATCTGACCTCCACAAACCAGTTACTGGGTAATACGATACCCCAATGGTAAGACTGGTTGTCAGATCTTCGGGCTTCTGACGACCCGTAACGACTGTCAAAGATCTACGAATGACAGCCGGGACCAACGGCTTAGCGTGCTTTCCGAGGCACGGAGGGGTCTTGGTATGCAAAGATGGTCACCCATCCACAGACCAACCGCGGCAAGCGTAGCTTAACCTGATCGATCGACCCGTGCGGCTGATATTACTTAGCCACAAGTCCCTCTATGAAATAAATGCTTGCAAATGAAATAAATGCTTTGAGTTAGCCTTATTAACTGACTAGGCAATTTTATCAATAAAGTATTTATATTACCTACAGCATCAGCAGTATCGCAAAAAAGCTCGTATATACCTTACATATGCCACTACAAACCTAGATAGATAGCACTCCATCCACAGCAACATGTGATCCGCTCTGAGAATATTTTCACGTTCGTCCGGAGAAGTCATTAGTTTATAAACCAGTCGATTGCTTCAAAATATTTCACAATTCTCATGGGAACTCGGCTTTCTTGATGTCTCATGTAATTTATGTTCGTTGGAGTAAAGTAAAGGTTTGTAATGGAGTTCGAGATGACCAAAAGATAGAGGGAAATGTGTTCGGATACACTTAAATCTATGAATGTACGACAAGCAAGATGCTTTTGGAGTTAATGATGTTGGAAGACAAGTTATTGGACTATTTGAGCATCAAACTCCTTAAAAAGTTTTGATGAAGAAATTCTGCAAATGGATGATAAACACAAACAAAACAATGAATCCAGTAGCATATTCTCAAACATGATAAAGAACATAGCATGTTAGGAAGTTGAAGACACAAACAGAGACAAACAACCAATAACAGTCTGATGATACATCGCAGCTTATAAAGCTCCAATACCTAGACAGTACAAAACACGTTCTTTCTAACCCCAACAAAAACCTCACGGAAGAGCTTCGGGCATAGCGTGACTTAGTATACACTACAACACATCAAGCAAGACATTTCCAGTATAACCATACCTCGGATTCTATACAAATTCCGTATTATAACAGGTCAGATTATACTAGCAATAATATAACTGGTGTTTCATCCTGCGTACTGCTACGCATTGTCCGCCATATAACAAGTTCCATTAGTTATGTCATAGATGTCTTAAAAGATTCCAATCCTTCGTAAAATCTACGCGTTTTGATATAAAAACCTGCCTAAATATTATGACAGGTTTGGCAAGGTAAACTGGATTCAAAGTTCAAATTGTTGTCAACATAACCCATTTATTTGCTTTGTTATTCTATTTGATGTAGTATTTGTAGTAATTATTGATTTGGTTAGTTCCGATGTGTTGGAAATGAGGAAATTTGATGCTACAATCAATGAGGAATAGGTTATCTGATTTGGGTTTTTAAAAATTTCCAAAGTATGCTTTTTATGTCTTCAATTTGAATATCCGGTGTGATAAAACGTGTTTATATATAAACATATATTTTGTATATTTGAAAATCCATTAGATATTCCTCATGTTTGGTCATCGTTACAAATATCTATGCTTATGATATTAAAAAGAGGTATAAAGTGAAATATGTGGGGATAATATCCGGAACTACTGATCGGATCTCGAAAATTCTTGTAACTTATGGGAATCTATAGTATTGCCGAGTGTCTATACTGTAGATTCTGTACTATATTTTATGTTCTGTATCGGTGTACTGTATTTTATGTTAAAACTAGGAATTTCACCCTGACGAAGTCGGAGTCGCGGACAGATGCTATTAGATGTTATTGCATTTTAATTAGTATTTGATGAAGTTAAAAGTGCTCCTATTTTGAGAGCAGAAAAGATGGCTTCTATAGACCACTATTATGATTGAATCATGGTTTATATTACACGTGAGTTCGTGACCTTAGTCATTGTAAATAACAAATGTCCTTGTTTCTAGAAATACGTATGTTTATGAGTAATTAATGCACGTAAACGTAGGATAACTAGGAGTCTCTAAGTAAAATTAAATAATACATATACAAATATATGACTAAGCAAGGAGTTTGTTATTTAGTAGCAGAAGCACTTGAGTAGATAAATATAAATATGATGTTGAGTTTTTAATTATATACAATTTTTACCTTACCCCCAAACATTGGAGAATTTGTGCTGCTTGGTTTTCTCTTGTCAAATTTATTTAGTTATTTATTTATTTTACAACAATACACGTGGCGCCATCCATTATCATAATAACGTTATTGTTGTTTTCCTCGGAAACAGCACTTTTTTTTCGGACATAGGGTACCTCCCTATGTCCGTTTCTGTACTCCTGACAACGTATATGCAAATTTTCAGGATGACCGGTTCAGTGGTTTAGACGTGAACAGGTAATAAACAAACAAACAAACTTACTTTCGCATTTATAATATTAGTTAGGATTTGACATTTCTGGGACCTGTTAACCTCTCAAATATATTCTGTAGGTACTGACTTTCTCCAAAAAGTTATACAGGGTGTTACGGAAAGGGTATATCAATACAAACGGGTTGAAGAGTGTATCTGGTCTAGAATCTCTGTACAAAATTTCAGCTCAAAAGCATTAACTTTGAAAATGATTAATATTTTTTAATTTCGACATCACGGGGCGCTGCACTGGCGCGCGGCGGCGTGATGTGCGTGTACTAGGCGCACATACACACTACAGATAATGGATAATGACCCTCGTAGTGCGGTGACACGTTTGTTATGATTTTAATTTAAAAACTATCGAAATAAAAAAATATTAAGCATTTTGAAAGTTACTGCTTTTGAGCCTAAATTTTGTACAGAGATTCTAGACCAGATACACTCTTCAACCCGTTTGTATTGATATACCCTTTCCGTAACACCCTGTATATATAAATTAATCGAGCGATTAGTAAGAGTAGAAAAAGACCCAATAGATTTATCTGCAATTTGTCGAATAGCTTAATCTTCACTAGCATCAAGATAACGTTTAATTCTATTGGCTTATCCCAAAACAGGTATTAAATCACATTTACACGGAAGTATAATTACAAGTATCCGTTTGACACCACCTCTGTCGGTCCCACGTTTGACTTTCCTATTTTATTCCTAATCCGCTTAATTACCTTCTGTTTCCTGCCAATAGCTTTACTTATTCTGTGCCGTAACGTAGAAAGTGTAAATGATCTGTCATAATCTAATTAGCAGTGGTATGGCTTCATTTTAAGGCTTGCTATTTAGTTTAGAGCAGTGTTTGGCCCTGTGGTATGGGCTCCACCTTACGAGTTTTAGATCGTAGGTTCGAACCCAGACAGGCACTTTACTTTGTGTATTTTATTTTACCACTGCTCTCAAAACGGTGAAGGAAAACATCGTGAGAAAACCGGCATGTCCTAGAACCAAAACTTCAAAGTCATGTGACATCTATCAACCCGCACTGGGTCCGCGTGGTGGATTACGGCCTATTCCCTCTCACAGAGAGAGGAGGCCTGTATCGCAGCAGTGGGCACATAATAGGTTGATTATGTTATTTAGTTTAGTTTTAGTGTCAAAAGGTTGTCATTGCGTGTTTTGGTACAGTCTTTAGGTAGCAATTTTACAAGTGTCTTTTTAACATGTGTGTCTGTTTATGATCGCGTATGTATGTTACGGATGTGTTGGGCTTGTGAGTGGCGTATGAGGAAGCTGATTTGTAATATATAACATGTCAAGTTGAATCTGTCATTACTTTTGCATAATACATGGTTATGTCATACAAAAATGATATTTTAACAGTCGGAAATGGTGCGTAAATAATATCGTAAAAAAAACACTCGTACAGTTCGACACAACTTAGATGTAGCATCGGCAAAATTCGTAAAACGTTCGTAATTCGTATTCGTAAATCTTTATTACTACTTTAGAAAAAATTTATCAATTTTTCCTAAAGTAGTAATAAAGATTGGTGATTTTGAAGGCGCGCTTAGTTCGGATGTGATCGGTTTTACGAATTTTGCCGATGCTACATCTAAGATGTGTCGAACTGTAGGTACTTGACATTTTAGCAACTATATCAACCGACCCCGAGGGCTACACAAACCAGTATTCACACAAAAATATAACTGAATACACTTGAAAACAAGTCTTCATGACTCATCGACAACAAAACCACAAGTTTAGTTCTTAATAATTCACTGACCACCCATTAACCAGTGTGTTAAGAGCTGTGTCAAGTACAAACGGCTAAATTATCAAGCTACACATTTCCAATATGAGCTGGTCTTGCATTATACGGTAAGCTAATACAATACGAGGTCAGCTTATACTAGATATGTAGATCTTCATGTATCGCCTAAGCTGGAGAATCTGTGGGATCTACCCGCCAAGCTTTTCGAAGTTAAGAATAAATTGGCTAGACTTGTGGTCTGCTAAGAATAGAACACTATGCAAATATGTTTCATTGGTAGCGACTTGGGCCTCACGCGAACTTCCAACGATTCTATCGCTCGGTTATTTAAGTACAAGTGAAACATAAGGTTGACTTACTATCCAATGATCAGTTTTGTTAGATACAAGTGGTTCTTCTACGGCACTGATGATTTGTGTTTCAAGTCTATTTCGTCCAGCTGTATATATTTTTTTATCTTATTAGCCATATGTGCTAGTCCGGTGTTGGTATTGGCAAGATCTCAGAAATATTCTTGGCCTTAAGATAGCGCTGTCCATCATCTGCGTTAAAGATGGTGATGACAAGTCATCAGTTCTTTGCTCTATGGTCCTTTATAGCTGTTACAATTGTTTATTTATCAGCAGGAAAGGTCAACTTAACTTGGTACCTCATACCGTCATATAAAATACAGTATGATCTCATACTTATTTGTGTTGAAGCCGATACCAGAGCATGCGGCTCCAACGTGCTGATTCTTCATTTACTTTGCCTTTTTTCTCCTTTAGACGCTCAGCCGTGCGTGCCCAACGAAAATAAAATTCAAAAAATGTCGGTTGTATGGTCTTGAGTTCAACTTTTGCTTAGACAGTTTTATAGAACTTTTGACAGTTTTAGTATCCTTTAAGTTAGGTTTAAAAGCTGTTGGGTGTGGCTTTACGTTTGCATGACGTGTCTTGAATGGGCTGTTTATTGTTGTCATTCCCATTGTTGAATGGGAACTATATTTTCTATCACCAAAATTTATATTTGTCATCAAGTTGTATCACCTAATAAATAGATCTATCGCCACGAAATATTTGTATCACCTAATAAATAGATCTATCGCCACGAAATATTTTCGTTCTCAGATAGCGGGGCTCCGTCGACATAGGATGCAAGAACGAGCGAAGGGCACCCCGAGGTTCGGTTTGGTTAGGTTACTTTAAACCCTTTACACAGAAATAGGGGCCCCGCGAAGCGGGGCTCCGTCGACATAGGATGCAAGAGCGAGCGAAGGGCACCCCGAGGTTCGGTTTGGTTAGGTCACTTGCATTGTTTGGTGACTACATTTTGGTGACAGATCTACTATTTGGAGGACAAACCCTATTATTTAAGAAACACAAAACTAATTAAATTGGTGATAGCTTAAATGATACCCTTGTTGAATTTTGTTACGTGGAGCAGGTTAAGAACGATAAAAGTAAAAAAAAGAATATTGATTCGCAAATGTTTTTATTCAAATAATACCGTAGTTCAAATTACCAAGGCATTTGATTAACTACTGCTAATATTACTAGCAATAACAGTTCATGATAATACCCCTATAGAGACTCACACAAATAAAATTGTGTTGATCGACAATACCCCTGTCCTTGAACAAAACTGTGCAGTCTTCAGTACAACTACACACGCGATTGTCAAATTATCGATTTAACCAAAAATACGAACACGACATGAAGACATTAATGAACTGGACAAGCAGTTTGAATAAACGATATGTATAAAGTAATTGTCGAAAATTTTGCAAAAAATTTTTGTATTGATCAAATTTTGAATGTAGTAATCCAACTAGTTTTCACATAGGATACATCATGATCAATTACGTCTTCTGTTCAAGGAAAAAGGAACGTCTATACAGACGATGATAATGGAGAGTTCTACTAGATTTCATCGCTTTGTTTCAAACAGCATATCTAGGGCGTTCCCCATATCAACAGTTAAATATAGTCCTATTTGCACTTGAATTTGCTCATACCTGTGAACCAACAATGTTACTCCAGTAATTGTATTCCAGCAAGGTTACTGTGTCAATATCATCCCACCCACAGCCTCCCACAATGCACTTTTGTGTCCTTATCAGCTCAATTTGTTCCAACAGGACTGGAATGCGAGTTATTGATGATGCTTTTAACAAACCTGTCGGTACAAATAGAAACGTTACAATGTTTTGACGGGAAACGAATGTGGGACGGAATTTCTTGGTCAGTAGTGTGTTTGGATTTAAATTTGTTGTTCTTATTTAATCCCGGGTACTAGGTTTGTGGATTATTTTTCGAAAACTCAACGTTATTCTTTTATACTTATTCTTCTTGCAAACCTTTTCGAAATATAATATATGGGCCAAAAATTGACCCTCCATAAGATTTTTTTATATAATATAAGTTATATTACTACTGGACCTCTAACTAAAGGCCTCTCTGCTCTCTGTCCACCTCTCTCTCTGTTTAGAGCTTCAAAAGACCTCTCTTTGTCAAAAGAGTCCACCGTTAAATTTGTGCTGTGGTTATGATGATGAGGTCACAAACTGTTAAATGCACCTAATTCTAACTCGGGCTTTTATTACTCATTACTCATCTAGTAAGTAATAACCACTTACAGACTCATAATAATATACTGGTAGTGGTAGACGTAGCCATAAACCATAACATAATATCTTATGACCAAGCTTCCTCTTTAAATCCTGCAATGATCCATCCTGAAGGGATAATGTAATGACGACGCTTAGCGATCGCTGACCGCAGCGGCCATGATGTCATCGATGTAAAGGATGGTGTGGCCATTTACCTGATGTCCCTTAGACGCTTTTAACGATTCCCTTGAGATGTGGTGAGTTGGTGACATGTACTTAGCCGCGCGGTTGATTCATACTTGTTTTTGAGTTGTGGAAACAGCTGTTTTCAGCGGTGTCGCTTCTTGTATGTATTTTTAAGTGTGTATGAAGCTAATTTTTGTCTGAAACTTATTATTATCTTCATGATGCACACTTTCCTCTTTATCACGTAATTTTCTTTTCTTGTTGCTGTGTCTTCATGTTCGCATCATATTTCTGTTTCTTTTGCTTCTTTTTTGTCTCTTCCTGACTAGTATCGTCAGGCGATTTCGGCCCTTGTTTTTCTTTTTTGACCCTTTCGGGCTAGTTTCGTGTGGTGGTTTTGTCCATTAACTAGATGACGGTCTTCAAACGCTTTAGTTGCCCATTCTCGTTATCATTCGTCTTAAACCTGCACCTTATTTATGACTTGTGTATCATAGTGGTTAACTGGTTAGAGTAGGTTGTATAGTAGTTGGAGCGACGATTCGTCTATTCTTCATTATAAGGAAGGAAGCTTCATATAATCAGCCTATACTAATATTCACACTGCTGGGACACAGGCCTCCTCTCTGTGAGAGGGAGTGGGCCGAAATCCACCACACAGGCTCAGAAGAGGTTCTTAGATGTCACATGTCTTCGATTTTTTTGTTCTAGGACATAGCGGTTTCCTCACGATGTTTTTCTTCACCGCTTCAAGAAATACTTCTAATACCTATCAACTCACATCTCTTGTCAATTACTACTATTACATTATGGATGGCACGTCGCCGTCACTAGCGGGGTAGTGACTGCAAGGTCGCATATTCTCATCCCAGCTGATTCACGAGACCCGTACACAATTGTTTAGTCATGTGGCGTATAAAACCTTGTTTTTGTTTGATTCGTGCGAACTTGCGGAGGTGGAACTTCATTGGTCTATGTTGTTTGGCTAAATATGTGGATTTCGTTATTTTGATTGGCTGTTTCGACTCTGTCGTTATCTTTTCCTGGTTTGATACCTACGTGTTCTGTGTAAAGGCGATTAAGGAAAACGTATTTTCAATCAACGTTTACGATGCCCTTAATATTTTATCGATACGAGTTGGAGCTCGTTATTCTTAGTACAAAATAATATCTGGATAAATACATCTCAGCTAAATATAATTTTCCTATTGAAGATGAAGACGCCATTTTCCGTAAATCTTACATAGAAGTGCTAATCCGAAGGATGTTCACCTTCAAGCAAGTAATTCGCCGAAGAAACGTGTTAGATTTTACAATTCCAATAGTAGATACGCAATTAGCAAACAGTTGCTAAACGGATTACGTTAGCCACACTTGAATTAAACTCAAGTACATTACATACATATGAACTAACGTTTGTATTTGAAGCTAAATAAACATTCGACGCACCTTTATGTTATTTATCCGTGGAGCATATAGCAATATGAATAATCTAGCATCTTTGATTGTATAATTATTATGTAATTTAAAAATAACACTTACGTCAACTTGTTTTAGAGTCTAGACGTAACGCCTACTTGCAATCTAGGAATTTTGACAAATCCGTAAACAATTTTGATGTAAAAAGAGCATCGATGAGTCAAAGTCAGATGCTGTTGTTATTTATACCGCAAAAACTAGCGCAAAAATAGGGGTCTCCCTTGTTTTACCGAAAAGAAATTGCCAAATTATCACTTCCCAAACAAATTTTCGCATAATTTCATTTGCCAAATTATTACTTACCAAAAAATCTCTTTACAAATAATTGTTACGAAAACCTATGTTTGGCAAGTGAACGTTTGAACAATAACTTGTTCACCAACTAGTACTTTTACCATTTTTTTATCTAGTCAAATATTTCAGTTGGTATAACATATTTTACGCAAAATTAAATAAGCCAAATATTTGGTGTCGTCAATTTTACAGGTAATAATAATGTAATTAAAATTATATTATTTCTCTCGATAGCCTCCTAAAAATAATCTCTTTTTTCCATATTTTTTTCTATATAATCTAGTCGTTTCTGGCACTCGCCGGCCGCTGCCGCGGCACCGCTCGCTTCGCTCGCTCGGCTCGTGCGTAGGTGGTCACAGTTTTAACCTAACCTAACCTAACCATTTTTTTTAAATTAATAACCTACTGTAACTAGTTCCATAAATAACCTAATGTCTAGTAACCATAAATTTGACTTGTTTCAGACAAATTCAAGCACATAAGCTTACAAAGAAATACGCAAATGACATCAAATTTAACAAACAAGTAAAATGTTTATTGGCTTAAAAAAATAAAAAAAAATAAAAAATTGTAAGTTACAAATATTTTGTACTACCTTTTGCTATTTTGTACTCGCGTTAATAAATGATTACCTATATTAAAATAAAATTGCATTTTTAATTATACAATTCCCAAAAAAATCTTATTTTTGCCTTTATATTTTTTGTCATAACAAATCATTTGACTAAACGTTTATTGTCCAAATATTGTTTGCTGTAATAAATCATTTGATTAAAGACCACAAGCCTTAATGACATTTTCCTTGGTAACAATCTGCCAAGTAAACATTTGACCAAATGAAAATGTGCGTACTAAAATTATTCCAAATATTACATTGGTATAAAAAAAGGTTGCTAAAATTTGTTTGGGTAATGAAAATTTGGCAAAATCTTTTCGGCAAAACGGCAGGATCCCCAAAAATAGTCTAAATTCCTGCTATATTCTAAAAGGTTATCGGTCTGAAGAGACAATATTTTTGAATAAGAAACAAGAACGACTTGAAATTAGTCACACCTCGATCAAAAGAATAGAAAGATTCCAAATTCTAGTTACAAAAATACAGATGACGGACTCCGCATAAAACAATGAAACTGTGAGAATGTGTTAGCATTAGCACATCACTAGTCTCAGAGATTTAAAGCATGATGGTAATATCATTTACCATAATAATTGAGCATAATATATGCTCATTCCATCCATGACCAAAATCTTCCGCATTCTCCTCGAGACAAATTATCGAGGAATTATCCTAACACTACATAGTTGTCTGGTTCTACGAGCTGCGTGTCACAGAATGATGTCATCTTCGACTCTAGCGCACCTATTGCGAATAATTTTCAATATGGTTGACAGTTTCAAAAGGAAAACCGTTCGGCAAATGAGAGAACAATAGTAACAGGTATATGAGGGATCTGAGTAATAATAATAATGCTGTTTAGCTTATTATCTACAAAAAATATACATATAATAATTACGATACAGGCCAAATCAACGCAGCAGAGCAATCGCTCCATGTAAAATACTGGTATTTAGCTACATCCGTTTAGACTGGCAGCTGAGCCCAACATAGTTGGGCAAAAGGCTAGGTACTAGATGATGATGGTGATACAGGTCCAAACATAATACAACATACTCCCTTCTTCCAACGATTTAAAACTTATTCCTTAGGGCATCTCCAGCCAAGATTGAATCATGTAAAGTGTAGTCTACTCTTAGTGTAATACAAATACAAAGCATTGAATCCATAAAATGGCGTCTATGTTGTCATAGACATAAACTTAACATTTATGCCGGCGATGCCACGTGGGGTCTCCACAGTCTATAAATTGCAATTTGCAAAGCTATCACGATGTTATTGCTTGCACAGTATTAAAACTATTAGCTAAGACTACTACTGCCGCTATTAGTATTTTATCTTCACTTATTCTTGATCAATCGTCCTCTCTGTCGCCTTCTTCCAGTGTATCAATATTTGTTTTGATAACAGTTAATACTCAATACTGAATACTCTATAACACTCTTACATACATATAGAATGTATGTCTGTAATTTATATGGTGTACATAATAAAGAGTATTCTATTCATTGCTTCCACATGTGAACTTAGGTTTACAGAATATGATCATTGTGGACCCTGGAATGTCTTTATTTTTCTTACATCATTGTTATAGTCATCATAGCATTTTAGTTAGTATTTTGCAGATAAGCTTATCGTAAAATTATCTTATCCGTGCCAATATTCAGTCAAACGTAATTCAACACAGATTTTATTTAGAAACCATGTTTGTTTATTATTAGTACCGTTTGCGTCTTTCTCCTCGTTAAATTACGTGCTAATTTGGTGCTCTGCGTGATTTCGACCTGTTTATAGTTTGTTAACATGTGTTAACTAGAACTGATCTATATCGTGAATGTCTGTAGTATTGAGTTTGACCTGTTTGTGATCATCATTCTAGCTTTCACTATATTTGACGTCAGCTTTCCCACTAACCAGGTACGGTTGTATATCAGTATTCAGTGTTACTGACGTCTTTGCTCTGTTATTTGTAAATTCTTTTCGAGGTTTATGTTTAACTACTTGCGTTAGAAGTATGTTTTGGTGTTAAACTTTGTTATTTCCTCACTAAATTCTGTTATTGTATCATGTTCTTCGGATTAATTATGCTTTGTAACAAAACCGTTATTTCTACTATTTAAGTAAATATTATTTTTTGCTTCGGCATTCATAATCATGACATTTATGTTCAACGCACGCACTTTATGTGTAAGTATTATTTGCATTTGATCCTGAATACACTGTATTCAATTAAATAGTCCTGTCATCGTTTCCGTGGTCATCATTATGTTTATCTAATACTTCCTTGGAAAATCTTTGGTGACGTTCAAAGACTAATATTATTGTTTCAACCGCGAAAATTTACTGAAATAGTCTCATATATAATTATGTTTACGTGTTAATGTTCATGATATTTTCCATTCGCTCTGTGATGTGGCACTGTGGTTTTACAATAAAACTGAATTAAGTCGGATCTGTTAATAAAATGTGATTCATTAAATGTGCGATGTTTGATCCATGTTTAATGTAGTTTCTACGTCGAGCAATTAGATTTGATTTGCCAGGAAGAGTGGTTTGAGCTAGAATTTTGAAGTTCTGAAACTAGAAACCTGAATTCCGGTCTAGGTTTGGTATTTAACGGTCAATTGGAGTACTTAAGGTTTCATTTTTGATTGGTTAAATGCCTGTATCAGTTATGTCTGTGGCCTGGTTTGTTTAAGTTCACATGATTCTACGTCCATTGCAGTTATGTTCGTATCGTATGGCAGTACAGCTGTTTGTGCCTTATCGTTTAGGTTCAAAGCAAAATATGAATGCAAAATATATATTTTTTATTCATCGACTGTGACGATATTATCTATCCTTTCTGAACTTTCAAAGCTTTTACTGGAAAAAAGTGACCCTTTCAGAATCACTCTTAATTCTGTTATGTCAACGGAAGTAAGCAACCATTATCAACGTTCACTTTTGGCGTTCAACACACCTACACAATATTGTCGCGTTCATTTACAAAACTGTTTCGAAGAGGTTGAAGTAGGAGTGGTCCCTAGTTCCCTACTCCTGTACGTTTTGAGGTTATCGAAATTCGTTGTTGGTTCGTTTTTATAGGTCAAACAGTGAATATTTCACTGAAATTCGTAACTTAGGTTTGTTAAGAAATATGCACACATACATCTCGTCTTGAATACGTCCAGAAGTAAATTCAGTATGTGTCAATTGATAAATAAATATCGTCAATCGCCGTCTGCCATCCAAGTGTGATACTGCAGCGTCCATTCTCAGTCTATATCCAGTAATGTTCCATCACCATCACCCTCCATTGAAGCCCGTCATTCCCACCTGTACACCATCTCGAATGGCGTAACATAGTTCGCACAAAACAGACGCTTCTGTTTACAGCACCTCGACCTTGTCCGGTACTTGTGTACCTACTAGAAATAGTACGACGATAACCAGCACGTTTTAGTGAATTGTATGTTCAGTGGTTGTATCGGGTTTGGGACAGGTAGGAAGGGAACTTACCAAAAATCTTCTAACAAATATTGGGTTTGGAAACTAAAAAAAACAACCGCAATGAACGGTTAATAGCATGGACAGGAACCAATATTTACATACACAAGCTCCCAAGATCACCAATTAATGCTTATTATGGCAATATTCCTTCAGAATTGTTAATTACAGCAGCATGGAAGCATATGGAAATGCAGTGAGTCAATAAAGGTTAGATAGATACGAGGAACATGTTCAGCATCTGACAGTAACGATCCGATATATATTAACGTAGTAGGTAGTACGACAACCATACGAGATTATTTCTGGAAAGACAACAGGAAAGCGCATTTTTTTCTTCGCCGACGAGGATGAAGCAGGAAATCATGTTTCACGTGTAGTTTACTTTTGAAACGAACGTATATTTCGGTCAATGTTAACGTTTGGAAACATCGATCAGCTCATGTTGTCGAATATTGAAATTAAGTGCTTAATTATGTAAATTACTTGCCACTGATGACAATGATTATTTTAGTTTTACACTCAAACCAGCAGTTAATTTGATATTTGGGATTGAGTATTCAATCAATTTGATGCAATCAACCCAGAACCATACAAGCAACACGCATCGATATTACCATTGAATACACTTACGGTATGCATTAACTGGAATATAAAGAGCCAATCAATTCCCGGATACCACACAATCACTGGTCGTCGAAGTGTTGACCAATACCCTCTCATCAGCCACATGTCAGCATCGACGGGTATGCAATCGTATGTACCTTAAATATTACCTTACTGTTTAACATGAAGCTTGAATACCTACCTACTTCATACACTGTTGACAAAACTGTATCTGATGAAATTACTGTAGTTGACCAGCCTGTAAACGAAATGATTGATATAGCTAGAAATATAGTAAAGAAGAACTTGAGTGGGTTCATTGTTTATTTTTGTGGCGATTATAGACATTATTATATCATTACCATTAATAACAGTAATGATAGGCTTCTTAAAATCATAATATCCAATAATAAACTAGTAAGCCATAAAGATGAAAGAGTGAAAGACATAGACATATCTGCTGTAGAACATCCCACACAAGACGCAATGTCAATTGGGGCTAATAGGTTACCATGACGGTCATAGACAATCCGTCACTACATTATTGAGTACCTGTCAACCATAACCAAGCTTGGTGTCGCTATTCGAGGTTCAATCAATGTTGACATAGGTAGGACCTAACTTGACTGATTGACTTACATTTTGGAAGTGCCAATGGTGAAATTCTCATTGGTAGGCGAAGCGATAGCTGTTGCGAACGTATGCGCAAATGCGCAATGTTATATTTGTAATCAACTATTGTCTTTCTTACAACCGATGACGAGCAAAGGTTTCTTCTAAGTGACAATACTGTTATCAATATTAATATACTAAATGGATGGTTGTTCGGTGACTAAATGGAATCCATATCCACTAACAGATACTAGTAATTTGATGTGGGTCTCATGATATTAGTTCACGTTCGTATTTTTAAACATTAGTTCACCGTTTTGATGGATATGTTGTCTATCCAAGGCATCAACTAATGAGAACATTTAAGCCACCATGAAAGCGTAACAGATCTTTCTGATACTCGTGTTACAAGATTTGGTCCACTGCCGTGCCTATGTGGGACGTGTGACATGTTTTTGATGTCTCTTGGCCTAAATTACCGTCTCTTTTTCATTATGAATATTCATATAATTTAGTAATACTGCTTTACATATAGTATCTAATGTGAAAACTGTAAGTTTCCCTAAATTTCGCTCCATAAAAGGCAGAAAAGCTTTTAACAATACGTCATATTTAATTCCCTGGCAATCCATCCAAGATCAAAAGTGGCCAACACACTGTATTTCCTCTCGAATTCCAAGGAAACGTTTTATAATTAGGTCACTAATTCCAGAAAACACAACATACAATTGACGAATCAAAACAGCTATCATGGAATTTCCCATCTTGACTAGTCACCAAAGTAAATATACACTTCGCCCCTTAATCCTTGGCAAAACGTTAACAAACAGTTGACAACGATCCATCTTCGAAGGGGCTCCATCTTTTATGGACAATCTCCGGGGCGACTGCCATCAGTGAGCTTAAGCTAAAGATGATTCCTAAGAACCGCTCGCCCAGAGAGCATTCCATCACGTTCCTCGGTCATAACCACTGCCCATTTAAATATACCATTGACTGCTCAATTAAGATACTACAGTTAGTTTATGGCAGTTCAAAAACGTGAGGTTGGTCTATTTTTGGTATCTGTTATTATAGATTATTTTTGCTTTGATGTTTTGAAGTTCTGTATGTGTCTGGCTATCGTCTTAGATTACTGCTAGTTTTTATGTGGTTATGGTTATTAAATTGTGGCTTTATTTTGGTGGTTTTAGCATTTGTATCTTTCAAATCTTTTTTTAATGGTTTTAGATTTGCATATGTATCACAGGTGAGGTTTATTTTTGGAGTTGCCAGCTGTGTTTTGTATTAAGTTAATGTTCTTACTTTTACGAAGAATAAGTAGGTGTTTTCCAAAGCTTACATTTAATAGAAAAAAACGAGTGTGCTTATGACCACACGACTGAAGTGAAACTTCAAACGTATTTGGCTATGAGAGGAAGAGAGAAAGAAAATGTGCGCGCGCACTGCTTTCTCTTGCTTATAATCCCCCACTCAACTCCCGTTCGCCTCGCTCGTAGCCCGTAGACATGGGTCGTACTTGCAAAATCGAGTACCGGGGCTTCCAAGTACGTCCACCTTAAGAAACCAGGGCCTAAAACCAGGGCTCGAGATACTTTCAAGTATTTTCTATCTGCATCGAAAATTGATCCATAACTTCATACAAATAAGAAGTACAATCGCGTAATCAAACAAAAGCCCTGTTGGAAGTAAAAAGTACTTGCATAGGAAATTGACCCGTGAATTCCTATAAATAAGGAGCACAATCGCGTTTACAAATAAATACTTTTACAAACCATTAAAGTAAAAATACTTGCATACGAAATTGTTCCGTAGACTCTTACCACACCTCGGACACTCCATACAACGCTCGCAAAATTATTACCTATTACTACTACATAAACAAATGACGTTTGTATACGTGCAAATGTGTGCGTGAAATCTAGTAGCGTAAAAAAAATGGCGCGGAAAGCAATTTGTGTCGGGGAACCGAACGACGACGGCGCGGCGGCGCTGCCCGAACGTGTGCATTATTATGAAGTGACCATGTAGTTCAATTGTTTATTTATATAGTCGGGTTCGTAATGAAATAAAAACACTAAAATAGTTTAGTTTAAATGACTTATCTGTAAATAATCGGTTATTAAATCGCATGTTATTAAAAATGCGAAATCTTACAGTTTATGTAAATACGAATTCGGAAAAGCATCACAATATCCAACCATCGTGATTAAAACTCAAATAAAACTTTTAAATCGCATAATTGTGTGTTCGTGTCAGCAATACAGCGCTGCTGTTCGAGAGCGCCCTTGCTAAAGATATTACTATGATGATCTATGGCTAAAGAGTCGGCAACGAATACCTCGAAGTGCGGGGTGAGGTGCGGTATCTGATATGAGGGCGAGGAAGAGAGTGTCCTTTCTGTACGTAGTACATACTATTAAGTATTCTGTGCTCTCACTGATAAGGAGCATGATCGCATTTGCAAAAACAAACGCGGTTGTTGAACTATTTGAGTACCTACGTACTCGAGCGCTGAGGCACGACGGAGCGAGATACTTTCAAGTATTTTCTATCTGCATAGAAAATTAATCCATCCCTTCATACAGATAAGAAGTACAATCGCGTATTCAAAAGCCCCGTTGGAAGTAAAACTACTTGCATAGGAAATTGATCAATGACTTTCTATAAATAAGCAGCAAAATCGCGTTTACAAATAAATACTTGCAAACCATTAAAGTAAAAAATACTTGCATACGAAATTGTTCCGTAGACTCTTACTGATAAGGAGAATGATCGTATTTGGGAAAACTAACGCGGTTGAGTACCATACGTATTTGAGCGAGTAGCCGTATAAGATACGTTTACGTCACGCGTTCGCCAGCTTACTCTCCAAGTCAAGTGTGCGTAAAGAACTTTCACTTCAATAATTTTGACACAACAAAAATCGAATTTGACAATCGCGACTCGTCGACAAGTGGTACTTACACACATCAAAAGTGTCTAGGGATCAACATATATTTTTGCAATAACTTTTCTCCTGATTGATATTAATTAAAATTTTCTTTAAGGATTCATCAAATAAAGTGTTTTCGTTTGTCACAGTAACGATAAACCAAGTCACCTTTGCATTAATAAAGAAATTTGCCATTTTCCTAATAAAGGGATTTTTGACATTTGAACCACTAACACAAAAGTTCGAAAAAAAGACTGAAATAACAGTTTTCTTTAAAATTTTATTGGGTAACTTAAACAATTAATAATCCGTGTTTCTACCGCGAACACTAACAACACAAGAACATCGGTTTGGCATACTCAAAATGAGTTCATCCAAATCACGCTGTGGAATGGCCGCCCATGTTCGTTGCAACAACAAAAAAAGGTCTTCTTGCGACTGGATACCCTCCATATTCGGCAGAGCTCTTCTCTGTAGCATATCCCATGCATGCTCAATCGGGTTCAAGTCTGGCGACTGAGCAGGCCAGGGCAGGACATTGATGTTAGCTGCGGCGAGAGTCTGTCTTACAACTCTTGCGGTGTGCGGTCGTGCATTATCATGCATTAACTGAAATAAGGGACCGATTTGCACTTGTAGAGGAACGATGACGTCTGATACAATCGTCTCAGCATAAATTTGAGCGTTGAGGTTGCCTCTGATCCAAATCAACTCAGTTCTTCCGCCGATCCAAATACCCGCCCATACCATGATGGTTCCACCACTATAAGGATGGACTTCCTGGCAGGATTTTAATCGCTGTTGGCGTCCAGGGGTTCTCCAGTGTCGTATACTTCTTGTATCCGGTCTCATACCAAAACGAGACTCATCAGAAAAGCACACGAAACGCCATTGTTCTTCTGCCCAATTTCTGTGTTCAAGAGCCCATTGATATCGAATCCTACGATTGTGCATTGCTATAGGTGGTACCCGTAGCGGTCTTCGGGAATGAAGGTTCACTTCATGCAAGCGGTTTCTGACTGTTTGGTCGCTAATTAAGTTCCCTGAAGAGTGATGAAGCCTCACGGCTAACATCATGGCGGTTATTGTTGGAGCTCTTCGAGTTAAGATTTGAATGTATCGGTCTTGTCTCCGTGTGGTGCAGCGATACCGTCCTCCATGGCGCTCAGCCACGGTACCAGTGCTTCGGTAACGTGTCCAAAGTCGACTGATAACACTCTGACTTGTATTCAGAGCTAAAGCCACAGTACGTTGCCGGGAACCAGCTTCTATCATTCCCACGGCTCTGAGCATTTCTTCCCTGCTTAAATGACGTCGCCGCTCCATAATAACGTTGGTTTTAATCAGTAGTAGGGAAACAGTAGCACTAATAATGTCTTCAATGCGTTGTATGTTTTTATAGGGAAATATTGACAGCTGATTTTCATCTTTTACTCGAATTTGATTCACAGTTCCTGATTCAAATTATGAAATGCACCAAAAAGGATCCATATAAATTTATAAAATCATAAATTTATTACAAAGCCACATCTCAATCTCAAGAAATCCGCATAAAAATGCTTGATCCCTAGACACTTTTGATGTGTGTATTTGCCCTACCCCGTGAATTGTTTTTTAGAGCCGCAGGCGCGGAGGGGGCGGCCTTGGCGGAATTTTTCACTTTTTGTATGGAAAATATGAAAAATGATTACCTACATGTTGAGTTTTAGGAGTTTATGGGTTTAATAAAGGGGGTCGAAATTTTCATTATTTTTGCGATAGGACGCACCATTTTCGAGATATAAACAAAAGAAAAAAAAGATACAGACAGTACTGTTTTTGCACCTGAAGTCGAGGTGTTGGTGTGAATTTCTATTCATGACAACTAATTTTATTCCACACCTTTTTAATCACGATTAAAAATAGTCAGATTTAGTTCGATTTAGTTAGACAATCAAAATTTTTGGTTGAGTACCTACGTATTTGAGCGAGTAGCCGTATAAGATACTTTATAGTCTTGGAAGTATTTTCAATCGGTACCTGGTGTGCGTACTTGGAAGCAAATACCTGGTGTAAAAACCCGGTCGCATAAATACGTACCTTCCCTACTCGCCCGATCACACGTTTTCGTAACGCATTCGCCAGTTTACTCCCCAAGTCAAGCGCGCCTAAAGAAGTTTCACTTCAATAATTCCGATGACGTGCATTGCATGTACGTCATACAAAACCCCGTCGTTGCTTTCATAAATGTTTGGACTCGGTTTAGAACTTTTCAAATTATATTTTCTCTTATTATAAACCCCAGATCGTACTGGTCAAATAAGGAAATACTGTCCACTAACTCTTTGTTCCAATAGTATTTGTTTTCGTTTGAATTCATAATTAGCACCAACTGAATCATTTTCTTTTAAAGTTTTATTAGTGTTTGTTATTCTGTGGTTTTGTGTGTAGACGAGAATTGATCAAATGCAATAGGTTTATTTATGAGTAACTTTGAGTTCATTATGTAGAGCTTCATGTCACGTATTTGTCTCTTTTCGAACTGTGTTTGTCGGTCAAACAAGTAGGTTTGCGTTAGTATGGTAATGATAAATAATATGTTAAATTACAGTTTAAACAACATAAACATAATATTACCTATTTCATAAATTGCTTCCAACTTACCTACTTTCAGTAGTAAGCAGTCACAACCTAATCAACATCTTCTTTATTATTATCATCATCTATTTATACATTGAAGGCCTCAAACAAAGCACTTATTTCCATATTGTCTCACTTTGAAGTCCACTCTTATACTTCATCAACATCGATAGAACTACAAATTCGTCACCAGTCACCGCTGTCTGCGTTGCACAAAATTAACTACGGAAATGCTTCCCGGCCCCCGACGTGACGTGTCCCCTCCCTAGCGATAGGGTTGTACGCTCTGCGGATATTACCTGAGTCGTGAGCTTTTCAAGTGGTCGTATATCCGAATGAAAGGGAAACCCTCCCTTTCATTCGGATATCCATTCTTGTATTTTTAGATTGATTGTAATTGTTTTTTTTTTTTGCTTCTTTTTTAATGTTATCAGCATCCGAGCCCTGATTCACAACAATACGACAGGCTATCGTATCAAAAATCTGACATTTCGATAACCTGATTTGACTTCCCCTCAACAGCAAATAGCTGTTGGAAGAATGGCGGGCGTCTATTTGATTTAAACTGACAACATTTTCGGGTTTTGGACTTGTAAACAGCGTTGAGAAGACTCCTACGATAACAATGATTCATGTTCGATGCGATACGGAAGCAATCAAGTGTTTGTGAATAAGGGGGCAGCTTTTATTTAGGATAGGTTAGGTTAGGGATAGGTTTCCTCTTTTCAGCGCCTATATTTTTGACCTCTCTCACCTAAGTAGCGTATATTATAAATATTAGTTCTCTGATTCTATGTTTATCAACGAACCATTTCTAACAGCTATATCAGTTTACTTTATTTTAACATTAGTGAAACCCTGTTTTTCATTCTCCTCCCGGATCTGCATGGAATGCTACGATCGCGATATTTTGGTGCGGGCAACCCTCGTTTGGCGGCGGTGGCTAAATATAGCACGCAGCCGTGCGCAGGCGCCATCGCCAGTATTAAGAACAGAGCGCACGAATTCCATATTTGGTTAATTGTGAACGACATATTTTAAGGGAGGGTTGACAGGATGTTGCTAGATAAAAAAAATGCTAGAGTAATGTAGTATCTACTTAAAGGAATAGAGATACCGTTGTTGGAAATCTTAAAAAAAAATGTGAATGAAATTGCATGAAACATATATGGAGTAAATTAATATTTTAATCCAAACCATTACTTTTAGGGTTCCGTACCTCAAAAGGAAAAAACGGAACCCTTATAGGATCACTTTGTTGTCCGTCTGTCCGTCCGTCCGTCCGTCTGTCAAGACCCTTTTTCTCAGGAACGCGTGGAGGTATGAAGCTGAAATTTATATCAATTACTCAGGTCTACTGTCCCTTGAAGCTGTGAAAAAATCAAACTTCTAAGCCAACGCAATCAAAAGATACAGCCGTTTATGCCGCAAATTTTCGACATTTGCAAGGGAATCAAAACCTACAGGGTGCTTCCCGTGAACTCAGAATCTTGAAATTTGGTACGAAGCAACGTCTTATAGCATAGATAAAGGAAAAATTACGAAAACCATAAATTTTTAGTTACATCATATAATAAAAACTATTTTTGAAAATTTTAAAGTTAGGACTTTTTTTCTCATGAACGCGTAGAGGTATTAAATTGAAATTAATATCAAATACTCGTTAAATTTTTATACGGAACCCTCGGTGCGCGAGTCCGACTCGCACTTGGCCGGTTTTTTTTTGTAACGTGTCATGTTTTCCTTCCCAAAGTAAAATATGAATCCATCAATTGAAAATGTTTTTAAGAAGGCAATGTTTTGTTCAAAACAATTAACAATGCCTTTTCTTCGCTACTCCACTATTGTATGCACAGAACAGATATTTTATAAATCCTTACATTTACGCACTCTCAACGAATCATTCTCGTTTTTATCCGATCGTGAAAACACCGTTCTTTGGCTAAATTCCCGTGAATTCATAAAGTGATTGTAAACAATATATTCAATTATACATTCAGTTGGTTCGAGTTATTGTTATTATCGTGTAAATCGTTAGAGTTTAAACAAGTGTTTGTGCAAGTAAATTGAATGAAACTGTACTAGTTCAGTGATTTACTATGGGAACATGGGTTTGTTTTTAATTTTGCTCTTTTTATTTTGATGATTGACCATCTTGCTTTGATTGAAATATTAGATGCAGTTTAGTGATTTGTTGCTAAATTTTTATTGGTTTTACTTCATATTGTATGTAGGTTATCAATAAGTTTAGCTTTCATTTAAAATGAACCTACAGTATTATCTATGTAACTTGTTTCATTTAAAACAATGAATTTTTTAATATGTATTTAGTGCTTAGCAGCCGTTTCATTAAAACCGTCAGTACTTTGCAGATACTTTACCATTTTTTTTTTTTCTGAAAACCATTAAACGGCAACTAATATAATTTATATCATCGTTACACGTTATCGTTCTCACGATGTATGATTCACGTTTACTTACAATGTTCATGGAGAATAAATTGTTTTAATACAATTTTGCCACGTGTTGGTATAATATTGTTATTGATGGTAACAATATCATCACGCCTTGTCTATTTGTTGGGTAGAAGTGTACTGCTATCATCGTTTTTCTTCTGTTATTTCATTTCTTGCTGCTCCAGCATGTTCTCTTGGTCCATGTTTACTATCTTCGTTATTACTATCTTAACTTTTTTCCTTGGTATTATAATCATTATCTTTCACACCGTCCTCCTATCGTTGATCTACCTCTTCTAAGATTTAATGAACGTTGTCAATTTTTACATTATCTTTATCTTAATCAACTACGAACTTTAAATTAAATATTAATCTGTGGTTCTCATCATGATTCTCAGGGAGAAAATGACATAATAAACGGCAAAGTTAATAGGAAAGCACAATTTAATTCTCTTATAAAATTACTTTAATATGCAAGCGAAATTGCCTCAACCATCACACCATTCTATTTAGCCGTCATATCTCGGTTAACAGATGTCCTTTCCCCTGTCTAGGGTTGACAGGCAAAAAAACTTCCGACATACGATCACACGATACCTACACATTTTTTGAGCGGGAAAATTCATTTTGACGATAAAAAAAACAAAAGTTTACGATACGGCCTCGAGGTCATTTTTTTATTTTTATCAGAACATTAAAGCCACATTATCAAGTTTATTTTTATTAAGTTCTGTATACATTATTTTTATAGACTTATTTTTTCGATCGAAAATCTCGTTTAATTAGTCAATAGAAGCATTGAACTCAGGAATTTATTTAATTAATGCAGGATCGTCTGGCAGCCCTACCCCCCCACCCCATTGCTCCCACCCTGTCTGCCCACTAAATGCAGTTTGTGCCTTTTAGCCCCCGTCGTCTGCCCGCTCAGGGCTGAGAGGGGGATGCATTTACAAAGTAAAGTGGTTAGAAGGGGCGGCAAATTAAAAAAAAAGAGGATTTTAATTTACCTCAGACATGCTTTGCTCTGTCGAGATGAAATGGAGTCGATTAAATGTTAATGGTTTGTTGATTAGGAAGAGGTAAAGTGTTGTTTGTGGTTCAGGTTGTATTATTGGATCCCTTGCCAGATTTGTATGTAAGGGAAACCTTTTAAATGAATAGGTTCTTATTCTACTGATGTAAATTCTAAATTCAGTACCTTCCTGAATCTATTAGAAAAGAAATGTTTATTCAGCATAAATAAGACGCAGATTAAAATTATTGTATAATCAGCCTATAATGTTCCCACTGCTGGGACACAGGCCTCCTGTCTGTGAGAGGGAGTGGGTCATAATCCACCACGCGGGCCCAGTGCGGGTTGGTAGATGTCACATGTCTCTAAATTTTTGGTTCTAGGACATGTCAGTTTCCTCACGATGTTTTCCTTCACCGTTTTGAGAGCAGTGGTGATAAAATAATTTACATAAAGTGCCTGGCAGCTCGGGACCGTTACCTCTGGGCCAACACTGCTGATTCATCGCGCGTCCAATTAGCAGACACAATAGAAATTTTATTCTTATCGGTACACATGGTGTACACTCGACGTGCGAAGAGTTAAGAAGTCCTTACTGGGCACTATTATCATTTTTAATATGTTAGAGTACTAAAAATTCTTTCTGCATGGGACCTTGTTGGTGGCACCTCCACCATTTGTAATTTTTTATAATTTTATCTGTCCTACCTACCACTAAGACCGTCATAATCTACATATCGTCGGTTTAAAGGTAAAACACACTAAGTGACATTTTGACCCAAAATGCGATTTTAATAATAATAATAATAATACATTTAATTCAGATTCATCCTACGATTACATCCATATTTGTTAGTACAATTACGAGCTTAAAAAACTATTGTTAGTAATGAATAATAATAATTGATTGGACACTAATAATTTAATTAAATAATATACAATAATAATAATTGTATCTCATTCAATGACACAGTAAGTGGCAAGTCCGGGTGGACTCCCCGATGATGGCGACAAATCACTATACGACTGCGTGCAGCCGTATCCAGCGAGCCAGCATCGGAGAGTCCCACCGGTCCGCCAGCGCGCGCATGATGGTGTTGGGACTGTCGCGCAAGCGGCGCATGATAGAAGCGCACCGTTTGCGCATGATGGCCGCAAAGATTTTACTACTTTTGCTTCCATACAGAGCAGATAGAAGCAAAAGTAGTAAAATCTAATTTTGGGTCAAAATGTCACTTTGTGTTTTTATACCTTTGAACCGACGATCAAATGAATCGCCGAAATCTATGTACGTGAATAAATTCCGAACGACTGCACCAAAATGGATAATTCTTATTGGTGTGTTCGGTATTGCCAGGACAAGGTTTGAAAAGAAAATTTCAGAAATCGAAAAAAAAAAAATTGCACCCGTGCGAAGGTGGAGCGGGCCGCTAGTTGTTATTATAAGTGTTGCAAAACTTATCATCAGTGTTACATTTTATTAGATAACACAATTTCAACAACTTGCCCTAATATTAAAATAATTCGCACAGTACACTTCCCACTCACTGCCCGTTCGCACGTGTCTACTCCACATTAGCCAATCACACGGCTGGCTCGCCGGAAGAGCAGAGGCCGCATCCTCGCGACACTTCCGCCTGCGCCCGCGCAACTAAGTGCGGGAGATATTAATCAGTCGTTAGTTGAACTTTAAGTTAAGGAGCGGTTGTAGTGAGACGACGACTAATGACTTAGGTTTTGAAATGGAAGGTCGTGGTTGTCACGAAAAGATAAGTCAAGTGATTGAAATTCGATTCAAGTTTTGCAGATGGTAATTTTTTTGCTACTTAGCGAACATTTTGAAATGTCTTCAAGTGTTGATTTTTGTCTATGAGGTTTTATTCTGGGATCTTTAGTGAAATGTAAACTTCGTTGACTCGTATTTTATACTTACAGATTTAACAAATGCGATATATTGATATCGCATCTAATACGACTATTGATCAAGTTAGGATATGATGTAGTCTAGTACCGGTAGAGTTTCTTGCCCATTCTTCTTCATACGGAACCTAGAAGGCGCGACTCGAATCAATTCTATTTTAGTGTAAATTTTGACGTTCAAAAGTGCTTTTTATGTGCCTATTTGAATTAATAGCTATGACTTTGAATACTAAATGCAGTCTTCGAACAATTTAATATAGATATCAAATACAACAACAACAAATTATGGGCCCTTAATTAACATTAACTGAAAATGTGCTTCTTTTACACCAGAATATATTACTTTTCATAAAAAATCTCGCTACATCTTACAATTTATACCACAAATTTCTTGTCTAACACTATGCCGATGACATTGACTTGTCTCCACGCTCAATACCTACTGATGATGATGTATTGATTGAGCCAGCGGCTAGTAATAGCCTTTATAAATTCATGTGCTTAACGGATAAGTACATAAACAATAGCCCCTTTGTTCTTACATGTGCTAAAAAATATTGCACGAGAACGGAAGTAATATACTAATGGAGGAATCGTGAGGGAATTAATTTGAGACGCTTTATTTTTTTATTATTATTTCGGCAAAATTAAGTAAAGTGTCCAGAGATAAAGATGAAAAGTCTTATGTTTAGGAAAATATCCTTACAATCCGCAGGAGTTAACTTGAGACCCGAGCGGCCACTCCCGACACCCGCGCTTTTACCGCTCCCGCCATCGACACCTCAGTACCGCGCGCATACGTCATCCGAGCAAAGGTTCAAGTTAATTCTTGCAGGTTGTACTACCGCAATCCTACAAAGATTTCGCATCAGAAACTGGCATGGTGGTAGTGCTACTTTGACAAACTCTTTAACAAGAAACCTTCTACTGTATTTAATTAACTAAATAATGCTATCAATTAAATTAGAAGACCTACATTTATTCTTATTAGGATTTCAAGTGCTTCCAATGAAGTTACGTTAAATATTACAGTACTTAAAAGTTAGCAGTTTGAAAATTGGCGCAAACATGAGTTGAATTATGCAGATTCAACACTTCACAGTCCATAGAATTATATTAACAACATTATCATAAACATCATTAATCCAGATTTACGCAAACGACTCCCAAATTACAATAACTGTCATGTACTGCGAATCACTGCATGGCAGTTATACTTAAGACACTTTATTACACAAAGGAATTTTAAGTGACAACATCCAAACATATTTGACTACCAATAAGGAAGAGTACGGAAGTGTGAACCTTCGGAAGATTTTCCCAGTTCTTTGACACCTAAACATCAAGTCAATGCACGTATCTCGATGGTATACGGAACGAGGAAAGTTGTATACGAGACCAAATCTTTTGGACATTATGTTGAAGTTAGGTGCGGAAAATCCCATGTAAAATTTTATGTTGTTGAAGTTTTCCTTGTGGTGTTTTACGAATGAGGTTTCTAACCATATCATCAATGAAGTATGGTTTGTGGCTTAGCACTTATCAACATCGGTATGTATGTATAAAAGTAGGCTAAATTGAAGTATAAGGTAATTCCTATAACATTCTAAATAAGTCTACTTTTAAACAGGCAAAGTTATATTCTTTCCCTAAATTAAAATGTCAATAAAAAACAATGACATCGATACCACTACAAATAGTTGATCAAACAATGTAATTCCATAACTTTTGTTTAAAAATAATCAATATAAACTTTTGCTCGTATTGATAAACAAATCTGATCGTTAAACAAAGCACATGGCTGGCAGAACTATCTTTGACTATATGAGTAACATAACAAGTACCATATACATTTTATAATTACTAGCTCACAACAAAATTGGCGACAATCTATTAATAATTAGGTACAATATAACACCTTCGTCGCTGCCAAGAGCGTCACTATAATTAATCAATTACTCATTTTCAAGCTGGAGGTGATCCAAAACGACCAAGTTTAATATCAAAACAGTGCTTCAATCAGGGAAATGAAATGACGTGAAATGTTACAAGTGTGATTAAAAATAACAGTGATAAAGAACTGGTTGTTATTCCTAGTGCATGTGTAATACATGGTCGGACAGATGATGTGGTTTAAGAGGGAGCCGAAAACGGCTGTGGACAAGGAGAATGGTGTGGTGGGGAAGCTAAGGAGGAAGAAGCCAGTGATATTGAAGACGACGAGGGAATCCAGTGAACGAGAAACTTCAACAGAAAGTGATAAGGAAAGGAGGAGGTATTCCGACATTCTCGATACTGTCGTTTCTATAGGTATGTATAATGATGCATCTCTCATCGATAATGCGAAAGAATTCCTTGCCATATTTTACGCGTTAAAAAGTTAAAGACGTCTGGAATGTGGAACAGGTTACTTTTCATGTAACAGGAGTAATCTTGCTATAAATAATCGCAGAACAATGACGTGATTGGGGGTACACTCAAAAATAGCCTCATTGTTTATAGTGTTCTATATTAAAATATGTTAAAATCGCTTGTCTGATCTGAGCCGTCAGTCTGGACGAACAATGAAGTGTAATCATAATAAATCAGAGTGAAGGCTAATTATTCGTGAAGGATATTCATAATACACCGGTCGATTTAAAGAGGTTTCTTTGAATTAGCGTAGAAAATATGTGAAAATCGGAAAAAGTATGCTATATCCGAAGGATCTCTGCGGAGAAAAACTATTTTTTTTTATTTATACAAACCGGTAATGTCACACTGCAGGGCAAAGGGCCTCCCTACTCTCTGTCCACTTCACTCTGTCTAGGGCTACTAAGGACCAGTACTTACAGAAGAAGTCCAAGACTCCGAGTTCAATTCGCGGTAAAAACAAATAAAGGAAAATTGAATCGTGCCTATTTTCAAAATCACTCGTTATATCCAAAAACTTGGGTCTCTCTTCGCTCATTAATGTAAAAGGTACTATTAGTGTCAAATTCGCACGCGATCACTATTTAGTGTAGGTCCAGTGACCTCCTTTCAGTATAACGGCCTATTTAAGTATTGGGGCCTCGTAAAATTATAATTAAACATCTCTATTCGTGTTGAACAATAATTTAATGAAGTTGTATTGAAATTGGGTCTCGGATATAATAAAAATGGGAATGCTTTTAATCTACCACAGGAATAGCGTTTACCGAGTAATTTTATTTGTCAATGTTTTCCTGTCTGTCTATGTGTATGACACTATTAGCTAGAATCATAAAAACTTCATTACGCTTTTAGAAGCTGTAATATTTTTTTAGAACACCTATTATTCCACTTGTAATTTTTGTAACATCTTAAAAATGTATTTACGTGTTTCTCCAAATATCTTAGTTATACGTGATATTACACAAATACAAAAACTGCGAAATGTTACATGATAAATCTGACCAAGCAAAGATTTCGTACAACCAAACTCAAAACAAGCAGCCATGTTGTGACTAGCACAAAAACGGACCAAAACAAATAAAGTAAAGTTCACGAAGACGGCGAGACGGTGAACAACCGTCCCTGGTGACGTCATCCCCTACCTCCCCCCCTCACCTGATACAGAAGGAAAACACGTAAAGAACTCGTTAATAATTTAGTAAGAATCCGAGGCATGCAACCTCGGATTGGTCGAGGGTCGAATCAATTCCGGGAAACGAGAAATAGTTAAAGTTTTTCCCTCTGTTAATTGTTCTTAGATATTGTTTATTAAACGTTTTGAATGATTAAGCATACATCTATTAAAATTAATTTATTTGCAATTTAAAATTTTGTTAAGAACATGCTGTCATAATTTGGCTATATTATAGTTTTTCTAATTGTGGCTATGTTAATATCGTTAACATTTTTTCACCAAAAACTTAAAAGAGTCAACCAAAAAATTAAGAAGCCTGATGTTAAAACGTTTCTACCGTACAAACTTTCTGGAAAACGATTTCTATCAATGCTACTCATTAAAAAAATCCTCTTAAAAACCTAGTTTCAAATTAATATTGCTAAAAAATTGGCACTACAGTCTACTCTAAATTGCTTCTGTCTATTACTCAATATTCAAGTCTAGCGATCAGTTTTAAATTAAAAATAAACAACAGATTGCGCCACGTCGTCTCCGCCATAATCTAACGTTAGTCAAATATTTACAGTTTATGCAAGATTGCTGCTAAGATTTACTACGTCGTAAATACCAGCACGGTAATATAACACTACCGTGATACCAGCTTCTTAAGGTAATGCACCGTTATCTGGATTAGGTAACACTGATAACGTTTCTTAGTTTGTTAGATTAAGTAATGGTTTAATTCGTTTCGTTAACCCGTTTAGATTAGGAGATGATTCGTTTAATGAAAAAAAAAAAAGAAACGGTGGTAGAAAAGTCGACTTGAAAAACTTTTTAACAAAAAATTAAACCTCCGAAAAAACTGAAAAGCAAAAAATAATAAACTTTTTTTATTTAACCTTAATAAATAAGTTCTTAAACTAATGCAAGTATACCTAAGTAATTTAGAGTCGGCGCCAAACAAGCAAATTAATATCGTTGCGAGTGGTCGTGCGGAGAGCGCATTTTTTGTTTGAAATGTTAATGTTTATCGCTATAGATTTCACGTTGCTTATTTCTTTAAATTTAAGGTAATTTAGTAATCTTTGTTCATTGATTGTTTGGCGCCGACTCAAAATTCCTTAGGTATACTTGCATTAGTTTAAGAACTTATTTATTAAGGTTAAATAAAAAAAGTTTATTATTTTTTGCTTTTCAGTTTTTTCGGAGGTTTAATTTTTTGTTAAAAAGTTTTTATTTTATAATTTTTTGAGGCTATAATTTACTAATTACTACATCCTTAATGTTTGATTACTTTTAAAATACCTACCTTACTTTAGACATTAACTGTTATAATCCTACTTTAACTATTATTTTTTGTGTAATATAATACGAAATAATATAATGTAATACTTAAAAAAAACAGGCTTTATATACCAACATAGATAGGCCTTTTATATTATTTTAATTGTAATACACAGCTCAGCATTAATATCTGTGAATGAACAATAAATCACCCCTATTTTCCCACCCTTAGGGTAGGATTTTTTTTTCCAAATTTACATGGGACCAACTTCGAAGTATGTCCTATCCAACAAAAGAAGAATTATCAAAATCGGACTACTCTGTAAAAAGTTAAGCGTGGTCATACATTACAATCAGTGAGTGAACAATCAATCATCCCCTGTTTTCTAACCCTTAGGGTTGGAATTTTTTTTCCAAATTTATATGGGACCAACTTCAGGGTATACCCTTTCTAATAAAAAAAGAATTATCAAAATCGGACTGCTCTGTAAAAAGTTATGCGTGATCATACATAAAAAAAAAAAAAAAAAAAAAAAAAAAATATACGCGTCGAATTGAGAACCTCCTCCGTTTTTTTTCGTCGGTTAAAAATACTATAAAACACAATGCTGCTGTTGAAATATTTCGTATTTGATAAAATTTCTTAATCGCAAAGTAAAATATAAAATTCAGAAAGACACAAAAACAGTTAAATCGTAAGACTACACGAGATTCATCAAAAGATAAAAAGAATAATAGTATCAAACTTTCCATGTAACCGCAAAATCTATTACCAGCGTTAAACAAAACATTTACAAAAACCCGAATCTAACGTAAACGGAAGATCATAACAACCCGAGAGCGTAACCCAAACTTTCGCAACAGTCGACGGAACAAAAGATAACGTTATAATCACCTCGTTACGTGTGTCTAATTTCTTCTAGCACCGAAATTGTGCAATAGAAAGCGTTTCTCCCTACTTAACGCCAAAACAGTAGAACCTAGGCTGCATTGTATGCTAATACTAATTAAACGAACCTCTGTAAAACGCGCGCTCAACCGTCTCCGTATGACTCTCGACAATCTTGACATTGTCTCGGATACAATCGATCGGAAAACGACATTTTTTGCCCTCCAACCAGGTCATTGTTTCATTTCTTATACCACACAGACGTTTTTAGCGTTATTAATGGTGATTGCGAAGTGATTGCCGTTAAATTTAGCAATTACGATACAAAAGTTGAACGTTTCAGTAATTAATGGCAAGGAATTCGCGTAACGACCACAGTACGATCTCATGACGTGATGTAATTTTAACAGAGAGACGAGATGAGAGCGACGAGTCCTTGTATGAGTCTGCGGACGGGCACAGCGACGCCATCTCGGCGAGCGATGATGCCCTGCCCAGGCTCGGCAGGACACCCACCATCAGCAAGGAATCTCTCAAACTAGCTGTCACAGATGAAGAAGTAGATTTCGCCAAAACGAACAAAAAAGGGCACAGAAAAACTATGTCCTTATCAAACCCTCTAGAAATCGTCAGAAACTTAGGAGATGAGTGGTTTGAATCAGCAAAGAGAGAGTTAGAAAAAAATTCTGACAAGAAAAAATCCAGAGAGAGCCTTTGGAGTGAGGAAGATCGGGATTCTATTCATGGGTCGACGATGAAACTCGATCAATTACGAAAAAATAGCAAAAAAGAAGACAAAAATCAAGCCAATCTTAAAAAATCCAGTACAAACGAAGCTCCTAAAGCTAGGAAAACTAGCAAGGGATCATCAGTTAGTGCACTTAACTTCCTTAGAAGGAAAAAGACGCCAACTTCTACTAAACCGGTAGAATCGGTAGCTGAAGATGACAAAGGTATTAGTACAGATGAGATTATGAACTACACCAAATTGTTCTTAGAATGTGAAAGACGCTTTGTCTCAATATCGGAAGCCAGACCCATGAGGCCAGTTGAGACTGACTCTGAAGACGAGCCTCCTACACCAAAACAATTGGCTGAACATAGACGGAGGTTAAGCAGGCAAACATCGAGGAGTAAAAGTAAAGTTCGAGGGAAAAGTCAATCTCTAAAGGTGAATACTTTAAGAAAATCACATAGTGGGACATTAAAGAAGGGAAAGAAGAAGAGTGTCAAAACTCCATCTTCAGGGAGAAGCAGACAAGCCAGTATTGTAGAACAGACTCCCATCACCAAGAAAAAACACACAGATTCATCAAAGCAGAACTCTTGGCTGTTCAGTGGATCTCGAGGTGAGTCATTTGATATTTTGAAACATTTTAATCTTGAAGCTTTCATCAAATATAGTAAAGAGATCAAGGCAGTAATCATTTCGTAAATTAACCTTATATAGAAATTATGCTAAGGACAGAAATTGTTCGTCTATTTTGTTAGACAATCGCTTGTGAAGTTGTGATATTACAATTTGCATATCTCCAAAATACTGGCATATGTCACGGACATTGGCACATTAGTGTCCGTAATTATCGCTTGGGTCGTGTAATTATCTTGACTAATTTTGTTAGGTCACTATGTAATCGTCCTACATTATTATTAAATAGCATTTACAAGCCGACCCCAAATTAATTTGGATAAAGGCAAGAGAATGATTTTTGGTATCTTAGTTCTGGTGGTTTAGTTCGAATATATGCCATATACGAGTATGTTTTTAGTTTCATACGTAATAACCTGCATTATTTTCATTATCTTTTACTTCTTCAACGTTGCTACGCATAATAAAGTTTCTGTATCAGTCCAAGCGTTTCTCGGTAACTGTAAATAATTATAGTTAGTTACATTAAATGCAGTTATCTTAGTTGATAAGGCGTGACCTTACCGAGTCGTACTACGTTCAATACTGCCCACTGCCCGGTGCTGTTGGTTAGATCATCGTTCTTTTGTTTTGCTGCTTATAATGCTTGTTTAGTTGTTATTGTGGCACGTTTGTTTTGCCAGGATGCTTCAGTTATAAACACACTTCTGAAACACGTCAGTCGATTGTTTGCCTATATTGGTAGTTTTATCCTTTAGTATTTTATTATTGTTGGTCGTATAGTCGCTCAGAATGCAAGACTTTGCTAGTATCGTTCTAAATGGAGAACACACCTGTTCTCCGTCATAAATGCTCTCTTTTATGTTTTCTTAAATGTTCGTTTTCTTTGAATCAGCGAGCCGGAGTGTGGGACTTACATGCTTCTGAGAAGCAATTGTTCGGTGTCTCCGGGCATTCTTATGATATGCTATCATCGGTATTGCTATTGATACATGTGGAGATGATTTATTGCAGCGGATTTTCCTTTGATATTTTAACTGCATCATGAATCTGTTTTACATAATTATACTAACTACATAATTATATATATTCTTGTGGTTTACCGTATAGATGAAGATAATTACTTATAACATTTTTGTTACCTACATTGTCCTGTCCGATTTATTTTAGTTGTTATTTATTCACTTGTGATCTCTTGATTATCATCACGTAAACTAACGTACTTTCTACGCAATCAATTAAAATCATGAAATAATCTTTCTTCCATATACATATTATACTACCTAATTTTCCTCCATCTGAATCATATAGTCTCTCTACCATTTCCACTACAGGATCAAAATAACTGCACTCCAATATATTACTAGCAACGTTTGCGATTTATATTCGCTACTTGTTTTCGTGACCCGTTTCGCTAAATGTTCTGAACATAAACAAGATTTCTTACTTGCAAATATCCCATTTAAAAGTAATAATTCATTTGTGATGTTTTTATTGATTAGACAAAGTAAGAGACTTAAATCACTCGACTCCTTAAGACACATGGAATTTTTACGAGTGATAGATATTGCTGTTCATAATTTTTCATAATATCTAAAATTTTGCCTTAACAACAATTGAAGTTTCATAAATGCTTCGTGATATGACTCGCTATTCTTTACGAAAATGTTACATTTGTAGTTTGCTTTCAGAATTGATCTCTAGTACTAATGTAAAATAGGACAATATAATTTGGGTAACAATCCATAAAATTTAAGCGATGTTAGTGTGTAGTGTGACGTACACACATGTGTTCAGCAATAGTTTATGTTGCTCGTATTATTGCTATACTTTATAATAAAATAAAAGCTTTAGAATATATAGCTTTATGTCGTAGAAAATGAATGTCTTTGACAACTTTTTAGGAAATGATGTTACACATTTTGAGTTTCGTTAGCGATACAATTCAGACACTGTTTGCTAACAATTTTAATGATAACAATCTTTGATACATGCTGCCCTTGATATTTCGCTAATACAAACATTTGCTCAACAAGAACTATGTCAAGAAACGGATCAATCGAAACCAGTTTACAATTACAGCTCAATAGTCTATTCAGCATTATTATCTGTAGCACCTTCCATACCTCGCATTCCGTTGCTGTCATAGCGGCCTAATCGATGATTATGCTTCATGTCTCAGTCACAGAATAGTACAGAAGATCAGCTCCATACACCGAGTTAAACGCATGCACACAAACGTGTACGTACAGCATTCATCATCATTTCAGCAGAAAGACGTCCATTGCTGGACATGGGTCTCCCCTAAGCGTCACCGCATAGACCGGTCCATTGCTTCCCGCTTCTTTTACTAGGTCATCGGTCCACCTTGTGGGATTACCCTCTGGGATACCAGCCTGTCTCATCCAAGTGGCAGTCCTAAGTGCCCTTGCTGCACATGAAGCGTGTCTATGCGTGCGTGTGTTTTTGCTCGTTGTATAGAGCCGACCTTCTGTAATATTTATTTTGTGCATCGGTCTATCGCGGTCAATCGGCCGGCGCTTATTGATAACTCGGCCGGCTTGTCAGTATGTCTGTCTGCATTCAGTCAGTCCTCGTTTAAAGCGATGTGGGTGACACGAATCTAGTAGGCTGTGGATTTATGTTCGGTATTGGATTTGAAAGGGATTTATGGAGAGCTCCTCTAAATCGATTGCATCTGTGTTAATATAAGAGTCCTCAATTGTTTGTAGGTTCAGTTTATCTGTGTCTAAAATGATGATGTCAAAAGTAGTTAGATTTGATCTTCCTAATTATGAATTGCTTTTGTGAACTGTCTTTTCTGTCGCTTTGTTTGTTCGAGCTTTCAACAGATCACCTGTATAGATCGATTTGATTTGTCTGATTAATCTTCAATACGTCAAGCATCTAAAAGTTCTACAGAACTAACATTCTCAGACCAAAACCAAATACCTCCTGCATCATTTGAATCCTTCCACCTCCCCTTCATTTAATTAAATTGCTTCCAAAGAAGCGCGTCCCCAACCATCGTTAACTCGATTGATATGCGCGTCTTAACTCCGGAAGTCGATATAAATAGTGTGAGCATTGACTCACGCGCACCGAAACGTAACGTATTGTCTCGGAGGCGTTCAGTCTAATTCTGGACGTCTAATAGTAGGGGACTTCTTACTGTATTAGCTTTCTTTGAAATGGCAATTTGTGGATCGTTTCCGGGTCATTTGAGTTTGTCGTCTTGTTGTTTAATGATTTTGACGATACTCAAAATTGAACTAAAATTACCAATCTATGGCCAGAATAATATATCACAGTACCGGTATTTCAATGGCGGTCCGTACACGACGGGGTCTTTTTTGTTAGCCTATACTGTCCCATTGCTGGGCAAATCCTTCCAGGAACTCTTCCGGGGCCACCTCAGACCAGCCCGCGCGTCCAGGTCATCTGGTCATCTCTTTCTGGATCGGCCTCGGCGGCGCCGTCCATCTTCAGGCACCCTTTGTGGATAGACTTATTCCTTGAGCTAGATTCTGGATACTGTTTATGGGATGCAGGCTACATCGATACAACTTAATTGCTTCTTGTATCAGTTAGCGCGTTATTAACTAGTTTGCGATTGATTGCGTTGTATACGCTATTTAAATACTACTACTGTGACATTCTGGCTTGTCATTGGTGATCTCAGTTTGTAACTGGTTACTTTTGAGTAGCGTCGTGGACGTCGGCCCTTTAACTATATGATCTGTTTCATCAAATCAAATATACTTATGCTGATATGATAGTGGTGGCCTAAAATTAGTCTTTATGACAAATAAGCGTTCTGTATGATATGTTTGTTTGCCACTTCTTGCTCACGTTTCAAATCTATAAGTCCAGTAACATATTGGCCATCAGTATTCTTATCGTATACATCTTTATCGTAGGGTTTTCCCGGACTATTGTCATCTTCCGTTTCACTTAACGAAACTGCTTCTTGGATTGCTAAACAGTCTTTATACATGATGTATGTAGTTTATGATTTAATATGAAGAGGCTTGTCGTCAGAACCATCCATAATGAGTTCATGATGCTGTCTCGTGTCAAAGGCCAGAGTTACTTGAATGAATTAATGAATGAAGAGTTTCTGTGGAGTTTCTTGTTCGTTCTTCTCCATAGATATCTACTGCGGTTTGCAATAGGCAACTAGCTTCGTCTTCCTGACTTACCGACTCCTTGACAATCCAAAAGCACATGTAATTGGTTTAATGAGGAAGAAGGGAAAGATACATGTATACAGTTTGAAGTATGTATATGTCGTTCTGTCTTCAGATGATTGTTATTCCCACCGTCTCAATGAAAATTTTAAACTGTCACGTATTGTTCATTCAAGTATACTTAATGGATTCCAATAATATTTCAATGTCAGTAGTTATTCACTTACGCGCGTACATATTGTTTTCCTTATACCAAGATATGTATATTAATTTATGAACTATTAATTATATTTATTGGTGTCAGGGTCTCCAAGGGCTTGTGTCTGTGTCTGGACCCTCCGCCAGGCGTCTTCACTGACGTCATTGTTTTCAATTGTGGCTTGCAAGTGAATGAATACTGAATGCATGAAAGAATAAACAGCATTGGGTTGATCCGACAATGGTAAACTTAGTGTTGGGAGCTTGAAATAAAATGTTTAACAATAAGAAGCATCGTACTATAAACAACGTTATGCAAAAGTAACTAAAGTTCAATTATGATTGAATTAAATTGTTCGCACTCGTATGGCTCATACATAATCACTCTATAATGTTCCCACTACTGGGTTCCAGGCCTCCCCTCGGTGAGAGGGAGTGGACCGTAATCCACCACGCATCTAACGACCCAATGCGGGTTGGTAGATGTTACTTGTCTTCGAATTTTTGGTTCTGGGACATGCCGGTTTCCTCAAGATGTTTTCCTACACCGTTTTGAGAACACTGGTAATGAAATAATTTACACAAAATAGTGCCTGCCTAGGTTCGAACCCACAACCTATAACAACTCGTATATCACGGCAGTTACCACTGGGCCACCAGTCACCACTTCTATCATATCTGGTAAATATCGTACCATCGGTTTTGCGAAACTAGGACTATGAAGGTAGTAGTCAAACTCTATGGTCTCTGCCAAAATCCTTTCAGCAATGACATTGTAATGCAATAGCCAAGCTTTTTTTGGGCAGATACCCGTGAAATGGCACTCGCTAGGCCAAATACTACGCACGCAAAATGGTGGAAAATATTTCAGAGGACTTACCAACAATGAGTCAGATATACGCGTAGACGGAAAAAACAACGTCAATGGTCTATTAATCATTACGCTCTGTAGCTACAGGTAAATGTTCTTTTTTAAATTCTAAAAAATCTTTCGAGTAACATTTAGAGTATTCGTTCAATATCTATGTCAGTTGCAAAAAGCATTGCAATTTTCGTGCCAGTTTCGTTTATATCTTTCAGCACTGTTTTGGCAGCTTTAAAAAATGGATTTCTTACTTGTACAACAATGTTTTAGTCGCATTTACAAATTTATTTCAAGCCACTGCTAACGCCCACCGGATAAAAGGATGCAGTTTTGGAAACGGGTCGACGACCAATCGAGGTGCCTATGACGTAAGCACGGCCATTATTGATTGTGACGTTAAAAAACAACTTTAATGTTCATGTGATAGAGTTTTATTTCGTTTGATGGTAGTGTATTGCTCATCCTCCATAAAACCCGTTCATGATGTAGAGGAATTAGAACTTTAATAGGTAGGATATAAGATACAAAATGGTGTAGTATATGGAGTACTGATGGTACTTGATAAAATTGATTGAAGTGCGTGAATAGTTGCAAAACCTATTGTTATCCACTCTTCGCTTGAGAACCTATTAATCTGCCAATCTATTGACACGAATACTTTTGTAAATTACGATATTTCCATAGGATAATTCTGGGAACATAATAATTACGTGTTTATTGCTAAAGAAAACTTGTGGGAGAAAGGAATGAAAACTTGGCTGAGAGAAATGGTAATAAGACTAGTGATAAGTATCCAACCCACACTGTTGACAATCTTGAATTGAAATAAAATGAGTTTCTTCAAGACCTGGGAATTGCTTATGTTTCTCATCTTACCCGCCAGAAAACAGAGTGACACATGTGCAGTCAACAAAAGAGATAAGTATGCAGCATCGTCGGACATAGTTGAAGTTTAGTAAGAAACCGATGGTTGTTGTCGACTGAAATTTAATTTGATAAATGAGCTGTTTGTTTTCTATTAATAAAATGAAATTTTATTCGAGAACATCCATCGGTTTCTTACTAAGCTTCAACTATATCCAACGATCCTGCATACTTATCTCTTTTTTTGACTGTACATTTTGGGGTCGTAATTCTCGTTCAGACACAAAAAAAGACTAAAACAAAAGAAACAAAAGCTTTGCTACTGACGCAATAACACCATATTTAGATCCCAATTTAAACATTGAACGCGTAATAAAAGTTACGCACTTCCTTATTGGAAAAGGAACTGCACAGAATTCTCCCATTAATTCATCTCTTTGTAAGAAGCTTTATAAAAACTTGTCACATACATGTACAGGCTATTTGCACATAGAATATCCTTAACGGTCGGCAGCGTGGCCGTGACGTCACCGGTTAGATCACCACTAATTGTGGACGTTAATTTGTATGAGCTGTGCAAGCGCATGGTGTGAGTAGGAATATTTGCGAGGAAGTTGTGGTTCTGGGGGTGGGAATGGAAGAAAGTGGTGTTGATAAAGAAGGAAGAGTTGTTTGGGAAGAATTCGACTGTTATAGGAAAATGAAATTATATTGGCTTCTAAAGTACACGTATTGTATCAGTTTCACCCGCATAAGTCTCGATCCCGTGAGAATGTCGGGATAAAAAGTATCCTTTGTTCTAATCCAGGTCATGGCTTACCCATGTCGAAATCCGCTGAGCCGTTTTAGCGTGAAAGCTTAACAGACAAACATACAAAAAGTCTGATATTTTCTCTTTTTAATATTAGTTCAGAAAAGGTATAGGACTAATTCTTTATCAAGATGGGAAAAAACTTTGCGGCTAGATTGATTACTTGGAAGCTAGTAAACAGCACATTAAACCAGAAGGCCAATTCTCCTAATTTAAAACGTTTAAAATCCAGTCGCAGTCTCATCTCGGCGACAAACAAATGTCTAAAACTTGTCAAAATGTAGGGAAATTAGAGGTATTTTTGACAGATTGAGACTGAGATCAGACTGTGAACGGTTCTTAAAATTACGAGAATTGCTCCTCTGATGTGGTTGATTATACTTAGAGAAATAATAAATTGTTTCTTGTAACCTGTATTGAAATGGGTAATATCGAATGATTCAATAATAATGGAACCTATGTGGCAGTGACACATGCAATCTCCAGTCACACAAATGACTCAAAAAGCTTTAAAATGTCGTAACGAAATACTTGGAGGAATTTCGTAAACAGTTCCCTTTTTGTTTCTTTCCACCCCTTTTCCTCACAAATTGGTTTCGTCATACTTTTCTTGTGACGAAGTTTAGTTACCGAACAGTTTTACTAGGATTCTTCTGTTAACGGGTGAAGTTTATTGTTTAAAGCTAAGGGGAGCGCCCTAAAAAACTTTGAACCTGAGAATACATACAAAAAAAAGTTTATAATTGCTTTCGAAAAATAAATGTTACGAGCTTTGTATGGTATATTTCGCGTTGATTATTTGTAGGGCTTTTTTGATCAGCACCCTAATTGCGTAACACACTATCAATCGGAATCTGAATCATTTTGAAGCAAATTGCTAATCCATTGCTTCATAAGTTCGAAAAATTTGTCTGCTCAACACGTAAATAACGCAATGAATGTTGTTGAACTGTGAAAATGAAATCGATTCCGATTGATAATGTGTTACGCAATTGCCCCGCAGGTGGCAATGCTAATTCTATTCGTTCATTTTTTGCAGCATGGAGATGTTGTGTTTAAGGACCAATTCTTTTCCCAATGAAGGTTTATTTACTAGCAAAATTTTCACTGATTGTTATGTTCAACATTTTCTTTCTTGGATTGATAAGCATGTTTTATAATAAAGAACAAATATTGTTTAATCCATGTGCTGCTCTGTATTCAAACAAATAGGGTCTATTTTTGCAGCTTTCACTTCTCGCATCTATATTTTCTGTAGTGTTTTCCTTTTGTCATTTTCATTTGTCATCAGAAGTTGGCACAAACTACACACAGACTCATCATGTATTAAGTATATCACACTAATATTATAAAGACGAAAGTTTGTGAGTGTGTGTGTGTGTTTATATGTTTGTTACTTCTTCACGCTCAAACGGCTGGACCAATTTTTAAAATATTTTGTACTAGCTGCGCCCCGCGGTTTCACCCGCGTATATGTCGATCCCGTGGGAATATCGGGATAAAAAGTATCCTATATGTTATTCTGATGAATAACTTATACTACTGTAAAGTTTCATCCAAATCCGTTCAGTAGTTTTTTCGTGAAAGAGTAACAAACATACATCCATCCTCACAAACTTTCGCATTTATAATATTAGTAGGATGGAGATAGCTGAAACCCTGGATTAACATATAGGCTACTTTTTATCTCGATATTCCCACGGGACCGAAACTTATGCGGGTGAAACCGCGGGGCGCAGCTAGTTACATATAAAACGCAATGTATCTATTACCTACTCATTAAGTAAGGAGCAGATAAGTCATTATTTGCCTTAAAAATGGTATAAAGTAGTTACAGTAATTAATTTAAAGTCCACATGTGTAGCTTTACAGGATATGTATCAATTGCATGCAAAATAATTATTAGTTAAATTGTTGTTCAATGTTACAGATATAAGGTCAATACAATAATATACTCGTAATACTTTTATCTCAACATTATCCGCAATGACATAAGTCCAAAAATTTATAGTTTATTGTTTAAATAAAATCATATCATAGTAGCAGTCATATCCTAGCCACAGGATGGTGCGGCTTCCGTATTGTGTCATACATATGCTTATCATTTTGGCATTGGTACTTGTTATATATGGGATCACATGTTTTATAATAGACGTAACTACTAGTTGATGTTGCTATTTTTATGTCATGTCTTGATGACATTACGAATAGTATAGCTTAGAAGAGAGTATCATGGAGATAATATACGAGTACCTGTGTAAGTTAGGGGTACTGTTTTCTTCCTCTTCCTTGTCGTATCGTATCGTATTCCATTTCAATATTTTAAATTTACTTCGGCCAGAATTCGGCCACGTTGACAGCGTAAACTTTGGTCTTGCAAACATCTTCGATAGTGTACGTATAATACTGAATTGACAGGTCATTAGTGATCAGCAATTTGTTTACCAAATGTGGTGATCGTGGGTAAAGCAACAGCACTTGGCATAGACGTCTCCTATTTCTATAGGAAGCTTTTTCTTTTTTTTTTGTATCATCTTGATTAGTAAGCCTTTGAATGGTCACCCTTTAAACATTTCTGAATAGAGCCATAAATTCACACTACAAAAGTTTGTTTTAAAAGAGGTAACGGTTGCGTATCCTATTGACATAAGTAATCCCTTCATAAGGTCCACCGTCCTTTATCCGTTGAAGGAAGACTACTTCATATAATTTACCCCTACGTCAAATAGTCGTAAGTGGGAAATAAGTAGTTTTCATGTTCGCCGGCGAGGCAATAGCGATTTGTGTGTATTTAAGGATCTGCGTTATTGCAGTTGTTATTGCAAATAGCTTCCCGTCCATGGTAGTGGGTAGTTGGATATTGATGCTAGTAACGCCACCTACTGGCTGCTTCGGGCAACTTTTGTTTATAAATGCGATTTTATATTTTTTATGGTCGTCGTAAAAGTAAATTGATTATGCATACTCTGTTTTTTATTATTTTATTGTATACAGTATGGGGCAAAATAATAGTTTCGTCACGCGTCTCAAACACGTTCTTGACAAAATGTAATACAAACATTTTATTAAAACATAGCAGTGAGTTTTCAATAGTCATTACCATAATTACGTAGCTTTAACATTACTGGCGAAATGTTTGTGTACTACACACGGTTGCTTTATTACCCTTTTCGTAAATTTCTTGGCGTGATGTTATATAAATATTGTTCTTAATAATTCTTTCTTTAAAATTCTTCCTTTAAATACTTTCATTTCGGTTCTTCCCCAACTTTGTAAGCAGACCGAGGCAATTTTTTTTTATTAAAGTTTATTTTAACGCCGCTGTATGATTCTCACCACATTTTCCTCACCATGGTTACACACTGTGATAACTTATTATACCTACAAACATAACCTTACCCGTCATTCCCAAGGTTATAGGCAGAAAGACCACGTGGTACGATTCTTACATACTTCTTTTACATCGTACACGTTTATACATTTGCTTGACTTAGGGCTGATTTTTTCAATCGACAGATAATTTTAATTCGTGGAATATAATTGACGTCTGACTTCTGACGGATTTTGTATAGAAGAACTGTCAAAAAAACAAAATTATTCCTCGAATACAATTATCTGGCATTGGAAAAATCAACCCTTATTAAAATGACTTGTCTCTTGTGTAGTATAATAGACTATCTTCGATCAATCAGCCTGAGCGTCCATGACGTACCTACTCAAAAGTAACGTGTTTCTATCGCGTTATTAACTACAAGTTTGTGTTTGGTCGTGACGAACCACCGTCCATTGTAATACTAGTGCTCTGACATTCTGACTACTCATTGATGATTTGAATTTGTAACTGGTTATTTCTGACTAACGTCGTGAACGATAGGTCTTAGTCTACTCAATATCACAAATTGCGCAATGTTTTTGTCCGTTGTTTTTTTTTTCCTATATGGCATCTCGTAGTTGACCTTGAGAGGTCGTGACTACTTAACCGGACTATCCTGTGGTTGCCTTAAGTAAACTCATAGCCTCCAGCCAGGGCGTATATCTAGTATGCTAAACGACTACACGCTATGGGCACCCCCTTTGGGGTACGAACCTCGGCTTAGGGCGTCGCTGGGGGAGGGCAGCAAGATGAGTCAGGCTGGATCAGATTAATATTATTTAAGCTTGATTAGTCTTTTAAAAGACGTTCGTGAGTACGTTTATTTGTGCCTTTAGTTTTACCATTCTTTCGACCGGCGAAATTTTTTTTTTTAACTAAAAGCCACTGGTGAGTGCGCGGCCGTTGGCGGTGTGATATCCCTGTGGGCCTCGGAAAGCACGTTAAGCCGTTGGGCCTGCGCCTGATCTGTCTCCGGTTGTGACGATGACTAGACTCCGTTGAGATTGGCCGCTTTGGCCGAAATGCGGTCTGGAGGACTATTATTATTATTAGGTACATTAGGCAGGTATGCTAAGCATTTACCCTTATAATTTTTCAAGGATAGTTAATTTCTACTATTCTCCAACTAATTTTATTAATCGTGTATGTACTTTCTTTTTGTCGAGTATTTCCTTAGCTATATGTGGAGGCTTGTTCTTAGTAATTTTTTAATATTACATTCTTTATGTCATTGGTTTGTTAGTCTGTAAGCCTTCTTTAAATTAAAATAAAATAAATAAATAATCAAGGAGTGATTCAATATTAATTAGCAATGTTATTATAACGGTACCTATTCTTTTTTTTTGTCTCATACCGCAATCCTAATTATTTTGTTGTCCTTGTATTTGAGGAATCTGCCTACTGATTCATCCATTTTTTGTATTATTATATCACAAACTGCTACATTCTAGTCGAATCTAAAGACCAGTTTTAGTGTAGTTTTAGGTCGTTGTGTTGTGTCATCTTGGGATGTTGCAAAGATGATATTTAGTGCAGAAATCATTTTATCATTTTAAGGCGATGCTTACCTCATAATATAGCCATAAGTTTCACCAACAAATTTTGAGTCCTGAAGGCCAATTCTCGTAATTAAAAACGTTCAAAATCTAGTCGCACTCTCACCTCGGCGATAAACAAATGTCAAATTGTAGGGAAATTAGAGGTATTTTTGACAGATTGAGAATGAGATCAGACTGTGAACGTTCTTAAAATTACGAGAATTGCCCCCCTGGTTACACGAATAAAGATCTAAGTAATCTAATACAAATGGCGTTGTACGAAATTAAACTAGAATAATATTTATTTTACCCAATTGATGCAATGACTAAAGTACCATTTCATCCACATTTCCTACGAAAATAATTACGTAAGTATAGTTAGATATATCTTACTACTTACCACAAACTCTCAACAGATGTCGCTATGCAAAATGTAACGCTATATTTTTCTCTTCGCAGGCGAGTCCCGACGCGAAGGCTCTACGGACGAGCCGACTGCGCCCGACGCTGACGTCGATACCAGCGATGCTAACACCAAGGAACCTGATAAGGATAACAAGTAAGTGTTAAAGATTGTTAAAGGAAAGTGCTGCACAGGGACATGCTTACGAATTGTGTGAATTAGCATTATCTGGTTCATGCCAAAGGTGTAGTACCTACAATTTTTATGTTTTAAGTCTGGCCACCGCATAAAGGTAACTAGGCGTTAGCAGTCCGTTAGACTTCCTCACGGAGGATCCACTGAGGAAGTCTAAGGTACAGACGCCTGCACATCAAGCTACTACAATCTTGTCAAATTTCTTTATTCGTTTTTCAACTTTATCACTAACACAAGGTTCAAAGTTGATGGGGAAAATTTGACAGTTTAGGGTAGCTTGATGTGCTGGCGTGTGTACATCGTCGACTACGCTACTAAATATAAAGTAACGTGTAACAAACTCATATCACCAATTAGTAGCTGAAACTCACAGCACTAGTATTTCAGTGGTGGTCCCTACACGACGCGATTCACTAACGTGTTTATTATAATTTGTGTTTGGTTGCGTCGAAACTATTTAATAATGCTTTACTAAATCGTCGTCGTGTGAGAATTATTACTCGAACCGGAAAACTTCCGACTATTATCACCTACAGAAAAGAGAGCTAGAAGTACCTAATATACAAAAAGGTTCAAAACAAAATTAACATTGGTCAATTCTGTTTAGCATTAGAACTTACAGGAACAAAGTGTAGCTCAACAACACAACTCGTGGCGCCATCTATCGTGACGTAGCAAGACTAAACATGTTCATAGTTCGGCCACTCGCCGCTAGGTGGCGCATATATAGAAATTAAAGTGAAGTTTATTTTGCAACTTTATTTTGAAAAATATTTATTTAATGGGGTTGTTTATGTTTTGAATTAATTAGATAACGATTTTCATTATAAGATAAAACTGTATTAAATGAATAGTAATTATTTTTACTAAACCAAACCGCTGCCTTATTACGATTTAATATTTAGTTAGTTAGCTCTGCTAAAAGGGAGATCCTGTATTCGATTCTTGAACGGTCGTGAACATGATTGTAAAAAAAAAAACCATTTTATTGTTTCGTATTGTGTCCGATAGATGACGATAGGGTCGCCTACCTTTTAGGGATTCTTAAGTTCGTTTCGTTGGCTGTAAGTACTATAAAAGCCTCTAATATACTACTGACGTCATACAGACTATAATCTCGTATAATTTTAGAATTTCCTAACATTTATTTCCCCATTCTAGCTGGCGCTCCCCGGCGCCAGGCGGGCGCGGCGTGAACCGCGCGGAGAGTTGCCGCGAGCGCGACGCGCCGCGCCGCGGCAAGCACCGCAACGCCAGCGACCCCAACCGCCTCACCGCGCACAACAACCAGTATGTACACCTTTCTTCTTCTTCTTAGCGTCTTGATGAAAATCCTAATTGAATTGGCCTAGAATTTGCTACGAGTTTGGAGCTCCTGCAACATTCAGGCATCAGGAATGTTAAAATGTGCAATACACTTTGTATACTTAGTTCAATTTTTTTTTTATCTAGATAATCAAAAAAAAAAAAACAAAAGCAATAACAAAAAAAAATGCGCCTTGACTGCCTCCAAGCGTTGCAGCTGGGGTATCCCAGCTATAACACTTGGCTGGGGTATCTTCTGTATAAAAGGGATGATGCAACATTCTATTATTGCCGTAAATAAAAAGGAAAAATCTTAATAGGGATCAATATTACCATGAACGCACTTTAACTGAGATGGTGTTAGTAACTTAGTACAGTCAACAGCAAAAGTAGATGATGAAAATCAGAATTTCAATACTAATGAACGGTGTTCGCGTCATTTACGGCAGCTGTACTAGTATTAAATGTTTGGTATAATTTACAATCACATACTTTTGAATCACTTCGACGCCACACAGTTCTGACGCGAACTCCGTTCATTAGTATTGAATTTCTGATTTTCATCATCTACTTTTGCTGTTGACTGTACCTAGTTTTATCCACATACAGCTACATAAGCTAAAACTATAATAAGCTCAAGCTAAGTTCGTAAATACATATTTTTTATATCATTACATCCTGAAAAGCTTTTCAACAACTATGTTGGCCATGATATGAAAAATCTCACCGATTTTTAATATCAGTATCGAAACGAAGCAAAATATTTACTCCAATATCTAAATAAGAACAAATTCCTTACATTCTTTCCCAAAATAGTATACTCATGTACTCGGGGACGAACTATTCCAATTCTTTTTATTTCCTGAAGCCGACACCACAAACAGACTGAAAAACGTCCTAACTAAAACCGATACCACTCCAAAATAAACTGTATTGTTTACTTCATAACGTGTAATTTTGTACAAACGCCATTTGTAAGTCTGGAATGGTTTTAATTTAATTATAATTTTAAACCTTATTTATAGCAGTGTTCTGTTTATTTTCGGTTGATAAACATTGGACGGCATTGTTTTCTGAATTGTTTTTGTTGTTTATCCAATGTTATTTGAAATAGAATCTATGAAAATAGCAGAAGGCCAATTCCCTTAATTAAAAACGTTCAAAATCTAGTGGCAATCTCATCTCAGCTACAATCAATGTCAAAAATTTTAGGGAAATTAGAGGTATCTTTGACAGATTGAGACTGAGATCAGACTGTGAACGTTCTTAAAATTACGATAATTGCCCCTCAGATCTTTCACCTGTAGCCATTTTATTTTACCGAATCAATTAAATTAGTATGAAAGTGAAACGACGCATCTGATCAACCGTGAAAATGTCATCTTGTAGTTTATCTAAATCTATTATGACCGTTATTGTCTTATTACAAGAGAAACTTTATTTGCTGCAAAACTCTATTTTACAAAAAACTGTTACATCAATATTAAATTCCTGTTAAATCATTTGTGTAACTAATTCATTTAAGTCCATGAAATTCATCAGACTTTCCACTGAAGACATTATCTGGACAAACTAACGGAATTTGAGCTCCAATTTATATGAACTTCACAAAACAATAGAGTCCTTTTCAGCTTGGTTGAGTCTGTCCAATATTCACCCAGAATATAGTGACCTCCCAATAACCTGACAACAATTCCTACTCAGATATCTTGCTATGTTGAACGTGTCTACTCAAAATTGTCCAGTTTATATTGATCTGTCGTTACATCAAATAACTTCGTACCTACGTATCTTTTGGTCTTGGTTTACATAGCTAATATTACTTGGTCTATGTGTAGGGAGGTAGTATTAGTTTCAAGAGGTCTTGTTAAAATGGTAGCTGGGATATGCAGGGTGTAATGGTTACAGTTTTCAGTAGGAATCCAGACGCGATCGAACGCGCATTGCGGGGGTTTTTCGTGCATATATTTTATGAACGCAGTGACTTTTATTGTTTGAAATATTAAAAAAAAATTAAGCGTAGTGTTTTTTGGAGTGATATTTTATTTTGTGGTTTTATTATGATAGTTAAAAATATATTTTGTGTTGTAGTAATAATAGTAAGTATTTTGAAGTTGGCAAAAAACTTTGGTTTTTTAACTGAACATCATAGGACCACCTTTTCTATTGTTTTTTTTTGTTCGCAAAAGTTTTTATTAGAGAATTCTGTCCATCCTTTGTTGAATGTTTTTATATAGTTAAAAGTGACTATTAATTTTAAGTGTAGGTACCTAAAGGAACCAACCGTCATCCACCAACCCGCACTGGGCCCGCGTGGTGGATTACGGCCCACTCCCTCTCACAGAAAGGAGGCCTGTGTCCAACGACAACAATAAATCTCAAATCTGCAAACAAAAACGTTAAAATATAATTTAAATTTAAAACGTTTTCCTGCGTTAGCGTGGTTTGTCATAAGTTATTTTAGGATAATAATTAATGATAACATTATTTAGGGATACATTAATAACTGCACAGCAATTTATTGCGTTGTTGTATTTACATTAAATTTAACACATGTAACAGCACTCGCACGTAGAACGTAAATACAGTCAAATGGAGATACAACCTAAACAATTTAGTTAGGACTAGCTGCGCCCCGCGGTTTCACCCGCAAAAGTCTCGATCACGTGGGAATATCGGGATAAAAAGTATCCTATGTCCTTTCCCGGGACTCAAACTATCTCTATAACAAATTTCATCTAAATCGGTTCAGCGGTTTAGGTGTGAAAAGGTAACATACAGACAGACAGAGTACTTTCGAATTTATAATATTAGTATGGATTAGTTAGGATTGAATGGATATAGACAAGAAAAACACTGCAAAGTGAAAAATAACTTTAATTTCGGAAGTCGGTGTCGTTGATTCCGCATTTTCGTTTTTTGACACCGACTTCCGAAATTAAAGTTTATTTTCACTTTGCAGTGTTTTTTTTTTGAAGTCGGTAGCTTTTTTTTTGTAAAAAAGTTTTTATTTTTCACTTTTTAGTTGTACCTACTCCACACAAATTCAATTACTTAACACTGGTGTATTGAAGAATTGAAGACACGACTCGAAGAATCATCAAAATTCGCATGTAGAAATGTCGGAGATGCAGTACATTTATGCATATAACTTTGTACATAAGAATAATTACCTAATGTATTATATACTAAAACCTTCCTGAAAGTATGTAGATCACACTAATGAAAGAATTATCAAAATCGGTTTTGTAGTTTTTGAGATAATCGCGGACATACAAACATATATACATACGGGTCGAATACAGAACCTCCTTTTTTAAAGTCTGTTAAAAAATACAAACCATCTTCATCATTCTCCTGTCCTTATCGCAATTTAATTGGGCTCGGCGTGACATGTATTTTCTTTCCATACTTCTCTCTCTATTAAAATCGCCACCAATATTTGTCAATGGATCAAATTGAGTAGTAGATTGGTTTCGATACCCAGGTCGGGCAGTGTTATTGGGGTTGTTCATTAAAAATTTGTCAGTAGCAGCCCGGAGTCTGGATTTTTGCCCGGTTGATGGCAGTAGGCTCGCCCCCTATTACATGAGACTTAAACATAACTGGCGACATGTGGGTCTACTATAGGTACACCCCTGCCTAACCCTCCAGGGATTACATGCGTGATGTTATGTTACTTAGAAAATTTGTAAGATTAAGGGCCGGTTGTTTCAAACGGTTGGTTAACGTAACCGTCAAATACGATTACATACTTGTTATTATTTGATGTACGGCATGATTTTGTAATTGTAATTTAAACAACGCTTTTTTAACCGACTTCTAAAAAAGGAGGAGGTTCTCAATTCGAATGTTTGTATGTTTTTTTTTTTTATGTTTGTTCGCGCATAACTCCATCGCTTGCCAACTGATTTGAAAAATTATTTTTTTGTTGGAAAGGGTATAGTTCCCAAATGGTCCCATGAAAATTTTATCGAAATCGGACAAACGGTTTTTGAAAAATCAACAAAAATCTAAAAATTTATCTACATTGTCCACATTAACGATTTTTTTGTTTACTTTTTTGTGGGGTAGGTACAACTAAAAAGTGAAAAATAAAAACTTTTTTACAAAAAAAAAACAACCGACTTCGAAAAAAACACTACAAAGTGATAAATAACTTTAATTTCGGAAGTCGGTGTCAAAAAACGAAAATGCGGAACCAACGACACCGACTTCCGAAATTAAAGTTATTTATCACTTTGTAGTGTTTTATTTTAAGTCGGTTGTTTTTTTTTTTTTGTAAAAAAGTTTTTTGGTTTGACGATAGTTAGCGCCATTTTTGAAGTATACAAGTGCTTCAAGTGGACGTTAAACAACCCGCCCTAAGGTAGGGTTTTCAATACACTACAATTAATGTAAAATTTTCCAAAGGTGCATCAAATCTTGTCACGAAGAGTCATTGCCTAGGCGATAGTGTCCAAGGCATTACACACATAAGGTATAAGGAGCATAAGGTTTTGATACGCGGTGCGTGCTAACAATAGACAATCGGTTCTTATGTTACAGACGCCATATTTAATAACATCTTCATAGGGTTCGTTATTCTGTCGTCCTGATCAGTTTATAAACTCGTTACCTACTAGCGCCCTGTATGATTTCTTTCACTGTAGTAACTCAATGGGAAATCATCAAATGACCCCTCCCGCTCTGGGTGGAGCGGAAGGGAGTGTCAGACTCTTACTGACTAAAACCCATCCGTGTTCCTTCCTTAGCCCTTTGTGTTCCGGGGTAGCGGTAAACCTTTCGGACAATCCCGCTACCCCGGCAGGCTTCGGCCCTAACAGGCCCCTTCCTTTTTACTGACATCTCTTTGAGGTGCGCTTATAACACATACGCGCCGTCGGGCATGGGCCTGGTCGGACGGTGAGCTACCCAATACTCTCCGTCCGCTGGCCCGCACCTACGGTGGCCGGGAGTCGTCGCGCGGCTCCCGACGCCCGGAGCGTCTCCCGCGGTGGCTGGGACGTGAGGCTCTCTCCCTCAACCATCCCGCCACCTCCTTCGCTAGCATGACTGCTTCGCAGAAGGAGGTGACTGCCTCCCACTCCCTCTCACTCCGGACTTCCGGCTTGAACCAGGGCCGGAACTCAACCAGCCTGAGAATTAAAGAGTTCTATTATTTCTTAACAAATTAGTAGTTTAAATTACCTTCTTAACTATCAATCTAGTTGCATGTTAGACATTTCCAGACGACTCCCTACCCCTGCGTCTACCTTATAGAGGTGTTTGTGTCTACCCTTATCTAAACGTCGGAAGCACCCTTTGCCAAGTTTACTGTGATATGAACTTTATGATTTACTGGCGTGTCTAGTCGCTAGTTGTAGTCGTGGGTTCGAACCCAAGCAGGTATTTTTCTTTGTGTAAAATATTTCATCACCGCTGCTCTCAAAAAGGTGAAGGCAAACATTGTGAGGAAACCGGCATGTCCTAGAACCAACAGTACGAAGACATGTGACATCCGCCAACCCGCACTGCGCCCGCGCGGTGGATTATGGCCCAGTCCCTCTCTCGAAGAGAAAGAAAGAAATAATCTTTCCTGGAAGCCTCGGATCAATAAAACTGTTGTCAAATCGCATGTTAGCTGTTGTGTTTGGCTGACCAATATAACATTGACCAATCCTTTCGGCTTTAAAAGCACGTACCATACTTTCCTCCCCCATGAGTCGGGACGGAAATAGCGCTGAATCTTCAACAGATTTTTACATTTTTACTATATTTAAAGGACTATCTGCGCCCCGCGGTTTCTCTCGCATAAGTTTCGATCCCGTGGGAATATCGGGATAAAAAGTAGCCTATATGTTAATCCTGGGTGTCAGCTGTCTCCATACAAAATTTTATAAAAATTGGTCCAGCCGTTTGAGCGTGAAGAAGTAACAAACATATAAACACACACACACTCACAAACAGTGTGATAGTATGATTGTAAAAGTGCTAGCTTCCTCCCAATACCTTCAAGTTCGGATTCAATTCGAATTTAATTTACAATGCAATGCCTTTCAATTTGACACTTAACCAAACTAGAGTCGATTCAGACCTCGACAGATCTCAATAGTAAGATCTCTATATCAAAACTTACATAGACACCACTTCAATTGTTTCACAGCAAATCATGTTAAAATCTCCAGCAGCCTGCCCCTTCCCTTCTTCCTCCCTTATCTCCGATGTCGGAAGCGTCTCGACAACTACCGGGCGCTGTTTACTTTAGCCGGCTATTGTCTCATTGTTGCGAATGTAAACACCCGTCATATTGTGTCAGTCACAAGAGGAGGATTTGTATTGGAGACTGATGGGAGTTGTAAATTTAATTGTAGAAATTGTATAGTTTTCGGCAAGGCTCGGAAACCGGTTGAAATTCTTAACCGGTTATGGTCATTGACCCCAAACCGAAATCGATTTAGGTTAAAGGTTGCACTTTACCGGTTTTTACCGGTTTATGCGACAAACCGGTTTTTCATGAATTTTGGTTTTGATAGTGAAAATTAACCGGTTAAAACCAAGTTTGAACCCCCCCCGGCCCCTGCCACTCTCGCGGGCACGGTCTGGACGTTGCGTTGTCAACTCATTGTCACTAGAACTTGTTGGAAGCGTTAAAAAAGTAGACGAAAAAAATTTACGAATTACGGAATTAACCGGTCAATTTGGGTGTCAAAACCGTTTGAGCTTTGTAACCGGTAACCTTTATCTTTTGGGTTACATAAGAACAGTTCACTTGTTTAACCGGTTAATGAAGGAACGATATATTTACCGGTATTTAATCGAAATTAACCGCTCTTTTTAAACCGGTTCAGAGCCCTGGTTTTCGGTGTGACTGAAATGGATTCTCGACGTTTGAGATGGTGATGATTCTTCATTTTAGTTTTTGAAGTGAAACTTCTTTACGCACGCTTGATTTGGGGAGTAAGCTGGCGAACGCGTGACGTAAGCGTTACGAAAAGTGTGATCGGGCGAGGCGCACGGGAGTTGAGTGGGGGATATAAGCAAGAGAAAGCAGTGCGCGCGCACATTTTCTTTCTCTCTTCCTCTCATAGCCAAATACGTTTGAAGTTTCACTTCAGTCGTGTGGTCATAAGCACACTCGGTTTTTTGTTTTGGGTTTAACTGAGAAAGTATCATTAGTCTTAACTTTATTCTAAGACGTCGTCTTCCTCCCACATTATACCTTTTTTTCGGATCAGTACAGGTTGTCTTCTTCTTCCATGCATCTCGTAGCCGTCACTTCAGTAGTCACCATATTTTCAAGATCAACAAGAATCACACAATTTTGTATTTCGAATCTTATTGCATCTGGAGTATTTCGCGTCTGATTTTCACCAAAGAATCTGGGTCATTATTTATTTAACCAGTCTATCCAAGAATATAAACAGACAATTTGAACCAAATATGCGTCTACAATGACAGCGTCTGCGAATGTTTTGAGCACGATGGTGCATACTCGGTTGATGTTTGGCGCTGTGCCAATCTTGTGTGGTGTCAATGACGAGAATTTGGAGACATCGAACTGGACTGTTTATTCTTCGTCATTTTTACCTTTGGCATAGTCTTTGGGACTCGTTTCAATGAATCGGTCTTGAAACTTCGGAATAGTGTCTTTATTGAATAATGGAGTTTCTTTTCTTTCAAGTTTATCTCTTCCAATTTTCCTATTGGCGTTTCTCTAGTTGCCTTTGCAGTTCCTTTACTCCAGTTTTTTCCGCTTTTTTACTCCAGTTGCTTTTCAGGTCTCTGGAAAACATTTCATCCTGTCTTTTACTATTGCTATTTGTATGGACTGTCACTTGTCTTGTCCCACTTTGTGCCATAATAACCAATGCTTTGCCTTCCGCATTCATTGCAAACCAGATGTTTTTCATTGGTCCAGCCAAATCTTATCACAGCATCGAGATGTTTAAAAAAATATAAAACTTTGGATAGTAAATTATTTCGTCGTTTTAGAGGTTACCCCAACAAATTACATAACATTTTAACGATATTGCTCACATGTTTCCTAGAGCTTTAACATTTTGACCATCGCTTCCGCTGAACACCTCGTAACTCATCACTCGCGGCAATTTGTTACGTTTTATTGATACATTATGTCACTTGAGCGTGCAAAATAATATTTTATCACCTACTCTCCTATATTTAGGCTATGCTTACAAAATGTATGTCTTGTAACTTGGACTTTGCCTAGTTCGCAGCAAAACGGTCCGCGTAAATATTATTCGTATGCTTTCCACCTTTCATTCGGGGTTTATTTTGTTTTTCAACTAGTGTAATAATAGTTGCGATGTTTTGGTGATTAGGTTTTTCCAGTGTTATTGGTTTTGAGAGCTTTTTACGGCAATACATAATAATGTTTTGCGGGATCCAACGCCAAAAATATTAAAATGGGATTCAAAAACGGGATCCAACGGCAATAAATCCTCGTTTTGTGGGTAAAACCTAATAGATGTTTGTTACATTTTTATTTTTTTAATGCAGCAGGAAGATGGTAAATATTTACATAAGAATTGTGACACATGGTTTAGTTTCAGACAGCATAATTTAAGAGAGGAAAATACCGAAATACTACTGTAATATTTTCACGAATCACAAATCATAATGTCTCTTAAAGCGGGTTTCCAATCTTTGAATAGACATCAAAGAACGAATTAATGCGGAACCGTAAAACAATTATTCAAAATTCATCCTCAAATACGCAACAAATGATGATGATGATGGGGCTCCCTTTTCCGCAATTAGACTCCCATTTGGTCCGTTGTGCGTGGGGATTCTGGCTAACAGAGCTAGCCTAGCTCCATCCAGAAGCACAGAAGTTTCCTGGGAGCTTCGCAGGCTTCACGGAGCGACCTCACTGTTCCGAGGATTTTTTCAAGTTGGAAAGCCACAGCCTCGCATTCCAGGATGACGTGGGCGGCTGATTCCTCGGCGTCAAGGCATCCCCTGCAAAGGGGGCTGTCCGTGGCGCCTATGTTAAAAAGATGTTTGTTAAGAGGGTTATGGCCCGTAATTGTACCTATTATTATTTTGAGGTTATTTCTACTTAGGCTAAGAAATAATACGCGACAATACGCAACATAAGCTTCCAATCAATTTATTCTACAAACAGTAAGGAAACAGTTTATAAAGTAACCCATATAAAATTTCACTTTTTATCAAAACATTTCGGGATGGCAAAATATTTGAAACCCACAACCTTCATAATTTGCTTCCTGTACGTTAACGTAAATCTTCCACTACGCACGATCATATCATCTGGTTACACGCATTCATTTGTTTTTCTGTTTATATTACAACCGCCAGTGCGTTTTATATTCGATCGGAATTTATATTCTCGTTATGTGTGTGAATCGTTGTTTGCTACTAAATAAATAAAACAGGAATCTTGTCTAGTAATATTGGAATTTATATTGAATCTGGTTGTAACCTTCCCTAGAATCGAGCTGTTACTTTTCAGAAAATCTCCAATTCCATTATATTTGCTATAGAATATTCAACTATAATATCTTTTCTATTATCCTACCAGCCTGAAACTCTAAATTAACGAGAACAGCTGGATTGCCCCAAAATTGTCTTCAAGACATCTATATCCTATTTCGAAGGATACCATCTGCTTTTCAACACTAAAAATAACGCGATTGATGTTAATTCTTAATTAGTTTCTCAAGTTGCTTTAAATGTATTCTTACTCACCCTTGAGTTACTGCAAAAGATCCCTATAACATTTTTTTCTTACGTACAACTTTACTATTCTGTTTTTGTATCTCTGACTTCCAATTTGTACCTCTAGATGAATTTGTTGCGGTTGTAGACAGTTATGCATCTCCTGGGACACATTGAGAGTATATACTACCCTCTTTGGTCTTTTACTTTTTTATTGCACATTATGTTGTTGTCCTGTTCTCTCACTTCATCAAATCATTTTCATAGGCCATCAGAATTAGTTCCATTACTTTTTCAGCATATCAACAAGCTTAATCAACTACATGTACCTACTTAAAGGATTAGTAAAAAAGTGTGCACTTATTCCGTTGATAACAGTTGATACGGACAAGTTTGACTGACACCAACTTTCATGGAAAAACACAAAACCTGCGTAGTTGATTTCTCTCTTTTGGTTTTTTTCTACTGTGATTTAGATTTGTTTTATCTCTGACGTGGTTTTGGCTAGTATACCCTTAAATATATTCACATTTGTGATCCTCTATATTTCGAATAGAGTGTCTATGACGTCAAGGAAGTATAGCTCTTCTTAAGCGTCAAATTAGGTGTCAATAAATCTTGCGTCGGTAGCAATTTGTTTAACCCCTTTTCAGCCCGTCGATCTTAATCTTCGTTCGCCGCTTCCTAAGTAAATTCTGTGTAAGCAATATTGACTGACTGACACTTTGGAGTACTTTGGATGTTAAAGTCTTTATTCTCTTCTCTCTCTTGATTTTCTCTGAATTTCGCTTTGATTTGACTGTGGCTATGAATAATAACATCTTGCTGCTCACCAATGAGACCTTGATAGATTAGTGTAGTATATTTTGCATTTATATCCGGATTATTAATGTCCGATCTGTTCACTACAAGGTTGAGCTTCATCTTCATTTCTCATACGTGACATGGGTCACTAATTTGCACTTGAAAATTAAGACATTAATTCTTTTCCTCCCTCTTCTCATTTATTATTTAAAACCGTGACAGGATCGATAGAATCTTCAAGGTTCACCTTCGTTTTAATTTCTTATACGTACAGTTTTCCAGTAATTTCCCAAAAATAAATATTTCTTCTTGGTAATCGGTTGTTTACTATTAAGAAACGTGACGACAAAGCCAGAATTTCCGTTGTTCCGTCCTCTTTTACATCGTTGTTTTTCAATAAACGTCTAAAAGCGATAAAACATTACAATTTGGTTCCGAATATCTAGACTATGTCGAATGTCGGAACCAATTCGCAGAACGAGTGCTTCTGTACGGGTAATTATTTCATCGCGAGCTAGTCGACGGAAATAGTCGCTGGGTCAGACTGCTATGCTGGTCCCTGGGTACATGGTAGTTATCATTTATGTGATATTTGGAGAGACTAAAATGTTGAAAATGACAAAGTTTTGCTTGACCAGAATCTACACTCAGAGAAACAAGATGATGATAATTTTTATTTTGATATCTGGCCTAGAAACCTAGCTATTTTGGAGACTCCATTTGATTTAGTCCTCCAAAATAGAGCACTCAATTGATTTCATGGTCCAAAGTTCCTTGGATTTGACACATCATCTCTGGACTTCGCTAAGCATCGTGAAAATAATAAACATCCTCCTGCTATCAACAGCAAACCCTGAAAAGGAAGGAAACAGATTCGAAACGCTCTACCGTTAGATATTGTAATAAAATTTATTATTTAACCAAATCCGTTTGATGATGAATCACTGGAAACGATTTCAGAATATAAACTTGCGCTTGAAAGGTCGACAGCCAAATTACCAGAGAGATTTATTCGCAAACCGAGAGGGTGTACTTCTTTATCCTTTGATCGGTTGCCAATACCCAGCCGCTGCACTAATAAACGATTAAAAATTTTTTTTTAATTGCTCCGTCCTTGATGAGAAATAGATTTTATTTGTCGTCGTAATGCTGTGATATATTGGACAGTTTGATATTCTGAATCGCATTGCATTTTTTGCTTCGCAATTATTGCAAGCTATTTGTGTTCGTCAGGAATTTTGCAGTGGGAGCCGTGTCCGGCTACCGTGTTTTCATTCACGATTTCTTGTTATTTATAAATAAAACTGACTTTAGGTGCCCTAAAATCTGGCTCGTTTGAAAATATTCTGCATAAATCTTTCTTAATGCAACAAAAGCGTTGGTTACATCAAACAGAGGGCAGTATTTCAATGGTCAGTTTATTGTTCAGTTATAAACATTCAAGACCAGCAGCCGATTAGCGTTCATTACGGCCCATCGACCTCCCCTAGACCTCGGCGACAATCGACCGAACCAGGATATTACCATAATCACACGAGTGCTTTGTTGATTCACATTCGTCTAGTTTTTGCTCCCGCATCCCACCTGCCCACTCATACACTTACGTAACAGCATGACTCAAAGCAACTCTGTTTACGAATCTTCCAATAACAGCTTAATTTCAGCGCCGGATTAGTCTCCCATCAATTCGTGACAGCCATGTTTGAAAGCTGTCAATGTGACGTGCATTTGCGCGGGAATCCGACGCGATACGGCTCGCTATACATCACATTGACCCATTCCCACATTCTATTCTCGTAGCCGGAACGCGTTATTATATAAAAAATAATATTTATTAGGGGCAGTGACATGATTCATCTTTTGGAATATAATTTTCCAAGAGTTCAGTGTATGATAAAGGTTTATATGCCGGCTATTAATCTTACCCTGAATTTGATAAGTACGTAAATTCTGTGCTTATTATAATTTTAGCAATACTAATGGTTGACATTGATCTTCGCATTAGATTTATAAAGCAACCTCCGTTTCTCCATTAAATAATAGTCTAACCTTTCTTTCTGTGTATGTATATGAATGAATCGCAAAGTTTGCTGATGACAGTTATATCTGATTGTTTGTAAATTAATTTCCGCAGCGTGACCTTTCTAGTCATCTTCCAAACATTTCTCTAATTTTCTTTTTTCTTTTGTTGTTTTATAATTTTGCTTTTGTCGTCTCATAATATTTTTACTTGTTTTTTTTCGTTGTTTTTATTTCATCTTGATCTTACAAACGTCTCATAATTTTGCTTTCCTTTATTTTACTTTTCTCGTTTTATTTTGCAAATCTGGCTCAAATCTTTCGGAACCGTCTCCTCGTGTTTCCGTGGCAGATGAACCATTTTTTTTTTCTTTATTTTCTTTTACCCTTTCATCCACTAAGTTACGTAAGCTACACGTGATCAATGGAGGCTTACCATCGGTGTCAAGTGGGGCTACGCTCACGGAAGTTACTCGACTCTCGAAGCCATACAATGGCAACTATCATAATTGTTGCTACGTCTTGGTGACATATGGATGCCTTGTTCGGTAGTTGTTTCATCAGTTCCTAGGGTATTGTAAGTTATCTGGTTCTTTGATTGCTGCGATCTTGAAGGTTGAGAGAAAATAATTGTTGCAGATCGTCGACACTTTGTTGAAAACTGTCTTGTCTTTCAAATCAAATCAAATCATTTATTGGTTTGCAAACATGGGTATTTAGCACATAGATCCTCCTGCCTCTCCTTTCGTCCTGGTTTTGACATTATCTTGTTAGTAAACTTGCTTTCTACCTTATGCGATTGAACAATTAAGTATATTGGATTTTGGTCTGATGACTGAAAATGCTTGACTTATTACAATATCTAAACTTGGAAAATACATGAATGTAATAGAATAGAATACTATTTATTACGTACATCATTCAAATTACAAATATGAATGTAGATATTTTATTTAGGATGACCAAAATGGGCGGTCATATCGCGATCTAAATCAAAATATTTTATTTCACATAAACGCACATGGCCACTTATGGAACGTCAGAAGCTAGGTGTACCTATGGAGAAGAGCCGGCAAGAAACTCCACGTTTACTCTTGATCTTTTAAAGACAAGCTTTGGATGCATTGGTTAGAGTGTATTATTTCATAGCCATTTGTCACGTGCGTTCACATTGTAGTACTCGTCGTGTTTTTCCATCTTCGGTCCTCATTAGAGGAAAAATCCACGCACATACCGGTTTAAACCCCCGGAGCTAATTGATGTGTACAAACAGAGAAACAGCCACCCATCCCAGCCGCGCCCACATTGACCCAGCGATTTATGCGCACATACGCGCGACCTGAACCTACGGCAATGACATACGGCGACAAACACCGTAAGAATACCATAAAACTGACATATGTCAGTATAGCTATGTTATGAGGTTGCGGTGTGTCAGCTGGTGGAGTTTCTTGAGACTGTTCCTTAAAATGTGGAGATTCTGAATATAGAATTTGGTGTTTCTATGCATGAGTCAAATTCTGTATTGCTTTCTGTTTTGAAAGTGTCTGAATAGTTTTGGACTCTAAACAGAACCCTCATTCATGAGCATGACATGTTATCTGCTTTTTGGTGTTGTCCATGGTTCCATCTTCGTTATTTCATTACATCTTATGCTTGAGATTTTGAAACTGGTCTTTTATATATTTTTCCCGAAATACCTAATCATCATCATCATCTCCCTAGCCTTTTCCCAACTGCGTTGGGGTCGGCCTCCGGTCTAACCGGATGCAGCTGAGTACCTGTATTTTACATGGAGCGACTGCCTATCTGACCTCCACAATCCAGTTACTGGGTAATACGAAACCCCTTGGTAAGACTGGTTGTCAGACTTTCGGGCTTTTTAAATTAATATGATTTTACAAATGCCAACATAATTTGTATATATCAATACAAATTATTTCGGCGCTTGTAAAATCATCAGGCTTTCATCTTTGTAGTACTTAATATCTTTCCTACCTTCTTGGTCACCTCATCCACATGCTCAGAGTTAACAATGGTGTGTCTTTATGCGTTCCACTTGTACGGGGTGGCACTCCCCATGACGTCAGCAGCACACCTTCACGACTCCTTCCTTGAGGTGGTGGCTTTATGATTTGCAACGCCTGTGATTGGTGGAAATACTTTTGGTCTCACGTGTTGATTGGCTGTAAAGATTTGAGTGTGATGGTTATTGGTGGATATAAATTCGTTATGTGGTCATTGCTAAAAATAGACCTCTCCCATAATGCAAAATATTACAATAGTGACTATCATGGTTTCTGAATTCATCATCATCTGAAACCCTATCAAAATGCCACAATATTAACTGTTGTGATTGGTTGTTTGCAATTACAAAAGCTTGTAAATCTATTTGACACGAGATTTGATAACATAACAACTTGTATTGGCTTTCATAAACCGAGGGTCAGCCATCAGACGGTTTTACAAAATATTTATTAGTTAGCTGATATTCGTTTACAAGTAGCTAATGTTTATTGGGTAGATAAGCTCGAAAGTCTGGCAACCAGTCTTACCAAGGGATATCGTATTACCGTGTAACTGGGTTGTGGAGGTCAGATAGACAGTCGCTCCATGTAAAATACTGATATTCAGCTACATCCGGTTAGACTGGAAGCCGACCCCAACATAGTTGGGAAAAGGCTAGGCAGATGATGAAGTAGCCAATGTTTACCATTCGATACACATTCCTTAATCACCTTTAAAGAAATCCCAAGGAAGACCTATTCAAATGACACATTCTATTATGTAGATGCACGTAATTTCTATTTACAATTTTCTATACCCCTGTAAACATTGTAAGAACTTGTCAATACGTCAACATCACACAATCGTAGGAATCCTAACGCGTCATAAGCGACCCTCAAGTTCTATTGTACACCCTTTCAGAACTAGCCTCGTGATTATAAACTATGTTCTAATTCAACGGGCCACTGTTAGTCGTACCGCGTACCTCGCTTCGAGCACACGTCTCGATTCTCTCGCGTTTACAAATCGATTCTCGTATCGAGTGGACAGTGTTGTTAATCGATTGTCTTCTAAATTTTGTTCTCGATAATAGTGTTTACTTTTAAATTTACGACGGTGTTAGTATTATGTAATTGTTTTAATTTTGAAGTCCATTGTGTGTCTGAGCGTTGTTTTGAATTTGGGTTCTTCAGCTCATTGTTTTTTTTTTTTGTGGTTGTCGATTTATGCAGGAGATACGTATGCAATTTATATGATGGCTGTTGTTTCATAATTTGACTTAAATCCAAAAGTTCTAAAAAAATTATACTTAGTGATTATTGGAGTAATCGGACGAACATTAACACAACACAAAATAACGATGCACTGATGAATCGGATGATGGATATAAATAGTATTGTAATTTCCGAGATAACTCCCCACGTACTTCCTGACTTATAACTACAGTTATTAGATTAATGATATATTTTAAACCTCATAGTGTCGGCATCTGTTTTGTACGACTAGAATCAATTCTATTTTAAGATCATTTTTGACGTTCAAAAGTGCCTTTTTTGTGCCTATTTGAAATAAAGGCTTTGACTTTGACTTTGACTTTGACTTTATGAACTGATAGTTGTTCAATAATAGCTTGCATTCCTTTGCCTGTCGCTCATAAGTGAACTAAAGAACGTTTAGCAGAAATAACACAGGTATTTTACAATGTTTTGAATACTATAATAATAATACTAGCTGCGCCCCGCGATTTCACCAGTATAAGTTTCGATCCCGTGGGAATATCGGGATAAAAAGTATCTTATGTCCTTCCCCGGGATGCAATCTATCTCTCTGCCAAATTTTATCGAAATCCGTTCAGTGGCTTAGGCGTGAAAAGGTAACATACAGACAGCAGAGTTACTTTCGAATTTATAATATTAGAATGGATGAAGGTTGGTCAATATTGGCTTATGATCGAGTTGATTGGTAAAAGCAAAGGGAGGCCTTTGCCCTGCAGTGGGACAGTACAGGTTGATTATTATTATTATAATATACTAGCTGCACTCCGCGGTTTCACCCGCATAAGTGTCGATCCCGTGGGAATATCGGGATAAAAAGTAGCCTATATGTTAATCCAGGGTGTCAGCTACCTCCATACAAAATTTGATCAAAATTGGTCCAGCCGTTTGAGCGTGAAGAAGTAACAAACATATAAACACACACACATACACACTCACAAACTTTCGCCTTTATAATATTAGTGTGATACTATCAACATTTGGGTAACAGAAATTGGTCAACCGGTGATTATAAGAGTTTCCCATAAAAATATTTTGTTGAAGTTCAACGGGGGATATGTTCATACTGAAAATGTATGAAAAACAAATGGTGGCCAAGTGGAAACGCACCACCACTGCTCTCAATGGTGAAGGAAAACGTCGTGGGGAAACCTGCATGTCCTAGAACCACCAATTCGAAGACATCTGACATCCACCAACCCGCACGGGCTTGCGATAACGGCTCGCTCCCTCTTACAGACAGGAGGCCTGTGTCCCAGCAGTGGGAACGTTATAGGCTGATTATGCACACAGCCGGCCGACAATTCACTTTGGTGTGAACGCAGCCTTAGTGTTAAATATTTAATGCATATAGTTAGCCTATGCAAAAGTAGTGTAGGCGTATTTTAATGTTCATGTACGCATGACATCAGTTCCAAAATTAATTTTTTAATATTGCGAACTGTTTCAAGTCTTTTAACAGTCCTCTGTAACTGGTACCATGACGGATTAGTTGCGATCGTCAGCTGTTTTAAAAATCTCTGTTCATCTAAGCTGCTACGCTCCGTAATGATATCTAATATTGCTGTTACTTGAGCGTTAACTCTTAAAGTTATACGAATGAAAACGTCATCAGGAATTGGAACATTAGTTTGATTAATGCAAAAAAAGAATTGAGAAAATTATGTCTTTCTTTGAGTTCGATCTCCTTAAGGCGAAAGCGCCAGGGTAGCTCGCGAATTTAATTTTTTTTTTTCGTTTATTGCAATTTGCTGGTCAGTATTAAGTTGTACGTTGATTAAAATACGATTTGCGACCGTGATAAATATGTATTTACAGAATTATAATCATTAAAGTCACCAACACAACTCTCTAAGACCAAGTAATCCTACTGAATGACTATTTCATGAAATCTTGACAATTTAAGAGTACACTAACTTAACAAGTTCTATTACTGATTCTAATGATTATAATTCTATAAATACATATTTGTTACGGTCAGGAATCATATTTTAATCAACGTACAACTTAATACTGACCAGCAAATTGCAGAAAACTTAAGAAAATTTGAATTTCGCGGGCTAAATTTCATCTAATCAGTTCAGCGGTTTAAGCTTGAAGAGGTAACAGACAAACAGACACACTTTCGCGTTCATAATATTAGTATGGATGTGTCCAAATTGGGTTTCAATTCTCGCTCTCTTTGACTGCCGCGTGCCGCCCCGCGTCAGTAGCATCAAATAGGTGTAATTGGCAAAGGTCAGATAGGTACTCTCGTTGCTTTATATATTGAGTTATTCTGGAATGTGACCTTTAATATATTTTGTTATAAGACTTGGAAGATGGTTACTTAGGTACTTCTAGAACTCAGTAGGGAATGGATGTTATTATATCAATTCCCTATCCAATTTGAGTGATGGGAAGCTCTTATGGTTCATGACACGGTAACAAATTGGTCAGCCGACAAGTTATATGAAGTTTAGTAACATGACTGACGGCAAAATTCATAGTTTGCGCATACGCTTACTTTTATTCGCATATTTTGTCAGACAACGCACAGTATAAACCGCTAGGTCTAAAAGCCAGAAATTTTGCACAACAGTTCCTCATATAACGAAAGTGAACATCGACACAAAAATCCTTCTTTAGGGGCCGCTTCCACGAGCGAGAGAATCGCGGCGATAGTCTCGCCGTGCCATCAAATTTTCGAGGCGATGATATCGCCGTGTGGAGACACGTTCTAAGAGAGTGTATAGAAATACGTGGCATCGCCGCGATTCTCTCGCTCGTGGAGGCGCCCCCTTTTTTTTCGGGTGGGAAATTATCAAATGACCCGTCCCGCTCTGGGTGGAGCGGAAGGGAGTGTCAGACTCTTACTAACTAAAACCCATCCGTGTTCCTTCCTTAGCCCGTTATGTTCCGGGGTAGCGGTAATCCTTTCGGACAATCCCGCACCCCCGGTAAGCTTCGGCCCTGGCAGGCCCCTTCCTTTATGCTGACATCTCTTTGAGGTGGCCCCTAAGGAAGGATTTTTGAAAATTCACCCCCTAAAGTGGTTTTTAAGATAAAAAAAACCGTGTGTGCTTATGACCACACGACTGAAGTGAAACTTCAAACGTATTTGGCTATGAGAGGAAGAGAGAAAGAAAATGTGCGCGTGCACTGCTCTTTCTTGCTTATATCCCCTACTCAACTCCCGTTCGCCTCGCTCGATCACACTTTTCGTAACGCTTACGTCACGCGTTCGCCAGCTTACTCCCCAAGTCAGGCGTGCGTAAAGAAGTTTCACTCCAAAAAAGTCATTTATTCAAACTAGACTTGAGAATCAGCACCTTTTGAACGTCAAAATTACATACAAGACAGTCTCCCAAAACGCCCGCCCTTCACCACTTCCTAGTGTTTAATAGGAGATGAAAGTTTATATGGAAGTTCGTCATTTATGGGAAATCCCATAAACCCATCAGGCACATGGCTTGTAGATACGAATATGAACATTGATGACAATTATTCAGTCCGTCGTATCTCGTTACGAAAACCAGTCGTAATAATATAGGTCTTTTGTACGCCACTAATAAAACAATTCAATTTACATACGTTTGGGTAACCGGCACGCTTTCCTCTATTTCACTAAAGCGCGCTTTAATTGTTGGTTAGATTAACTTTTACTTTTATCCGGCGGTTAACGGCTGACTCTAGTTTTAAACTGTCGTTGTGGCAATGTTATTGGTCATTAAGCTATGATGTTATGACTTGTAGGCTACTAGATTGTCTGTGGTATTGTTTTAAATTACTTATTATGTAATCACAATATGACTGCTTTAATGAATATGGTGCCTAATCTGTACCACCTAAGTAATAGGTACTATACAGGGTTAAATTAAGTTTGCTAGCGGAACTCCGCAGACTTGATGGGTACGTATCGACTATCGATATCCAAACGCGATAAAACAAAAAAAACACTGCTTATCCTAACTATAATCACACTATCACACTAATATTATAAAGGAGAAAGTTTGTGTGTGTGTGTGTGTGTGTGTTTATATGTTTGTTACTTCTTCACGCTCAAACGGCTGGACCAATTTTGATAAAATTTTGTATCGAGGTAGCTGACATCCTGGATTGACATATAGGCTACTTTTTATCCTGATATTCCCACGGGATCGACATTTACGCGGGTGAAACCGCGGGGCGCAGCTAGTAATATTATAAAAGCGAAAGTAAGTTTGTTTGTTACCTTTTCACGCCTAAACCACTGAACCGGTCATCCTGAAAATTTGCATATACGTTGTCAGGAGTACAGAAACGGACATAGGGATACCTTTGATCCCGAAAAATAGTGCTGTTACCGAAGAAAACAACAATAACGTTATTATTATAATAGATGGCGCCACTTGTATTGTTGATTTCCTCGGGAACAGCACTTTTTTTCGAGATGCAAGGTACCCTATGTCCGTTTCTGTACACCTGACGATTTATATGCCAAATTTCAGGATGGTCGGTTCAGTGGTTTAGGCGTCAAAAGGTAACAAACAAACAAACTTACTTTTAGTTAGGATAGGATTTAGGCAAAAGAATCAGCTGTTTTATGCTAATTCTGTGCTATTTAAAGTCTGAGTGGTGATTGAATCAAATACCATTCAGCTATTATCGAGATAAGCCCAAACATACAAACTGCCGAAATATTTTTAGTAAAGTACCTACTATCGATTTATTTTAAAACACCTCTTTGCTATAAAAACAAATCTACTATGAATCTTCCATTAATGTAACTTCAATCGAAACACAATGTTAAAGTTTTCTTTGTTTTCCATCGTTTCTGCAGCCGATTATAAAAAAGAGATAAATTTAGCGTTAATAATAGTAGTGACGTTTAGATTCAGGCTAGATCTCGGCCTAGGATGAAACTGGCTTGAACTGTAAACATTATCACTTTACAGCTGCACTGAGGTCGAAGATTTGTGACTTTAAAAAGTCTTGAAATATTTCTGTCTAAATAACTGTTTCATTTCAGTTTAATATTTCTATACTAGAGGCAATAAACGTTAAGTATTCTATTCTATTTACCGACTTCATCAACCAGTGTTTTTATAATAAACTAGCTTCAGCCCGCGACTTCGTTCGCGTGAAACTTCTTGTTTCCCCCGAGCCACCCCGTCGTATCGCATCACCCGCCCGCGCTATCACTTAACGTTCTTTTTTACTTTTTTTCTTTTTGCTCGGCTCCTAAGGGTCATAGCGTGATGTTACATAGCCTATAGCCTTCCTCAAGAATTGGGCTATCAAATGCAAGAAGAATTTTTCAAATCCGACTGGTAGTTCCAGAGATTACCCCCTACATACAAACTTACAAACTTACAAACTTTACCTCTTTATAATATTAGTATAGATAAGAAAACGCGATTTATCAGGTAGCCTATGTAAAATGTTAATTAATTAACACCCTAGAGTTTTTTTTTTATTCATTAAAAACAAAACATAAAGAAATCTTCGCGTTTCAAGTAAATTCATGTTACTATCCTTTCCTTATTTCCTTTTACGTATTAAAAACATAATTATATCATTTTCCGAGGCGGCTCAGGTAGTATTAACATAGGATTTAGTCTATAACCAGCCACTGTTTGCCTTGTACGGCCATGCTCCATTATCAGCCATTATGTTGGGCGCCATTGAGCTGTGCCTGACAACGTCATAGATAATTATTGTTGGTTTATGAATTTATGGTTATGGGTGTTTATGGAAAAGGGTAGGTGTAGCTTTTATGATCTGTTGATGAAAATGTTATGGAAAAGTAAATAGATCAGTAGATAGAAGCGAACCTATACAGGGTCAAATTAAAACAGCTAGCAAAACTCGGTAGATGTGACGACGTTTTTAGGGTTCCGTACCCAAAGGGTAAAAACGGGACCCTATTATTAAGACTTCACTGTCCGTGCGTCTGTCTGTCTATCTGTCTGTCACCATGCTGTATCTCATGTACCGTAATAGCTAGACAGTTGAAATTTTCACACGATTTCTGTTGCTGCTATAACAACAAATACTAAAAACAGAATAAAATAAATATTTAAGGGGGGCTTCCATACAACAGACGTGATTTTTTTGCCGTTTTTTGCTCGATATCGATATTAATAACGGCAACATGTCCCCATAGTCGTGTTATGTTATATATAAGCGAAAATGGAACAGGAATATAATTAGTGTATAATTTTTCATAACTCGGTAACACCTCAATTACATAATGAACTCGTTTAGTCCTTGTTTACTCGAACCTGATCCACAGTTTACTTAACGTGTGAACAGAACGATATGTCACCGATTACCGTGTTTGTGGTCAACAATACATAAATATGGCTATAAAACTACCGATTATTTGGATTGATTCCATGCTAGTCTGTATGTCACCTAAATTTGTTCTTAGGGAAGTTAGTTGAGGTCTTAATCGCAGACTTTTTGGGTCAGTTGGTGATTGTCGCGAGATTTTGTAGTCGTCTTATCATAAATGCTTGGAAGTTTTCAGTTTTAGGCATACAAACATTTCTTGGTTGAAAATAAGCGTTTTGTCCGATTCTCCTAATCACTGGCAAACCAACGGAACCCATTTTACATATGTTATATTATATGTCTTAAAATAACTATCGTCATACAATTCAAACTTATTTGTCTCTTTTGCCAACTTCAGTCTTCAGATCTTCGCTTAAAGTGTACCAAAGAAAACTATAAAAGTTAGTTACCAAAACAATCATATCCCAGTGTTTAAAACAAAAATGCAAGTAAACTGACAAACAAAAAAACAATACAAGTGACAACTGGTGATTGTTGAGACGAGTGGTGATAAGTGACGGTTACCATGGCAACGCCCGCGCCGCCCCGTGTGTCCAGAAATGTGTCGCTGCCTGCTGGCAGACAGCCTCCCACGGTCGCCATGCTGGCTAGAAGGACGCTGTCGGAAAGGTAAAGGTCTTCTCGATTATAAAGTGTAGCTTTTGATGATTCTTGCAGATCAAACTAAGGACGGGTGGTGATTAGTAGTTTTAGAATAATTTTAATAAAAAAAAATGTTTTTAAAAATGGCATGAAGTAATTTCATTATCAGGATAATTTCCAGCTTTAGTAACGCATTTTGTCTAGAAAGAAACCTGTTACGAGTACAAATCAAACTCCACTTTCAACTCTCGGACCCGCAAATTAACTAGCCTGTACCTAACGGCTACGGTTGGGCCCGAAACTACCGAAGTTTTCGTATCGTCGACAAAAATAAAAATATTATTGTCACATTTTCGTCAAAAGAACTCAAAAAGACTATTTTGAGTTCTTTTGACGAAAATGTGACATATTTTTATACACTTGTACCGAGTCTGTAATTACCGCCTTAAGAGGCCTCTTACAGTCCACTAGCGCCGCCAATCGAAAAAATGTCATAACTCGTAAATAGCATCAAAAATACAAAATGTGGTCTATTATTACTGTAGAAAAGGCAATAACGTAATTTTATAACACATTGTCAACACTTGAAATATAGCTGTTTAGCTAAATCGTGCATTCAAAACATAAACGGCCGTTTTTGTTACAAATGCACGATTTAGCTAAACAGCTATATTTCAAGTGTTGACAATGTGTTATAAAATTACGTTATTGCCTTTTCTACAGTAATAATAGACCACATTTTGTATTTTTGATGCTATTTACGAGTTATGACATTTTTTCGATTGGCGGCGCTAGTGGACTGTAAAACGCCCCTTAATTTAAATTATAAAAATACACATTTCGATGGTAGGTACAGTAGCGTAACGGGACTAATGTTATCGTACAGACATACCGGACGATTATGATAAATGAGTGGTCGCTTACTATCAGCCCGCCCTTATCCTACATGCTCGTTTTAAAATTAGTCTGGGAGCCAGAGTTATTTAATAATTTGTCAAATAAACTCCCTTATGCAACTCCAAATGAATAATTATGACCCATTTCACAAAAGCTTACTTTTCATGACAGTTTCGTCGAATTTCCATAATGTTTAAATATTCCCATGTGTATGGTGATGATTTTACATGAAAATTGATGAAAACTCTTCGCTATCATACTAAGAGGCTTGGTGATAATAACTTTGAATGTTTTAGGACAGAAAAATTGGCAAAAACAGACAGAACTACAAAAAAAAATACTACGAAAGTTTTCAATCGAAAATTGCCTAGCTTAATATACCACTAAGAGTAGGTACCTTCATACCTTGCCGTGCTACCTATTCGAGTATGGAAGTTTCCAAGTTTTCCACAAGTTAGTTCTGTAGGGAATCATTACCTACATGAAAATGCGAGGGCGGGCGGTAACTATAGGAATTTAACAGCAATCCATCTGATGGCGTTCCTTTCCATGAAATCGCGGAAATATTCCTTTTTTTTAATCCATTTTGATGGGAAAGTTATTATTCAATTATTTTGTTAGGATTGCTCTTTTCTAAATTAAATGGAAAGGCTTATTAGGTGAACTTGTTATTCATGAGTAGTTTGTATATTAATTAATTTGATACTCCTGGGATCTTCTTGTTTTGGTTATGGAAAAGTAGAACGCACAAACGATTTCTTCGTACTTGATCAATGATGTTTAATGTTCTGCTTTATAAACTTCCACTGTTTACTGTAATTGACGGTGTTCCAACCTGGGAGTACAAATGTGGTCATCATCTTCATTGACAGCCTTATTCCACTAACTACTGAGTATTAAAGGCCTCCCTTTCGTGGCTTGCCTGGTCTATGCGGGTCTCAAATAAATCGTGTCCTTTGTGCCCTGACACCTGCACGTTATGGGAACCTATATCGACGGCGAAGTGCCAATAATACCTAACTGACAAAGTCAAATATTACACAAACTGAAAAAAAAAAGTTCAAAAATAGACATGTTGAAACCAACATGTCTATTTTTGAACTTTTTTTTTTAACTAAAATGTGGAAATACCTCGCAACTAAACAGTTGCGAGGTGTTTCCACATTTTAGTTTAATGCTGTTTATGTTGCAACTAAAAATACACTTAAGAGATTTTACTAAAACACGCGAATAACGCCTTTAAATTCAAATCGATAAAAAAGTGAATTTCTCGAAAAATTTCAGTTAGGAGGTATTGGCATTTCGCCGTCGATATGCACTGCTTACAATCGAATTTCAGTTAGGAGGTACTTACAATGCTAAACTCGTAGCTAAGTTCCTGGACTGACACAATTTCGATTGATGAACGATTGTAAAGAAACAGTTTGCCATAACCAAGGTAAGCCAGATGGATGTACAGCATTCAGTATAGACTGTTGTTAATTACAGTCGCTACTGCCCAAATAACATAAAAAAAACCGAGTGTGCTTATGACCACACGACTGAAGTGAAACTTCAAACGTATTTGGCTATGAGAGGAAGAGAGAAAGAAAATGTGCGCGCGCACTGCTTTCTCTTGCTTATATCCCCCACTCAACTCCCGTTCGCCTCGCCCGATCACACTTTTCGTAACGCTTACGTCACGCGTTCGCCAGCTTACTCCCCAAGTCAAGCGTGCGTAAAGAAGTTTCACTTCAAAAATCAAGAAAATAAATCAAGGGATTATCCTTTAATGATTTAGTCCTGCACGCAAAAACGAATTTCCGCCACAAATTGCCCGACCTTTTCCAGTTTCTTTTTCCTTAAAGCATACCTACTATTCCATTACGTTGCCCATTTGCTCGTAAACGAATCAATCGTATCCATCTCGAGTCGAGTCACGTCCCTGTAAAATGTGCTTCGGGAGTGTTTCAGAGGCAACTCGTTGTACTCGCACTGAATTACAATCGTGACTTTATTACCTGCTGTAAGTCGAACAGATTTTGTTGATCTTTTTGTTAAAAGAATGTAGGGCAAGTTCAGTTGTTTTATATTAAGGCGAATGGTTACGCCAAACTTCAAAGTAGACCTCTCTTTGAAGGCCTACTTCTCCCAAATGGATAGCCCAAATATATTAAAAAAAATATATGATATGTGACATATGTTTACAAATATAATTTAAGTTTGATTTTTTTAATATTACTGTTAGTTTTAACAATAAAAAATCATATCCATCTTCTTATTTTACGCAAGAATTTTCTTTCTACTTTCAAACGCCTGAAGCGATTTTGATGATTCTTTCACCAAATTATAGCAAATTTAATGGTTTATAAAAATTAAGTTTGTTTTTTTTAATAATTATTATTTAAGTGGGAAAAAGTCAATAACACCATGGTTTTACCTATACGGGCGCGGGCAGCAGCCGCACGGTCAGTCTCGTTGTATCGTTCGCACGGGGAGGTTGTGTCGCATGTCGGCTCGCTCCGATCTGCATTTTTGTGGCAAAGACTAAATAGCGCAGATAGTACACTCGGACTGTTCGATTACGCTTGGACGTTGATAGTATTAGTAGTAGTGATAGTTTGTTTGCGAGTGGACGCTATATTATTGTCTATTGAATACTAATATAATAATAATATCAAGAAAACACGTTTATTCAGTATACAGTTCGTTTATTCACGTATACAGTTTATAAAAAAATACAATTACAAAAAAAAATTAAAACTAACTTATGACTAATACCGCTCTTAACAGTGGTAGTTTTTAGGGTTCCGTGCCCAAAAGGTAAAAACGGGACCTTATTACTAAGACTCCTCTCTCCGTCTGTCTGTCTGTCACCAGGCTGTATCTCACGAACCGTGATAGCCAGAAGAAGGGTTATGTTTTTCGAGAGTATATAATATATACTCTCGAAAAACAATTATACATACATAAACACATATTATGTATGTATGAATAATTGTTTGGCACGCTCTGCGGCCTGAACGGCTCGATGGATTTTAGCTTGAGAGGTGTCGTTAGATTCGTATGTACTGTGAGAGTGACACTGGGTATATCAAAATAAAAAATACAAAATGGCGGATTTTTGGCGTAATATGATTTCTTCAAAAAAATTTTTTTTTTTCTCATAACCTATCGAGTGGGGTATCAAAATAAAAGGTTTTAAAAGGTGATTACAAAAAAATATACAACTTATAATATGGTAAAAACTAATTCAAAGTGACAAATCGTAAAAAACACCTACCAAGAACTAAATCGTCTGCGAAATCTTTCACATTTGTAAACTAAAAAGCAGGAAATAAAAAATTTAAAAAACCCGACTGCAACCTTATACTAAAACTAACTGAAAAGCTAAAAACAAGCCCATTTTAAATTAAATAAAAGTTGGAAGCAGGCGGGACCCATTTGAGTTTGAACTATAATAATGGTATTCTACTGGCAATCACGGTTCGTGAGATACAGCCCGGTGACAGACAGACAGACGGACGGAGGAGTCTTAGTAATAAGGTCCCCTAGGTACCCTTTGGGTACGGAACCCTAAAAACTACCGCTGTTAAAAGCGGTATTAGTTATAAGTACCTAGGTTTTTTTTTTGTAATTGTATTTTTTTATAATCTGTATACGTGAAAAAACGAACTGTATACTCAATGAACGTTTTTTATTGATATTATTATTATTTTTTATTTGTCTCTAAGAAAGCAGTATTTTTACTGTACAATAGCATTCATACTCACAACATAAATATTGTACGTATTCTCGATCCATCTACACTCAGTAGGTAGCGTCATAAAACTGTCTAAGACAAAATGCGTCCCACGCCGCATCTGCATGCGCTACGTACGAGTACGACACTCTTTGACATTGGGGAGGTAAGCGGGCGCGCGGGGTGAGGGACTGGGTTCGCCTATGCTCCGCCCAAACGCTCAAGGACATTCGAGGCTATAATCGCCTTAAGGTGAATGTGTAGTTGTAGCCCGCGAAATTCAATTTTTCTTACGTTTTTTGCAATTTTCAGGTCAGCGTCAGATTTTATCTTGATTAAAATATGATTCGCGACTATAACAGGTACGTATTTACAGAATTATAATAATTAGAATCATTAATATATCTTTCTAAGTTAGATTTCTACCGTTAAGAACAAATCTCGTATGGAAAAGTGTTTATGGTAGAAATCTAAACTTAAAGAGATATATTAATGATTCTAATGACTATAATTCTGTAAATACATATCTATTGTAGTCGCGAATCATATTTTGATCAAGATACATCCTGGCACTGAACTGCAAATTGCAAAATACGTAAGAAAAATTGAATTTCGCGGTCTACCACTTCACATTCACCTTAACGGCTTTACTTCTGGGTATTTTATAGGAATACCTCTGTTAGTTTGGAACTCGACTGGAGGCTTTTACTCATCAGCTAATCATTCGTTGACTTCACAAACCGAATGGAATTGTCTTTATTTAGTTCATTGAAGTTAAGGCAGGCTTAAGGCTTTATAATATTTAAACCGAAAGACGTCTACTGCTGAACATATGTAGGTCTACCCCAAGCATTGACCAGGCATACTCTTAATCTGTCAAGCTCCGCTAATGAGACACAATTGATTTTCTATTGTTTCTTCGCCGATCGGCGAACCGCGCCGCTTGACCGGTTAAATAATATTATTGACTATTCCTGCCGGCGCTCTTTAGCATAATCAGCCTGTAATGTTCCCACTACTGGGACACATGCCTCTCTCTGTGAGAAAGAGTGGGCCATAATCCACCACGCGGGCCCAGTGCGGGTTGGTGGATGTCACATGTCTTCGAATTTTTGGTTCTATGACATGTTGGTTTTCCTTCACCGTTTCAGAGTAGTGGTGATGAAATGTAAAATGCCTGCCTGGGTTCGAACTCACGACCTACAATTCGTAAGTCGGTGGCGATACCACTCGGCCACCACTGCTGTCGGCGCTCTTTGATCTAGCTATATTTTCCGCTGGAATTTTCGCAGCCAGTGGAAAATTTAATCCCGTTGCTGGTTAAAGTTAGGAATGGAGTTTCTTCCTCAAATAACTACTCGATCGTACTGGGAAGATATTAATTGACTTCCTTTAACTTGAAGCAAACATCAAAGTCAATCTCTTCGACATATTAATATGTATTTTCTGAAATAATGAGGCCTCGCAAAGGGTAATATTGGCGCCCTGTGTCGGTATTAGCATAATATGAGGCGTAGGGAATAATTTGATTCAGAAATGGAATATAAATTTTATGGGGTGTTTGTGGTTGATTAAATTGTTATACCAAGGTGTGCTATATAGATACTCGTTAAAATTTGAAAAAGAAAAAGAAAAACAAAACTTAAAAATATTTAAAAAATAAAACGGAAAAAAGCAGCACTTACGATGGATTTAGTGTTCAACCGAGACGGTCAGCGCCTGATATCGGTCGCGTCCCGTTTTAAATATGGACTCGCGCTCGCTGACCGTTGGTGCTACACTATACAACGTGTTTTTTTTATATCCCATAACTCTACGGGGTCATTGTACTCATCATTATGATCAATTATGGGACCAAACCTGAAATTGCGAAAAAAAAAATCAGCTGTTCCCTACATTTATGTTCGTACTCGTCAAAAAAAAATCGGGTGTCCCTACCCGATTTCTTTTCGCAATTTCGGGTTCCCATAGTAAAAGTTGTTCATAATGATGAGTACTAGTACTAGTACCCTAGAGTTATGGGATATTTGTAGAATACGCGTCCATTTATCGTCAAAGGCGTACGCGTGACTGACGGTACCATAGATATTACATTTCTATGGACGGTACGCTACTGACTTCAGGAGTATTATATTATCTGTGCTTCAGCGTTACACTGAATCCAGTCTTAAAATGCCAAAAGGGCCCCAGCTCAGCATAATGCCATACGCGACAAGACGTGATAGAATGATATTTACTGCTAATTAACTCGTTAGAAAGTAAGTATTCGTATCAAACGACGAAAGTTATTAAGTAGCCGAGCCCACATCATAAAATGTTTATTAAAAGAAACCGAAGCAGTCTATATAATGATTGTTGTGATAGTATTCAATCATTTCTCTTAATCATTAAGATAATAAACATACCGACTCAGAGAAATAGCTTGTTTATAGTGCGAATTACATGTGTATGCTAATAAGGTGTTAATTTTCTAGCTACTTGTGGTAATGGTCTTACTAAGACGAGTTATTTGTTAATTTCATATTGATACGTATTGAAAAGTGTAAGTATTATTATTATTCACTCTCTCCAGTTTTTCTGGTCTTCTGCGAATACAAACGCAACTGGACTCCTTCTTAAAAGATTGGCTTTAAGAAGGATTCCAGGTGTGGACGGGATGATCTGGACTTCAGCTCATCCCGCCATCTCTGTAACAGTGTATGCTTCATTTAAAATAAATAACTTTTTATTCAGAAGGTAGTGTAAAAAAAAACCGAGTGTGCTTATGACCACACGACTGAAGTGAAACTTCGCTATGAAAGGGACAGAGAAAGAAAATGTGCGCGCGCACTGATTTCTCTTGCTTATATCCCCCGCTCAACTCCCGTACGCCTCGCCCGATCACACTTTTCGTAACGCTTACGTCACGCGTTCGCCAGCTTACTCCCCAAGTCAAGCGTGCGTAAAGAAGTTTCACTTCAAAAGCAACTGCTTTTCAAAAAGGGCTATAAATTATCGAACATTACTCCCATAGTTGAAAAAAGAGTCGTTAGATTTCTCTAAATTCCTAGCTTCAAAATGATGAAATCATGAAGACTCGGAACCATTCGACTAGCAATGAAACAAGAGTGTTAACTTCTAACCAATAACGATCATTCTTACCTAATTCATCTCTCCGCTCGCAAACCGTAGCAATGAAACGTCGCCGTCGCAGTATTTAATAAGGCGCGTACAGAATTAGCCATGCTTTTACAACTTCCTGGCCGATGTTTGGACTTGCGTTTCCTTCTGACCTTTGTTCGGACTTAATTGGCGTTTGCCGGAGATTGGCTCCGCATGAAATACCCTTACGTAAACTACGAAATCTGCGAATGTAAATGGTCAAATTAAATTGGCCAGCGAAACTACACAGTTGCGATGGCCATCGATATTTAAACACGATAAAATATTTTCATTTTCAGAATTTAAATAATTTTTTTTTTGAAGTGAAACTTCTTTACGCGCGCTTGACTTGGGGAGTAAACTGGCGAACGCGTTACGAAAACTGTGATCGGGCGAGGCGAACGGGAGTTGAGTGGGGGATATAAGCAAGAGAAAGCAGTACGCGCGCACATTTTCTTTCTCTCTTCCTCTTATAGCCAAATACGTTTGAAGTTTCACTTCAGTCGTGTGGTCATAAGCACACTCGGTTTTTTTTTTTTTTTTTTTAATTTTTTTTTTGTTTTAATATTGTAGTCATTTGACTACACTTAAAAAAAATACAAACATCCGAATCGAGAACCTCCTCCTTTTTAGAAGTCGGTTAAAAAAAATATCATCAAATCATGATTTTTGTTTTATCATTTTAATTAAATATTCATACCCACATCATGTCTGCGGAGTTTCGCTGTGGAGTTTTACTCTGAAAGGTCAAATTGAATTTGACCTTTCAGAGTAAACGTGAAGAATTATCACTTTTTAAAAGCCATTGTTTATTTTTAAGAAACACCTATTTCTGATTGTTTGATCGTCGTGCAAATAAAATACCACTGCCAAAATCCACAAAACGAATCTTGTTGTTGCTAAAAATACGCCAGAACGCATTTCAATAAAATGTTAGTGAACGGTATTGCAATGTCAATCAGTTTTTTTGGAAGTTGAAATCTTCAGTTTCGAAGAAAAACTTGGTATGACGTTAAGAGTTTTTAGAGTGCAATTCTCGTAATTTTAAGAACCGTTCACAGTCTGTTCTCAGTCTCAATCTGTCAAAAATACCTCTACATTTTTGACAAGTTTTTGACATGGATTGTCGCTGAGATGAGATTGCGACTAGATTTTGAACGTTTAGAAGTGAACTTCTTTACGCACGCTTGACTTGGGGAGTAAGCTGGCGAACGCGTGACGTAAGCGTTACGAAAAGTGTGATCGGGCGAGGCGAACGGGAGTTTGGGGGATATAAGCAAGAGAAAGCAGTGCGCGCGCACATTTTCTTTCTCTCTTCCTCTCATAGCCAAATACGTTTGAAGTTTCACTTCAGTCGTGTGGTCATAAGCACACTCGGTTTTTTTTTTAATTACGGAAATTTGTCTTCTGGTATCATCTTTGAACTATAGTCATTTATTGGTAAGGGATTCCTACAAGTCATCACGATGAACATCGAATATAAATTAAAAGTAGGTAAGTACTTACAAAGTGTGTTGCATATTTTACATTCCTGTAAAAAATCTCCAAGTTTTATACTTTAGGACCCGAACCGAACCTATCAAACTAGAATTCTAGACCACTTATTTCTGGTCCTCGAATGGGTTTTTGGTAGTACAGTCAACTCCACATCGATGGTAACAACTTGACATTGTCAGCACCTTTTTACCTTGACATTGTAGCAGTAAGGGTGGTTTTTGTAGTTCAAGTGTTTCTGTTGACATGCGGTTGAACGTACATTCGGGAGTTCTAAATCTCCTCAATCTAGCAGCTGTATCATATCAATCATATTCCTAATTCTATGTTGTATTCCACAGTGACCTGGAGCCAGGAGCAGCGACAGCGCCCTCTGGTAGCTCCAGCAGTTCAAGTCTATCCTCCAGGAGTAATGAGAGCAACACCGTCGCTGCTGAGCAGCAGGGTAAGTTTATCAAGGTTTTTAATACTAAATGAGCTTGTTGAATGCTTCAAATAAGCCTAAACAATTAGTTGTTTCCAATCCAACACATAAACCCGATATAGAAATGTATTCCTAAAGTTCGTTTTAGTATCTTGCTTTCAAGTGAACTACTGAAAAATACAGGGCTGTATTCACCTGCACCCTAATTGCGTAACACACTATCAATCGGAATCTGAATCATTTTGAAGCCAATTGCTAAACCATTGCTTCATAAGTTCGAAAAATTTGTCTGCTCAACACGTAAATAACGCAATGAATGTTGTTGAACTGTCAAAATGAAACCGATTCCGATTGATAAAGTGTTACGAATAAGATTTGGATCTTGAGAGTTTTCTACGTAAAGATTCATCGGAAGAAGACAGAAATAGTATTATAGACTTATAGAACGCTACGAAAATACAATAAAACCATTAGCTGGCCAATTGAAATAGAGGTTTCGTTGGAAAAGTCTAATGATGCGATCTTTGAATTTATCATCTGAAGTTATAACCTACTAGCGCCCCGCGGTTTCACCCGCATAAGTGTTGATCCCGTGAGAATATCGGGATAAAAACTATCCTATGTCCTTCCCCGGGATGCAATCTATCTCTCTGCTAAATTTTATGGAAATCCGTTCAGTGGTTCAGGCGTGAAAAGGTACCATACAGACAGACATACAGACAGAGTTACTTTCGAATTTATAATATTAGTACTCGTATGGATAGTATACCCTATTCAGTTTGGGTTGAGACAAAACGTAAACAATATTTGACTACTCTTAATAAAAAGGTAGTCTGTAAAATATATCAAAACATTAATTTCTAACAAAAAACAAATGTGTAATTTTCTTGTGTAACAAAAATAATTTTTTTTGTCAGGAAATAATGTTTTGATATATTTTTTAATACTTACAGAATATCTTTTTATTAAGTGTAGTCTAATGTTGTTTTTGATAAATGTATCCTAAAACATCATCATCTGTCTAGCCTTTTTCCAACAATCCTTTTAACCAGATGCAACTGAATACTAGTGTCCTATAACATCTTCATCACTTGTTACAGCATCTCAATCCGACTGGTCTGAGGAAGAAGAGCCCCTCGCCGCGCAATGGGCTGACAGTCTGCCGCCGCACGCGCTCGACTCACTCGACCTGTCTGCCACGCTGCGCAAGAGGCAGGAGGTCATACATGGTGAGTGTCACATCAACATCCTACAGAATTTATTGCAATTTTTCTGTGCTCAGTGCAGTCATTTGTTTTGTTATTGCGTTTGGTTTTTCTTACATACAGCGTGTCAATGGAAGTATGGATCAAATCGAATAGGGGCGTGGGCAAGGTCATTTCCAAACTTTTTAACGCTGAGAATGTCGGTGAATTTTTTTACGGTTCAAAAGTTATGACCAATTTTTATTTTATTTTCAATCACTTCGCGTAGTGCTCAAAGAAAATAATCATAAAAAAATACTATCAGGGCTGTCTATAAAAATTAAATTGATAGCCCCGATAGTTTTTTGTTACGATTTTTTTAAAACAATTCAGTTTCTCTTCTCATTTTTAGGGTTCCGTAGCCAAAAGGCAAAAAACGGAACCCTTATGGATTCGTCATGTCTGTCTGTCTGTCCGTCCGTCCTTATGTCACAGCCACTTTTTTTTCCGAAACTATAAGAACTATACTGTTGAAACTTGGTAAGTAGATGTATTCTGTGAACCGCAGTAAGATTTTCACACAAAAATAGAAAAAAAAAAACAATAAATTTTGGGGTTCCCCATACTTACAACTGAAACTCCAAAAATTTTTTTTCATCAAACCTGTACGTGTGGGGTATCTATGGATAGGTCTTCAAAAATGATATTGAGGTTTCTAATATCATTTTTTTCTGAACTGAATAGTTTGCGCGAGAGACACTTCCAAAGTGGTAAAATGTGTCCCCCCCCCCCTCTAACTTCTAAAATAAGAGAATGATAAAATTAAAAAAAATATATATAATGTACATTACCATGTAAACTTGCACCGAAAATTGGATTGAACGAGATCTAGTAAGTAGTTTTTTTTTAATACGTCATAAATCGAAAACCGCAATTTACCTTTCACAAAGTTACAACGAACTACAAGAACTTTTATATTATGTTACTTGCTGCTACGGAACCCTTCATGGGCGAGTCCGACTCGCACTTGGCCGGTTTTTTTTTAAACGTTTGGTAATGAACTCGCCCACGCCCCTATTCGATTTGATCCATACTTCCAGGGACAACCTGTATATCACTTTTGGATTTGCGTCCCATAAAAGCTGTGTAAAACTTAAATCGACTAATAAAAAAATGTTTCATTTTAAATATGAAGCAACTCTATTGGAAGATTTTCCTCTCGCACAGTTCTGTCTGAAAGTCAACCTTAGCCGACAAATTCGCTCATTTAATTTCTTCTTAGCCATAATCATCCTTTACACAATACATTCATCCTTCTCTTTCCATGAGAGAGTGTAACCAACAAGAAAAATACAACAGTGGACGAGTCGACTAAACTTGCAATGATTTATACAGGGATGTTACGGAAAAGGTGTATCCATACAAACGGGTTGAAGAGTGTATCTGGTCTAGACTCTCTGTACAAAATTTCAGCTCAAAAGCAGTAACTTTGAAAATGCTTAATATTTTTTTTCGATAGTTTATTGAATTGAAATCATAACAAACGTGTCACCGCACTACGAGGGTCATTATCCATTATCTGTAGTGTGTCTGTGCGCCTAGTACACGCACATCACGCCGCCGCGCGCCAGTGCAGCGCCGTGATGTCGAAATAAAAAAATATTAAGCTTTTCAAAGTTACTGCTTTTGAGCTGAAATTTTGTACAGAGATTCTAGACCAGATACACTCTTCAACCCGTTGGTATGGATATACCCTTTCCGTAACACCCTGTAGAAGCAATGTTGCTTCTAGACAATTTGAAACACACTTTAACAGCACACACAATAACAACACTTACAACATTTACAATTTAATTTGTATACCTGTTTTGAAAAACACTAAGAAAATAACTGATTGTATAACATAATGGAATCTGCATGTTATGGTGTTACCCACAGATATAGATAGATATAGATAACGCAAGTATCACTAACTGTATGAAAACCAAGCGTGCCACTTTTTGACTACCTACTATGACGTCACAAGCTCGCGCTCTCGCTCACGCTCACCCAGCCAGCAGTACACAGGACTAAGCGCGAAAGTGGCGGCTTACGATTTTGGAACTTAAGCTAGTGCGATTTTTGGCACGCGAAGTAGTTGCTCTTGCGTAATCTAGGTGTATCTATATCTGTGGTTTTACCTCCTTGTTTAGCTTTCCTTCTTTTTTATTATCGCAAATTCTCTATAATAAACTGCAAAATAAATAAGAACCTTTTACAAAATACTTAAATTGAAGTAACATCGATGGTCTATTGATTGGGTGATCTGCCGCGGTCCATTCTGTAAAAATCTCTTTGTGAAACTTAGGTGATGTGACCTTGAAGTGAGCTGTCATTCCACTTGATGCTAAGGATTGATAGCTCACTTCAAGGTCACCTCACCTAAGCTTTCATAGTGAGATTTTTAAAGAATAGGTCGGCTGTTCTAGACAACCTTTCAACTTTTAGCTCGCAGCGTCTTCAGGTTTATGTTTTTTTTAAAATGACTTTATCATAAAAAAAAACCGAGTTTGCTTATGACCACACGACTGAAGTGAAACTTCAAACGTATTTGGCTATGAGAGGAAGAGAGAAAGAAAATGTGCGCGCGCACTGCTTTCTCTTGCTTATATCCCCCACTCAACTCCCGTTCGCCTCGCCCGCTCACACTTTTCGTAACGCTTGCGTCACGCGTTCGCCAGCTTACTCCCCAAGTCAAGCGTGCGTAAAGAAGTTTCACTTCAAAAACATTGTACAGACGCTAGCACATCAAGCTACTACAGTCTGTCAAATTTCTTTAATAGATTTTTAACTTTATCGCTAAAGTATTAGGTTCAAAGATGATTGGGAAGAGTTGACAGTTTCGGGTAGCTTGATGTGCTGGCGTCTGTACTTAAGTCTGAATGTTTTCGAATCACTGAAATGAACTTCCCTAATATAACTCTCCCTTAATTGCCAAGGCTTATTTTTAATATTATTTTTTTAATTGTTTCTTCATTTGTGTTTTTGAAGTGAAACTTCTTTAGGCGCGCTTGACTTTGGGAGTAAACTGGCGAATGCGTTACGAAAACGTGTGATCGCGAGTAGGGAAGGTACGTAAAAAATAGCTGGAAATACCTGGTGTAAAAACCCGCTCCCGGTCGCATAAATATGCGACCGGGTTTTTACACCAGGTATTTGCTTCCAAGTACGCACACCAGGTACCGACTCAAAATATGTACTTGCAAGACTATTAAGTATCTTATACGGCTACTCGCTCAAATACGTAGGTACTCAACCGCGTTAGTTTTCGCAAATGCGATCATGCTCCTTTTGGAACAATTTCGTATGCAAGTATTTTTTACCGACTTCACAAAAAGGAGGAGGTACTATGTTCGGCTGTTTGTATGTTTTCTTTTTTTTTGTATGTTTGTTCATCGAATATTCCGCCAAATGTCGACGGATTTTCAAAATTCTTTTTGAAGTGAAACTTCTTTAGGCGCGCTTGACTTTGGGAGTAAACTGGCGAATGCGTTACGAAAACGTGTGATCGCGAGTAGGGAAGGTACGTAAAAAATAGCTGGAAATACCTGGTGTAAAAACCCGCTCCCGGTCGCATAAATATGCGACCGGGTTTTTACACCAGGTATTTGCTTCCAAGTACGCACACCAGGTACCGACTCAAAATATGTACTTGCAGGACTATTAAGTATCTTATACGGCTACTCGCTCAAATACGTAGGTACTCAACCGCGTTAGTTTTCGCAAATGCGATCATGCTCCTTTTGGAACAATTTCGTATGCAAGTATTTTTTTACCGACTTCACAAAAAGGAGGAGGTACTATGTTCGGCTGTTTGTATGTTTTCTTTTTTTTTGTATGTTTGTTCATCGAATATTCCGCCATATGTCGACGGATTTTCAAAATTCTTTTTTTGTTCCAAAGTAGATAGTTTTGAGGTGGTCCCACTGTCACCAAGTTAGGATCTGATGATGGGATCTTAGAGAAATCGAGGGCAACTCTCAAATTTTATAGGCTCACTTATTGTTTTTCGCATATTTTATGAAGCATCTTGTGTATTTGCGTATGGTTGTCACCATCTCAGGTAGCTGGGCTGATGATGGAAGGTACAACTCCTTAACAGTAAGAAGTTACTCGAACAGGCAAGGACTGTTTTAGTCAATTGTTTTGATGTTTGATAGGGCATTTGCCACATTTAGTCTCATGATCATCAAGTCATGATCTGATGCTGCAGTCAGGATAGTCTGCAGAGTACCTAACTCCTCGACAACTAACAGCAGATATATCGTGTTTAGGCTCATTGGAAAGGGCTCGATGTGTGGATAAACGTACTGTTAATGAGGAACGCCGAAGTACATAAAGACCTGATGCTGAAGCCAGGAGCATTAGAAAAAGTACCAACCTTGAAATTACAGGACCGTAGTCGTGTTTGGGCTCATTTTAAACAGGACTAAATTTTAAGTTCAATGCAATGTGGACAAGTCTGGCCTGATGCTGCAGCCAGGATTATCAGCATCTAGTCTAAAAACATCAGGGCAGGATTTGATGATGGGATCCTGGAGAAATCGAAGGAACTCTTCAAATATTATAGGCACACCTATAGCGATTTGGGTATTTTTTATAGTAACTCGTGCATTTGCTCTCGGAAAGCACTATTTGGTGATGTGGAACTGATGATGAAGACCACAGATGGCCACCGGAACTACTCAATAATATCTAAGTATTTCACGGGTTGCGATTCGATTACTTTAATATGGTTGCTAAGCAATTTATGCTCGTCACAATGTGAATGGTGATACGGAGCTGATGGTGGATCTGGAGAACTCCTCAACAATTAACTTCCCTGTATCGGGAAAAGCAATATTTTGTTTGTAAAAGGCGATGATCACTAGGCTATTGTAACTTAGATAAATTATAAGCAGACCCACTAAAAAGCGTGAAATAAAAACTTTTTAAGAAAAAAAAAACCGACTTTCAAAAAAACACTACCTTTAATTTTGGAAGTCGGTGGCAAAACACTAAAATAAAGATGCAAAGACACCGACTTCCGAAATTAAAGTTATTTTTCACTTTGTAAAGTTTTTTTTTGGAAGTCGGTTTTTTTTTCTTAAAAAGTTTTTTTTTACTTTAATAGTTTGCAAGTATTTATTTGTAAACGCGATTTTGCTCCTTATTTATTCGAAGTCATTGATCAATTTCCTATGCAAGTAGTTTTACTTCCAACGGGGCTTTTGAATACGCGATTGTATTTCTTATCTGTATGAAGTTATGGATCAGTTTTCTATGCAGATAGAAAATACTTGAAAGTATCTCGCTCCGTCGTGCCTCGACGCTCGAGTACGTAGGTACTCAAATAGTTCAACAACCGCGCTTGTTTTCGCAAATGCGATCATACTCCTTATCAGTAAGAGCACAGAATACTTAATAGTACTACGTACAGAAAGGACACTCCCTTCCTCGCCCTCATATCAGATACCGCACCTCACCCCGTACTTCGAGGTATTCGTCGCCGACTCTTTAGCAAGGGCGCTCGCGAACCGCAGCGCTGTATTGCTGACACACAAATATGCGATTTAAAAGTTTTATTTGAGTTTTAATCACGATGGTTGGATATTGTGATGCTTTTCCGAATTCGTATTTACATAATTATACTGTTTGTAAGATTTCGCATTTTTAATAACATGCGATTTAATAACCGATTATTTACAGATAAGTCATTTAAACTAAACTATTTTAGTGTTTTTATTTCATTACGAACCCGACTATATAAATAAACAATTGAACTACATGGTCACTTCATAATAATGCACACGTTCGGGCAGCGCCGCGCGCCGCCGCCGACGTCGTTCGGTTCCCCGACACAAACTGCTTTCCGCGCCATTTTTTTTTACGCTACTAGATTTCACGCACACATTTGCACGTATACAAACGTCATTTGTTTATGTAGTAGTATAGTAACTATAGGTAATTATTTTGCGAGCGTTGTATGGAGTGTCCGAGGTGTGGTAAGAGTCTACGGAACAATTTCGTATGCAAGTATTTTTACTTTAATGGTTTGTAAAAGTATTTATTTGTAAACGCGACTGTGCTCCTTATTTATAGGAATTCACGGATCAATTTCCTATGCAAGTACTTTTTACTTCCAACAGGGCTTTTGTTTGATTACGCGATTGTACTTCTTATTTGTATGAAGTTATGGATCAGTTTTCGATGCAGATAGAAAATACTTGAAAGTATCTCGAGCCCTGGTTTTAGGCCCTGGTTTCTTAAGGTGGACGTACTTGGAAGCCCTGGTACTCGATTTTGCAAGTACGACCCATGTCTAAGGGCTACGGGCGAGATGAACGGGAGTTGAGTGGGGGATATAAGCAAGAGAAAGCAGTGCGCGCGCACATTTTCTTTCTCTCTTCCTCTCATAGCCAAATACGTTTGAAGTTTCACTTCAGTCGTGTGGTCATAAGCACACTCGGTTTTTTTTTTACATTGTTCTCACATAAAGAAGCAACAAGAATAATGTACCCAGGATTTTGTAATATCTTGATTTAAAAGAGTGTCCATGGAGTTTCTTGCCCGTTCTTCTCCATAGAGATCTACGTTTTGGAATGGGCAACTAGCTTCAGCTTTCTAACTAACTGACTATTTAATTTTGACAATTCAATAGTGCCTGTACATGGTTTAATTGAAATAAATGCTTTGTGTTAGAGTTTAACCACGCACATAATTCTCTTTACAGAACTAATAGTATCAGAAGGCTCCCACGTCCGCTGGCTGCGTGTCCTCGGCGGAGTGTTCCTGCGCCCCTTAGAGCGACACCCGCACCTCTTAGCAGGCGACGAGCTTAAATCCTTGTTCCCGAACCTGCCGGCTGTGAGGGAGAGGCATTCGAGGCTATACTCTGATCTCAGGACCGCGAGGAATGAGGCTGGGGATAATGTGGTGCAAATAAGACCAGTTGCTGATGCGCTGTTGAATACGGTGAGTGAATACGGTGTAAATGTCCTTTCTTTGGTATTGTTCGTCGAATCGTTGAGCTCCTCAAGTTCTGAGTTGAGCTGCACGATTTTTGACAAATGCGTGCACTGACTGGACAGGTCCGCTCAATCTGTGTGGTTCTTTCTTCAAAAGACCATTTCAGACACCAATCTACATGGTCTGCACATGATCTGACCAAGATTTTGTCTGGACTTTAAAAGAGACTGTGACCTCTGAGTTTGTTTCGGCCTTTCTTCTCAGAGTAGTCAGATAGGAAACGCCGACATCATCTAGCTTAAAAAAAAATATGATTGACGTGTAAAAGTGTTTGTACAAACCTACTTACAGAAAATAAATCATTTATTCTGCCTGCCTGTGTAAACTGGACGTATAGCGGTTGTGCTTTGTATATCTTTCTCTAACGACCTCGTTTATCCACAGCTGGGCGACTCTGGCTACTCGTCATGCGTGTCGAAGTTCTGCCGCGGCCAGCGCATGGCGTTGGACGCTCTGCGCGAACGAAGACGTAAGAGTAAGGACCTGCATCAGTTCCTCGCCGCGAGGGAGCAGCAGCCGCTGTGCGGCAGGTTGCAGCTGAAGGACATGCTGGCGTGTGTGTGGCAGAGGTACGTGGAACCATAAACTCCTAACTACAGCATCTCTAGGCTTAAGGTGAATGTGACATGGTAGACCGCGAAATTTAATTTTTTTAGGTTTTTTGTAATTTGCAGATCAGTTTCAAGTTGTATCTTGATCCAAATATGATTCGCGACTATATTTACAGAATCATAGTCATTAGTATCATTAATATATCTCTTTCTACCATAAACACTTTTCCATACGAGATTTTTTGTTCTTAACGGTAGAAATCTAACTTAGAAAGATGTATTAATGATTCTAATTATTATAATTCTGTAAATACGTACCGGTTATAGTCGCGAATCATATTTTGATCAAGATACAACCTGACACTGACCTGAAAATTGCAAAAAACGTAAGAAAAATTGAAATTCGCGGGCTACAACTGCGCATTCACCTTAAATCATTTATACTCATAAAAGACAAAACGCCACTTACATGAGAACAGACAAGATACATTCAGTAAACTTATTTTAGGTAACCGTCACCAAAGTATATGTATCTATACATATAAAATTCAAAGAACTGACTGACTGACTGATATATCAACGCACAGCCTAAACCGCTGGTTCTAGAGACATGAAATTTGGAGGGTGTGTTCTTAGTGAAGAGTAAGTATCCACTAAGAAAGGGTTTTTCGAAATTCCACCTCTAAGAGGGTGAATGGGGGGAGGGTGAAATTTCACGCGGACGAAGTCGCGGGCAGAAGCTAGTAGTATTATAATTATTCTATACTCATTCAGCAGTTCAACTCTCAACCCTTTAAGAACATTGGAGGACTTTAGTCAAGGCAGTTTTCAATTATGTATTTGGATAGCCGAGATTTAAAACTGATGAGAGAGCTAACACTTTTTATGTAAGTGGTAGATTATTAAATAGTTGTGCTACCTAATATGTAATGTTCTTTCTAGCGTGATTAATGCGTATTCTTGGCAAAACAAGTAGACTTGGTCGACGAAGACTGCGTTTAGTAATTTGAGATTTTTTATAAGTTAGTGTGGATGGTTCTGTCTATAATTTTTCTAATCAGAACGCAAGTATTATATGTGTAGAGTAAAATAACTAAACAACACAGAAAAAATAATGACAACACTAAAATAATTACAAATTAAACAACTCAAATGAAATGAAATTGTTTATTCTAAAGTCGACATTTCCTATCTGACTACAACACGAATAACAACGGCTGTCGACCATAGCGTCGTATTTGATACTCAAATATTTTCTCATGAATTTATTGTAAAACCGATTGTTTCCTCCTCTACCAACACAACAATATAGTAACAACAAATGTGGACCTTAGTCTTTGCACTAATTTATATTTATGTCACACTAACTGCGGCAAGTGTCGATCCTGTGGGAATATCGGAATAAAAAGTACAGCTACCTCCATACAACATTTTATCAAAATTGGTCCAGCCGTTTGAGCGTGAAGAAGTAACAAACATATAAACACACACACACTTACAAACTTTCGCCTTTATAATATTAGTGTGAAGTGATTAAAAAATGTATTCAAGAATCAATTGTTTCCTCCATCTACAATACAACAACACAGCAACAATACCTCGACCAATTACAGCAAAACAACAACGACAATAGTCAAGCATCGCGTCACCTTTGACATTAATTTAAGTTTACAACCAAAAATATCTGATCGAAACCATCTGAATAAAACCAATTCTTTTCTCCCCAGACTGACAAAATACCAGCTTCTCCTCGAGAGTATCCTCAAGACGGTCATAGAGGGTGAGGAGACAGAAGAGGACCTCGCGCGACTGCGGCGAGCTCACGACGTCGCTAAGGAAGTACTGCATAAAGTTGACACCGCCATCAGAACTGCGGAGAATGAGCACAGGTAACATTGTTATAATGCTAACCTGCATATTGTTAGCCTGCATCATCCCACAGCTGGGCAAAAGCCTCTCCCCAGGACTTCCAGCTCTTTCGATCCAGGGATAAAGTAAACCACTGGTCGTTTGTTTTCTCCAACTTGTTCCACCATCTTCTACGGGGACATAACACAATCATAAAACAATACCTTTATAATATACACAGTTTCGTTAACATTAGCCAGATGCTATAAAGTGCTGGTCAAATTAAAGTTGATAAGGGGGGAACATTTGCCTCAAAAATTAAGCTAGGTGAACTTTTTGGTAATCGCAGTATTTTGCTCGCAATAGGCTAAAAAAACATTGCCGTTATTCTTAGTTTCTATATAGTTGGTTTCCTAAAAGAACGTTTCCGTCATATTTATAACGGACGTCATGAAATTCTGTAATTTTTTCATATTTGTCATTAAGGTGACAAAAATCGTTTTGTATTTGGACATTACGGCCGCATGTTACGGTCTATCCAACTGGTAAAACTTATGTCGCTTATGTCACCAATCATAGATAACATACGGTTTGTCAGCAGAATAACTTACCAAAAACTGGACTTCTCGACATAAGCTTAGAATCTGGGATAGATCCCCGTTTTTAAAACTACTTTATCGACAAAAAAAATTACACTTATTTCAACTTCATTCAACAAAAATTGTAATAATAAAAAGGTGTTCGATTAGGATTTTCGATAATTTACCTTATTGAACTTGAATAAGAACCATTTCTGACCATATACCAATCTTTCACAGATTAAAAACAATCCAGAGCAAGCTAGAGATCCGCGTGCCGACGTCGAGCGGCGAGTGGGAGGATCTGCGGCGCCTCGACCTCACGCAGCACACGCTGCGCAACGAGGGCGAGCTCACGCTGCGGAACGACTCCAGCAAGAGGATCAGTGTGCTGGTGAGTGCAGCGGGGTGGCCAGTCTGACGGAACTGTCTAATAAAATACGTGTGGCACTCGGGGACTGCCGCGGTAAAGCATTTTTTATCAACTTATGCGAGCTTCGTACAGTCTACACGCATACGTCTATTCGCACGCACACAAACACCGTGCCGAAGTCTGCCGAACTGAAACGGCGTTAGACGATGCACGGCTTTCAACGCCGCACCGCTGTGCCGGTCCGAGTGGGGGGTGTTAGGTTTATTTTCGTTACGGAATTTCTTGATTCGGTCGCCGCGCTCAAAGCTCGCGATAAAAGCTATGCATTAGCTTAAAAAAGAAACTATGAAACATGTACTAAACATAATGGCGGCTATCGCTGTCTCGCTTTAACATGTGCAGTCTGTGCATAGTCCGTGTCATTTTTGCTATGTTGGTATTCAGTTTTAGTCAGGGCTCTGAACCGGTTTAAAAAGAGCGGTTAATTTCGATTAAATACCGGTAAATATATCGTTCCTTCATTAACCGGTTAAACAAGTGAACTGTTCTTATGTAACCCAAAAGATAAAGGTTACCGGTTACAAAGCTCAAACGGTTTTGACACCCAAATTAACCGGTTAATTCCGTAATTCGTAAATTTTTTTCGTCTACTTTTTTAACGCTTCCAACAAGTTCTAGTGACAATGACTTGACATCGCAACGTCCAGACCGTGCCCGCGAGAGTGGCGGGGGCCGGGGGGGTTCAAACTTGGTTTTAACCGGTTAATTTTCACTATCAAAACCAAAATTCATGAAAAACCGGTTTGTCGCATAAACCGGTAAAAACCGGTAAAGTGCAACCTTTAACCTAAATCGATTTCGGTTTGGGGTCAATGACCATAACCGGTTAAGAATTTCAACCGGTTTCCGAGCCTTGGTTTTAGTACAAGTTTCATACAAGCGACGTTTTTCATCTTTTTCTATGGGACCGTCCGACCGTCTCTTCTTATATGTATATAATGAACATCTACTCTATGGTCGTGGGCTCGAACCCAGGCAGGCACTTTATTTTCTGTAAATAATTCCATCATCACTGCTCTCAAAACGGTGGAGGAAAACATCGTGAGGAAACCGGCATGTCCTAGAACCAAAAATTCGAAGACATGTGACATGTACCAACTCGCACTGGGCCCGTGTGGTGGATTTACAGCCTACTCTCTCTCACGGAGGGGAGGCCTGAGTCCAAACAGTGGGAACATTATTGGTTGGTTAATTTTTAAAATATGATTGACGTGTAAAAGTGTTTGTGCAAACCTACTTACAGAAATAAAGTCATTTTATCATTATATTGCACCCGAGCGAAGCAAAGTGGAACTAATATTGGTCATCATAATTATTTATGAATTGAATGAATGAATTGGTAGGGAGGACGTGCCCGAAGGATAGGTAAGGATTTAAGAGCCTACCGGATATGCACCCTGGAGCAAGCATTGGACTAGTGGAGAAATGGGTAATTATATCTATGGATGGGCATCTTTTAACGACCTTGCCGCCAGGTTGGTTAAGGTCGAGCTTCATCTTTGAGTCTTTTGGCGGGGTTCTACTGCTTTCTCAGTTCTTTTGTATGTCGTTGCTCTGCTATGTTGTGCTAGATGTTGCTGTTTTCAATGTCATCGTCGGAAGTTTCGCTACTATCCGTTTCCGGTTTTTTGTAAGTCTCACTAGCAGCAATCTTGATCTTACTTCTGTTTTCCGCTGTATCCATCCAAAAATTGATTTCCTTGAAGTACTTCATGTCCTGTTTTAAATTGTCGTTCCATGTGTAAATAGATCAGGTGTTAATTGAATATTATTTTTTCCCCGCAGGCCCTGATGTTAGAAGACAGCCTAGTCCTGCTGCAGCGAGAGAGCGACAAGTTCGTACTGAAGCCGATCCCGCAACCCAGCCAGTCACTCATGCTGTCACCACTCATTAAATGGTAACATATTACACTTTTTACCATCGACTAGCTGCGCCCCGCGGTGCATCCGCATAAGTCTCGATCCCGTGTGAATCCAAACTAATATTATAAATGCGAAAGTAACTCTGTCTGTCTTTTCTTCACGCCTAAACTACTGAACCGATTTCGATGAAATTTGGTATAGAGATAGTTTGAGTCCCGGGAAAGGACATAGGATAGTTTTTATCCCGATATTCCCACGGGATCCAAACTTAAGCGGGTGAAACCGCGGGGCGCAGCTAGTATCAATATAAAAATTTATCCTATGTCCTAATCCAGATCATGGTCTACCCGTGTGCCAAATATCATCCAAATCAAATCAGCCGTTTTAGCGTGAAAGCGTAACAAAGTAACGTACAAACAAATAAAATGTCAAATATTTTCTCTAAATATTATTATTGAAATAATTAAATTATTCCTGTAATCACACTATCACACTAATATTATAAAGGCGAAAGTTTGTGAGTGTGTGTGTGTGTGTTAGGATAGTTTTTATCCCGATATTCCCACGGGATTGACATTTACGCGGGTGAAACCGCGGGGCGCAGCTAGTAAAACCTAATGCGACCAGGCATTTTGGCTTAAATCTCACAAAACGATACTAAATTTTGAGCTCTATTGCAACAGGGACAAGGTGCTGTTCCGGCCGAACGCGGCAGTCCGCAACACGTTTTTCCTAATGAACATCAACGGAGTGCAGATGCACGAGCTTTCTGCCAACACCACGCCGGAATATACGTCGTAAGTACTTCATAAACATTAGATTCTCTTCTCTACAGCCGATACACTTCTTCTGAATATGGACCGTTGAATTTACCGCTAACATACCTACAGTCTTAAATGTTTTTGAAGTGAAACTTCTTTACGTACGCTTGACTTGGGGAGTAAGCTGGCAAACGCGTTACGAAAAATGTGATCGGGCGAGGCGAACGGAAGTTGAGTGAGGAATATAAGCAAGAGAAAGCAGTGCGCGCGCACATTTTCTTTCTCTCTTCCTCTCATAGCCAAATACGTTCAATACAGATGGAGCGAAAGAAGTTTCACTTCAGTCGTGTGGTCATAAGCACACTCGTCTTTTTTTTAACCGGCTTCAAAAAAAGGAGGAGGTTCTCAATTCGTCGGAATCTTTTTTTTTTTTTTTGTTATTTGATTCGCAAAAACGCCTTTTGAAACTTGTTATCAGAAATAATAAAAAGAGATAGCCCAGGTTCTCGGCGATTTTGTTTCGGGCACGGGATTTTCAACTCACTGCTTAGCGCCGAGGGTTGAAAACCAACAGCGTGCGTTTTCGAAGTGAAAACTTCTTTAGGCGCCTTGAGCATTTTTTGAGATGGAAAATAACCATTGAATTCGCGCCACTGTTACCGTAACCGACACCGCTTCGGATGTGTTCGGCTGTTCTCGGGATGTACTCGGTTTTAATGTATATCCGATATGTCAGTGAGTGATGGCAAAGTATTCTGTTTGTGTTTTGTTTTCACTTCTATCGGCATTCCCGGAATGCAAGTTTTTTTGACGCGAGGCGCTCTTTTGGATTCTAAATTGTCGGTTCACCACCGAGAGTGCGAATCCAGTGCATGATTATAAAATAAAGTCGCTTTTCGTGTCTTTTATGACCGTTTAAATCTTCTAACTGGTTGAATTCCGTAATTACAGAAATATTATTTATCTAATCTGCGCCAAGCATCTATTTAATTATGGTCCGCTTAAACTAGCTATAACAAACACGTGTACATTCGCAGATGGGTGAAGCACATCCAAGAGGCGCCGCTAGCCAAGCTGACGGAACTCAAGTCTACCATCACTCCCGCGCACTCGCACAGCCGGTCTGCTGACGACTCAGGTTTGTACTGTTTATACACCGTTAACTAATAATAATAATATCAGATAATATTATTATACATAAGAATTATATGTTTAAATATTAGAATATAAAAACATTAAAAAAAAAGTAGTATCCATCACCGGTATCGGGAACAAGGTCCAAGCTACCGGCGGTCAGGGCTCCAAAGAGAGGAACCTCCTGACAATGCAGGCCGTGTATCGAAGTACCGCTTTCTGAATCAAGCCCTTGATCCAGCTGCCCAACGAACGCCTCCTCAGGTGTTGTTCGAGGCTCTTGGCTGTTAAGACTATCGGCACAATTATCGCTGAGTCCACATCTCACATGTCGATAACCTCGCGAGCCAAGTCAAGATACTTGATTTGTTTATCTTTCTCGACTTTCACGAGGTTCCTATCATGCGGGACCGTTATGTCAACAATCATTTATTAAGATAGACTGATTCTCTTTTTGAGTGGGAATCATGACTCTGGTCCAGAACCTTTCGTAGTACTAGACACGTAAACATAAATAGTCTGTATGTTTGATATTTATGAAACTTTTACCACCGAATATCTTTTCTTTACATAAAAATCACCTTTATCAATCCTTCTCCCTCAGGTGTCAACGTATCCCGCAACCCCTCAGACGCTTCCGAGAAATCCTCATCAACAGCTCCCGATGAGCCAATCGAACCGGAGAAAGAGAGAGTCTCAGTGGACAGAAACTCAGTAGAGAGGGACGAGAAGAGAGTGCCTGTGGAGGAAGATAAGCGGAGTGTGGAGAGAGAGAGTTCGGCTGATAAGGAGGCCGAGGTCAAGGAGGAGAAGGAGGACAAGCATAAGTGAGTTGGATTAACTGTTATTTACTTACCCCCTTATTCATAATCCTATTTTATCTCTATTTTAGCTAAAATAGGTTTATAGAACGTTTGTCTTTATCTGTCACGTTGTCATTTCTGTGTGTAAGAAAGAGACAAACCCCATTTTAACTAAAATAGGTTTGATAAGTTTTATGAATAAGGGGGTTAGTATATTTGCTTATGGGTTTTTGATATCTTTTTGTAATCACACTATCACACTAATATTATAAAGGCGAAAGTTTGTGAGTGTGTGTGTGTGTGTGTTTATATGTTTATTACTTCTTCACGCCTAAACCACTGAACCGATTTAGATGAAATTTGGTATAGAGATAGTTTGAGTCCCGGAAAAGGACATAGATAGTTTTTATCCAGATATTTCCACGGGATCGACACTCATGCGGGTAAAACCGCGGGGCGCAGCTAGTTTTTAATATTCGTATTTTTAATAATTTGACTTCTTTGAAAGTCAAAGTATTTTATTTGTTGAACATAGGTAATAATATGGTACATGGTATAAAATTTGCGTTGTATCGCTATGTTTTGCCTTGCAAGGCGTACAAATTAGGCGTAAAAAATTACAAACTAAATAAAACTGTTTCAATTAAGTAACGTAAACAAGATAGAATAACAAGTGGATCGGACATTTTTTTATTTTATGCTTCTATCATCTAAAAACTCATTGATAAAGTAGTAAGCCACAGTTTCATTTGTGCTGTTTCGTAAAATAATGTTCAATTCAAAGTTAATGAGCAGTGAGCTGTACATATAATGATGTTTGTATATTAATGACGAATTGCATTGTCATTCTCACGTCTATATTATCAATTTGTCATTTAAAGTCCCTTTATTTCATAACCGTAAGAGTGATTTTCGTAGTTCAAATCATCATTCGTGCGGTTGTCTGGACTATGCAAATATTTCTTAAAAATCGACATGCTAATATTGAATTTAACGTGTTTGTTTGTTTTTTTTTTTATTGTAGATACTTTCAGATACCCTCCAATTATTCATTTTTTTGACTTATAAAAACCTTCTCCATGTCTGTTCAGTAATACTAACCCCATGACTTGTTGTTCCAGACCGCGGCGCCCCACCGTGGGCCGCATCAGCACGCACGGCGCGTCCCCGGCCGCACTGGAGCCGCCGCACGCGCTGCGGGTGCACGAGCCCGCCGCTGTCGCAGCACGCACCGCGCACAGGGCATTCACTGACCAAGGTCATTATAACACTTACTTGCACAAGGTCATACTCATTTAGCCGAAATACGTTAACTTTTTTGGACATAGGTCTTCCTAAAGTCAAAGCATTTATGTCAAATAGACACATAAAAGGCACTTTTGAACGTCAAAAATTACCTTAAAATAGAATTGATTCTAGTCGCCCCTTCCAAAAGGTAGTTTTCGTATGGAGAAGAATGGGCAAGAAACTCCACCGTTACTATTTTAAAATGTTTTACAATATTTTGCATGGTTACATTAATTATGTAATAATATGTGAGGACGATGCACCTAAAATAAAATTACTATACCACAATAGGTAAAAGAATTAAAAACGAAACCATGACATATTACTTAATTATCTGATAAATACATGGTGCTCACATATTTACAAACGTGGTACAAGTACTTAAACGATATTAATTAAAAAAAAAATCTAAAAACACGACCAGATTGCGATCGATAATATCGACCGTTCAAGTTAATCCAGTATGGTGCATGATACACTGATCAATATTGATTAAATGATGAAATCAACGTTGGTAACGTGTACTTCATTAATAAGATCTACCATCGATTGATTTGGTATCTAATATTATAAATAGAAAAGTGGTAAGTTCCCTTGGGATAATTTTCTACCTGCACGCGGGCGAAGTCGCGTGCAAAAGCTAATATCAAATATGTTCTAAAACGCTCAATATCTACTGGTTGACGTCGATCAATCGCAGTCTCTTGGTGCCTTTTAATTTCTTGTTTTGTGTAAATTCTTTTGACAAATTAAGTTTCACTGACTGTAAAAAAAAAATATATCGAGGTACCGTTAGCAACATAAGTCTATTAAAACAACAGTTTAAAAGAAAATGAAGCTGATGTTAAGTTTATACAATAAAAACTCTTAAATGGTAGTATTTATTGAAAAATATTGTGTCTATATGAATTAACACCCATCACAGATATAGATATACCTAGATAACGCAAGAGCACCTACTTGGCGTGCCAAAAAACTTTTTTACAAAAAAAAAAACAACCGACTTCAAAAAAAAAACACTACAAAGTGATAAATAACTTTAATTTCGGAAGTCGGTGTCGTTGGTTCCGCATTTTTGTTTTTTGACACCGACTTCCGAAATTAAAGTTAATTATCACTTTGTAGTGTTTTTTTTTTTGAAGTCGGTTGTTTTTTTTTTTGTAAAAAAGTTTTTATTTTTCACTTTTTAGTTGTACCTACCCTACAAAAAAGTAAACAAAAAGATCGTTAAAGATCGTTAAAATCTAAAAATGTATCTACATTGTCTACAATGTAGATACATTTTTAGATTTTTGTTGTTTTTTCAAAAACCGCTTGTCCGATTTCGATAAAATTTTCATGGGACCATTTGGGAAGTAAACCCTTTCCAACAAAAAGAGAATTTTTCAAATCGGTTGGCAAGCAACGGAGTTATGCGCGAACAAACATAAAAAAAAAAAAAACAAAAAAAAAAATACAAACATTCGAATTGAGAACCTCCTCCTTTTTTAGAAGTCGGTTAAAAATCGCACCAATTTACGATCGAAAATCATAAGCCGCCACTTTCGCGCTCAGTCCTGCGTACTGCTGGCTGGGTGAGCGTGAGCGAGAGCGCGAGCTTGTGACGTCATAGTAGGTAGTCAAAAAGTGGCACGCTTAGTTTTCATACAGTTCGTGATGCTTGCGTTATCTAGGTACATATATCTATATCTGTGACACCCATTCACTCATTTGCGGTCGGTACAAATATTGCACTACATTCGACGATTTTAATGTGTCATGTTGTTTCGACAGAACGTCTGCGTCGCCTCGACGACGTGATATCGCGCGCCCTCCGCGCCAAGTCTTGCATCGTGGGCGCGGCGCTGGGCGTGCCGCCGCACAGCTACGCGCACTTCGCCGACCTCGCCGTCGCCGACGCGCTCGGGGAAGTCGGTATGTACGCACCCCCATCCAAAGCAACAGTGAATAGGCATCCGGCGCCCTGACACCCATAACACAAGTTCAATCTTAGCTTGGGTGTCAGAGGTTTATAACTCTGTATAAATCTACAATTTATAAGACAGTTAATGGTTGATAGAATATGTGGTAAATGTAAATTGTTAAACTGGAAATAAAGATTATTATTATTATCCGAGCTTGCTTGTTCCATCATAGCCAGCCCACCAGCGCTTTCCACCAGTCGAGGTTGAAGTCAAGAGCAAGTCCATTTTGCAATAAAAAATACATCGTTCTACCAAATGATGTCTACTACTGAATATAGGCATCCCCCAAAACTCGCTATTGTCTGTTCCAAAATTATCTGAGGATAATGTGAACCAATGGATCAGAAAACGTATCTGTTGATGCTAGTTTGTATTGATTTTTAAGAATTCATTAATTTAAACTTAAAACCGTAATATTAGGTTATAATCATCTTAAAGATATTTTTTGTTTGACATTTGAGGTTAAATATAACCTCTATTTTTGCAATAATTTTTTAATAAAATTTTTATTTTCAAGTAATAATGATTCCATTATTATTTGAATAACATTATTAAGGCCAGGTAGTTGATAGTGTTGAGTAAAATATAGTTAACTTAATATCAAAGTTAGATTAATAACAAAGCATTGTTCTACAGATGTATGCGGCGAGTTACGCATGTCGGGTTCGCGACTGTCGCGCAGCAACAGTCAGGAAGACGACGCGCCCAGCGGAGACATACACCAGCTGTTACTGGCCGCACATGTACAAGGTAATATATTATTTGTTAACAACTCGCTTCTGTCTGCGATTTTGTTTGCGTGCAAGTCGTAAGACACCACAATATATTAAAAAAATAATAGTCACATTTTTTGCTCGCGTGTTTATTTTGTTTGCGTTTAATCTGTTTTCATTTTGCTCGGTTTCTGAGGGTTGTAGTGTGATGTTAAATAGTCTATAACTGGAAGGTTTAATTTTTTTTGCATTTTCTTGAGGACTTCAGAAGTTTTAACAATTGAAGTAACATAATCATTATTTATTAGCTAAACGCATTCATACAATGTAGGGTGCTCGTTCTTATACTCGGAATTTTAATTCGATTCCAGATTTAACAATTTCAGTGTTGCAACGTTATGACATGTACTAAATAGTGACGTTGCGAAATTATTCGATATGGAAATGGAATATTTTCGGATCGATTCTTCTCGTTTATAATTTTACTCTCGTAAACTAAGTATATCAGGAAATTAAATATTTCTGAACCGATAATTTAGTTTTGACGATTAATTAACGATCTGAGACTTTTCTTTTATAATTGTGTGTGAAATAAATAAAAAAATGTGATCATGAACACACACTGATTGTTTATCGATTTTTGTGTTCATCACTACACTATTATATGTGGTATCATTATTTCACAAAATGACAGTAGCTAATGTCAAATCTGGAATCGAATTAAAATTCTGACTATAGGTAACAGAATGTTTAAATTCCCTAATGCAAAGTCAGAAATTTGACATGGAAATTGTTCCGTCCCACAGCGACACAACTGACGCGCACCCTGCAGCGCGCACTCAACGTGACGGACGCGCAGACCGTCGCGGCGCGCGCGCGCTCGGGGCGCTGCGACGCGTGTCGCCGTGCGCACGCGCAGCCGGGCGGCGCGCCCGACGCGCCCGCGTGCGGCGCCGCAGCGCACGAGGCGGCACTCGCGTGTCCCGACGCGCTGGAACGCGACATGGGCGCGGCGCTGGCCGAGCTGCCGCACTGCGACGACACCGTCGGGGAGCGGGACAGTGCGGAGGATGCACTCGGTGAGTGGCTTTATTTTTCACAGTAGCACCCATAAAAATCTCGAAAATTATATCAATGACGAAAGCTTCAACTTTCTGACTAACTGACCGACTACTTAATTTTGACAATTCAAAAGTGCCTGTAATGGTTTAATTGAAATAAATGCTTTGAGTTTGAGTTTGAAAGTTTTTTTCATTTGGGTTCTGAACTTGACTTCATATTTGGCATCATCAAAGTGTCCACGAAAACTATGGAAAAACTATATTGAACAAATACTATTTTCATAAACACAATTTTTTATTTTTTTTTATTTCCAAAAATATTTTTAAAAATACTTAAAATCTCGTCTTTCTTAATTTTTTATCTACCTTTGTCATTAAAACTAACCCTTAAATGTCTATACCAAACTGTTTGCAATTTGCAACTAAACCTTGCCTTGATTACTTCAATTATTAAGTTAATAATAATAATTAATTTGTATAGTGCATACAAAAATAATCGTCGATTGGTGCCACATTTCATTAAAATTTCCGAAAGGGCCTCTGCGAGTTGGCTTTGGCCCCTCAGACGCCTTCCAAAAAACCGGAACCCCATGAACCCGAGATGTTTCAATGAAATCAAAAATATTAATTTAAAATAATAATTTAAAAAATTTATTGTTTTAAATTTTTGTAACGCAACTTCCTATCGCCCGACTTCTTGTAAGTGGATACTCTGAACGACTTAGATGACCAACTGTACGCGGCGGTTTAAGTCTTTTACAAACTGTTATTAACTCCACCATCTCCTTCCAGAATGTTCAGGCAGCGCAGCCCTACTGGCGTCGCGCCTGGTGTCGGTGTCGTGCGGCCTGCAGGCCACGCTGGCACGCGCCGTGACGTCACTGGCGGCCGCGCAGCCTGAGCGCGCGAGGGAAGAACTGCTGTTGCTGCGGGAACAGAACGATCGGCTGCGGGCCAGAGCTAGCTCCGGTCAGTACTATACACTTACATCACCCTACACCCCGGCTCCGAGGCACGTCGGGTGCCTGACAGAGACAACGTCGGGTGCCTGACAGAGACAAGCATACTTTACAATTTGACAACTTATTATTCAACATCTACGTAAAAAAAGTAAAAGAGACATGTGAATTTCAAGTTACTACATGTGCAGTTAAACCAAAAAAACTTTTTTACAAAAAAAAACAACCGACTTCAAAAAAAAAACACTACAAAATGAAAAATAACTTTAATTTCGGAAGTCGGTGTCTTTGGTTTCGCATTTTCGTTTTTTGACACCGACTTCCGAAATTAAAGTTATTTTTCATTTTGTAGTGTTTTTTTTTTTGAAGTCGGTTGTTTTTTTTTGTAAAAAAAGTTTTTATTTGTCACTTTTTAGTTGTACCTACCCCACATAAATTCAATTAACACTAGTGCATTGAAGAATTGAAGACACAACTCGAAGAATCATCAAAATTCGCATAGAAATGCCGGAGATGCAGTACATTTATGCATATAACTTCGTACATAAGAATAATTACCTAACGTATTATATACTAAAACCTTCCAGAAAGTATGTAGATCACACCAATGAAAGAATTATCAAAATCGGTTCAGTAGTTTTTGAGATAATCGCGGACATACAAACATACATACATACATACGGGTCGAATACAGAACCTCCTTTTTTAAAGTCGGTTAAAAAAAAAACCGAGTGTGCTTATGACCACACGACTGAAGTGAAACTTCAAACGTATTTGGCTATGAGAGGAAGAGAGATAGGAAATGTGCGCGCGCACTGCTTTCTCTTGCTTATATCCCCCACTCAACTCCCGTTCGCCTCGCCCGATCACACTTTTCCTAACGCTTACGTCACGCGTTCGCCAGCTTACTCCCCAAGTCAAGCGTGCGTAAAGAAGTTTCACTTCAAAAAGTTATGCGCTTCGGTAATCTTCGTATTTCCGAATTAACACGAACGTCGCACCGCAAAATAACCCCCCAAAGAGGCTTCTACGTTTTGTACTGCCGCGGTTTGTGCACCAATAATTGCGCATTTCTATAAAGATTTTTCTCTGTCGAGTTACATACTCTGGTTGCACATAGGGTTTTTGAAATTGCATAAAGTTGTTAATCGTTAATTCTCTTACCATGTTAATACAAAATAGACAAGTACTTCTATGGTTGTAACATCTCTACAGGGTGAAATTAAATTCATGGGCATCCTTTTAAGGGGTCATTGTACTCATCGTTATGAACAACTTTTACTACGGGACTAAACCTAAAATCGTGAAAAAAAAAATCTGCTGTTCCTTGCATTTATGTTCACATAACTCGTCAACATGTAGGGAAGAGCTGATTTTTATTCGCGATTTCAGGTTTGGTCCCATAGTAAAAGTTGTTCATAATGATGATTACAATGACCCCTTAAAAGGATGCCCATGAATTCAATTTCACCTTGTATATTAGATCTCATCATCGCGCATTCGCATTTCCGAAGATAGACGATGATATCCGAAGTGCATATCTTTCCTTGGAGATTTGAGGAGCAATTCCCGTATTTTTAAGAACGTTTAAAATCTGATCTCAGTCTCAATCTGCCAAAAATACCTTTAATTTTCTCTATTTTTGCCAAGTTTTTGACTTTGATTGTTGCTGAGATGAGATTGCAACTTGAATTTGAACGTTTTTTAAGTACGAGAAATTATGTATTTAGATTTTGTATTCTCCTTCCACAGCATTAAGTGATACAAGGAAGATGAAAGTATAACAAAACTCAATAACGTTACAGATCAACACCCGACAGAGGAGATCTCCGTGCCCAAGGCAGGCCTGGACCAGTCTATACAGGTGAGGATCATGCCCTTACACTACATGGAACATACGAGGAAAAAGCTTCAACCTTCGCGTTATACATATTAAACTTCAATACGGGAAAGCAACACAACCTTCAGAACTGATTGGGAGGGGAGGGGCCCGTGTCTAAATAATAACAGCCGCACAGGTCGATCGATCAGGTTAAGCTACGCTTGCCGCGATTGGTCTGTGGACGGGTGACCATCTTTACATACCGAGACCCCTCCGTGCCTCGGAAAGCACGTTAAGCCGTTGGTCCCAGCTGGCATTCTTCGATCTTTGACAGTCGTTACGGGTAGTCAGAAGCCCGGAAGTCTGATAACCAGTCTTATTAAGGGGTATCGTATTACCCAGTAACTGGGTTGTGGAGGTCAGATCGACAGTCGCTCCATGTAAAATACTGGTATTCAGCTGCATCCGGTTAGACTGGAAGCCGACCCCAACATAGTTGGGAAAAGGCAGGCAGATGATGATGATTTATGACTGATTGGCTTCTGCCCGCGACTTCGTTTGTGTGGAACTCGGTAAAAGACACTATCCTAAAATAACACCCTCAGTTTTTATAAAACTCCCTCGGCCACCGCGTCGCATCGCATCGCCCGCCCGCGCTGTTACTTCGTTTTCGCTTAGAGATCTTTGTGACTATTTTTCATTTTGCTCGGCACCCAAAGGTGATGATAAATTACCTATAATTCTATAACCTTCCTCAAGAATCGGGCTATCAAATGCAAATATATATTTTCATATCCGACTGGTAGTTCCGCGTTCAAAAAATTAAACTCTTCAGCATTATTATATTAATAGTAATATACAGGGTGAAATTAAATTCATGGGCATCCTTTTAAGGGGTCATTGTACTCATCATTATGAACAACTTTTACTATGGGAGACTAAACCTAAAATCGCGAAAAAAAATCAGCTGTTCCTTGCATTTGTGTTCACATAACGCGTCACAATGCAGGGAAGAGCTGATTTTGTCCCATAGTAAAAGTTGTTCATAATGATGATCACAATGACCCCCTAAAAGGATGCCCATGAATTCAATTTCACCCTGTATAGATTATTTATAATATTAGTTACTGTTAGCCTGCATCATCCTACTGCTGGACAAAGGCCTCTCCCCATGACTTCCAGCTCTTTCGATCCAGGGCTAAAGTGGACCACAGGTCGTTTGTTTTCTCCAACTCGTCCGCCTCTTCTTCATTATAGTAGTTTAGATTATTTTTCCTTATAATAATCATGCCATATTATTCGCAGGAGCAACCGAGTAACGGCGGGTGATCTGCCAACGTCGTGTAAAGAGTACTAAGCGAAAACCGGACGTAATGGCGTAGTGATATTACTCACACTAACTCTCTGGCTGGCCCACGAACGACCCGCTCGCAGGCATCACTAACCATCGTTAACGTAAAACGAACTACACCTAACCAACTACTAAAGTTTACCAAAAACGGCCCATCAGCTTCGGGCGTGTCAACAAAATATTTTTGTCATCCTCTCCGCTTGTAAGTTTTGTAACCACGACGAAAATTGTATATTTTGTAATAATAATAATTATTATATATTGTTTTTTTTTTTGTTACAATTGTAAGTACTGCATTAAATTAGTATTAAAAAGATGATTATTCCATACGTAAGAAATATTGTGATTGACTTGATGAAGTTTTAATATTATTTTTGTCTGTCATTTCGATGTTTATCGCAAAGATTAAGTTATGTTAGATGTTGATGTAAATAATATTAGTGGTTGTAGTGTATAAGTGACAACAATAATGTATGATTTATTATATATGATTTTGTGTATACATTTTTATGTTTTATTTTATTTTTTCATCCGAATTTTTCCTTGTGACGCTCCTTTTTTTAATATTTTTTTGTAACTAAGACTTTAGACTATCTGGTCATTTTATATACTTGTTATATGTATATAGTAGCTTGGATAACTATAATATGTATGCTTTTTCAAAAGACATACGATACATGATAATTATTTTACTCTAAAAGGGACTACACTATACTCATAACATTTAATTTTCTTTCGGGCACAAGGTTCAGTTTATAAGCAATTTTCTCTACAGATTCTTAATTATTTTATGATAATTCTCGTAAAATCTATAATATCGTATCGTATTTATACATAAAAATAAAACAAACTGGATTTGCTTGCATGATTATGAATTAATATAATAATAATAAATATGATGCTATACAAACTTCTAAATAATAGGTTTTCTCTGTTCCCAGTATATTTATTAAAATGCACGTATAATCTGTAAACGTTGACTCTAATTAGGATCCTATCCAAACCGTTACCAATATCTTAGCTTGATCAAAAGGTAAAGGGAAATATACCTTAGTTTATCGCACAGAAAGCCGGTTTTACCATAAAAGGAAATACACCAAGTAGCAACGCCACTATACAAGGTGGAGACTACGACAGTTCGACTATGAATTAGGCGATTCGCACACTGCACCGCATCACGCAGCGGTGTGCAGATAACGCACCCATGCGCGTGATTTTTTACATACAAATTTTCTATACAAAGGCCCCTTTTCTATACAAAGTGAAATTAAATTAGCTGGTAAAACTCCTCAGACGAGTTTTTAATTTTTATTTTTATCGAAACAAGTACATAACAAAAATATTGGTAGAAAACTAGTAGAGAAATTAAAAAAGTATTGTAGCATGTCTGCGAAACACAATTCGAAAAGTATTACACTATGACAATATAACAATATTGAATTAAATGAAATCAGCTTCTTACTATAAAATGATGACATACAGGATAATAGGTAACGCTAAATAAATTAGTACTTAAAAAAAATAGCAATATAATATTATATGATATAACTAATAATACAACATAATCCTCCTGCCCCTAATCCCTTATCCCGCAAACAAATTGTATAACAAAGAAAAGATAAAGAAATTAATAATCCATTGCTTCTTATGTTTGGAAAAGTCGTCTGCTAGACAACGTAAATAATGCAATGAATGTTGTCGAACTATCAAAATGAAAAGCATTGCAGTTGTTCGTGTGTTAAATCAATTACCGGCAATTTAATTATTGTTCGGCGCAGCATGTGCACAGACGCCAGCGCATCAAGCTACCCGAAACTGTCAAATTTTCCCAATCAACTTTGAACCTTATGTCGAAAATCTAAAAACTTGATGTGATGGCGTCTGTACATCCATCTCTTTCAGCCGATAATTATATCTTTATCAGTATTCACCCCTTTTACATTAAAATGTTTGTACCTAAGTCGATATTACGACTTTAATTTCCTATCTTGCAATCGAGTTTAAGAACCAGACAGTCACAAGACTGGAAAATCCCTTGAATTAAAACGGGTTCAGTACCCCCAAAGCAAGTGTGTGCATTATTTTTCATGCGGAACTCTTTACAAGTGCCCCAAAAATGTTACCTACCTTGCCATATTAGCAATTATATAATATAGCCACAAGCTTATGATACCCGCCCCGGATTTGTCTATGGATTTAAACAGTAAAAATCGCACAAAAATAAAATACTTGCTACCAGTTTTGTAGGTTTTCGAAAACGTTATTTCTACATAAATTGTGAAATAAATATTCAAGTATTTATTTATGAATTTATACCATTGACTATAATATTATTGTAGTGTACAGACGCCAGCACATCAAGCTACACCTAACTGTCACATTTTCCCAATCAACTTTGAACCTTATAATTCAGTGATAAAGTTGAAAATCTATTGAAGAAATTTGACAGATTGTAGTAGGTTGATGTGCTGGCGTCTGTACATAGGTATTATTGTCCAGCAGTTTTGGAGATGTATTTATAAAGTAGTGAACAGCTTGTAAGATGGTCCCATGTACCTTGTAATGTATAATAACCTTGCGTCACCTGCATTTTAGATATGTTTACAATCAACATTGTGTTTAAAAAAAATCATCACCATTGCTCTCAAATCGGTGAAGGCATGTCCTAGAACCAAAAATTCGAAGAAAGTGACATCTACCAATTTGCACTGGGCCCGCGTCCTACTCCAGCCCACTCCCTCTCAATGAGAGGATGCCTGTGTCCCAGCAGTGGGACTGTGTGTTTGTCACTAAAGAATTCTCATTTTATCTTTTTTAATTTTAAGTAATGAGGCATGAGACTTTTCAACTTTTTCTCTGCAACGCACTCCTCTGCATTGCCTCTGGTATTGGAGATATCCATTATTATTATCTATAGTCTTTTTCGTCACTCAAAATAGTACTAAAAACACGAGTTCTGAACAAGTATTTTATTAATTAACCTATTGATCGCTTCGTTTTATATCAATTGCCGTGCCCCCAGCGCCCAGCTCATAAATCGACAAATAAATATCTATGACGAATAGGGTCGTGTACTGATATAAAAAAAAAAACGAACATTGGTTGTCAGTCGTTTAATACGACTGAGGCGGCACGGGCACGAAAATTTAATTCTGATTCAGCTAGTCCCTTGCGACGCCCTGAGCCGAGGTCTGTACCCCTTAGCGTGTAGTCGCTTAGTATTTTTAAATCCTGGAGGCCTTAATTTCTTGATGTACCCACAGGCAAGACTGAATTCCAAAAAAAAAAAAAATGGGCAAAAAAACATTTGTCGTATTGTCCAACTGGGGCGGTCAATAGGTTACCTAATGGCACACCCCGGACACTCCATACAACGCTCGCAAAATAATTACCTACTACTACTACATTAAAAAATAACGTTTGTATACGTATGAATGTGTGCGTGAGGTACTTGTGTTTGCGAGCGCTCATGTTAAAGAACTGCGACGGTAACCTCGAAGTGCGGGGTGAGGTGCGGTAACCGATGTTAGTGCGGGGAAGGGAGTGGCCTTTCTGTACGTAGTACTTTAAGTATTCTGTGCTAATGGTTTAAGTTTTAATTGAAGGGCAAAATTTTGTATGATTTTTTTATTCTTCAGATTATTTTTCTTCTAGATATTAAATAAAGTCATTTCCACTTGCTGGTATTATATTAAATTATTCATGTTTTTCTGCTTTAATAAACTTCAAACATTTTACCAAACACACGGAATTTTATATATCGAAATGGAAAATATATATTTGATACTTTAGAGTAGGCTTAGACCAAATGAATCCCATCCAGATATTGTATTTGTATGTTTATATCGTTATTAATGTATGTTATATGTATGATATGACTTATGTGATGTATATGACGAACTGCTTTTAGGCCAATTGTATGATATGCTTCGATATATTATCCAGTTATAATATTATGTATATTTCATTGCAATAAACAATATGTAAAATAGTTTTGTATTTTCTCTTGAACCTTCTGCATAGCTATTCACAAACACTCGATACGCTTCCGTATCGTATCGAACATTAATCATTGTTATCGTAGGAGTCTTCTAAACGCTGTTCACAAGTCCAAAACCCGAAAATTTTGTCAGTTTAAATCAAATAGACGCCCGCGATTCTTCCAACAGCTATTTGCTGTTGAGGGGAAGTCAAATCAGGTTATCGAAATGTCAGGTTTTCGATACGATAGCCTGTCGTATGGTTGTGAATCAGGGCTCTGGTATCGTATTTTTATCTCACGAATCGACGTGCGCTTTACTTGTGGTAGCCAAGTGTACAAACACGCTGTGAATGGGTGCGTAGACGAGTAGCGTCAGCATACACACACACACATTTCCGACTTCGCTATTGTCTCGGACGGTACCGAGAGCTGCTGCGCTTACACACATATTCACAGCGTGTTTAGTTTATACAGACGTCAGTACATCAAGCTACTATAATTTGTCAAATTACTTTAATAGATTTTCAACTTTATCACTTAAGCGTAAGGTTCAATGTTGATTGGGAAAATTTGACAGTTTCGGGTAGCTTGATGTGCTGGCGTCTGTACCTACACAGGGCCGGATTAACCATAAGGCAGAGTAGGCTTGCAACTGCCTAGGGGCCCCGCATTGGCTAAGGGCCCCGCGCGCGCACAAAAGTAATTGAAAATGCACAGAGTACGTTTATATGTAGTGAAAATGTTTCATACAGTGAAAATCTAATCAATGACAAAAGGTATTATTGCATTTTACGACGCCTTAGTTGATGAAATTTTTCATACTTTAAATTAAATTAAATTAAATTAAATTGTTTATTGGGTCTCAAACAGTTACATTTGCAGATGTGATTGAGACAGCCCCAGTAAGTAATTAATAATACTTGTGTTGGGGTTGTCTCGCTCTTTCCCTTAGTTGATATCTTATACACTATTGAGACTCTGTAACAAATTAAAATTAAACTAATAAGACTAATTAGAAACAAAGTGAAAACAACGACATGAAAAGTAATTAGCAGCTCTGTGTATTGTGCAATTGTATGTGTTTGGTGACTGTATTAGTGTGTGATCGTGGGTTTGTTTGTGTGTGTATGTTTTGTGTTTGTGTGTGAGTTAGTGTGTGGTGTTGTGTGAGTTTTCATGTTAGCTGATAGTGCCATTATAAATCAAAGTTAATAATACAATTAGGTGATCACAATGTTTAACATTATGATAAAGAAGAGAAGTATTCATGTAAGTCTGACTAAGATATTCTCGGTTTCTTCGTAATTTAGGGTTTTTAACCACTCAGTTATAACTTTTTTGCATTTATGCGAGACCTCATGGTGGAACTTAAGTTTAGCGTTAGTTTTATTGTATATGTAGGCTGATTGGCATACATACTGACGCCTTGCAAAAACCGTACGTACCGGTGTAGAGGAAGCCACAGTATCTTTTCTCCTCCTCGCCTGACATTCTGAGTTGACTGGAAGGCATTTATGTAAATATAGAATGATGTTTAAAAGATATAGCTTCCTGACTGATAATAGGCCACCAATTCTATATAGATCGAGTGTGGGATATCTATATGGCTTAAAATAGATTACTTTTAAAAGTGACCTTTGGGCTCTTTCTAACTCTAGAAACTTAGTTTTGGCGGCCCCTCCCCAGACAGGTAAGCAGTATGTGATTACTGACTGCGCGAGTGCTATATAAATGTTGTTGAGTGTCTTTTGAGGCATCACATGTCGTAGATTTTTAAAAATCCATATAAATTTTCGAACACGCGACATAATAACCTCGACATGCGAGTGCCACGTCAGACACTCGTCGACTATAACTCCCAAATATCTTGCAGACGGTAATTGTTTGATGGGTTTGCAGTCGCAGCTCTGCCCTATGCTGTTTGTACACATATGGATACGAATATTGAAGTTAGTACCTGCTTTTGACCTTGCACTTGGAGAGAAACAAATGTAATTTGTTTTAGCAATATTAAGAGTTAGCAAGTTTGCTTTGAGCCATCTATCTATGACCACTAACCCTTGTTCGGCCTTACTACGTACCCCTTCCCAAGTGTCACCAAAGTAGACAATAGCTGTATCGTCCGCATATGAGAATATTTTCCCACCACTGCTTCGTAGGTTACAGAGCTCGTTAATATACACCAGAAACAGTGGCGGGCCGAGCACGGAGCCCTGCGGAACGCCGAAAACAATATTTTCCTCACTGCTGTACGAGTTACCCAGCTTAACCTGTTGTTTTCTATCCCGGAGATAGCTGTCAAAAAGAGCAAGAGCCTTGCCTCTGATCCCTATAGCTTCAAGTCTCTGCACAAGGATGGGAACAGATACGGTGTCAAACGCTTTCTTCAGGTCTAGAAACACCGTAACGCATTTATATCCCTTGTCTACCTTATCTGTAATTTCAGACGTTAACGCTATAACCGCGTCCTGAGTTGACCGCCCCTGTCTGAAACCATATTGTGAGTCGGAAATAATGTTATATTTATTCAAGTAATTTGTAAGTCTTTTATTTATTATTTTTTCTATTATTTTTGACAGTGAAGGTAAGACAGAAATCGGTCGGTAATTGTTAACATCGCTTTTGTCCCCATCCTTGTGCACAGGCGTGATGATAGACCGTTTCAACGCATTACAAAATACACCCGTTTCAAAACACAGATTGGTTAATTTACAAATGAGAGGTACTACAAAGTCTCGAGATAACTTGAGGAAACTCACTGATATGCCGTCCCACCCTGAAGCACTTGCTGAGTCAAGTGCCATGAGCGTAGCATCCACTTCTGCCGGATCTGTCTCCAGCAGCACAAATGAGTTGGCTTGTGATGGTGTATTTGAAGTGCTAATAGCAGGTTTGGATCCTTGCCCAGTTAAAGCCATGATTTCTTCCGCCAATGATTTCCCAATTGTTACAAAGAAGTGGTTTACGCGGTTTAAAGAGTCTAAAGGATGCGGTGTGATTTGAAGTAGGTGTACACTGGACGTCTTAGGTTTTTTGTAATGGGTTATGTCATTAATTTTACGCCAAAGTAACTTGGGATTTTTCACAGAAGTTAGAATTTGGTTCTTATGATAATGTCTTTTGAGTTTCTTAATAAGATTGGAGCAAAATGTACGATAACGCTTATAAGTTATGATCAAGATAACATTATAAGGGTCTCTCCTCGACTGTAGCTGCAATTTGTTTCTAAGTCTGATACATCTTAGAGCCCCCGTTGTTATCCAGGGCTTTAGAGTACGTTTAGAACTAGAAAGTGAGACAACCTTAGTGTTTTGGAGGATAGATGACTTAATCAAATCTATCATCGCATCTGCTAGAGTGTTTGGGTCTCTGTATGTATGAAGAAAAGAAGTTTCCATATTTACAAGTTGTTTGTAGGCATTCACCAAATTAGTCACGGTCTTAGTTTTGACATAAGACTTGGTTTGGTACGAGTGGGATATGTTAAGTAGTACCATTGCATGATCCGTAACAGATGTGTTTAAGACTGCCACGAAAGCCGAGCTTTTAGATTTATCTAGTTTAAGAATCATGTGATCGAGGCAGCTGTCATGCCTGGTGGGCAAACAATGTCCTGGGAGGAAACCGTGCGAAGCCACCATATTTAAATAATTTAATCTATTAGTTCGGATTTGTGATGTTTCTGCTGGTTTGCTTATCAAGTTAATGTTTATATCGCCTGTAATAATAATGTCCCCTTGCGAGTCGATAGTTTGGAGGTATTGATCAAGCGAGGCAATGAAGTGATCTGCGGATACATTAGACGGAGACCGATAAGTACCAATAATGGTGAAATTAGAGATTGTGATTTGCAAAGCTGAGGCATGTGTCAAATTAATTTCTACTGCCTGGGGTGAGTGGCAGTTTTTTATGTAGGCTACTACACCATCGTTTTGATTTAAATGTCTAGATGTATTAAACGAGGTGTAGTTATCTAACACTGGTATTTGTTTATTAACGTTCAATCTACACTCTGTTAAAAATAAGACATCCACTTCAATTCCAATTTGAGACAAAGTTAGTTGAAGGTCATCAATATTACTGTATATACTCCTTATATTTTGAGTCAGGACGGTAAAGTTATAATTATTATGTAGTAGGTAAGTATTTAAGTGTGCAATATCAAGAATAGCAGAATTAGCAATCTCAGCAGTATCCAACTCCTGCAAGTTGCGTAAGTTACTATCCATTATTGATAAGAGTAAACAATTGTTGTTTCTTAAGTTTTGATACATAGCATAATAGTCTTGTGACGTCTGTCTTCGCATGTGAACGAGTATGTTTGTTTGTATATGTATGAATTGTCTCGACATGACATGATATATAAGGCACTAGTTGAAGTGAGTGTGTGTGTGGATGTATTGATTGAGTTAGTTGTATATTTTGTGTAGAACGGATTGTGTGATATGTAGTGTTTGAATGTGTAAAAGCAAGCTGACCATATTTACAGTTAAACAAAGTATAAAAGTTTACAGGAAATCCATGCAGTTTAAAATTAAAGTTAGGAAAAACATTAATTATGAATATAGTAACAAAAAATGACAAAGTTTTTAGTACTAGGAATAATCTAATGAGAGTGCAAGTTAGTCATGCTTCTTGCATTAATTGGTGCACCTGTGCTTCACTTTTTATAAGGATCGCTCGAGCATTCTCATCCTTCTTGACTAATATACGTCCAAAAGCAGTCCAGCAAAATTTGTATTGCTTAGTTTTAGCCAGGTCTCGAGCCAGGAAAAATAGTCGGGCGCCCTTAGGGGTCAATTGTTCGGATATAAACACAGGTACCTCCTCGTTTCTTGTTATTCCAAGATGTTTCGCCTGAAGTTTATTTGAGTTTTTAATGTTAAACGACTTTGCCTTTTTTAATATATTAGTTTTCAACATAGTGGAGTTCAATTCAACAATTATGGGAGTGTTTGTAATACCTTCTTTCTTACTTGGCAGTCGATAAATATCTTTAAAGTCGCGTGAGTCAATCTCGAGGCTTAAGTGTTTTCCTAAGTTCGTGACCATATTAATTAAGTCAATATTATTTTCTTGAGGCTTTTTAGGGACGTTCTTTATTTCGATGCAGGTTTTTTTACTGCTTCTTTGTAGGTCTTCGATCTTATCCTCTAGCAAGACGATGTATTCACGATCCTTTTTCCCTTGTAACTCAAGCATTTCAATCTTCTTACGGAATTCTTCGTTTTGACTAGATAAATTAGTGATGGCAGCCTCTATGTTATTGTTTGTGGTCTGAATATCCTTGAGATTCGAAGCAATCAATTTTAATTCCTTTCCTTGAGTTGAAATAAAGGAAGCCAACATCTCTTTTATTTCAATCTTGAAGTTAGTAAACTCCCCTGGTAAATCTTCTTCCCTTACTCTCTTATTACGCGTAGAAATATAATTAGGGGGAGTTATGTCCATCAGTCCGCTGATATTTGGATCAGAGAGAGATTTGTCCATTTTACCCGTTGAAAGTACTAGGCTGTTATGAGTATAAGGAGCTAATTAGCTGCCGGGCCCAATTAATGGGCTATGCAGAAGTGTACGTACACACACAGTTGGTAACAGACGCGAGCGCAGGTCAAGCGACCAATGACACTAGTCGGGCAGGGCTTATCCTTGAGGTAGGCGGCGCTTAGCCTTGAGTGGGTGGCGTCCTTGAGTGGGCGTTAATTAGTGGGCGCTAATTAGTGACTCAAATTGGCACTGCCTCCTGCGCGTACGCTGATTAGTTTTCACAGTCTTGTGTACCAAGGCGACAGATCTGTTGAGTAGTATCGTGAACGGTACTCACGCGCGTCGAACTTAACCGCACACCTCCTGCGTTTCTATGTTGTCTTATTATTCCACTGAATTTAAATTTACTTTAAATTTGTGATTTCATTTATTAAATAGATTGTTACGGATCTAGTGCACGTCTACACCTTGCGGCGGTCCGGGGGGAAGGGATACTTACATAACAGAACCATCTAGTATCGAGTAGTATAAGTTTACTAATAATATGGATCAATGTCGATAATGGCGATTGAAAATGATGTATTGGAAAAGGTTAACTTTCAAGGGGCCCCGAGAATTTAATTCCCTAAGGGCCCCGACATGGTTAATACGGCCCTGTCTGTACACATATCATAGTAACGCCTGGGTACCTACTATGCTTTCGACAATTAATCAATCTGCCTACTTCATCTATGTTGAAGATCGGCTTCAAATCTAACCGGATGCAGCTGATTACCAGTATATTACATGGAGCGACTGCCTATCTGACCTCCACAACCCGGCTACTGGGTAACACGATACCCTCTTGGTTAGTGACTGTACTTTCAATAATCATGAAATATACCTCGTATGAAAATAGTTATTATGTCTAGCTAGCATATACAGGCTTATTGGAAAAACACCAACAACCTTTTAAGTGGTCATTGTACTCATCATTTACTAGGTATGGGACCAAACCCGAAATCGTAAAAAAAAATCAGCTGTTTCCTACATTTATGTTCGCATAACTCGTCAAAATGTAGGGAACAGCTGATTTTTTTGCGCGATTTCAGGTTTTGGTCCCATAGTAAAAGTTGATCATAATAATGAGTGCAATGACCTCTTAAGAGGTTGTTAATGTTTTTCCAATAACCCTGTATATTAATAATAATTTTAAATTCAAAGCTATTAGGAACTTGATTTCCGTCCGTAAAAAATCTTTCTATTGACGACTACTGCTTATTTATGATCGGAGAAAAGGACTTCAAAAGCGCTGGAAACCACATCGAATTGATCAAACAAATCAGGGAATCACTAAAGCTAATCACCCACACGAATGTAATCATATGCTGTCCCACTTACATAAGAGGAGCTCTAATTCATAATTATAGAGTAGAATTATTTAATAATTTACTACACTTGGACATACAAAACAACAACTATGCATACTTTTTTGACACAAATCGTGATCTCACCTTAGATATGTTTTCCTATCGAACAGGAAAACTAAACAGACTGGGCACAAAACGCATTTTTGAAAGTATCTTTGACCGTCTGCTTATTGACATAACAAACTATCCTATAGAAACTTCTATCTGTAATTCGTCTGACAACAGTGAGTTTTTTCGTTTATAATAATATAAACATCCTACATCAGAACATTGCTGGCCTGTTAAATAAGTCTGACATACTCACTGTCCACCTTCAAGAATTATCGCAGAAAAAAAGGGACATAGATGTTATTTGTATCACAGAACACTTTGTTATGACTGGACATGAGAAACTACTGAATTTAACAAACTACAAGTTAGCGGCAATTTATACAAGACGGTCTCAGAAACGTGGAGGAGCATGTATTCTGGTCAAGAACTACCTTGAATACAAAGCGCTTCCAGACATATCTCGGCACTCTGTAGCTAACGTCGTCGAATGTTGTGGCATAGAATTGACGAAACAAAATTTAATTATTATGTGTATTTATAGGCCCCCAAAGATAAATAATTTAAGTTTGTTTTATGAGAAATTAGAGACTATTGTAAAAACAGTATGTATGAAACCCGAAAAGAAAATAGTAATATGTGGGGACTTCAATATAGACACTTTAAAAAGAAATAGCATAACCCTGGACTTTGAAACCTTTCTATTGGGCTATAATCTTAAACTAGAGTTACGCCAACCCACCAGGTTATGTAGCAATTCCTGTATAGACAATTTTGCCCGCAGTTCTAAACTAAACTGTAAATCAGAAGTTTTAGACTTAGCATTGTCTGACCACACAGCACAGTTTTTGCAAGTCAAAGTGCTGAAATCGTGTAGAATAAATTATTGGCGGGTCAAAAAGCGTGATCTTTCTAGTGAAAATGTAACAAAATTCAAAAAGTACCTGCAATGTTTTTCATTTTCTGATATATACAAAACCGAGAATGCTAATGAAGCATTTGATTATTTTTTAGAGCACTTTCGTCTATTGTACGATCTTTGTTTCCCTTACAAATTGATAACCGTTAACTCAAACAAAAATATTAAATGGGTTTCTCAGGGCATTCGAATATGCAGTAGAAAACAAAGGCATTTACTGTGGAAACATAGGCGAGAACCTTCAAGCTTTAATAAAAACAACTTTAAAAACTACTCGCAAAGGCTTCGGAAAATCATTAAATTAACGCAAAAAGCGCAAAATAACTATTTTATCAACACATCAATCAATAAATCTAAAGCATCTTGGCAAGTTATAAACAAAAATAAACCATTTACTGAACCTATTTCCCAAATAAAAATTAATGATACCACAATTACTAATCCAACAGAGATTGCAAACGCTTTTAATAATTATTTTATTGACCAGACAAAAAATATTATGACCTCAAAACCCGACACAAGTAATTTGAAAAGTAACCCTCACTCGATGTTTATGCATCCAGTATTACCTCAAGATGTTCTGAGAGCGATACATTCTCTAAAAAATAAACTCAGTACTGGCTACGATGGCATTTCAACTAAGGTCGTAAAATTTGTATCGAGTGACATTGCTTTGCATATTAGTCACATACTAAATTTGTGTATCAGTTCAGGAGTTTTTCCAAACAAGTTAAAAACAGTTATTGTTAAGCCACTTTTTAAAAAAAACTCTAAAGAAGATTTAGCAAATTACAGACCAATCGCTCTGATAACAATTTTTTCAAAAGTTATGGAAAAAATAATTTATGACGCAATAAATAAATTCTTATCTAAGTATAATATTTTAAGTATAGAACAAAAGGGATTTAGAAAAAATCAAGGTATCAATACGGCCGTTTACGATTTAATGAATATGGTAATAAGAAACGTCGATGAAAAAGTACCAGTTTGCGCAATTTTAACTGATATGACGAGGGCCTTTGACTGTGTTGACCATGAAACTCTCTTATACAAGTTAAACATGATAGGTATAAGAGGAAATATGCATAATCTCTTGAGATCATATCTCAGCAACCGAAAACAGCTCAAAAAAAAAAACTCAAAACTCAAAGCATTTATTTCAATTAAACCAATTACAGGCACTTTTGAATTGTCAAGGGGTCGGTCAGTCAGAAAGATGAAGCTAGTTGCCCATTCCAAAGCGTAGGTACCTATGGAGAAGAACGGGCAAGAAACTCCATGGACACTCTTTTAAATCAAAATAATATGGTTACAAAGTCTTGGTTACATCATTCACGTTAAAAATTATACATGTGAGAACGATGCAGAACGTTAAAAGCGTCCATAATGAAAAGATGAGAAAACAGAAATTTCCAAAATAGCAGACAGAAATTTCCAAAATATGTTTAAAAACTAAGCGTGAGAAAAAATACTTATCAGAACACAGAATTATTAGGTATGGTGTACCACAGGGCACTGTGGTGGGGCCTTTATTATTTTTAATTTATATTAACGACTTGCCACGACGCATAAAACATCCTATGGTCTTATTTGCTGACGATAGTACTGCCTTGATTAAATGTACAGACCTAAAAACATATGAACATGACATAAATAATACTTTAATGGACATTATACACTGGCTTGATCAAAATAATTTAATGATTAATATATCTAAGACTAATGTTATGCATTTTTATCAACGTATACCACCGCAAACTTTAAATTTAAATTACAATGGACAAAAAATAGACCAAGTGCAAGTTGCAAAATTTTTAGGTTTAATGATAGATAGCCAACTAACCTGGAAGCCACACGCAGAAGAAGTATGCAAAAAACTAAGTACAGCAGCGTATGTGCTTTTTAACCTATCCAGAAAAGTGAATATACCCACCAGATTAGTTGCTTACCATGGTTTAGTGGCGTCAATTCTGAGATTCGGAACAATATTTTGGGGAAATTGTAGTCTGAGAGAACAGGTATTCAAGGCTCAAAAACGATGCATAAGGGCAATGTGTAACATGAAAGTAACAGATAGTTGCGTGCCTGTATTCAAGTCCCTAAATTTGCTAACATTCCCATCACTTTACATTTTCGAAATAGCTGTTTTTGTAAAATCACATATGCATCTTTTTAGTAAATTGTCTGAAAATAGAACACGACCAATTAGAAGGCAGTATACAAATATGCTACGTGTTAGTGTTCATAACACTGCATTATTTGGGAAAAGTGTTTTAGGTATGTGCCCGATTATCTTTAACAAAATACCTGATGGAATAAAAAACGAGGCCATTCCATTGTTTAAAAAGAAATTGTCAGTCTTATTAATTGATAAATGTTATTACTCCATTAGTGAATTTTTAAATGATAAAACTTTTTAGTTACCTACCTAATTAATCTAATTAATCCTGACATCTTTAATTCTTTATTTTATTTTATTGACCATATTGTAAGAATTTTCACAGTATTTTAGACTATTAAGCACTTGTGCTAAATGTTTGCATGCCTAATTTAAGGTAGAATGTATAAGGATCTCTAATTATAAAAACATCTGCATTTTTTGTACCTACTTTCTATGCAAATAAATAATTATTCTATTCTATTCTATTCTATTCTATTCTATTCTATTCTATTCTATTCTATTCTATTCCGTCAGTATTTATTTATTTAATCTTTTCGCACACAAAAAAGTACAAAGGCGGACTTAATGCCTTAGGCATTCTCTACCAGTCAACTAAGGGTGGTGAAGAGATTTTAGATGGCAGGTGCTTTGGTTGAGAGGAACAGTGATAAAAAATAACTATTAAAATAATGGAATTAGGTCAAAATCCTACAATACACATTACATAATTATTATTTACTATAATATTATACCTACATATTATATACGAATTCAAACGTATGTTTATAGGTAGGTAGGTAAACATATAGATAGTACTCGTACTTTCCTGTTTTGATAGTTTAAATATATATAAATAACTGCGCCATTGCGGTTTTAAATCACCATCATTAACGGTATTTAAATAGGTACTTATTATTGTTATTGTGATGAAAAACATTAATCAATTATTTTTCCTACATACAGAAACACAAACCAAACCATCTACCTAACCTTTCGAGCCCCAAGATACAGACTAGCTGTCTAGTTTGGGGCTCACTAGCTAATACTATATTGTAACCTAGCTGTAGGTAATATTTTTAACCGACTTCAAAAAAAGAGGAGGTTCTCAATTAGGTTGTATTTTTTTTTGTTTGTTTCCTCAGTACGCCGTCATTTATAAACTGACTAGCTGCGCCCCGCGGTTTCACCCGCATAAGTTTCGATCCCGTGGGAATATCGGGATAAAACGCCTATGCCCTTTCCCGGGACTCAAACTATCTCTATACCAAATTTCATCTAAATCGGTCCAGCGGTTTGAGCGTGAAGAAGTAACAAACATATAAACACACACACACACACTCACAAACTTTCGCCTTTATAATATTATAGTGTGATTTGGATTTTTTTTTTTATTTGAAAGATTGGTCCCACTGTCATCAGGTCAGGATTTGATGATGGGATCCTGGAGAAATTGAAGGAACTCTTCAAATATGGCACACCTATAGCGATTAGGGTATTTTTTATAGTAACTCGTGCATTTGCTCTCGGAAAGCACCATTTGGTGAAGTGGAACTGATGATGAAGACCACAGATGGCCACCAGAAATACTCAATAATATCTAAGCATTTCACGGGTTGCGATTCGATTACTTTAATATGGTTGCTAAGCAATTTATGCTCGTCACAATGTGAATGGTGATATGGAGCTGATGGTGGACCAGGAGAACTCCTCAACAAATAACTTCCCTGCATTGGGAAAAGCAATACTTATTTTGTTTATAAAAGGCGATGAGGAAGTTGACACTAGGCTATTGTAACTTAGATAAATTATAAGCAGAGCCACTAAAAAGCGTGAAATAAAAACATTATACTTAACAAAAAAAAAAAAACGACTTCCAAAAAAACACTACAAACTGAAAAATAACTTTAATTTCCGAAGTCGGTGGCAAAAAACTAAAATACAGATCCAAAGACACCGACTTCCGAAATTAGTTATTTTTCACTTTATAGTGTTTTTTTGGAAGTCGGTTTTTTTTTTTGTTAAAATTTTTTAAGCTACTCATGTCGTCTTAGGGTCGGGACACATTGACCGACGGCCTTTCGCAGTTTGCCGATTGAAAAGGACATGGTTCTCATTTTGTAATTTTTAACCGACTTTAAAAAAGGAGGTTCTGTATTCGACCCGTATGTATGTATGTATGTATGTATGTATGTATGTATGTATGTATGTTTGTATGTCCGCGATTATCTCAAAAACTACTGAACCGATTTTGATAATTCTTTCATTAGTGTGATCTACATACTTTCAGGAAGGTTTTAGTATATAATACATTAGGTATATATTCTTATGTACGAAGTTATATGCATAAATGTACTGCATCTCCGGCATTTCTATGGGAATTTTGATGATTCTTCGAGTCGTGTCTTCAATTCTTCAATGCACTAGTGTTAATTGAATTTGTGTGGGGTAGGTACAACTAAAAAGTGAAAAATAAAAACTTTTTTACAAAAAAAACAACCGACTTCAAAAAAAAACACTACAAAGTGAAAAATAACTTTAATTTCGGAAGTCGGTGTCAAAAAAATACGAAAAACCCGGAACCAACGACACCGACTTCCGAAATTAAAGTTATTTTTCACTTTGTAGTGTTTTTTTTTGAAGTCGGTTGTTTTTTTTGTAAAAAAGTTTTTATTTCTCACTTTTTATTGTATAGACAAACCGCCGAACGCCGTCGATCGCCGCCGGAGCGCGTTCGTCGCCGTCGATGCGAAAGGATGCGTACGTCGTTCCATACTTTGCTCTCTTATTGTATGGACCAAAGAAATTAAATTATTGTCAAGCGGCGCGGTTCGCCGATCGGCGACGAAACAATAGAAAATCAATTGTGTCTCATTAGCGGAGCTTGACAGATTAAATCTCTTTGGCACGGACAAACCGTTGAACGCCGTCGATCAATGTGTTGCTGTTAACCAGTGAACCTGCTAACTATATTACCTAAACAATAATATTTTCTTTTTTTTTCTTTCTTCAGAGCTAACATGCGGGATGTTATGTGCACGTATTTGTTACAGCGGAAAAATCTTCAGCCATTTTGATCCAGGGCCCCATTTCTGTCTGTGGTAATTATTATTCCCCATATAATCTTACCACGTGCAAATCATGTCATTATCGTGTCTTGCAGAAACCCCTGTAAGCAGACAAAGAAAGGCAAGGAATCGAAATGTCAACCGTACGGACAGCATGTATTTTGACAGTTCCAACTACCTACGCCATTTTGCCATCGCCATTTTCATTGATTGTCGCTCAGATGAGATTGCGACTAGATTTTTTTCAGATGTGTTTAACTAAGGGCCGGCGCTCACTGACGGCGTGGCACGGCATGCCACGGCAGGTTGTGCTGCGGCATGCCGTGGCATCCTGCTGAATGCCCGCACCGATCGGACTGCGCCCCATTAACCAAAATTATCGCTGCACAAGTTTCAACCTTATTTCAACTAGCTTGCAATCATAATTCCTCGACACAAAGTGGCCCATACCGCCATACGTCTCGCGGGATGCAATGGCGCGCCGCGGCAACCCGTGGAATGAAACGACATGACACGTCATGCCGCAGCATGCCGCGGCGCGTCGCGTTATGCCACAGCATCCCGCGGCACGTCGTCGCGGCATCGTGGTATCGAAATAAAGTAACATGAATTCTAAACTCATTGAAATAAGATTCAAAATTACTTAATTAGTCATAAAATCCTTTGCCATGACACGCCGTGCCGTGTCAGTGAGCGCCGGTCCTAAGAAAATGACGTGGTTTCGAATTAGTAAGGAATCATTGTGGTCATAATGAATTCGATACTCGCAAATAAATTAAAGCACACCAGCTTATCAATTATAAATTGCTGTTTGGTAAATTATAGGCTGTAGGTACTCTACCTAATTAATATAAGTAATCATTGGGAATTACTATTGCGCAGTAATTCCCAATTATTAAAGTTAGGTACTGTCGATAGCTATATTTGGCATTATCCTTTATTTTATTGTCGCTAATGGGAAAATTAAAGGGGAAAAGACGTCGCATAGCAAGCGCTATGACGACTTCTGCCCTGTTAGAGGCGTTATGGAAAGTACCTACTTAAAAGGAAGCTATAGGAATATACAGAAACATGTAGGTACCTATCTGTTTAGAGGTTTAGGGGCATAATCACATTAATCACCCTATAATGTTCCCACTGCTCGAACACAAGCCTGCTCTCTGTAAGAGGGAGTGGGCTGTAATCCACCACGCGGGCCCAGTGCGGGTTGGTAAATGTCACAAGTATTGGAGGTTTTGGTTTTTGGACATGGCGGTTTCCTCACGAAGTTTTATCTGTTTAGAGCAGGAAATAAAATAGGTACATTTTTTCTGTGAGAAGTATTATATTACTCTTTAGTTACAATAATTCTATTTAGGTACATGGAGTAAAAATAAGCTAAAAACTAAATAGACAATTAGTACAACTAATTAAATTAAAGCTCGTGACTATAAATTGTGACCATATTTTTGCTTTCAGAGGGGAAATTCTTGTAATTTTAAGAACGTTCACATTCTGATCTCAGTCTTAATCTGTCAAAAATATCTCTAATTTCACTACATTTTTTCCAAGTTTTGACATTTTTGAGATGAGATTGCAACTAGATTTTGAACGTTTTTAATTACGGGAATTGACCTTCAGAAGTTAGCTTATATATTAATATACAAATACTGCACGTATAAAATAACTTAGGTATTCATTTATTTTTATAAGAAAACTAGCTGCACCCCGCGGTTTCACCCGCGTAAATGTCGATCCCGTGGGAATATCGGGATAAAAACTATCCTATGTCCTTTCCCGGGACTCAAACTATCTCTATACCAAATTTCATCGAAATCGGTCCAGCCGTTTTCATGTTATGTCGTGACAACGGAAAACGGGTTTCATTTTTATATATATAGATGGGCTGTACTAAAAGTATCTGTTGAAGGTTTAAACAAATCTAGGAAATACTTATCATATTCATCTGTATGTAGAAGGTTTCAACTTTATAACTCATCACTTTTCCATCAATTATTATTGTTTGTATATCATTATTAAATTGCAATTGAAGACACATCGACGAAAATTGTTTAAGGTTATACAATTAACCTCAATTGTCAAATAAAAAACATTTTTAAGGTAATTTAAAATTATAATTTCTACCTAAGCACTCAATTAATCAAATTAAAGCACTCAATTTGTTTAGTGGTATTACAAATTGGCATCCACAAGCACGCTTTCTCATCCATTTGTTTACATTTTCATCAACACTTTAACAACAGACTAAGTTTAAGAGCGATATAACACATCTCCTCATGTCCTTCTTTTTGATATACAGGGTGTCCCTGGAAGTATGGATCCATACTTCCAGGGACACCCTGTATAATAATGGTTTATGTACAATAGTTAATTCCTATAGAATCTTATGTAGATTCTTATGTAGATATTCGTTGTGTTGACCAATTATACTCTGTGGATGTTCAACACTCAGATGTGATCCGTCCGATCAGAATGAGTCTTGTCGAGGAACCGTAGTCTTCACATTATTGATATTATTTTTATAGTCAATAATCATTATAGTCGAAATAGGTTTCTAGGAACCTGAAAAAAGAGAAAAAAAAATATAAGTAACTGATTGGATTCCATTTCATTCAATAGTTTTAGGTCGAGTTTTTTGAAGTGAAACTTCTTTACGCCCGCTTGACTTGGGGAGTAAGCTGGCGAACTCGTGACGTAAGCGTTACGAAAATTGTGATCGGGCGAGGCGAACGGGAGTAGAGTGGGGGATATAAGCAAGAGAAAGCAGTGCGCGCGCACATTTTCTTTCTCTTCCTCTCATAGCCAAATACGTTTGAAGTTTCACTTCAGTCGTGTGGTCATAAGCACACTCGGTTTTTTTTTTTATTTGTGTACCATAACATCAAGCCTGTATTCCACAGTGGGTTAGGCAGAGGTGTACCCATAGTATGCCCACAAATAAGGTTCATATTCGTGTGAAAAAATACTTAGCAAAGGCTACGGCAGTCTGTGAATGTGTCGCCCAAGCGAACACTTCCACGCGTACAATATAACGTAGCTTTCAAATCTCGGCCAAGACAACGAGCTTTTTCCCAACTATGTTGAGGTCGGCTTCCAGTCTAACCGGATGTAGCTGAATACCAGTATTTTACTTGGAGCGTCTGCCTATCTGACCTGCACAATCCAGTTACAGAGTAACATGATACCCCTTGATAAGACTGGTTTTCAGACTGTAGAGGCGGTGCGGTAGGGGTCTGGATTATATGTAATGGTTGTTCATTAATAACGTGTGTGTTATTAATATCATAATCAGCCTATAATATTCCCACTGCCGGGACACAGGCCTCCTCTCTGTGAGAGGGAATGAGCACCACCACGCGGGCTCAGTACGGGTTGGCAGATGTCAAAGGTCTTCGAATTTTTGGTTCTGGGACAAGCCGGTTTCCTCAAGATGTTTTCCTGATGATTTACACAAAGTAAAGCGCCTGTCTGGGGTTCGAACCCCGGATTACTCGCGGCCGTGGCCTGGGCCACCACTGCTCGCTGTATTATTAATAACATTTGAAAATTAAACTTACTCGAGTTCTTTGGTAATACATTTTTTGTAATAGTAACTGTACACCAGGGGTCCTTGGCAATCCGGAATCCACTCTCTAATACCGGGCCAGGGTTTGTAAGAAGCGAACATGCCTGCGTAGCACACCGCTAGTAAACACCACAACACTATTATCTTCCTTAGCATTGTATCAATCTGTCTATTCTTTTCCAAAATAATCAATCAATCTATTCGGTTTCAAAGTTATCAATTAAGTAATATATTCTTTTACAAAATAATCAATCTATGTATTCTGTTTCAAAATTAACAATCAATCTATTCTTTTAAAAAGAATCAATGTCTTTATTCTCTTACTAAATCGGACACTATTATGCATGGATAAAAGTGGTTGCACTTATATATACTCGTTGTCAGTGACGCAATTAGTTATTCTGGGCAGTTAATTACCTTTTAAAATGTTTCAATAAATAATATCATTTCCCGCAAGCCCTTTTGTACTTTGATTGTAAGTATTCATATTGAACGTCCATCGTTATTTTTAATTAATCTGGTTGACACAACACAACAGCTTAACATCACGCCTTTAATCCCCGAAGGATTGGGCAGCTGTGTACCTACGTACACCCACATCTCGCCAGTTATGTTCAAATTTTATGTATTATTGAACAAATCCAGACTTCGTGCAGCTACAGGAAATTTCCTGATGGAAAATCCCACGCTCTGAAAGCAACAGATGCACTGCAGGGTACCATCCGCACTTGGTTGAAATCCCGACCAGTCGTACTCAGCGCTTCTCCTCCATATGTATGATGCGCAAAGCCAAAGTGTGGAACTCTCTGCCCGGTCTGTGTTCCCTTCCACGGACAACCCGTCTGACATCTTTGTTTGGATTTAGGTTTGTTTTTGCCTTGGCTAACACGTGACTGGGAGCAGTGTTGGTAACGACCACGACTTACGAGTAGGTCGTGGGTTCGAACCCAAACAGGCACTTTACATAGTGTAAATTATTTCATCACCACTGCTCTCAGAACGGTGAAGGAAAATTTCGTGAGGAAACCGGCATGTGCTAGAACCAAAAATTGAAAGACATTTACCAACCCGCACTGGCCCGCGTGGTGGATTATGGCCCACTCCTTCTCACCGAGAAGAGGCCTGTGTTCCAGCAGTGGAAACATTATAGGCTGATTATGGTAAAATGACTAATAATAATTAATAACATAGGCACGACTTGGGACCTATTAAATGGTGAGCATCAAGATGGAGGGACCAAACCTCCAATGTCTGTCCTACATATCTGAAAAATTAATACCATTAATCTACTATTTGCTACCTTTGCTATAATTTTAGCTACCTCATCATATACATAATATTTTAACAAAATGCTTGGTCCCTCCATCATGATATCAAGATGGAGGGACCAAACTGATAGACTACTCCCTGGAATATTCTACCTACTTAGTGTTATAGTACCTTAATTCTACCTTAATATTATTGATTTTGGCTGCCCGAAATATATATCGTTTTAAAGATATCGATTATATAAGTTGGTCCCTCCAAATTGACGATTCAATTGTTTAGTGCAACTGGTAAATGGTCGGTTTATTTTCGATCTTCGAAGGATACATATTTAATACCTATTTACTACCTTCTAATCGTGCAAAATTTCTTACGATAAAGTTTATTTTAAACTAGCCAAACAAAAATAAAGAAATAAGTAGGTACAACGTACAAATTTTGACATATGACCATTGATATATATGCATGGAATTATTATGTACTACGGTTGTACGTAGTACATAATAATTCCATGTATATATGTCAAAGAAGATTAGCTGGTTGTTGGATTTCAATAGAAACTTTTTTTGGTAAAAACCATTGTAAATAAAGTCTTTATAAAGTAATAAAGACCTTTGATTTTGCATCACTGTCCAAATCATAGTGATCTTTATTCTCATTCTAATAAAGTTTGTTAAAATATTATGTATATGATGAGGTAGCTAAAATTATAGCAAAGGTAGCAAATAGTAGATTAATGGTATTAATTTTTCAGATATGTAGGACAGACATTGGAGGTTTGGTCCCTCCATCTTGATGCTCACATTAAATGATTCACCATAAAATAGCTTTGAAATACAACCATAAAGATCCGGTAGTGACGCACATGTCATAGGTCATTAATTATTTTGACTCAGTTCACAAATAAGTAGGTTAGGTTCTTTGTACTGGGGTCGATTATTACTATCACCGTCGATACTTGTTGCTGGTTTCGTCCTTTTGTGACTTCTTCCGCGAGAAACTTGTTAAAAAGCTCAAGTATTGTTATTAAGTTGATATTATTTTGTTATCTGGAACTATCATCTATAGATTAGATATATAAATATTCTACTCTGTTATAGTATTTGAACATGGTAATGGTACAAGGTATGAGGAACAGGGTGGAAAGTTCACTCATACTCTATAGAAAATGGAGGATCCTCCGACCAGACGGGTGTTGTGTCTGGCGGGCAACTGCCCGATGATTCATGTCGGGCCGTTGTATCTATTCTAGTTGCGCGGTAAACTCTACTTGCGAGATGCAGGATTTTGCGTAACGTCAGTATGACGCGTTGTTCGCATGTGGCGTTGTGGATACCGCTACAATGGGTTAGGTTAATAAATAAAGCATTTTTCCGTCAGAATATAGTTTTATTTATTTGTTTTTTTTTTTTGCAGGTTGCATTAAAAAGTTACATCAACGACATATGTACAAGGAAAGTAACAATAGGTTTTGATTGATTTTTAAAGGTGTTTAATAACAGAAAAGTCAAAAAGATCTTATTCTAAATGTAAACTAGCCTAATCCAATCAATGTAAATAGGCGGAATAGCCTCATCTTAACAAACAACATATGCATGATTGAAATGAATGTCACAACTAATTATTTAATTGAGAACAAATTGGATACAATAGTCTACATACAAAAAAAATTTAAAATATACATTTAATTTATTTTTTACCCGACTACAGCGAAGCAAAAAGTACGGTTATGATTTTGACCGGTATGTATGTATGTTCATCTGTTCCCTCATAACTTATAAACTACTTGTCATAATTACACAAATGAGGTATCGTTGGAAACGTCTTGATCGTCCGCTGGCTTCTAGCAAAGCTTATATGTATCTTAGTACAGCGGCATGCGACCACGGAAAGGTACTTTCTTGTTTCATCCTTTTCAGTAGTCGAGTTTTAGAATAGAATAGGTTTTACTTTTTAAACTTATTTTTATTTAATTATTTTGTGGTTTATTTAATTAATATTTATATTTTTGAAATGTGCTAATTAAGCCCTTTCATTTGATACTCCACACGGCATGATTAAAAAAAATGTTTTTTTTAGATCATGACTCATACATACCGGTCAAAATCATAACCCTCCTTTTTGTTTCGCCGTAGTCAGGTAATGACGTTTAAACGTGTACTTTTTCGTAAAATTTTGCCGCATTCATCAATATGGATTTCGAAGAGACGGTTGTGGTCTGTGCGCTTGTTCTAAAAAAACCGAATACGACAAACCCACGGACAATAAAGTCTCCCAATATGCTTTTAACAAAATTTAGAAACAACTAGTAGTCATCCGGTGGCTCGAATGCAGCGGTCGTCGTTGGTGGAGTTCCCCTAGTATTTTCGGTTAACTCATCGTACATAAAGTAAGCGTAGTCGGGAGAAATAGTTGGCTTCTCACTGAAAAATAAAGGACAAAATATTTATGCCTGGTTTCACTAACACTATAAGGGAGCCCGTTGATTTAAAAAAAAAAAAAACATTGTATTATTATACCATTCGATAGTGTCGCTAATAAGGATCAAATTCTGGGAAGTAATGACAAATGATGACGAAATGATGAATAATTCAAAATCAACGGGTGCGATTCCTGGCTAGAAATATTTATTTTTCAAAAATCCAATTATGCAATTTTAGTTTTCATCAAAATCGAGCCCGTGACTCCTTTGAGCACTTTTCGCTATTCCTCATAGTTTCGGATTTGGCCATCCACGCCCACTTGGAAAATTCACCCTTTATATTACGAATATGAATAATGCAAATATACAATTATAATTGTACTATTTTGTTTTCAAAAAGTATAATAATATAGGAATGAGGATAATGTCGCGAGGAAAGTTTTAAGCAACATAGTAGGGGGGTGACTACCAAGATGACGACTAATAGAGAAGTATGGAAGAGGAAGACATGTTGTGATGACGCCAAATAAATTGGATAAGAGCAAGAGAATAATGGCGATGACATAATAGAATCGCCAGGACCAAAACCCCGCGATAAGCTTGACCAAACCGGAAAAATGTTGAAAATCCTACTTCCTACACAAACACACACAAACAAACAAACGCGAAAGTTTGTGAGGATGGATGGTTGGATGTTTTTTACTCTCACGCAAAAACTACTAAACAGATTTGAATGAAATTTGGCACACAGATAGTTTACAACCAGGATTAACACATAGAATGCTTTTTATCCCGATATTCGCATGGGATCGAAACTTATGCGGGTCAAAACCACGGGGCGCTGCTAATTAAGAATAAAAGAGATTGTAATACTCACATTTTTCCAGGTACAACACATTTCTTTAATTTCGCATCATACTCGAGGTCTATGGGGCATAATTTAGGCAATGGTCTGTCAGGTCTTAAGAAAGAAGATAGTGCACCTACCATACACACGGACAACACAACTAACTTCAACATTTTATACAGTAGGTCCCACCTGTAAACTTTTTGTAACACTAAACATGGATTACACTGCATCAACTATTTATTCCATTGTCCTAGATGATTCACGATGACAAACAAGGATAATATAGGCATATATTTGTCACCTCTGATGATTAATATACTCATTTTAATAATATACAATAATTATGAGGTATGAAACTGAAAATAACTCTATATTCTGGCTATTTTGTTCTATTTGAAGGAATGATAATATTGTGTCGTGCAGGTATTTTAAGCGCAGTTAGTTTAAAACAGCGAAAAAGCGTTTTCTAAGGTATTAGTCGTATTAGAGCAGGAAAGAAACAGTAAAGCCATGCTCCTCTAACTGTCACTAAGGGACAGCATCATCGTCAAAGACGTACGTAACGTATTCACGTCATTACCTCATGTAATAAGTTTCAGGTTTTGGTTTTACAATAAGTACCTACTTATTAGGTCTTCTTCTTAGCGTGTCGATAGCAATCTAAATGTACTCGGCCCAGAATTCGGCCACTTGTTTGGCGCCATCACTAGGACTAGCGTCCATCAGTTCCTGTAACGTGCAGCTGACAGGACACGCAGGGCACGATATTAAGTGTCCCATTGTTTGTGGAACAGCACCACATTTACACTCCAAGGCGGAGTCGTCTATAAATCTCCACCTGAACAGGTTTTCCTCGCTTTGGCCAACCTGGGTCCGGAGTCTGTTATACTTATTAGGTGCAGCTTATTAGGTGGAGCAGTGGTGGCCCAGTGGTATCGGCGGCGACTTACGAGTTGTAGATCCTAGGTTCGAACCCAGACAGGTACTTTACTTTGTGTAAATTATTTCATCACCACTGCTCTTAAAACGGTGAAGGAAAACATCGTGAGGAGACCGGCATGTCCTAGAAGCAAAAATTCGAAGACATGTGACATCTACCTACCCATGCTGGGCCCGCATGGTGGATTACTGCCCACTCCCTCTCACAGAGAGGAGACCTCTGTGTCCCAGCAGTGGGAACATTATAGGCTGATTATGGATATTAGGTATTTACTTAATACCTAATATCCATAATCAGCCTTTATGTATAACCAAAACTTGCTGTTTGTCGGCTGGTGCGACATCACGCAGGTATTAATTTTCAGAGGGGTGGGTAGAATTATATTTACTCAATACTCAATTTTTATTTGTATTCCACAATGTGTTGGGTGGTAACTAAAAATTATAAGTGATCATTATGGACCGTGTTAGAACATATCTAATAAGTATTGGTTCTTTCCTCAAAAGACCATTTCAGACACCAATCTACATGGTCTTCACATGATCTGACCAAGATAATGTCTGGACTTTAAAAGAGACTGTGACCTTTGATTTTGTTTCGGCCTTTCTTCTCAGATAGAAAACGCCGACCTCATCTAGTTTTAATAAAAATATGATTGACGTGTAAAAGTGTGTGTACAAACCTACTAACAGAAATAAAATCGTTTACCTATCATTTACACTAAACTATACAATGTGTAGGGCTAAAGCACACACGCTACTTTTAGCATCGGCGATCGGCGATTTAGCTGCTTTTTAGAAGCTAAATGCAGCGACCAAGCATTCCACACCGCACACTTTAAACGCCAAACGCGGCGATTCAGTCGCTTTTCGGAAGCCCGACACAGCGGCTGAAAGCTACACTCCGCACACATTCGGATGCCGGTCGCAACGATTTGGCATCTGCGCCAGCATCGGAGCAGTCGCTAAAACGCGCGATTCCGATACTACGTCCGAACGCAGAAAGTCGCGAAATCGCGATGCAGCCTCGATCCAGCATCGGAGCACACGCTAAAACGCGCGATTCCGATGCCGCGTTCGAACGCAGAGAGTCGCCAAAACGCGATGCAGCATCGATACAGCTGCAAAATCACCGATCGTCGATGCAAAAAGTAGCGTGTGCGCACTAGCGTAGCGCTACTTTTAGCATCGGCGACCGGCGATTTTCAAAGAATTAGAATAGTTTAATTAGATATTTATTGTGTTACCCTGAGTACTGTGACTCATTTCCACATACCTACATATGTTACAGTTTACGAATAAGTAAGCCCAGCATGTTGTGTCTGTCCTGGATGTCATTCGTAGATCACAGTCGTTAGGGAAACTCAGAAGCCCGAAATCTGCTAACCAGTCTTACCAAGGGGTATCGTGTTACCCAGTAACACGCTTGTGGAGGTCAGATAGGCAGTAGCTCCATGTAAAATACTGGTATTCAGCTGCATCCGGTTAGACTGGAAGCCGACCCCAACATGGTTGGGAAAAGGCTAGGCAGATGATGATTGTTCGAATAACATGAAAAATTTTACTGAAAAATCAACAACGAGAATAAAATTCAAATCAAAACATCTTTGAGGAGATTTAAAAGCAAAATGTATCTTGTTTTAGTATACCTACTCAATATTGGCATCCACAAGAACGGGTAAGGTACATTTAAATGATAGACTGATAGAATGATTGAATTAGTGTATTGAAAGAACACCCAAAAACTGATAACTGATCGACTCGCGGCGAATGAGTCTTTTTGATGTTAGCCCAAACTGTTTTTTGATCCATTTGTTTACATTTTCATCAGATTCTGGAATAGACCACAATCAATCAATCAACTCAGCCTATCATGGTCCACTGCTGGACATATGCCTCTCCCAGGCTGTGCCATAACACCCTATCCTCCGCCTTCCGCATCCAGTCCGTCCCAGCCACCTTCTTTAGATCGTCCGTCCATCTGGGGACATCCCACACTACGCTTGCCTATACGCGTGCTCTGCTCCACCGGCCATCGGTCCTTTGACAAACATGGCCAGCCCATTGCCAATTAGGTTTGCTTACTCTGCAAGCTATGTCGGTAACTTCGGTTCTTGATAGACCATACAAAATCATGCTCACTTAAATGTCTCACTGATGGTGGCGCGTGTGTTGGATCATTCGGTTCCCTACAAAATGGTTGAGCTGGATGGTGCTGATCCATGCGTCATGTTCGTGAACGGGCGCCGTCGGTTGAGACTGGTCATCTCTTAACTGCCAAGGCTTATTTTTAATCTTATTTGTTGTATTGTTCCTTCATTTGTGTGTTTTTTTACATTGTTCTCACATATAGAAGCAACAAGAATAATGTAATGTAGTAACGTGTATAGTGGATTTTGTAATACATATCTTGATTTAAAGGAGTGTCCATGGAGTTTCTTGCCCGTTCTTCTCCATAGAGATCTACGCTTTAGAATGGGCAACTAGCTTCAACTTTCTGACTAACTGACCGACTACTTAATTTTGACAATTCAAAAGTGCCTGTAATGGTTTAATTGAAATAAATGCTTTGAGTTTGAGTTTGAAATATGTAAAATGGATAACGAGTTCTGAAGTCACAGTTGTTGATTTCAGTAATTTTAATGCCTCCTTTTCCTGTTTACAACCATAACCTGACATCATTTTACTAAGATTACCTTATTTGTTAATATATGTTTATTATTATAAGTGTTTGTTTGCCTCGTTAGCTATATATAGTGCAGCAACTTTATTGAAGTTTAGTCTTCAAAGTTATTTGAACGAAGTCCTAACGCTCATGAAAATGTTGTCGAAATTGATTCTTATGTTGCTGTTGATCAGTTTTGTAGGACTCTCTTGGTGTAACCCAGCGGCCATTAGTATGGCTTGTCCAGCAGGATTCAATTATATCTACGGACGTTGTTTGGAGTGAGTATTATTATTTTCTACTTAATATCTACATTTTTTTTTTGTATTCCACTTGCCATACGTCTTGTTCGTGAACGGGCGCCGTCAGTAGGAACTGAGGGGCAATTCTCGTAATTTTAAGAACGTTCACAGTCTGATCTCAGTCTCAATCTGTCAAAATTTTACCCTACATTTTGACAAGTTTTTGACATTTGTTTGTCGTCGAGATGAGTCTGCGACTAGATTTTGAACGTTTTACCTAAATTACGAGAATTGTCATCTCTTAGCTGCCACGGCTTATTTTATTTTCTGAATTGTTTTTATCTTTTTTATAACGGACGCTTTTAACGTGCACGTCTTTCTACATCGTTCTAACATGTATAATATTTCAACATGAATGTTGTAACCAATATTTTGTAACAATTTTATAATTTCAAAGAGTGTCCATGGAGTTTCTTGCCCGTTCTTCTCCATAGGTACCTACTACGCTTAGGAATGGGCAACTAGCTTCATCTTTTTGACTGACCGACCCCTTGACAATTCAAAAGTGCCTCTAAGTGGTTTATTTGAAATCAATGCTTTGAGTTGGTTTTGAATTATAGGTACAGTCAACAGCAAAAGTAGATGATGATTGAGTTTATAACTTTTGGAGTCAAAATTGATCACGAATATATTGCAGCTGTACTAGTAGTAAATGTTTGGTATAATTTACAATCACATACTTTTGAATCACTTCGATGCCACACAGTTATGACACGAACTCCGTTCATTAGTATTGAATTTCTGATTTTCATCATCTACTTTTGCTGTTGACTGTACACATAAACCTTCCGGAATAAATTCTCTAAATGATAGCGTACGCCGCATCCAAAGCTATTACGTAGTGTAGAAGAACAGCGTACTCACACAGACAGACACGCTTTAATATGTCAAGTATAGATGTAGATATAGATGACCCATTCATTGTCAAATTTATTAAATTTATTTTAAAAAATAATTGTAAAATTTACTATTTTTTTACATTCTGTAATTACTTTAACTCACTTTACTTGCTTTTCAAATATGTGAGCACCTATTTTTTTTTATCGTGCGGAAATCCTCATGGATGTACACCACCCTGGGGTGGGTGGAGGGGTCTGTCAGACTCTTACTGACTAACACCACACGGTGTCCTGCTGCTACCTTTAGCCGGGGTGCTGGAGTGCTTGCGCATTTCGTCACGCTCCCCCGTCCAGGTGTTGGCCCGCATGAATCCACGCGGACCCCGTCACCCTCAGCGGCCGCAAACGGCCACCATTCCTCTAATTAAATTATCTGTCATGCTTCTTTAATTATTTTACCTATTGTGGCATATTAATTTTATTCTGGGTGGAACGACCTCACAATTATAAAATTAATGTATGCAAAAAATGTAAAACATTAAAAAAGAGTAATGGTGGAGTTTCTTGCCCATTTTTCTCCATACAAAAACTGCATTTTGGAAGGGGCGACTAGAATTAATTCTATTTTATTGTAAATTTTTAAGTTCAAAAAAGTGCCTTTTATGTGTAAATAAATGGTTTGACTTCGACTTGTTAATCTCTTAAAAATTGTCTATAGTTCTAAAAGTAAATTGAAGTACCTAGATCTTTTAAGAAGTAACATAATTTGCTTTTGTTTTCATTACCCAGCATCTTAACCAAAATGATAGATCAAGCGAACACTGGATCGTCATTAATATTATGACGTCACTTATTTGTTCGAGAGCCACGCATTCGGGTTAACCGAACAAAATGAACGCGACGGTTAATGTTTCAAAAAAAAAAAACTCTAAGCATTTATTTCAATTAAACCAATTACAGGCACTTTTGAATTGTCAAGGGGTCGGTCAGTCAGAAAGATGAAGCTAGTTGCCCATTCCAAAGCGTAGGTACCTATGGACAAGAACGGGCAAGAACCTCCATGGACACTCTTTTAAGTTTGCGAAACGATCGCTTTGGTTAGGAAGTGACTATAAACTCAGCACACGCAGAAAATTAATTTATGTTTTTTTCTTTTTCAGTTCTCATAAATTGAAATTGATACTCGAAGAACTGGATAACTAATGTCTACAGCCACCCATTCTGACGTATAGCGCGCTACAGTGACGCAACACTTCTTGATACTTTGATTCCCATTAAACCTTTTTAAGAAAAAAAAAGGTTTAAAAAAAAAAACAAATAAAAAGGTTTAAACTTTTTAAGAAATAAAAAGGAGAAGAAGATTTACTTTACTTTTGTTTCTAACAAAACCTTGATAAGCATGTAATTTTGATAATAAAAATAACCTACTTAAAATAATGATTATTTTTTTAACCAACTTTTAAAAAGGAGGAATTCTCAATTCAGATGTTTTGTTTTTTTGAGTATGTTCGGGCATAACTCCGTCATATACAGGATGTAGCGTAATTAATGGATAACCCTGTATCTGCGGGCGGGAGACCCAAAGCCCTATAATATGCAAAAATTGTCAAACCTCGGAGTCGTTGGGTGTGCGCAATTTTTTTTATTTTTTGAAGTGAAAACTTCTTTAGCGGCGTTGAACACTTTTTGTACTGGGGAAAAAATGTTAAACTCGCGTCAGGACACGTGACCGTCAGGAGAGATTCCCCCCCCCCCCCACCCTCTTTCTACGGCGGCGCCAACCGAAGTGAACCAAGTGAGACACGATAATGGATGGGTGGATGGATAGATGGATGGACGGACGGACGGACGGACGGTGACGGTGACGGTGACGGTGACGGTGTCGGTGACGGTGACGGTGACGGTGACGGTGTCGGTACGGTGACGGTGACGGTGATGGTGACGGTGACGGTGACGGTGTCGGTGACGGTGACGGTGACGGTGACGGTGTCGGTGACGGTGATGGTGACGGAGACGGTGTCGGTACGGTGACGGTGACGGTGATGGTGACGGTGACGGTGACGGTGTCGGTGACGGTGACGGTGACGGTGACGGTGACGGTGTCGGTGACGGTGTCGGTGACGGTGACGGTGTCGGTGACGGTGACGGCGACGGTGACGGTGTCGGTGACGGTGTCGGCGACGGTGACGGTGACGGTGACGGTGACGGTGTGACGGTGATGACGGTGACGGAGACGGTGACTGTGTCGGTGACGGTGTCGGTGACGGTGTCGGTGACGGTGACGGCGACGGTGACGGTGACGGTGTGACGGTGATGACGGTGACGGTGACGGTGACGGTGACGGGTGACGGTGACGGTGACGGTGACGGTGATGGTGATGGAGACGGTGACGGTAACGGTGTCGGTGACGGTGACGGTGACGGTGATGGTGACGGTGTCGATGACGGTGACGGCGACGGTGACGGTGACGGTGACGGTGACGGTGACGGTGTCGGTGACGGTGACGGTGACGGTGACGGTGACGGTGACGGTGACGGTGACGGTGACGGTGACGGTGACGGTGACGGTGACGGTGACGGTGACGGTGACGGTGACGGTGACGGTGACGGTGACGGTGACGGTAACGGTGACGGTGATGGTGGACGTGGATGTGGATGGATGGATGGACAGCTGATGGCTCGACCGTCTGTGTAGCTACACTGCTGTGTATTCGTAAAATTCGTGAATATAAAGTGTTTCAAATATGGAAATTGAACAAAGTGCATCGATTTATAAAAAAAGTGACGCAGAAATAGTGGAAAAAAATTAGTTATATTAATTCAATTCATAATTGATTTATTTCAACGTTAATATTCATGTTTTCACTTCTGCCGGCACTCCCGGAGTGCAACCCGTCTTTTTTTATAATATTTTGATAAATTGGCACCTTTGATCACTTCTTTGGCCACCATGTTCACAAATGAAGGAACTTTCACAATCTGATTTCTACCTCATATTATTAAATAAACGAGCTTCGGAAGTCGGTGTCAAAAAACGAAAATGCGAACCCAATGACACCGACTTCCGAAATTAAAGTTATTTTTCATTTTGTAGTGTTTTTTTTTGGAAGTCGGTTGTTTTTTTTTTTGTAAAAAGTATTTTCTTGTGCCAATCTCCACGATCCTGCATCAGCCTCAGCCAGTTTCCACGCCCATCTCACCGCCTGACGACCGACACTTCGTCTTCGTCCTTGTTAAATATAATTGGCGAAATGTGGGTACAAACCTACCTAATGGTAGGTACTGAGAATAAAGGAAAACGTTAATAAAACGAAGAAGTTGTAAGCAATTACAAAATAAATCAAGATATTTCAATGTGAATTTAAGATTTTATTAGTACGCAACTTGACTAGTAACAGTAATTTAGTTCGATAAAACACGATACTGTATTTAAATATTATGTTATGATTAAATACGTAGTAGTTAACTTGAATGCAAATACAAAGCATTAATGATTAATATAATAAATAGTTACCATTTTATACACCGTGAAATTTTAATCACCGTTTTCCTCTTAAGGGGTCATTGTACTTATCATTATGAACAACTTTTACTATGGGACCAACCATGAAATCGCGAAAAAAAAGCCAGCTGTTCCCTACATTTTGACGAGTTATGCGAACATAAATGTAGATTTCAGGTTTGGTCCCATAGTAAAAGTTGTTCATGAGTACAATGACCTCTTAAGAGGAAAACGATGATTAAAATTTCACGGTGTATAAATTAAAATTTCATCTATTGACTTAAAATTCGCGCGCTTTGTAACTTGAACATAGAGCTGAACACTGTTTTCTGGGCAGTATGTTTTGGACTATCGAGCGGTATAGACAAAGACCACTAAGTGTGAGACTATCTGTGTATCTGACTACAGAGCCCTGATTCACAACCATACGACAGGCTATCGTATCGAAAACCTGACATTTCGATAACCTGATTTGACTTCCCCTCAACAGCAAATAGCTGTTGGAAGAATAGCGGGCGTCTATTTGATTTAAACTGACAAAATTTTCGGGTTTTGGACTTGTGAACAGCGTTGAGGAGACTCCTACGATAACAATGATTAATGTTCGATACGATACGGAAGCATATCGAGTGTTTGTGAATAAGGAGGCAGGTATGTATTGTATAGTGTTCATGATTGAAAAGATTTACCACAGTATTAGTGAATTTTCTTTCAAAGTAAAATAAATTTTATTGATTGGTCTGCAGTGCAGCGCAGAGTGCTGTGAGTAGAATCACACTGCTAGCGGCCATATTGCTTGCGCTAGAGTCGACAGGCCGCTCTATGGGCCCGATGACATACTCGTACATGTGCTCTAGCACCGCTTGCTTCACCGCTTCCAGTTCTTCTGTCTCACTGTCGCCTGTGGGCCTGCAAAAATACATATTATTAGTAGTCAGATCAAATATGCTATGTATCTTATTTTGTCGAGGTAAATCTACGAGTAGAATCCAAAATTAAGGAAATTATTGCAATAGTGAATATTGAAATAGACGGGAGTTTTTTTTTATCGCCATCCAAATTTTTACAGGATGTTCTACCCATGAATATGAACAACTTTCGCTATGGGACCAACTCTGAAATCACGAAAAAGAAACATCTGTTTAATACAAAAATTCAATACCTACTTGACCAAAATGTATGAAACAGCTGATTTTTTTTCGTGATTTCAGAGTTGGTCCCATAGTGAAAGTTGTTCATGCATATTCATGGGTAGAACACCCTGTAAAAATTTGGATGGTAATAAAAAAAATCTTCCTGTAAGTATATGTATAGAATTTAACATTCGTTACGGGTAGTTGGAAGCCCGAAAGTTTGACAACCAATCTTGCCAAAAGATATCGTACCCAGTATTGAGTTGTGGAGGTCGGATAGGCAGTTGTTCCATGTAAAATACTGGTATTCAGCAGTCTTAGAGAAGACTATCCAACTTTAAACTTTTATTTGTTGAATAGGAGGCTTTTGGCTACGATGATGAATTACCTACCTAACAGCCCTACAATGTGACACTCCAGGCACGACGTAGACAGGCGCGTTGTGGTGTGCATGGGTGCCGTTGGGGCCCATGGGGGACCAAGGGTCGTGGCCCCCAGCTACTGACACCACGTTGTCAGGCAAGTGAGTGAGGCCCCCGAAGAATATGTTCGTTCGCTCGATGCCGGAGCGCAGTCTTGCTTCGTCGAAACTGTTGAGAAAAATTTCGCTTTTAAGACCATGTACAGGTTGAAATTGAAAACATGCGACAAATTGGAATGGGAGATTATACTCATCATTATGAACAACTTTTACTATGGGAAAAAACCTGAAATCGCGAAAAAAAATCAGCTGTTCCCTACATTTTGACGAGTTATGCGAACAGTAGGGAAAATTGTTTTTTTTTTTTGGGATTTAAGGTTTGTTCCCATAGTAAAAGTTGTTCATAATGATGAGTATAATCTCCCATTTCGATTTGTCGCATGTTTTTAATTTCACCCTGTATAGTTTTTCCAATTCTAATGTTCTAACATAGTTACGAGTAAATAACTGACTGTGACGTGTGCGGTCGGGGGATCCCCGTCAAGTTCTTTCCACAATACTTGCGCGCACACACACACACACACACATACTCGTATAAATCACGCTAAAAAAGCGTTATGGCCCCTCCATGCGACTTTTTCACTCTCTCTATCTTTTTCTATAAAATATACAGGGTGTCCCGTTTGTCGACGTCAAGCCGGAATCGGGTAATAGGCCAAGTCATAATAGTTATCAGAAAAATATTTAAAAAAATCTTTGGAATAAAAAAAAATCAACTTCTTTTTTAATGCTTATTAAATGCGCCGACTTTTAATGTTACAAAGACTCGGGGGCGCTGTTGGCAAAAATTCTTCAATTGTTTTGTGAAATGTCCTTGAAAATATCCTTGTCTACTTACTATGTGGAGAAGAAGTCCTTGCACATCTGATGGAAGTACTCGACGGGCACGGTGTGCAGGAAGGGCTGCCTCGAGCTGGTGGTGGACTGGTACCAGCCGAACTCCACGCAAGTCTGGTACGTCCACAGACGCACTGCAAACAAAGATCTCGATGAATTGAAAATTTGAATTTGATGTTGCATATTTCGGCAGTTTTTTTTCGAGTATAGTTCCTGATAAGAAACCCAATGATACTTTGCCCATCGTGTCACACACCATTTTTGATATTCAATGTCTAGACTAAAAAAAAAAGACTGAGCCCTGAGTTTGTCTCGCCATTTTCTCAGAGGTATTCAGATAGGAAACACAGGAAATGTCTGAGATGGAGTCGACATTTTACTTTTTTAAATATGACGTGTAAAATCGATTCCGAGATCCTATTTACAGAATAAACAATTTCATTTAATTTCCTAAGCCGCAGGTTTGGAAATTAAATGAAATCGTTTATTCGAAGAGATGTGACATCTACCAACCCGCACTGGACCTGCGTGGTAGATTATAGGCCTGTGTACCAGCAGTGGGAACATTATAGGCTGATTATTTTTACGCAATCTTTATCTATGCAGAGATTAAACGGTTCTGCATATCTGTGCATAGGTAAAGTTTGATATAGGAACAAAAATAGTTCGTAGAAAAAAGAATTGATTAATATTTTAAGGCAAAAGCATGGAATGGAACGGATTTTTTTTGTATATACTCCAACCAACGATTCCTATATTTCCGAAAGGGTAGTTATGAGTTGCTAAATAATGCAGGCGGCGACAGGGCCGCAGACATCTGCAAATCAAACGCTGAGAGAGTCGAGGAAGCGACGACATGCCGACGACTAGCGAGCGACATATGGACCGGGAGTGTGGGAAGCGGGCAGTTCAGTGTCTTGTTATTTTTGAAGAGAAAACTTCTTTAGACGCGTTGGGCATTTTTGAGAAGTTATGTACCGTTACCGACACCTCTGTTTTAAGTTTTGGCAATTATAAAGACATCAACGCGCGGTACATTTTCTTTGGTAAGAAATGACCTTTAAACATTTTTATAAAAGTACTATGCTTTTATGATTTAACAAATAGATAAATAATATTGTTCAAGTTTTCACTTCTGTCGGCACTCCCGGATTGCCACTGTTTTTTTTTTAAGGTTGCTTTTTGCATTTTGGTAGAAAGGTTTTTGTGTTTATCAGATCACGTCCAAATGTTTGCGCAAATGTATACATAAGCTCTTTGGAAGTTAGCATTTACAAAGTAAAATAAGTTTAAGACCCTGCCTACGCAATAGTCTGAGCTAAACTATTAAATTGCGGAAGGTCGCATCACTTAATTTTGAAATTTGCAAGAAAATTGAAGGTGTGCAACATTTGTTGATGGAATGTGTTAAGAGCAAGAATGAAAGGGAATCATTAATTAGAGAATTTGAATTGAACATTTTGGCCGTTGGGTTAATTCAGAACATTTTAGCAAAACCTGGATCGGCGATTGCAAAGAGGTTGTGTGGTCTGGTGAAGATGCCTAGTCAATGATTTTATTTCTTTTACATAGTATGTAGTTATTTCAATTATAGTTAAATAGTTTAATGAAGTACGATGGGGTTGGCATATCCGTGTTGACAAATCCCCTTTTTATAATAGAGAATATAAAAAGAACTATTAAATTAAACACCATCGTTCCTGGCATTAGCACCATATTATTTACAAGGCGAACCAAGTATTGATAGGTAAGGTTAAGACTGATATGCATAAATAAAACATCAACGAGTGATGAAATAATAATGGACATGATAATGTGGTCTCTTCTGATTGGCCACGAGACTTTTCCCAGAAAAAAAGATCTAATTTTTATCCGACTTCAAAACGGAGGAGGTTCTCAATTCGATTGTATGTTGTTTTTTGAAGTGAAAACTTCTTTAAGCGCTTTGGGCATTTTTTGAGATGGGAAAAAACCATTGAACTCGCGACACTGTTACCGTAACCGACACCGCTTCGGATGTGTTCAGCTATCCCTAACTGTACTATTATTTACTGCCTATACGGTATGTAATCAATCTGCTTAACTATGTGACTTGTAACTGGAACCTTGAGAGAATCTGTTGTTCTAAGGTTGAGGAAGACTATCCGCTCGTGATACAGTTTTATACTAGTATGAGGGGATAGGGCGAATCAGTCCAAAGACAACAAAATCTCTACCATTTCACATTCTCAAACTGTTGACCTGTCTTTATTTTCAAAATAACTTTAAACTATATTTGTGTACACTGGGTTTAATATTAAGTCACTCTGTATGGTGGTCTCATATTCATCAATAAAAAGATTATTATTATTATATCCATTTTTTTAAGTGAAAACTTCTTTAGCGGCGTTGAACACTTTTTGTAATGGGCAAAAAATGTTAAACTCTCGTCAGGGCATCGCGTCAGGACACGTGACCGTCAGGAGAGATTCCCCCCCCCCCATCTCTTTCTACGGCGGCGCCAACCGAAGTGAACCAACTGAGACACAATAATGGATGGATGGATGGATGGTGATGGCGATGGCGATGGTGATGGCGATGATGATGGCGATGGTGATGGTGATGGCGATGGTGATGTGATGTGATGTGATGGTGATGGTGGACGCGGACGCGGACGTGGATGGACAGCTGATGGCTCGACCGTCTGTGTAGTAGCCACACTGCTGTGTATTCGTAAAATTCGTGTATATAAAGTGTTTCAAAAAATGGAAATTGAACAAAGTGCATCGATTAATGAAAAAAGTGACGCAGAAATAGTGAAAAAAACTTAGTTATATTAATTCAATTAATAATTGATTTATTTCAACGTTAATATTCAAGTTTTCACTTCTGCCGGCACTCCCGGAGTGCAACCCGTCTTTTTTAATGGAAAGGATATGCCTCAGAGGAGGTCCCATATAAATTTCAATAACTTTGCTCGGGTAGTTTTTGAGTTAGTTTCAATAATACGTATTTTTGCCACTTAGTTTTTACAGCGTCATATTTTCGTTCGCCAACGAGTTGTCTGTCCTACCCAGCAATGTGTCCGAACAGCCTGGCGCATAATCTGTGAGCTCGACAATTAGCATCACATCTACAATGCAGATGCGGCACCTTATAACAATAAACTATTCATGGAAGGAGGCTGCGAGAATGGCGAATCTTTTATCTTGGGGAGTTTCCGGTAAATAATAATCCCACAAAAAAATTTCATGTTAAATGTTGCCAAGACGAGACCATGTAGCTCGCACTGTCAAAAAGTAATCAGCTCTCATGTAGAGCCAAGTTTCTAACTCTACACGCCTTAACTCTACAAGGCCTAACTTCGCAAACTCTACACCTTAGTCAAAATAATATGGCTTGACCGTTTCGTTACTACAAGAACCATTGTATAACAGTATGAGAGATTTTCACCTTACGCTCATGTGAATGTAGCGAAATAAGAGCTATGCACTTGAAACTTTATAAGTTTAATAAGTCAACCATTGACATCATATCCCGAAAATTTTGTTTATCTGGTATAATCCGAACCCAAGTTAAGAAGGTTCAAAAATACGACGAAGTGCTTCGAGAAAAGGTAGGTAGTGCCCTTGCGCTTCGCTTGGCTAGTCTTGGCGGGGGCACTCCTGTGCCCCCAGATGGAGAAAATATACTAAGAATCATCATCATCTGCCTAGTCTTTTCCCATCTATGTTGGGGTCAGCTATTTTGTTTTTGGGGTGAGATATTATCAAATAACTTCTCCCGCCCTCAGAAATAAAGTCATGACCTAAAAAATTTTTTAAAAAAAGTTTAATTTTTTTTTTATGTCATGACTTTATTTCTGATAGAGGGCGCCATATTCAATTAAATGTGACGTCACAAAGATACAAGCGACCAGCGGACGAACAAGACGCTTCCAATGATACCTTATTTGTCAAATTATGACAAGAAGTTTAGAAGTTATGAGGGAACAGATGAATAGGTATACATACATACCGGTCAAAATCATAACCCTCCTTTTTGCTTCGCCGTAGTCGGGTAAAAACAAATAAACTTTTCAGCTTTTGACATTTCTCTGGACCCTGGGGTCCCGGACCTTTGAAAGGCGTACAAGGGGCCGAAGCCAACTCGCAGAGGCCGTTAGACGTTTTTAATTAAATGTGGCACCAACCGACGATTATCCCTGTTTGCACTATGCAAGTGCACCCAAGGACAACACCCGAATCATTTTGAAGCAAATTGCTAATCCATTGCTTCATAAGTTCGAAAAATGTTTCTGTTCAACACGTAAATAACGCAATGAATGTTGTTGAACTGTCAAAATGAAACCGATTCCGATTGATAATGTGTTACGCAATTGCCCCGCCGCGCCGGTTGGTGTAGGACTATTTCAATTATGGAAACAAAGATATTGGATTATGGGTTTGGGTGGCTAAAGTGAACTGTTATTTAGGACTATGGAAAGACTACAGCCTTTGCCTGATCAATGTTTTACACACACACACAGATACACACCCCACCACTCACGCGCACACATACACCCCCACACACACAGATACACAGATTACACAGATATAAAATGGCAGGGGGTGACTTAATGCATCATCTGCCTAGCCTTTTACCAACTAAGTTAGGGTCGGCTTCCGGTCTAACCGGATGCAGATGAATACCAGTATTTTACATAGAGCGACTGCCTATCTGACCTCCACAACCCAGTTACTGGGTAATACGATACCCCTTGGTAAGACTGGTTACACACTTAATAATGGGCTCCAGAAAACGGTCGCTAGTACATTGTCGTAGCGATACGGGGGCAACATGTCAACTCTTCAGAATTATTATTAGTATAGTGGGTACTTATATAAGATTTCCTGTTTGGCCTAAAACTCGGCAACCGCCGTGGCAGGGCATGCGGCGCAAGATGGAAGGTGGGCCTTGGAGACGCCGTATTAGCATTGAGGATCGGAATCAACCAAAAACAAAACCAAGATTTCCCCAAGATAACCCTATCCGGATTATTGAAGAGTCTACCTCAGTGGCGTGCATATGTTTTCAGAATAGGTAGGCACTAGGCCGGGTCTAGTCTAGGCAAATGCGGTCACTAATCAGAAAAAAAAGTGAGGTCAAAAGTGTGGTTATTTGAGTAGGCATGCCGACTTATGGGTGATAAATTGCGAAGGTCGGACGTCATGGTATTACGCGTGAGACGTACGTATTTTTAATTTTGTCGTATTAACTTGAACGAGTAAAGACCAATGACAATGTGCGAATAGTACGGGAGCCGAGTAGGCCGTCCGGCGACTGCCTACTGCCGCGCGTGTTTGTTTTGTTTTTTATTATAGGTATGATAATTTAGTGAGTTTCTTAATTGTGGGGCACACACACTAAAATGTAATTGACAGGCTTATGTTGATATATCGAGGTAGGCACTGCTTATATGCCTATATGCAATGCACGCCACTGGTCTACCGCTGAACGGGACTTTTGGCGTTTGTATGCGGAAGAAGTCGCGGCTATAACTAGTCTATGTTCAACTTAATGGCCACCGGCCGACGGGACAATCTACTTATTATGTAAATCTGAGAACTCTGAGACACAGATAATTGCAATTTCCTTGCACATCTGATTCTACTTATTCTGCACAAAATGCTGGTTTCTCGCTGTTTTGTATAATTCAAAATGGCCGCCTGACAGTTGGAGATAGGAGGGTGATTATGAATGGTAATTGTTAAGTGAAAAATAGATCGTTGTGTAGTACGTGTCTGCATAATAAAACCTATATTTAGTTATTAAAGTTTATTAACACCTTTTCTTTTACATTTTCATCGAAATTGACAAAAACATTGAACCAGTAGGTAGGTACAATAAGTGAAAAGACGTTTTCATGTCAATAGCAATGTATCAAATACATTGTGCACAAGGTGTATCGAGGAACTTTGGAGGAGGTCTATAGTGGACGTCTTTCGGCTGAATTGATGATGATGACATTTGTAGCGAAGCGAAGGGCGGGCGTTTTGGGGGACTGTCTTTTGTAATTTTGACGTTCCAAAAGTGCTGATTCTCAGCCTAGTTTGAATCAATGACGTTTGATTTTTGATTTTTGTAGCAATTTTATAAATAAGTTTTGAAAAAAAACTTGACTTATAGGACCGCACATGGCCTTTTTTGTACAACAGCGGTGGTAAAATATTTAAGTATTTATTAAAACTTTATTCACAAGTAAAAAAAATACTGTTAAAAAGCGGACTTAATGCCTGAGGCATATTCTACTAATCAAACTTAGGGTGATGCAGAGACAAAACATGGCAGGTGCAACATACAGGATAACTAGCTAGGAAATGACTATAAAATACAAGAATAAATACTAATACATAGAAAAAATATGAAAAGTGAGATAGAAAATATGTAGGTGCACTGCAGTATGCAGTTTTATAATAAGTTTACATACTTACCTACGTACCTACTCCCTAACTAATAAACGTTGTATAGCATCTGCATAGTTACACAACGCTTTGTCTTCTTCTTTCGAAAGTCAAATTACCGACGACTGAAAGAGAGAAATCGGTGTGTAACTGTTCATCTGATATAATACGTTTATTCGTAAGGGGGTTAATACATATACCTAATAAGTTAGTTGCATCTTCACGCGCAGATACAACTAACCCTACAAAAAATCCGGTCGTAAGAATAATTGATATTAATATTGTATAGATAAGCAACGAGCAAACGTTTGAGTCTTATAACCATCCGAAGTGAACGAAACCATAGCGAGTTTTACTTCGACGCCAGCGCCATCTAGGGAAAGGAGGTGTAAACTTTATTTTTTTAAGCTTTTGTTACTTTTTGAGTGATTTTAATAGGTATTGGGGTTGGGAAAGTGTAATTAATAAAAACCAGTCATTAAAAAAGTTGCTATTTTTTACAGTGTAGGAACAGTTTAATTGTTGGTCTAATTAATTCTACGTCAATTTGCCGGGTTATAGCCTGCGGTTGCAATATTTGTAAATATGTGAGGACCATGTAACTATCACATAATGATTTTATCTGCATTGCTTCATTCTTAATCAATTGTAAGTATTGTTGTTATGGACAAAACAAACGAGCAATGGTCCACATTGGCGCTGGATCGCAAGCATTGGAAGGCATGGGGAGGCCTTTGCCCAGCAGTGGCATCCCATTGCTAGGCAAAAGCTATCAGTTACAGTAACCTATTTGTAGTATAGTGATTTTATTTCAGGTACAGTCAACATAAGAGATAAGTATGCAGGATCGTCGAATTTAGTTGAAGTTTAGTAAGAAACCGATGGATGTTGTCGACTTGTTTTTTTTTTTTTTTCGTTTTTTTTTTATTCGTTTGGCTCTCGCCTATTTCCTTCTCCAATATTGGGCCAATTTAAAAGATATTTCACAAACTGAATTAGATGAATATATATTGTGTCCCTATGTTTTTCTTTTTATGGTTTCTGTAGTCAACAAGGAACTGTTACGGGGCAAGTTCTAAGTCCCTTTAAAAAAAAAAAACTATTTTTAACCTTGAAGATTTTAATTAAGAGTTACCTAATAACATAGTTTTTTAAGTTATTTGTAAGACTAACACGCTATGGGCCTACGATGCCTGACAATGAAAAAAAAAATAACAAAAGATTTTTATTATTTTTTATTATTATTTTGTTATAAGGTTTTACAAGGATTATATGACTTTTGTGTGTCCGCCACGAAGTTCAAAGTGTAACTGCCCAACTAATGTGTCTCAAAATGCAATAACTACGGGAAACGTTACATGACGCCTATGAGGCGTCAGCGTTTATATTTTATATACTTAGGGCTGTCTTATAATTTATAACAGAACCCTTATAGTTTCGTTATGTCCGTCTGTCCGTCCGTCCGTTCATCCGTCCGTCCGCTGCTTAGCTCAGAGACTCTTAGTACTAGACAGCTATAAAAGTGGAGATGTTATTTTTTTTTCTCGTCTACCCCTTATTGTGGGGTATCGTTGGATAGGTCTTTCAAAAATATTTACAGGAATGCGCTGGATGCGAAGAAGCACCGAACCGGTCGAAGTAGAGGTGCTTAATGAGGCCTGTGTCTAAATGACAAAATTGTGTTCTTCTGTGCATAAAATGGCGTGGAATTTGATACGTGTCTATGGTCTTATCCTAGACTCGAACTTACCCCAACATAAGGTATGTTGGACTAAGTTCGACACAGAACTCCGAAGGCGGAGGAAGGGTCGAAGAAGACGTCAGTTTGACAGTCATCTCCAACTCCTCCCAGATGGAGGCCAGCAGGCAACAGGTGCGGGCCTTTGCCTGTATTGCACAGACCTCCATCAGTGTTGGACGGGAATGGCCAGGTACTCCCGGCTATTCCCGTAGCCCCCCAGCCTGGGGGGCATGCGGGGCCCGCCAGCTAGGCGGGCATGCGCCGGGAGGGTTGTGGAAGTAAAGGCTGAGCCGGTTTCCCATGGCCCTCCCATCACGGCGATGTGGTAACTACAAACCTCTGCGCTCGATACCCGCTGAGTTTTAGTGGGTATACTGTCGGAGTCATTCCGACAGGAGTCCTACATACCCCGTCTCGTCCCCCACGAGCGGGGATGCGTAATGCATTTCCCAGCGAAAAAAAAAAAAAAAATTCGACACAGAACCTGTCGAAGTGGCGAGGCTTGGGCCCATGTCCAGCAATGGCCGTCTTTTGGCTGAAATGATGATGATGATGATGAATTGATGATGTACAGAAGTATCTACTTACTTTGGGACTCATAGGCATCGAAGCTGGTGTTCCGATGGTTGTCGACCACTTGTCTGTAGCTGGTCTCAATGCAGGGCTGGGTCCAGGGGTCTGACGTGATGTAATTGGCAAGACGCTGGACGTGGCTTGCTGGAAATACGATTATCGTGTTTAATTAAAACAATAAACTCATGAATGGAAGGCGGCTAACAAAAGGTATTTATAAGGCATGAGTGGAATCGCCGGCAGTGGCGTGCATTGGTTTTCAGAATTGGTAGGCACTAGGACGGGTCTAGTCTAGACAAACGCGGCCATTAATCAGAAAAAAAGTGTTGGCCCCATAGTAATAGTTATTCATAATGATAAGTACAATGGCCCCTTAAGAGATTATCCATTAATTATCGGACACCCTGTTTAAGAGACCGGGCGCAGGACCAACGGCTTAAAGATGCGCACCGAGGCACGGGGGTATCACACCTCCAACTTTCAAACTCCGGGCTGTTATTAAGAAATTCCTAATGAAAAAAACCCAATAACACTTTACCCGACCTGAGAATCGAACCCAGGACTCCACACTCCGCAGTCGCGCTTGAGACCACGAGACCACCGGGCAGTCAATACAGAAGACGTGGATTCTTAGGTGATAAACAAAGGTTATTGGCAGGCAGATTACGTGACACTCACCGACACTGGTATCGTTGAGGACCGCACAGGCTGTCGGGATGTCTCCAGGAGTAGCATACTGCACTAGACCTGCGAATGTCTCGGTGATGCCGTACCAGAAGAATGTGGCCACGTCTAGAGGTGCACCAGCTTGAATTGGGGTACAGGTCCTGGAAAATAAAGACAAAAACTCAGGTAAATTAATTCCCCTGTTCCATATATCCCTACTGATGTATTGTAGAAATCTTTCTACAAATCTGTCATTTTGTCTTTCGTTTCTAACTATCTTTGTCTACGTCCTTTTTTATATAGACTATTTCAGAAGAAAGTATTGTATCCCAAACTGTCAAAATTACATTGACAACTGACATTTTGTAATCGCCAACGCCATGCTAAAGACAGTAGAAAACTTTCTACTCGACGGCCACAAAGTATATACGGTTATCTACAAAATCATGATTTTACAGGAGAGCGTTTTGAACGCAAAACTGTGATAATTAATAAAAGAAAAAAGCTATCTTCTATACAGGGTGTTAAAGAAAGGGTATATCAATACAAACGGGTTAAAGAGTGTATCTGGTCTAGAATCTCTGTACAAAATTTCAGCTCAAAAGCATTAACTTTGAAAATGCTTAATATTTTTTTATTTCGACATCACGGCGCTGCACTGGCGTGCGGCGACGTGATGTGCGTGTACTAGGCGCACAGACACACTACAGATAATGGATAATGACCCTCGTAGTGCGGTGACACGTTTGTTATGATTTCAATTTAATAAACTATCGAAATAAAAAAATATTAAGCATTTTCAAAGTTACTGCTTTTGAGATGAAATTTTGTACAGAGATTCTAGACCAGATACACACTTCAACCCGTTTGTATTGATATACCCTTTCCGTAACATCCTGTATATCAGTAAAAAATGAGAACCAAACAGAAAAAAAAAAAACTATGACCAAACAAAGAATTCGAATTTTGTAAAAGTGAATTTTGTAAAAAGTGCTGTTGACTCTTTCTAATTCGCTGCCTTCGTACTGTTTACACGGAACGTCATCTTTGTCTATTCTTCCGTCGACAAAACCCGTTTCTATGGTGGTCATGCTTCGGGTGCTGGTAGGGATACGATAAGACAGAGATTAAAACAGAAGAAAAACTAACAGGGGATCGAGGGGGGGGGGTGGAGGAGGATAAAACCGGAATAAATCGTTTTTTACAATTTTGCGGAATAGACCGGCTGAACCAGTCGATGTGGCGACGCTTCGGCTGGAATGATGATACTAACTTGAACATCTCGGACACCTGCTCCGGGCCCCCCTGGGCTGCCAGCAGCTCCACCAGCTGTTTCATTGCCTCCTCGATGTTGGACACGCAGGTCTCCCCACCCTGCTCGCGGATTGCTTCTGTTATCACCTCTAGGTATTCTGGAAATAGTAATTAAAATTAACCCTGCGTTCGTATTAAAGGAAAATGTTTGATAAATAAGTTGTAGCAATGGGTAAAAGCCTATTTTTAATTAACCGACTTTAATTAACCGACTTTAAAAAAGGAGGTTCTGTATTCGACCCGTATGTATGTATGTATGTATGTTTGTATGTCCGCGATTATCTCAAAAACTACTGAACCGATTTTGATAATTCTTTCATTAGTGTGATCTACATACTTTCAGGAAGGTTTTAGTATATAATACATTAGGTAATTATTCTTATGTACGAAGTTATATGCATAAATGTACTGCATCTCCGGCATTTCTACGCGAATTTTGATGATTCTTCGAGTTGTGTCTTCAATTCTTCAATGCACTAGTGTTAATTGAATTTATGTGGGGTAGGTACAACTAAAAAGTGAAAAATAATAACTTTTTTACAAAAAAAACAACCGACTTCAAAAAAAAAACACTACAAAGTGAAAAATAACTTTAATTTCGGAAGTCGGTGTCAAAAAACGAAAATGCGGAACCAAAGATACCGACTTCCGAAATTAAAGTTATTTTTCACTTTGTAGTGTTTTTTTTTTAAGTCGGTTGTATTTTTTGTAAAAAAGTTTTTTAACGAAGAAGTTGACATCCTGTATAATATTTAAACTAATTTTTTTTAATGTCCACTCACATCACAAACACCTTAAAAACGCAATCGAATAAAATAAGACCTCAATAGACAAAGCTAGCAAATAAATAGTTTCGTCGATAAAGAGTAGATTGTCTTAATTCTCGAGGGATGAAGAGGACGAAGCAAATTACTTGCTAATCGAGTAACGACTACTCTCGATTAGGACAACTAGTCCCCAAGGTGTCTGGTAAGCGTTTTTAGTAGGTACCAAGGTTTTTCCTTACGTTGTGTAAAAGAAAATTCCTTAATCCAGTTATTCTGGATTTATAGAAGGTGTATTTTATACAAGACTTGCGACCCGCCTCTGATTCGCAAGGTTTTTATGACTTGACAAAACTTCGAAATTTCTTCATTGTACTCGTATGTTAAATATAACTATTTACATTAGATACTAAATTAAATGAATAACTAACTTACTAAGTATACAAATAAATACTTAGGCGTCGAAGTACTGGTCCGCATCGCTGTCATCCGAAAATGTGCCCAATTAAATATTAATGACTAGGAGCGCCCCGCGGTTTCAGTCGCATAAGTTTGCCGTGGGCATATTGGGATAAAAATGATCCTATGTCCTTTCCCGGGACTCAAACTATTTCTATACTCATCTAAATCGGTTCAGCGGTTTAAGCGTGAAGAGGCAACAGACAGACCAGACACACTTTCGCATTTATAATATTAGAATGGATTATTGGTATCAAATGTTTCTTCTCAAATAAATTCTCTAAATGATGGTAAAAAACGCATCAAAATCCGTTGTGCGGTTTAGAAGTACAACGCAATTCCATATTGGATATCAAATTCTTCATCATCATCATTTACAGCCCAACTTCACCCGCTGCAGAACATAGACCTCTCTTTTCATGTGCCAATCTCCACGCTCCATCCAGGTTCTACGCGCGATGGCAACAATATCGTCCATCCATCTCGCCGCCGCACCGGACGACTGACACTTCGTCTTCCAATCCTGTGACTCCTAAGACACAGTGGCGTCCAGCCACTGTGTCACAGCCTTACTCCACTTGTCATCACTACGCCTTGCCAGGTGTCCTGCCCAACTCCATTTGAGTTCCATTACTCGTTTTCCGATGTCGAAAACCCTCGTACGTCTGCGGATCTCGACGTTTGGACACATGGATTTAAAGTTACATAAATGTTAAGCGATTTTGTATCATAATACCACCTAATGTTAACTGTCACTTTGACCTGCTCTGCAAATGATAATGGGAGAAACCCAGGACTTTACCAGGGAAGTCTTCCTGAGCATGCAGAGGCCCACTGTCGGAGAACGCGGCATCCACGACGTGAGGGTACGCCAGCCTCATCCAGGTCGCCATGGTGCCGGCGTACGAGCAGCCCACTAGAGCCACCTTTGCGTTCCTGGAAAAAGCAGAGAATTATTCGTTTTGCGAGCCATGATGGTAAAGAAAAACTTTGCGAGTCTAAAGGTGTGTTATATTCAAATGTTTTAATTTAGGATCTTCTTTCGGTCTTTCAAATACTCATTCTCAATTGGTATCATTCGCATAATAGGCAAGATGGCAAATTACAGGATGATGCAAACAATTGTATTATTTTTAGCCTCAGTGTCGTCATTGTTATGACAGGGGCAACAGCTATAGATAGTAATAAATATTACCTATATGGAAAAAGTTATCCTCTACCTATGTCACGAAAATGGATTTAAAACCACAATTAACATGTATGTATGGAAAATTTTGAAATTATCAATTATTTTAATGTGAAAGTCAAGTAGTAGTGTAGGTCATAGGTTCGAACCTAGACAGGCGCTTCAATTTGTATAAATTATTTCATCACCACTGCTTTCGAAACGGTGACAGAAAACATCGTGAGGAAGCCGACATGTTTTGGACCAATAATTCGAAAACATGTGGCATCCATCACTAACCCATCGTTGTGGATTACGGCCCACTCCCTCTCAGCGAGAGGAGGCCTGTGTCCCACCAGTGGGAACATTATAGGCTGATTACGCCTACGTGCCATTGGTATTTATTTTAGTGAGTCATGTAATATAATATGATCATTCCTCATAATAAAATTATGATGTTTGAAACACTTAGAAAGGTATGTATTTAGCGATTTTTACAGGTTCGTTATTTGATGACGTATGTAGTTGTATGAGTGAGTTCACACACAAAACAGCATTCCGGATTTAGTAACCATGTCACTCCGGCCAATTCTGATCCGTTAAAACGGATCTAGTAAAAACGGACCTATATGTGTACGAGCCCTTATTTTGATCGATCGTGTCTTGTAGTTTCTGCCTATCCCCATGAAGAGAGGGCGTGAGTTTATGTGTTAGATATTAGTTATCCATTTACCGAATAGACAGTGTAGGTACCGAAGTCCGCAAAAAAAATACTAATAATTTTCTTGTTACTTTTTTGAATATGAAGCTAGGTACTTGTAACTTTTTTGGTGCCATCAGCATCGGTTTCGTCAAAAAGTGTCACTTTATACAACTTTGTCTCGACAACATTACCAAATATCTAAGGGGCAATTCTCGTAATTTTAAGAACGTTCACAGTCTGAATGCCAATTCTCATAATTTAAAACGTTCAAAATCTATTCGCAGTCTCATCTCGACGACAAACAACTGTGACATTTGTTTGTCGCCGAGATGAGACTGCGACTAGATTTTGAACGTTCAAAATTACGAGAATTGCCCGTTTGTGCATAACTTTTGCGTAGCAGGCGCCATCTAGCGCCGTGGGGCGTAAAAGATATGGGCGCCATCTAGCCACCCATAGTCGTATTACAATGGTGAAGTGTGCAGCCTACGGAAGGGTACTGTCAGCACAAGGGGGCGCCACTTGTTGTAAATTTGATTGCCGCAATCTGTATCACCTCGCGTACTTGTTGTTACAAAGTAGCTTTTGTCCGCGGCTTCGCCCAAGTGAAGGTCGGAAATTATCCCACGGGAACGAAATTAAATTAATTCTGGTCTGATTCCCTGAACCCCCTTCCACCCCCCCCCCCTCCCCTTCTTCCCCTCCCTCCTCAATTCCACTTGCAATACAACTCATTAATAAAACATTGTGATGACTGTGATGACTCATTTCAGCCGAAATACGTCCTCTGCTGTACATAGGCCTCCACCAAACACTGCTACTTCGACTGGTTCCTTTCGGCCCCATCGGCCATCTGTTCTGCGAGCAATGTGACCTGCCCACTGTCACTTAAGTTTGGCAATTCTTCGGGCTATCTTGGTTACCTTGGTTCTCCTGCGGATCCGTTCTTTTTAGATGCGATCACGTAGGGAAACTCCAAGCATTGCCGTCTCAAGCGTAGCTCACCGTCCGATCAGGACCACGCCCGTGCCGGACGGCGCGTACGTGTTCCACGCGCGCCTCAAAGGGATGTCAGCATAAAGGAAGGGGCCTGCCAGGGCCGAAGCCTGCCGGGGGCGCGGGATTGTCCGAAAGGGTTACCGCTACCCCGGAACATAAAGGGCTAAGGAAGGAACACGGATGGGTTTTAGTCAGTAAGAGTTAAACGCACTGCTGAATCAATATGTGAACCGTTACATATTTTATTTAACAAGTGTATCACGGAAGGTTTCTTTCCAGACATTTGGAAATGCGCCTACATTGTCCCAATCCATAAAAATGGTTCAAAACATGACGTCACAAATTACCGTCCAATATCTATTATCAGTGCAACATCTAAACTTTTCGAAAAGCTTGTTCATAATGCCATCTACCCCTTCATCCATAACTATATCATATCCGAACAACACGGATTTGTAAAACAAAAATCCACCATGACGAACTTAGCAATTTACTCAAATTTCCTCTTCCATAGTATCGATAAGGGAGTTCAGGTGGACGCCGTATATACGGACTTTCAGAAGGCATTTGATAGAGTGGACCATGAAATCCTCCTCAATAAAATAGCATACAACGGAATTAGGGGAAATCTTTTGCGTTGGTTTTGCTCATATATTACTAATCGCAGCCTGATAGTTGTGATTAATGGGTATAAGTCGAGAAATGCTGGTATGTCATCCGGTATTCCTCAAGGCTCTATACTAGGACCTCTACTTTTTATTATATTCTTAAACGACATAAATACATGCTTCAAATACACAAATTTTCTTTTATACGCTGATGATTTGAAATTATATAAAACCATAAAAAATTATACCGACTGCTCAGAACTTCAGAGCGATCTTAATCGACTCTCGGAATACTGTACAATTAACAAGTTAAATTTAAGTATACCCAAATGCCATATCATCAGCTTTACTAAAAAAAAACTATAATAAAATATGACTATACTTTATGTGGTACTACACTAAAGAGAGTAACGAACATTAGAGACCTGGGAATACTATTTGACTGCAAACTACATTTAGATCTACATATAGAAAGCATCATTACTAGAGCATTTAAAATGTACGGCTTCGTTATCAGAACAGCAACAGACTTTAGGCGCCCTTGCACATTTTTACATCTGTATCGTTCACTCATTCGTTCACAGCTTGAATATGCCTGTCTGATATGGGACCCGTTATATAATAAATATAAAATAGCCATTGAAAAAGTACAACGAAAATTCTTACGAACTATGCGATTCAGATGCCAACTACCACGCTTACCTTACGAAGACCTTTTAGCAATGTATAACTTACTCTCACTCGAAAAGAGACGAATGCTTCTGCAAGTAATGACACTGCATGACCTCTATCATAATAAGCTAAATTGTATAGACCTTAGTAATGATATTAAACTTGTAGTTCCAAGATCAATTCTTCGTCGTGGAGTGCGCGATTACCGATTGTTTGATCAGGCATCAAACCGGACAAACGCAGGTAAACGTGCGCCCCTTCAGCGAATCACGAAGATGTACAATGAACATTTCATAGATATTGATATATTTATGCTAAATAGAAATGCTTTTCGAAGCGAAGTTATCAATGTACTGAACAACTTGGATATATCTAGTGGTTAATACTTATTTATTAGTTAGTAACGATTTAACATGTTTCGTAGAATGTGAACAGTAACTAAGTCGCTTACCGATAAGTCCTCATCATAGTATACTTTTTTTGTTAATATGTGGAAAATGTTGTGGTTATTACATTGATTTTGTTTTATATATGTACCTTACTGATAAGTGTTATATTTAATGTAATATCGTTTGTTTTCCCAAATAAAATAAAATAAAATAAGAGTCGAGCGGGAGGGGTCATTTGATAATTTCCCATCCAAAAAAAAAAAACATAGTCCTCTCCGTTGCCCTTTGGGTGACTTCTAGACTTCTAATAAGGCCCATTGTGAACGACCGAGGTTATGTCAATATAAATAGTAATTCAAAAGATATAAATGATTGAACTAATACCTATGTAATTCAATTCTGTCTGCGTCACAACACCGTTATTTGTTTCAACAGATCAACAATGAGGCTGCGAGTAATATTCCGTTTAATTGATTGAAACTCAATGATGATATTATTAATTCAAAGAAACAGCCCTTTAATACCTATTTACTTTATTAAAATAAATGAAATTTGCCTTTTCATCCGACAATGTTTTTGTGGCAATTCTGGAAACATGCTATCTCGTTGTACCCAAGCATCACTCGATTTCTATTAATATTTTATTTACTTAAGTATTTCGAGGAATTTTATACTTTGGGATTTATTTAGAATTGATTCTGAAAAATGTTTTCGAGTGAAAAGCTTGCTGTTATTCGATAATGGATTCTGAGATGAAACGCTACAACAAACTCAGGGGTAACAAAAGGTCTTCTTTAAAGTACCTACAGATATTTAGATTTTTTTAAATTGTATTATGTGTTATGTAAGTTATGTTGTTGTTGTTGTGTGTGTCATCTCTATATTTACTTTTAAAGGTGAGTATACCCTTTTTTTTTTCTCGCGGTGGAAATCCTCATGGACTTCCTCTATCGTGGGGGTGACAGAGGGGCATGCCGGACTCTTACCGGCTAAAACCACCGCGGTGTTCCACCTCTACCTATGGACGGGGGTGCGGGGTTCGCATAAGCATTCACCGCTCCCCAAAAAGTGAGTATACACTGGAGCATTTTCGAACATTTCCATGTAATGTAATGTTGTTACGAATGGTACAATTCAGGCAAAAGCAGTTTCCAAAAGCATGTTATCCATGTAATGTAGGTAACTTTTCTGCGAATGCTCGGCGCTACATTCGACGTAATACTCACCGCAAGTGAGCATTTACCTGTAAAATTTCTTTTTACCTTTTTTTTTTGGATGGTAAATGATCAAATAACTTCTCCCGCTCTGGGCGGAGCGAGAGGGCGTGTCAGACTTTTACTGACTAAAACCCACCCGTGTTCCTTCAGTTGCCTATGCTAGGGGCCACGGTATCTCTTTCGAACAACCCGCGACCCCGGCAGGCTTCGGTCCTGGTAGACCCCGTCAGTTAGTGCTGACATCTCTTTGAGGCGCGCGTGGAACACAACGCGACGTCGACCCGGGCCTGGTCCTTACCGGACGGCGAGCTGCCCAATTTCTTTCTACCTTGCGTTCGTTGTTGAAATGTCGGACTGTAGGTACGCTAATGCTTTTGCTAGATAAATTGTCACAATACCCTTGTTGGTTTTTAAAATCAGTACCTTGATTGCGTAACACACTATCAAACTGAATTTGAATCATTTTGAAGGATATTGCTAATCCATTGCTTCATATGTTCGAAAAATGTGTCTGCTCAACAACGTAAATAACGAAATGAATGTTGTTGAACTGTCAAAATGAAACCCATTGCTACCTACTGATAGTGTGTTACGCAATTACCCCGCAGGTTGTTACAAAACATCGGAGTGTCGTGTTCGAAGTGCGGTTCTATATTTTTATAAACGGCGAATGCTCGATGTTAGAGTCGTTATAGACCTTTATATAAATGTTGAAAAGTGTTAGCATGCGTGTCTAGCATGTCCTTTACTTTTAGAAGGATATGAAATACTTCTTTTCATTAACTCGATGTGCAGTAAAACCATAATAATAAAATTAACTAGCAAAGCTCCACCGATATAATGGTTATAGCATAATCAGCCTATAATGTTCCCACTGCTGGGACACAGGAATCTCTGTTAGAGGGAGTGGGCCATAATCCACTACGCCGGCCCAGTGCGGGTTGGTGGATGTCACGTCTTCGATTTTTTTTGGTTCTAAGATGGTTTTCTTTCATCGTTTTGAAAACTGTGGATATGAAATTAAATACACAAAGTAAAGTGCCTGCCTGGGTTCGAACTCACGACCTATAACTTGAAACTCGGGTCCGATACCACTGGATCACCACTGCTTTGTGCTCTGTGTGTGATGGATTTTTTTTGGGATCAACGACCGCTGATAGTGCAGTTACTTGAAGAATTAGTACAAAAAAAAAAGTTTTTTGTATAACCCCACCGCCGCGATGTGTATCGATACCTAAACATGATAAAATATAAAATAAACTGATTTTGTAAAAAAAAAAAAAAAAAAATAATAAGTAGTTTTAAAGTACTAACAAATAATTTTTTATGTAATTATGTTATGTTATGTTCGGTACTAACATAGTTTTTAAGCAGTACTAATAATTTTATATGGAACTACGTTCTGAAATAAAGCATTATTATTATTAAACTCCATCCAACACATCACGGCTATTGAGCTTGGCTAGCTAATTTAATTCCAACTTGTGTAGTGATAACTGCAAACTGTTAGTACGTGATTTGTCTAGTTTCTTACTTGTATCGTCCATACTCGAAGGCGTCACTTTTGACGTGCTGGATGAACTGCGCCAGGTCGGCCAATGCCTGGTCAATGGACAGGAACGACAGGTTCGTCACGTCGGAGTTTCTGGAAATATACGAAAAAGGAAAGAGTTTTTATGTAGAACTATTTGACGTAGATATTTAATTAAGAATGTCATAAGAATAGCTTTATCACAGCAATTAAAATTTTCAACAATATTCCAAAAGAAATAAGGGAACGACACAAATGGCTTATTGGTAATGGTTTTTATAGTGTGAACGAATTTTTTGATAAAAAAGTAGCTGATAAATATAAGATATGATGCTGAGATTTAATTATATTGCTTTATATAGCTATTATTCTTATGTGTTCAAATAGATACGAAACCCTAATAACCAATGTTATTAAAAATGTTTTAGTTTTAATTTTAACAAATTACATACAAGTTACATTTAACTTGTTTAAATATTAGTATGCCAGACCATGGCGGAACATGTAAGATCAACACGTTATTTATAAGACCTTAATGTACCATGTTTTAAAGCAAATAAATATATTCTATTCTATAACAATATTTCTGAAAACGGGTTTCTTTATTATGAAAACAATAATATATTTCTAAAAAAGGGGTGTCGGGAAAAAGTAATGATTTTGGCGAATCGCGATAACAGCACAAAAAGTATTCATTTGAAAGACGATAATACATTATACAGGATTATAAAATATTATACAGAAAAAAAAATCAGCTGTTCCCTACATTTATGTTCGTATCACTCGTCAAAATGTAGGGAACAGCTGATTTTTTTTCGCGATTTCAGGTTTTTCCTCATAGTAAAAGCTGTTCATAATGATGAGTACAATGACCCCTTAAAAGGTTGTTGGTGTTTTTCCAATATCTGTATAAGGTGTTAAAAAATTAACTCGACAAAGTTTAAGAGGTGCTTTAGACGATCGAACTGAACAACTTTCACTATGGGACCAACTCCGAAATCACGAAAAAAAATCAGCTGTTTAATACAAAAGTTCAATACCTACTTGACCAAAATGTATGAAACAGCTGATTTTTTTTTCGTGATTTCAGTGTTTTCTAACTGAACAGACAGCTGTGCTTCTGTGGAGTTTGTTCCGCCACTTCTTCTCCCCAGCGAAAGCACTAGGAAGTGGCGAAGGGCGGGCATTTTGGGGGACTGTCTTTTGTAATTTTGACGTTCGAAAAGTGCTGATTCTCAGCCTAGTTTGAATAAATGACTTTTGATTTTATCACCTCTGCTTACCTTTTCGCGGAACAAAGGCGTGATATTCGTATTTAAGTGCTAATTGTATTTAGTGAGCTGTCGCGCCATTCGTGTTACGTCACATTCATCCTGACAGCTGGTTGTCAGTTTAATCTTAATGCCCTGTATCCGTCAGCTGTTACTCGTACTTGTAAATTGCAAGTGATGATGACACACGAGTTCGCATGACATGAGGACGGTGTCCTTTGATTAAGGGACAAAGCAAAACTGGCGAGGTCAAGGGCCAGAGGTCTTAGCATGAACGCGTTACGTTAAGGCGGTACCCCGACCAAAACCGCGTTTTTCTTCGTTATTCAGAGGCTATTAACTCAATAATTATGATAAATAAACTACATCTGAAAGCACATTATTAATGTACATTGCCCGTTATTATTTGTTTTTATATGTTACTAATACATTTAAAATCTCCTTGTAAAAAAGTGACTAAAATTGATTGCATGCATCTTTTGCTAAAGTGGACGTTCTATTAATTTGAGGATTTCACCAATGGATATATAATTTAAAAATCTAAATAATCCTTGTTTTAATTAATTTAAAAAGATCGCTATTCTTTTTTTAATAAAATAATTCCAAAAATTTTGCGAGTTTTATGATAAAAAGGCGTGCGCAGGGTACGCTGCATCCCTTTCGTACGAGGAAGTCGTGTCGCTCTCTGTCTCTGTCGCGAATGCTCAAGGTTATTTGGTCGGGGTACCACCTTAACGTAACATTTTTTTAATCGAAAGCACAGACGCCAGCACATTAAGCTACTTCAATCTGTCAAATTTTTTTAACAGATTTTCGACTTTATCGCTAAAACGTAAGGTTCAAGATTGATTGGGAAAATTTGACAGTTTCGGGTAGCTTTATGCGCTGGCGTCTGTACAACTATCCTATGTATATGTAGTTTTGCGTCAAGAACAACAATTTGTACGGCTACTGCTATCGCTAGCGTCCATCAGTTCCTGTAATGAGTAGCTGCCAGGACACGCAGGGCACGATATTAAGTGTCCCATCGTTTGTGGAACAGCACCGCATCTGCACTCCACGGCGGAGTCGTCTGAGAATCTCTATCTGCACAGGTTTTCCTTGCTTCGGCCTGGATCCGGAGTCTGTTTAAAGACTTTCAGGTTAGCCAAAGCAACTCGTGTCCAGGTGGGAGATATTCTTCGTAAACCAATAGAGTTATATGAAAACAATGTAAGTATTACGTTATTAATCCTCTTAAAAAGATTTGTATTAAATGTAGTACTACGTTTCCGTGGGATGTTTCCGACCTCCACGCGGGCGAAACCGCGGGCAAAAGCTAGTTTTAAATAAAGTATGGTTATTCCCAAATTAAATTGCCAAAAACCCTTTAAAACATTGGATTTCCCGTATTTCCAACAATATAAAACACCCGATGGAATTTGGTGTCACAATGTGGGTCATTATTGCCCATTTTAGCCACAGAGAAGATAACAGCGTCTGCGGTCAGCAAAATAGCTGTTCAGCTTTATTTATTTTGGCTTATTAGTTCGATTCGCACGAATAGTCTCGCCCGAAACGGGCGAATCGTCACATTCAATCATTGATATATATGTTACCGGCCAAACCCGAATTCAGGACAAACTAGTTTAGCCTAGGCTAAACTAGTTCTTCCTATACGCGATAGGGGGTGCCCTTCGCTCGCCCTTGGATCTTATGTCGAGGGAGCCCCGCTTCGCGGGGCCCCTATTTCTGTGTAAAGGGTTTAAAGTAACCTAACCAAACCGAACCTCGGGGTGCCCTTCGCTCGCCCTTGCATCCTATGTCGACGGAACTAGTTCAGCCTAGGCTAAACTAGTTTGTCCGGAAATCGGGTTTGGCCGGTAACATATATATCAATGCATTCAATACCTACTAATATTTTTTCTATAGGCGACTTGTACGAATTCGTACATTTTGAATTGTATGCAATGTAGTTACAAATAATGTTTAAATCTTATCACTTCATTGTGCCGTGTACTTTATTGCGTACAGTTCAAAATGTGCCAATTCGTTCGAGTCGCCTATAAGTAGAAAAATTAATATCATTTATTTAAAAGTGACGCCCGTTTCATCATTTAAAAGTGCCAATTCGCCCGTTTCGGGCGAGTAAATTCGTGCGAATCGACTAATAAGCCAAAATAAATAAGACTTCAGTAATTTTCAGTGGAATCAGATTTGTAATACAATGTTCACAACGTTATAAAGTTTGACGGTTCATTGTTTGAAATAAAATTAATTTTGCAAAGTTAATAGTCATGATTTAATTAAGCTAATTTATTTATTATAGAGATGATGTTTTAATGGTCCAGCAGAGGACCAAGAGAGGCAGTTTATTATAATTAATTCAGTCTGCCTAGCCTTTTCCCAACTAGTCGGATCCAGTCTAACCGGATGCAACAGAATACCAGTATTTTACATGAAGCGACTGCCTGTCTGACTTTCACAATCATTGTATATACAGACGCTATACAACGTTTATTAGTAAGGGGGTGTACAGGGTGTCCCTGAAAGTATGGATCAAATCGAACAGGGGCGTGGGCAAGGTCATTTCCAAACTTTTTAACCCTGAGAATGTCAGTGAATTTTTTTACGGTTTAAAAGTTATGACCGATTTTAATTCTTTTTTCAATCACTTCGCTTAGTGCTCAAAGAAAATAATCATAAAAATATACTATCAGGGCTATCTAAAAAAAATAAATTGATAGCCCTGATAGTTTTCACGAATTCGATCTTTCTTCTCTTTTTTTAAAATTTTTTTTTAGTTTTTTTTGCTAAAACGTTTGGAAATGACCTTGCCCACGTCCCTATTCGATTTGATCCATACTTCCAGGGACACCTTGTATATTAGTGGCGTGCATTGGTTTTCAGAATAGGTAGGCACTAGGCCGGGTCTAGTCTAGGCAAACGCGGTTATTAATCAGAAAAAAAGTGAGGTCAAAAGTGTGGTTACCTATTCAAGTAGGCATGCCTACTTAAGGGAGATAAATTGCGAAGGTAGAACGTCATGGTATTACGCGTGAGACGTACGTATTTTTAACGAGTAAAGACCAATGACAATGTGCGAATTGTACGGGAGCCGAGTAGGCCGTCCGGGGACTGCCTACTGCCGCGCGTGTTTGTATGAAGATTTTGTTTTTTGTTAGGTATGATAACACTAAAATGTAATTGACAGGCTTATGTTGATATATCGAGGTATGCACTGCTTATATGCCTATATGCAATGTATGTACGCCACTGGAAAGGGGGTATATATGTACATATTTAAACACATAATTTCGGCCTGCCTCTTCTCAGAATCCACCGTACATCTCACAAATCTCTACCGCTGAACGTCACAAGGCGCCAGCTCATACCTGACCCCCGGCCAGTAGGGCAATGGGCAATTGACCCCGAGTGTTCCCGAGTCACCGACTCGAGCCCGTTGCTCAGCCATTGCTCAGCCCGTCAGTGACAGCAATAAGGGGATTTGCTTTAATGGCGTCAATTAAGTTTATTGGACGTGTGAATATCTACTGATTTGGATGTAAGTAGTGGCTTTTTAGGGTTCCGTACCCAAAGGGTAAAAACGGAACACTATTACTAAGACTTCGCCGTCTGTCCGTCCGTCCGTCTATCTGTCACCAGGCTGTATCTCAAGAACTGCGATACCTAGACAGTTGAAATTTTCACAAATTATGTATTTCTGTTGCCGCTATAACAACAAATACTAAAAACAAAATAAAATAAATATTTAAGGGGGGCTTCCATACAACAAACGCGATTTTTGTGCCCTTTTTTGCTCGATATCAATGATGGCAACAGGTAGGCATTTGAAATATTCACAAAATACTCAGTTGTATTTTTACTTTAACCCGCATAAAAGAAAGAAAAAGAAAGAAAATATGTTTATTTGCGGTGAACACGACGCAATAAAGAACATAATACACAAAAAAAAATAAGAAAGGGTATAAGTGTCGATCCCGTGGGAATATCGGGATAAAAAGTAGCATATATGTTAATCCAGGGTATCAGCTACCTCCATACAAAATTTTCTCAAAATTGGTCCAGCCGTTTGAGTGTGATGAAGTAACAAACATATAAACACACACACTCACAAACTTTCGCCTTTATATTAGTATGATATCGGGATAAAAACTAGCCTATATGTTAATCCAGGGTGTCAGCTACCTCCATACAAAATTTTATCAAAATTGGTCCAGCCGCTTGAGAGTGAAGAAGTAACAAACATAATATATAAACACACACACTCACACTCACAAACTTTCGCCTTTATACATGGTGTTTTTTTTATATCCCATAACTCTAGGGGATCATTGTACTCATCATTATGAATAACTTTTACTATGGGACCAAACCTGAAATCGCGAAAAAAAAAATCTGCTGTTCCCTACATTTATGTTCGCATAACTCGTCAAAATGTAGGGAACAGCTGATTTTTTACGTTGTATTAGTGTGATATTGTTTACAAAACAGGCAACTTATTGTTGCCTGTTTTGCGTAACGTTAACGTTGATGACTATTGAATTTTATTCAACAATACAAACTGTTTTCTCGTATTAACTAGTTAATAGTTTAGAGTCAGATTAGTGTCCTTTACTGTTTCAAAATCTGTTTTAGAGCTTTGGAAACAGCGACTGTGAGAAATACGTAATAGTTGAGTATTTTCTACTTTTACGCAGAGCTCCTAAACTTTGAACTCTGCAATAATAACGAGGGAAACACGTTGCAGTGCGATTTACTGTAAGAACAGCTAGTAATGTTTCATGTTCTCTATTAGTTGTATGTAAGACAAATTTTTCTTATCTAGTAGGTAAGACTTTATTCAGTATCTTAGTATTTATAGATTAATGCATAAAGGAAATTGGGTGAATCTGCCCTGGCGGGCGTCCAATTACGTTAAGATATGTACCAATATATACCGTGGATGGGTGACCATCTTTACATACCGAGACCACTACGTGTCTCCGAAAGCCGTTGGTCCCGGCTGTCATTCTTGGATCTTTGACAGTCGTTACAGGTCGTCAGAAGCCCAAAAGTCTGACAATCAGTCTTACGTATTGTCCACTTAAACAAATATAAACTTTATGGTAGTATAAATTATGTTGATTTTAAACTGACTAATACCTACGGTCGAACAAGCTATTTGGTATACAGGCAAAAATATTCATCTTTCCACTACACGGCCAATATTTAGTTTTATTTTGTGCGTTATAACTTATGGCATCCTTAATTAAATAGAGTGGTATAAAAGAATTGACTAACTCAGCACACCATTGTTTAAAAGTAGTTGCAAGTTAGCTGCCTGTATACCAAATAGCTTGTTCGACTGTACTATTGAAAAAGCCATAAAAAATTTTGCAGCGCAAACTGAACCTTATGTGTAGACTTCACAGTTGTTTTTCCAAAACTCGTTTTGCAGCATAATATGTATTTCATCAATAATGATGTAGGCAACTTCGGAAGTCCTATCTACATAAGGTACGGTACACATACAAAAATATTCAATATTTCCTCAGAACATAATAACAGCATTTTCAAACATCCCAATACTAGCACTTCCCAATATTAAACTCCTCTTCTAAGGAAGAACCAACCATTTTCTTTTTACGCAAACCTGACTTTAATTCCCGGAAAATATTACTCAAGTGAGTCCCACCCTATGCATACTGAAAGCCTTGTTACAAATATACCATTGCGAATTTAAAGAACCTTCACGTATAAGAGGTAAGGGTGGTTTTTGAATGAGGAGGAGTAAAGATATGTCGGTAAAGAATTAAAACGATAATTAGTAAGGATAAGATATTGAGAACTTTTAGCATATTTTCTTCTTGTAAGTGGATTTGTAATGATTACATTCGGAGTATTAACAGCGAAGTGATTAACATTTTAATTAAATGTAAGTTAGGCATTTTCAGGAGATGTCTTGAATGGAATAATTAAGTTGGAGTTGTAAGTGTAGAAAGAAGTTTTTAAAACGGACCCCTGAGAACTGCGGGGCAATTGCGTAACACATTATCGGAATCGGTTTCATTTTGACAGTTCAACAACATTCATTGCGTTATTTACGTGTTAAGCAGATCATTTTTTCGAATTTATGAAGCAATGGATTAGCAATTTGCTTCAAAATGATTCAGATTCCGATTGACTTATTCGAATTTTTTTATTGTAGATTTTCTTGAACGTATACACCGGATTTTTACATAGATTGTCTAATCTATGATGAACAATTTTAATCCAGAGGGTCTCCACTGGATTAAAATTGTTCATTGCAGGTACCAGTAGGTGCATGCAAAATCCGCCTATTTTGTTCCCACTGCTGGGACACTGGCCTCCTCTCCTCTCTTCGAGAGAGAGTGGGCTGTAATTCACCACGGCGAGCCCAGTGCGGGTTGGTAGATGTCACAGTCATGTCTTCGAATTTTTGGTTCTAGGACATGTCGGTTTCCTCACGATATTTTCCGTTTTAGAGCAGTGGTGATGAAGTTTACACAAAGTAAATCGCCGGCCTGGATTCGAACCCACGACCTATAACTCGTAAGTCGGGGCTGGGAACCACCACACTGCTCAGTTGTAGGTGTATAGGGAAGTACCTAATTAAGCAATTTTGCTTATACAGTAATTAGGTACCTAAACTAAGACTATACCTAGGTAAATGACAAGTAAACCTCTGTCACCATGGGGTGATTTTGACCGCGGTTATTCTTTCTTTTTAACCGTAATAAATATTTCAATGCTGAATCACATTTGGGGGACTTTTTAAAACCCAAATCCCTTTTCGTTGACCTAGAACTTGTAACCCCTTTTTCACGTGACCAAGAGGTACCAGGGAATCATAAATTGTCAAGCAGTGTTGATACGAAGTTGCAGTAAAGGAAAACATCGTGAGAAAACAGTCTTGTTTGAAATCGTCAACACGGAGTTAGCAAGGGTCAGGGCAGGGTGCTCGTTTCTTTTCTGCATGAGAAGAAATTCCTGTGAGCCAGTCCTGACAGGCGACAGAAAAACTGAAAACGCAGGTTAAAGCGAGATATTATAACTATAACCGATCATAACAGTTTCATAGCTAACTAACCTTCAATATATGGTGTCAAAGCCATAGATTTATAGCCCCATACGTAATGCAGTGGGCTGGCTGTCTGCCAAGCCACGCGCCGCTGTCGCTCATATATCATGCGCTATTGTGCAGCCGATGACCATTCGCGTGTGTACGAAAGTACTGTGAGTCAGTGTTTGATAACTCCTAAGGTTTCTGGGGGCCTGGTACTTTTGATTTAAGTTATATGTCAAAGTATGAGCTCATTGTGAAAGGACTCGTCCTTGTTTGTTGTTGGACTATTATCAGAAGGATAATATGAGTCGGTGTTTGATAACTCCTAAGGTTTCTGGGAGCCTGGTACTTTTGATTATGTTAAACTATAAGAGCTCCTTGTGAAAGGAATCGTCCTTGTTTGTGGTTGGACTATAAATTATTATAAATGATAATGTGAGTCGGTGTTTAAGAACTCCTGAGGTTTCTGGAGGCCTGGTACTTTTGACTTAAGTTATGTCAAAGTATATGAGCTCATTGTGAAAGGACTCGCCCATGTTTGTTGTTGGACTATTTATGAAGGATAGTGTGAGTCAGTGTTTGAGAACTCCTGAGGTTTCTGGGGGCCTAGTACTTTGATTTAAGTCATAGCATAGGAGCTTCTTTTGAAAGGACTCGTCCATGTTTGATGTTGCACTATTAGTGCGAGTCAGTGATTGAGAATTCCTGAGGTTTCTGGAGGCCTGGTACTTTTGATTTAAGTTATGTCAAAGTAAGAGCTCCTTGTGAAAGGACTCGTCCATGATTGATGTTGGACTATAAATTATTATGAAGGATAATGTAAGTCGGTGTTTGAGAACTCCTGAGATTTCTGGGGACCTGGTAGTTTTAATTTATGTCATAGCATAGAAGCTCCTTTTGAAAGGACTCGTCCATGTTTTTTGTTGGACTATTATCAATTTAAGAAGGATAACGTTGAGTCGGTGTTTTCAGGAGTTTAGAAAATAGGTGATTTCATTGACTTGGACGTGGTCTTTTCGAATTTTCACTTTGCCATCTCGCTTGCTCCGACCATCCTTCTCTTGAGGGAGATCCTCGTCAGGGGATACAATTGGCATTGGTAAAGAAGCACTGTCTCGCCACAGCTTCTGTCTTTCTTTTGACCGTTCTGCAGTTAGTGGAACGACACATTTTAAAAAGCTAGAACAGTTATCATTCAAGACCTATTGTATCTACCTCTATGCTGGCTTAAAGTTCGTAAAATTCATTATGCATTTGACGCATTTCAACCTTTGTATTTCCCCTTTGTTCATAAACGTTGCTTAAAGTTAAGTAGTGATTAGGAACTGGTTAACCACACATTTTTGACGTTTAAACGTCACTTAACATTAATCATCGTTTAGGTTGAGACCAAACGAGCGTAATTTTTTGAATTGTGAGTCGCGTATTTTGAGTATCGCTATTTACGTTCAACTGAAATTCGGTTAGGCTGCCAGACGGACGGACGTAACTTCGGTCGCATTCTGTAACATAACTGACGCTTGCCTCGCTAACCTCCCTCACCCCGATCGCAATTCGGTTGAAATAACGCGCGTGAGTCAACAGACAACTCATTTTGCGTGGCCGTGTGGTACAAACAGGACTTTAGTATGAAACCGGTTGCAGCGTAAATTTCGCGACTTATTTTACGCGACTCACGGCTCAAAAAATTACGCTCGTTTGGCCTCAGCCTTATAAATAAACCCTATTAAGACTTAGATACCTATTTGCTTTCCTAAGTTACTAGTCAAAACATAGAAGTTCAAGCTTAACAAACCAGATCGCGGCCAAACTATACGGTTTGAGCGAAATCCTTTTATATCGTTTTATCTGACGGTATGAAGCTCACATTCATAACATGCAGGTTACATCGGCGCGCGGCGATAGACTCGTTTAACAAAGACTGCATTTACACCGAACAAGGATAGTGCACAAATTTTTTTATGAAGTCATCGAAAATGACTAAGGGCTAGTTTATTAATAAAAAAAAGCCTTAGGGACTAATCACACTTATTCAGCTCCGTTCAGCTTTTGTCCATAGAAAACAACGATTTTGTATGGAGTCCGTTCAGCTCTCCGCGGCTGAACGGATGCGTACGCATCTCATACAAAATCGTTGTTTTCTATGGACAAAAGCTGAACGGAGCTGAATAAGTGTGATTAGTCCCTTATACGAGTATCCATACTAATATTATAAATTCGAAAGTAACTAGCTGCGCCTCGCGGTTTCACCCGCATAAGTCTCGATCCCATGGGAATATCGGGATAAAAAGTATTTTATGTCCTTTCCCGGGACTCAAACTATCTCTATATCAAATTTCATCTAAATCGATTCAGCGGTTTAGGCGTGAAAAGGTTACATACAGACAGACAGACAGAGTTACTTTCGAATTTATAATATTAGTATGGATACAAGCTGCGCCCCGCGGTTTCACCCGCATAAGTGTCGATCCCATGGGAATCGGTATCCCGATGGATAAAAACTATCCTATGTCCTTCCCCGGGATGCAATCTATCTCTCTGCCAAATTTTATCGAAATCCATTTTTGGGTTGTTGTTCTGTAATCAATCTTTAATCTCCTATATTTTCTTTAATACCTCACTAAAAGACAAAGACACAAAGCCAATAGCTGGAAACCACATCCAAAAAACGTATGGAATCTATAAGGCTAATTTACCGTGCCGGGCACAGTGTTATCAGTATCACGGATAGACAGTGTAGATAAATATGAAACGTATCAGGTTACGTGCGGTATCACCGGGGAACTATTAGATTTGTTAGAGCGATGAAAGGGTTAGTTTATTTGAATTTAAAAACTTAATTAACAAAAATAACAAAATTAAAAACTAACTTAACTAAAACTAAAATATAGCGTCGAAAAATTCATCCGCATCGCTGTCGACTGGTAATGTACCCAAGAGACTGGCGGCATTGCCACGTTGTATGGCAATGCTTAGCCTTTGGCCAAGGTAAAAGCCAGCCCTTGGGTCACAGGAAGTGTCAACCAGCCGTTTTGAAATTTCTGTAAAAAGACCATGAGCACTCGGACCCCACGGCCCGAGGGTTTCAACCCCAAACGGCTCGAAAATATAATTTCCGATAAGGTTATTATATTTTCGCCGCTTGAGGTTTTCCGCAGCCGCAGCAGCAGCGCCAGCACAGCATGCCGATCCAGGAAGGTGGGATGGCGCAAGAGTATCGACACAAGTTGCGTCCCACACTAAAGGCCTACCCACCTTCCAAGGAAATAGAGACATACCGTCCGGTCTCCTGCCATCGTCGCGTACCAAGCCATTGGGTTCTAATACAGCTGGAACGCCGACGGTAACAAGAGCTCGTCGGATGATGTCATTAATGTTCGCGTGGCGCGCTAAGCGACCCGCACTTCGGCTGCAAGACAGGCCGTGGTCACAGTATAATATACAGTAAGTTATCTAAGGCCGCCCGCCGAGTTATTAGCCTACTCTTGCGTTGATCCCCAGGGTTGTCACTTTTACTTTTAGTTAATATTTTCGAACAAGCAGCACTTGATCTAAATTTATGAAATAAAAAGCATATTATGATTGAATATTTTACCAATTTATAAATTTAGTAAAAATAAAAAGCCTTTATTCACATAACATTTATTATACTAAGTTACAAATTTGATAACGAGAAAATTTTTCTCCTGTTTCTGCACGTCCGGAACGGTTTATTATTATTTGTTAATGTAAAGTAAATTCTCATTCTTATGTAAAGTTTTTGTAAAGCTTTTGGGAAAGCATGGACAGGGCATCTTAAATTCTATATCATTCAGTTGATCGTAAATTGACCGGCCAATTTTAATGTTGATGTGGTCCTTTTCGAACGCTTTGCGAAACACCTGCTCCATCCTTTCTACATTATCGACAAAATCATCAGGTGGGATCATGAGTAAATTTCGATCTTTGCCGTAATTCCTGTAATGGGTAACGTGTATCTAGATTCTACACTTAAATTACACGCTCGTTGATTAACGTCGACGTAAAGCAACCCTAAGCGTTAGTCGGTCACATGTTACTGTAATTTTGTTAAGTTAATATTATGATTAAGACACCATATTTGGATTGAACAACACATCAGACAATAGAAAAAATAATAATTTCAATAGTAATTAATTTGCAATATTAATTATTGTGAAATTGCCCTTATTACAACTATACGCGACAAATACGTTTACCTAAACGATGTTTCGTACTCAATCCTCTGTTTTATAATATAAAAACTTTTTTACAAAAAAAAACAACCGACTTCAAAAAAAAAACACTACAAAGTGATAAATAACTTTAATTTCGGAAGTCGGTGTCGTTGGTTCCGCATTTTCGTTTTTTGACACCGACTTCCGAAATTAAAGTTATTTATCACTTTGTAGTGTTTTTTTTTGAAGTCGGTTGTTTTTTTTTTTTGTAAAAAAGTTTTTATTTTTCAATTTTTAGTTGTACCTACCCCACAAAAAAGTAAACAAAAAGATCGTTAATGTAGACAATGTAGATAAATTTTTAGATTGTTGTTGATTTTTCAAAAACCGCTTGTCCGATTTCGATAAAATTTTCATGGGACCATTTGGGAAGTAGGTATACCCTTTCCAACAAAAAAAGAATTTTTCAAATCGGTTGGCAAGCAACGGAGGTATGCGGAAACAAACATAAAAAAAAAAAATACAAACATTCGAATTGAGAACCTCCTCCTTTTTTAGAAGTCGGTTAAAAACTAGACTTCTTAAAATAAACTTTAGCTCTAAACATAGTATTCAGAAAGTAAATTTGGGAATACATTTATATGGAAAAATGCGACTCGGATACGCTCTTAATAAAGCAAATAAACTGTGAAATAAACAACACAATACCACATTTTCTAATAATATTTAAGTATAAGTAGGTACTTACATTTCTGGTTGAGTAGGAACTATGAAGAATGATAAGTCCGGGTTTGCGAAATCATTATTGAGGCACCCGAAAACACTACAATATTTTTTTCCCCTTTTTGAAGTCATAATACTCGTAATTTAAGTGGCCGCCGCCGGCGAGAGTTGACGAACGCAAGCGGTCATGTAGCGTACGCGCGTGCTCACAGTCGCGCTGCACAGCCCGCACTGCCGCCACCTTATTCCCTCATATATTATGCTAGCGTGTGCGTGAAATCGCGTGCCGACATGGCGCGCGGCGCGCACGCACACATTCAAACCGAGAGCGGCACGTTTGTATGAAGATGTTCTACTGTATATTATACTGTGCCGTGGTGTCCGAGGCTGTTGACATCTTCGCCACAGTGACAGCGATGAGGGGAACAGCAAGGAGTGCCTAGTCGCAGGGAAGCAGCGAGGCGAAAAGTAGTGTCGTCGAACAAAGTGCCTATGTTCGACGAAGGTAGTGCATGAAGCCAAAGTCCCGACTCCCATCTACCCACAGCCAGCAGGCGCGCACGTTCCGCAGGAGTAGCAGACGAGTCAAGTAAATTGTTCTGTACTACTCTGCAGAGCGGCTCATCCCACCGTCTCTGGGAAGATGGATTGTCGGGTGGATCTGTATTCGGGCAAGCGAGTCTCCAGGCATCCATAGCCTCGGTGAAACACGGCACATCAGAATTAATCAGTGTGGAGGCTAAGAGTTTCCTGATTAATTTATCAGTGCCGTGGACCGAGGATATGAAAGCCGGTAAACTAATACTAGAAATTTTGCGGACGCCGAGGCCCCCCATACGAATGGGAAGAGTAGCTTGTGCCCAAGCTCGGTCGTCCATGGCCACATTTAAAATAGATGTTAATGTATGCCTGATAATTTGGTCCATTTGGTCTAAAAGGTGAGTGTGCTTCCATAAATGTGAAGCGCGAAGAAAATATGTTAATTTAGGGCCGAAACAGCAGTAGCGGATTAAAGTTATGGCCGAATGCATATTAATTTCTAACAATATTTCCGAAACGTCATTGAAATTTTGAATTTTTTCCTGAATAAAAACGGGAAAGGAATTGTCAAAGATTGGAGACCCAAGAAGACGAAGAGAGCTTTTTTCAATAATTTTGATTTCTGGAGCTATTGCGTTAAATTTGGGAAGTGTCAAGTGTCTGTCAGTACTGTCCGCTAGGTATAGTTCACATTTCGAAAGATTGAGATCAAGGCCAATGGAATGAAGTTCGTTGTTTAAAAATTGAAGGTCGTGTAGTACAGTTTCTGCATCGCCTCCCAAGGTTCCATCATCGAGATACCAAACGTTAAATTTGGAATTTAGCTGTCGAATAATTGGGTGGATGGCTAAACTAAAAATCACTGGCCCGAGGGGGTCACCTTGTTGACAGCCAACAGCAGATTCCAAAAGGTTGTCCCGATACAGTAATTTAGAAGGGTTTCTGTAACATTGCCAAATGAAACTATAAATTTGTGATATTTCTTTTCTAGTTTCTGTCAGCAAGGTGTCCCTATTAACAGAATTGAAGGCATTCTTTATGTCAACCTTCAGGATGACCTCTCCTTTTCCAGAATTTAGGTAGGTCGACAGGGCGTGTACGGCAGCCTCACAGCCCCCTTTGGAGCCGTAACCTAGCTGCAGGGGCTGAAATTTTTCCGAAACAACCTCACCATAAAATTTACAGCAAATTTTGGCTGCTATACGGCGGTAAGTAGTGCCCACGGCAATGGGCCGAATGCCGCCATCCCTCTTCTTATCCATCTCTTTAGAGCGATTAGAAAAGGGTATTCGAATGCTATTGGGAAATTTGATAGTTTATGGGGGTTTGACAACCTCTCATATCATTTGCATTATATGATAAAGAGATAGCAATCCTATGGGGCCGATCATTTTATATCCATTCTGTTTTGTTTGTCAGCGTGTTAATTAAAACTGTTGGAAATTTCAATCTCTCTCTCAATTATGTGGTGTTCTCCTGTTTGCTATGCTTTTGAAAAACATAAATAATTCGTATATTTTATGCTTAACCATGACTTAGAACGCAGTGTCGTAAAAAAAAAAACCGAGTGTGCTTATGACCACACGACTGAAGTGAAACTTCAAACGTATTTGGCTATGAGAGGAAGAGAGAAAGATAATGTGCGCGCGCATTGCTTTCTCTTGCTTAAATCCCCCACTCAACTCCCGTTCGCCTCGCCCGATCACACTTTTCGAAACGCTTACGTCACGTGTTCGCCAGCTTACTCCCCAAGTCAAGCGTGCGTAAAGAAGTTTCACTTCAAAAATGTGGCAGCCTATACTACCTCAAATGGCTTAGCGTGATCCTCCGTTATGTCGAAAATACTGCACCATTAATTTTGAAATAAATATATGGTAAAGTTGAGGATTAATGCTAAGTGTTATGCTAGACGAAAACACGATTCCATAAAATTTTCTCGATAGAAAATAAATCCACAATTACCTCTAACCCGAACAATAAACCGCTGGTATTCAAAAAATACTTCAAATTAGATCATGAAACTTTGCATACCTACTAACTGAACTTACTTTAAAGCAGGTCTTATGTTATTTAATTTTTTATAATTACCATTATTTTCACTGTAAAAAGCAAATACCTAAATTATTGGCGCTGCCTGCCGCCCAGCACCGCACTCTGTCTCGCTCTCACTCAGTCAGCGAGCAGTATCGTATGAGCGAGATAAAGAGTGAATTTTAGCTGAGGTAGTATAGGCTCCTAAAACAAAAAAAAAACCGAGCTTGGCACCATTTCCACATTTATAGGTTTAGTATATTCACTAGCCGGTATGTAAAACTACTAATTGTACTTCGGTGTGAGAGACATCCAAGTTGGCAGGGGCATGGCTTCATGCTGTTACGTTACGGGCTGTTGGCTAGGGTAGTCGGTTCGATCCGGTGTCACACACATTCGTGTTGTTATTACACTCGCTATTTGGTATACAGGGAAAGATACCTATATCTATCTATCTTGCATAATCAGCCTATATCTTTCCCACTGCTGGGACACAGGCCTCCTTTCTGTGAGAGGGAGTGGGCCATAATCCACCACGCGGCCAAGCGCGGGTTGTAGATGTCACATGTTTTCGATTCTTGGTTCTAGGACATGCCGATTTCGTCACGATGTTTTCCTTCACCGTTTTGAGGGCAGTGGTGATGTAATACTTAATAAATAATTTACACAAAGTTAAGTGCCTGTCTGGGTATGAACCTCCGACCCACAACTCGTAAGTCACAGCCATTTCCACTGCGCCACCACTGCTTATTATTATTATTATAGGTACTTATTTATCTTATTGTGTGTGTAACAACATTTGTCATACTTAAGTGTGAAGGAGTTGACTATATTTGAATTATTAAGAACTAGCTGCGCCCCGCGGTTTCACCCGCGTAAATGTCGATCCCGTGGGAATATCGGGATAAAAACTATCCTATGTCCTTTCCCGGGACTCAAACTATCTCTATACCAAATTTCATCGAAATCGGTCCAGCCGTTTTCATGTTATGTCGTGACAACGGAAAACGGGTTTCATTTTTATATATATAGATTTGAGATAATTTTCAAGTACAGGAACAACAAACTGTATGTCATACTTGACAAAGTTCAGATTCCATTGCAACCAAAAACTTATCAGGACCTTTTTAGGGTTCCGTAGCCAAATGGCAAAAAACGGATCCCTTATGGATTCGTCATGTCTGTCTGTCTGTTCGTCCATACGGACAGTGGCTGTGGCATACGCCACAGCCACTTTTTTCCGAAACTATAAGAACTATACTGGTGAAACTTGGTAAGTAGATGTATTCTGTGAACAGTGATTTAAAAAAAAGATAAAAAAAAAAACAATAAATTTTGGGGGTTCCACATACCTACATTAGAACTGAAACTCAATAATTTTTTTTCTTCAAAGCCATACGTGTGGGGTATCTATGGATAGGTCTTCAAAAATGCCCCGCCGGGAAAATTTTATTTTATTAATAGAAAACGCCTTCCGGTACGCGGTCGCCACTCCAGAACCTTTCGGCCCCATCGGCCATCTGTTCTGCGAGCAATGTGCCCTGCCCACTGCCACTTAAGTTTGGCAATTCTTCGGGCTATGTCGGTTACCTTGGTTCTCCTGCGGATCTCTTCATTTCTGATTCGATCCCGCAGGGAAACTCCAAGCATAGCCCTCTCCATTGCCCTTTGGGTGACTTTCAGCCTTCTAATAAGGCCCATTGTGAGCGACCACGTTTCAGGAAGCGCAGCGTAGCGTTGGAAGGCCTCCCACAAGGTGGACCGACGACCTTGTGAAGGCCGCAGGAACTCGTTGGATGCGAGAAGCACAAAACCGGTCGAAGTGGAGGTGCTTGGGGGAGGCCTATGTCCAGCAGTGGACGTCTTTCGGCTGAAATGATGATGATGATGCTGAATAGAAAACAATGTCAAATTCAGTCGACCACATCCATCGATTTCTTACTAAACTTCAACTATATCCGACGATCCCGCATACTTATCTCTTTTGTTGACTGTACATTTATGCAAACCAAGTATAGTGTACTTGGTACCTCTATTATGACGTTACGAGCTTTGCAAGAATATCTCTTGAAAATATTTAGTTAATTAGCGAGATTGGCTGATTGCCCAGTGTGCGCATAATTAAAAGCATGGGCGCTGATGGAAGATATTGTCAACACGTTATTTTTAAACATATGCCAATTTAGGCAATTTCCATAAAACTTATTATAAGACACAATAAACAATCGTGGTGCATTTAAAGGGAAATTTATTAGATATTAATTTTTACCCGACTACGGCGAAGCAAAAAGAAGGGTTATGATTTTGACCGGTATGTATGTAGGTATGTATGTTTGTATGTACATCTGTTCCCTCATAACTTCTAAACTACTTGTCATAATTGGACAAATGAGGTATCGTTGAAAGCGTCTTGATCGTCTGCTGGTTATAGGCTATGTGACGTCACATTAAATTCAATACGGCGCCCTCTAGCGGGCATAAAGACACGATCTTAAAAACAAATTATTATGCCGTGTTGGGTATCAAATGAAAGGGCTTAATTAGCATATTTCAAAAATATAAATATTATTTCTGAAATAAACCCCAAAATAATTAAATAAAAAAAATAAGTTTAATAACTAAAACCCGACTACTGAAAAGGCTGAAACAAGAAAGTACCTTCCCGTGGTCGCATGCTACCATAGCTTATAATATGTTAGTACAGCGGCATGCGATAACGGGAATGTACTTGTTTCATCCTTTTCAGTAGTTGGGTTTTAGTTTTGAAATTTATTTTTTGTTATATACAGTAATAGTTGCAAGTATTCAGAGCCTATTGTCATGAACCGGATACATATCACAACTCCAGCTTGCATGAGAAACTCCATAGGTATAGAACACCCAAGTAACTATCACTGTCACGCTGTAAACATTTTAAAAGAGTAACGGTGCACATGAAGTTTCTTGCCCATTTTTCTCCATACGAACACTACCTTTTGGAAGGGGCGACTAAAATCAATTATATTTTATTGTAATTTTTAACGTTGAAACGTGCGTTTAATATGCCTATTTGAAATAAATGATTTGATTTTAACTGACTGCCCGACCCGGAGATTGAACTCAGAACTCCATGCTCAGTAGCCACGCCACCTCATCAAGAAGTAAAAGGGGACCAGGACAAAAGCAAGAGTATTCTTTTTTTAACATTCTGGACATTTTAATGTAATAAAATATTGATTTTCCCACATTTGAGAGGATATGGATAGACCAACACAAAAATGCTCTGTACCAGTTTATACAACGTGTTCCGGACGATATACATAAACTTCGACCAGATGTTCAGACCATGGAAATAAGCATTTTTCATTATGGACACATTAATGAATTATTATTTTTTGGTAATTTTCACATAAACTTAATACCTTGACGTAAATCTCCCGATATGCATGCTTCTTTATCCGAATTGGCAACAATGACGTATTTTCATTCATAAGATTTGGCGGGCTGCAACTTGTCAAAACTGAGTTGAGACCCTTTCTTACTGCATGCTCAATTAAATTTCACTAAATGAAATTACAAATATCTTTGTAACGAAGCCTTTTTAAATATTACTTCCATTGTTAGATTTAATTTATAAAAGCTATAGAAGCCTTTGACAAAGTTTATGGATATCGTAAAGAACACGGTGTATAAAAAAAACTTTTTAACAAAAATACAACCGACTTCCAAAAGAAACACTACAAAGTTAAAAATAACTTTAATTTCGGAAGTCGGTGTCTTTGGTTTTGTATTTACGTTTTTTGCCACCGACTTCCGAAATTAAAGTTATTTTTAACTTTGTAGTGTTTCTTTTGGAAGTCGGTTGTATTTTTGTTAAAAAGTTTTTATTTCACGCTTTTTAGTGGGTCTGCTTATAATTTATCTAAGTTACAATAGCCTAGTTTCAACTTGCTCATCGCCTTTTACTAAATATTGCTTTTCCCGATGCAGGGCAGTTAATTGTTGAGGAGTTCTCCTGGTCCACCATCAGCTCCATATCACCATTCACATCGTGGCGAGCATAAATTGCTTAGTAACCATATTAAAGTAATCGAATCGCAACCCGTGAAATACTTAGATATTATTGAGTAGTTCCGGTGGCCATCTGTGGTCTTCATCATCAGTTCCACTTCACCAAATGGTGCTTTCCGAGAGCAAATGCACGAGTTACTATAAAAAATACCCAAATCGCTACAGGTGTGCCTATAATATTTGAAGAGTTCCTTCGATTTATCCGGGATCCCATCATCAGATATTAAAATGGTGACAATGGGACCACACGGGAAGCACCAGCTTTCAAATAAAAAAAGAATCATGAAAATCGGTTCACCCAGTCGCAAGTTATGAGGTAACAAACATAAAAAAAAAAAAAAAAATACAGTCGAATTGATAACCTCCTCCTTTTTTTGAAGTCGGTTAAAAAAGGATTTAATACAGTACGGAAAGAAGAATTAGCAGGAGATCGAGGAGGGGGGCGTGGAGGGGGGGTTCAGGGGATCAGACCGGCAAAATTCGGATAGAACGAGTATTCGCTTGTTTGGTCTAAAAGCAACCTTTAAATAAAAAAATATAAAAAACTAACATTTAATCCCACTTACCCAAAAGGCCGGCTGCTGCCATAGAACCGGTGCTCGGTGTAGAACAGACCGGCACCCATCTGCTGCGCCATCTCATAGGCCAGGCCGGCCTGCGTCCAGCCCTCGGTGATGGCCCACTCGCCGCCCACGAAGATCACTATGTTGCTGCCGGCGAACTCGTCGTTGTAGTAGTAACGCTGCAGGAGAAAAAGGTTTTGAAACATACATATTTTTGTATGGGTGTGTGCAGAAGCTATGAACGCTATGAGCACATCGCGAAGTAAATCGTCGTACTCAAACAAACTTAAAGCATTTATTTCAAACTAACTGAGCCCCGCGGTTTCACCAGCGATAAAAGTATTAGGTATAGTCCTTTTTTATTGATTCCCTTTACAAATCGCAACCCCCCTTTTTAAACCCTTAAGGGATAATTTCGGGGATAAAAACTATCCTATGTCCTTCCCCGGGATGTAATCTATCTCTCTGCCAAATTTCATCTAAATCCGTTCAGTGGTTTAGGCGTGAAAAGGCAACATACAGACAGACAGACAGAAAGACAAACAGACAGAGTTAGTTTCGAATTTATAATATTAGTATGGATAAACCAATTACAGCCACTTTTGAATTGTCAAGGGGTCGGTCAGTCAGAAAGACGAAACTAATTGCCAATTCCAAAGCTTAGCAGGTACCGATGGAGAAGAACGGGCAAGAAACTCCACGGATTTTTGGTTCCAGGACATGCCGGTTTCCTCACGATGTTTTCATTCACCGTTTTGAGAGCAGTGCTGATTAAATAATTTACACAAAGCAAAACGCCTGCCTGGGTACGCACACACGACCTACAACTCGTAAGCCGCGGCCGTTACCACTGGGCCACCACTGCTTAATATAGCAAACCAACTAAACTGTTCTCCTCACCATAGGATAAGTCCTGGTATCATAAGCCATAAAGTGGTTCACTCGGACCGGTACGAAGCCTTCCGCTGCAGCAACCCTGGAGCTTCTGGCAGGGGGAGGGGGTTCATGCATGTGCAGCGCCAGGCATGGTGCTATGAGGAGTAAGAGAAACCCTGAAATGTGAGGAAAATGATGTTGTTAAAGCGTGCTTAAAATAGCGTCCAAAATGTAAGTGCGGTGCCCGCAATATAGAACATGAATGACTCATTTTTTTTAATGCTGAATGAGCCCGCTTTTGACTCGATCGATGATGGAACGAGCATGCCCAGAAGATGCCTAAGGCACTGGAACTCCCACGCATCGACGAAACACAGGAGACTGCTAGACGCCGGACTCCGGTGGGAGGGTGGTCGCAAACCAGGCGGGCGTTAGCCCTACTACCGCAAGGGAAGAATTGGCTAGTCAAATAAGGTGTTGGGTGTGACTGTCCAGGATGCGCCGAGCGCTCGGTTCAGTTGAGTAACTGGCGGGGCAAACTGCGCTGCACGAGGAGGCTTCTTCATGCACCCCAAAAGCCATTTTCTGGAGTCGTCATCATCATTTCAGCCTAAATACGTCTATTCGGATTTCAGCGGCCTTCACAAGGTCACCGGTGCACCTTGTCCAACGCTACGTCTTCCAGGACCAAGTCGCCTCTCCAGAACTTTTCGGGACACCCCGTCGTCTCTTGTCTGTCCTGTCTCCTGTGTCTGTGTAACCCACAGATATAGATAGATATAGATAACGCAAGTATCACAAACTGTATGAAAGCCAAGCGTGCCATTTTTTGACTACCTACTATGACGTCACAAGCTCGCACTCTCGCTCACGCTCACCCAGCCAGCAGTGCACAGGACTGAGCGCGAAAGTGGCGGCTTACGATTTTGGAACGTAAGCTGGTGCGATTTTTGGCACGCGGAGTAGTTGCTCTTGCGTTATCTAGGTGTATATATATCTGTGGTGTAACCTATCTCGTAAAATTGCACTTTTAAGGACCTAATGAATGCCAATAATAGTGTGCCATAAATAAGTGATTAACGTGGCCGTCTAATCAAGGGCCCAAATACCGAATAAAAAAAAAATGGTCTCCGAATTTTGACCATAGCGGTCAATCGCAACAAAGACTAGCGGGAGATATTATAGTGTAAGTGTTAAAAAGCACTGTACCTAATTTAAATAGTACTATGGACTCGAAAACTAGTAAGGGGCCGTCCATTAATCACGTGAGGTTTTTTTGTCATTTTTTACCCCCCCCCCCCCCCTCGCCCTTGGTGATACATGGTGAGGTTTAAGAAACTACCCCTCCTTCCCTATATCACGTGTATTTTTTAGTACCTACAAAGAATCTTAATTGTTTTTTTTTAATATTTATAAAATTTAGAGGTAGACAGAAAGGTTGCAGGTTGTTTTTGACTGACATAAAAATAAAGAAAAAAAAAAAACGCGAAAACTAAATACACGTAACGCCGCTTTTCGGTTGAGTATCCCGCGTTTGGCGAAAAAATAAATACACGTGATGTATTACTACACCCCCCTCTCCCCTTGTGATATTTCGTGATTTTTTATGGATACCTCCCCCCCCTCCTTTCGAGCCTCACGTGATTAATGGACAGCCCCTATGAGAATTTCATCCGCGTTTGACAGTGTTTAGGAGGATGTACAGACACCAGCACGTCAAGCTGTCAAAGAATCTGTCAAATTTCTTCAATAGATTTTCAACTTTATCGCTAAAGTATAAGGTTCTATAAATTAGAAGATTATATCCAAGATAAGAACGCTAGGAAACATGCTGGTCCTGCTCCATAGAACAATCTAGAGTCTAGACAAAATCAAACTGGTTGCTAATTTCATTGTAATTTTTTTTTTATCCTTTTTTACATTCATTACTCACACCCTGACTTATTACTTGTATTTTTTTTTTTATTAAAAAACTTTTTTACAAAAAAAACAACCGACTTCAAAAAAAAAAAAAAACACTACAAAGTGAAAAATAACTTTAATTTCGGAAGTCGGTGTCTTTGGTTCCGCATTTTCGTTTTTTGACACCGACTTCCGAAATTAAAGTTATTTTTCACTTTGTAGTGTTTTTTTTTTTTTTTGAAGTCGGTTGTTTTTTTTGTAAAAAAGTTTTTATTTTTCACTTTTTAGTTGTACCTACCCCACATAAATTCAATTAACACTAGTGCATTGAAGAATTGAAGACACAACTCGAAGAATCATCAAAATTCGCATAGAAATGCCGGAGATGCATTACATTTATGCATATAACTTCGTACACAAGAATAATTACCTAATGTATTATATACTAAAACCTTCCTGAAAGTACGTAGATCACACTAATGAAAGAATTATCAAAATCGGTTCAGTAGTTTTTGAGATAATCGCGGACATACAAACATACATACATACATACATACATACATACGGGTCGAATACAGAACCTCCTTTTTTAAAGTCGGTTAATAAAAATCGTTTTGCTTGTAGGTACCATGTTTGTAAATATGTGAGCACCATGTACTTATCTATCAGATAATTAATTTATATGTCATGGTTTCGTTTTTAATTCTTTTACCTATTGTGGTATAGTAATTTTATTTTAGGTGCATCGTCCTCACATGTTATTATATAATTAATGTACCCATGCAAAATATTGTACCTAAAACATTTTAAAAGAGTAACGGTGGAGTTTCTTGCCCATTCTTCCCATGCGAAAACTACCTTTTGGAATGGGCGACTAGAATCAATTCTATTTTAAGATCATTTTTGACGTCCAAAAGTGCCTTTAATGTGCCTATTTGAAATAAATGCTTTGACTTTGACTTTGTTCAAAGTTGATTGGGAACATTTGACAGTTTCGGGTAACTTGATGTGCTGGCGTTTGTGCCTTCTGTGTTGTCTGAGTAGCCAGTCCTTGGCCACATAACTGACTGGCCATTAATTTCACTACAGCGTTGACTTTAAGAAGGCATGGCTTAACTTGGCTTGGCTTGGTTTGGCTTTTTAGATGGCGTGAGTTTATATATGTGTAGCATTGGCGTCCTTGAATCATTTAAATTGTGCTGATGAGAGAAAAAGCGACAACATTGTGGAAAACACATTTGTCCTACCGAACCTACTGATAGCAGCAAGCTAACAGAAACTTTATTATAACAAGAATAAAGTTCAGAATGATTTTGATAAACTTCTCAGTGGCAGCAACCCAACATCAACCTTATTAGCATGAGTATAAAGATCACTGTGATTTGGACAAGATGCAAAATCACTGGTAAAATAATTGTGAAAGACTGTACCTATGCAGTTTGCTAGAAAATATACATAGATAACATAGAGAACAGGCAAAACGACCCTTATTACTACGACATAAAGGCGCCGCGGCCTTCAAGGGTTATTCACCTCAAAAAATACACCCTAAGGTGGACACGCGGAGACGCTTATACGAGAATCCACCATAGGCCTAGTTGTTTAAACGAAATTTATAGGCCTAGGGTGGATTTTCGGGCATGCGTCTCCGCGTGTCCACCTTAGGGTGGATTTTTGGACATAATCCAATTTAGGTTGGAATTTTTGGGGTACACTGTCGGAATAAGCAGCCGTTAATGTCAAAATTGTGAGTTTTTCACAAGTTGTTCTACTTGATAAGAAGACTTAACAAAAATAATAAAAACTTACACATTTTTATACACTAAAGTAATAATTATCACGAAATCACAAAAAAAAAAAATACAACTAGGCGAGTGTCATTTATAGTGCCTTACGATAATTTGTCCCATTTAATACGAATATCTTTAGATAATACAATAATGTATAAAAGATAATACAGATATAATATGCTAAAACTATGTAATCTTTTGTGGTGATAAGCGAAATGGGTGTAACCGACGAATCCATACTTTTCTATACTAATATTATAAAGAGGTAAAATTTGTAAGTTTGTAAGTTTGTAAGTTTGTAAGTTTGTAAGTTTGTATGTAATGGGTAATCTCTGGAACTCATAATCCAATTCTAAAAATTTTTTAACTGGCAGAAAGCTACATTATTCCTGAGTGCTATAGGCTATAAATTGTTTCTATAGCATGTATATTAACCGAGCTATCACAACTTTTGTCTAGCAAGTCGGAAAAAAAAACCACATAAAACAGAATTATTTGCGTGCGCTGCCTAAACAGTTGCTTAAAATTAAAAACAATGTATGGCTACCTGGTTCGTCTTCATTATTTCTACAAAAAAGTCCGCGATACCATATCTCTATCTTTTATATTTTATCTTTTATACTTCTTTTATTGCATTAAAAAAAAATTTTTTCGGTATACTTACGTTTGGTTGATTATTTGAGCAACAAAATATTAATTCTTATGACAATAAATTATTTCAGTATCACAAGAACATCATACAGATAAGATTTGCCATTTACAGTATATCAATTGGTCATACAGTTTCGGAGATAATATAAAATTACTAAAACGCAAAATGCCCCTAGCATAACTTTCATTGTGCAGACGTTTTACCTATTTGCCCATAGATGGCGTTCTGCAATTACGTCATTTTTCTGAATCGCGGTGTTAAGACTTTCCGTAGATTGATGACCCTCTCGAATTTTTATGCCCACGTTAGTTGGATTGGAGTTCCATACGAACGATTCGATTATGAGCACGGAGATTATGAGGTATCTATTAGACTATTAGATAGTTAGATACCTCATATTCGAAAATATCGTAATTTCGTTGTACGTTTGTTTTCATTGTTTTGTATGTTCGTAGTTTCGTACTTCGTTCTATCGTAATAATCGATACGAGTTAAAGTTATTCGATATTACCGATTACGATTGTTTTGTTTTGTAAAGGCGGACGGTGTTCGAGTCGCTCTCCCTTTGTTCGTAATTGTTTTCAAGTCTGTGCGTAGTTTGTCGAGAGCATGCCTAAAAGGAAATCTCAACTGTCCCGGCAGACATCACAGACAAGAGCCGCTCGAGTACGCCGTACGGAAGAATCTGCCCCTGAAAATGAAAATGAGCAGCGCCTCTCGAGAAATAGAGAAAATATTTCGCAAGCACGCGCTAGAGAATCTAGCTCCGAGCGCTCACAGGGCCTCGCTAGCCAAAATGTGAGGACGTCGCGGGCCCGTGCTCGAGAATCTAGCGCTGAACGTGCGCAGCGTCTATCTGAGTTAAGGCAGCATGTCTCTGAGAAAAGGGATAGGGAGACTAGCGCTGAGCGCTCGCAGCGGCTCGCTAGGCAAAATGCCATAACATCACAGGCCCGCGCTCGAGAATCCAGCGATGAACGTGCACAGCGTCTATCTGTTTTAAGGCAGCATGTCTCTGAAACAAGGGATAGGGAGACTAGCGCTGAGCGCTCGCTGCGGCTCGCTAGGCAAAATGCCATAACATCACAGGCCCGCGCTCGAGAATCCAGCGATGAACGTGCACAGCGTCTATCTGTTTTAAGGCAGCATGTCTCTGAAACGGGTCTCCCTTGTTTTACCGAAAAGAAATTGCCAAATTATCACTTCCCAAACAAATTTTCGCATAATTTCATTTGCCAAATTATTACTTACCAAAAAATCTCTTTACAAATAATTGTTACGAAAACCTATGTTTGGCAAGTGAACGTTTGAACAATAACTTGTTCACCAACTAGTACTTTTACCATTTTTTATCTAGTCAAATATTTCAGTTGGTATAACATATTTTACGCAAAATTAAATAAGCCAAATATTTGGTGTCGTCAATTTTAAACTTACCATTTCTGTTCAGTCGATTGCGTAGCCAATGACAAAAATTTTGCATGTATATGTTAGTTGCACAGGTTATACAAATTAAATTACAATGTGTAAATAAGTATGTAACTTTGAAGACGTTTTATTACAAGGGTGCTTTTTCCACTTGGGACAAATTCTAAACAGGTAATAATAATGTAATTAAAATTACATTATTTCTCTCGATAGCCTCCTAAAAATAATCTCTTTTTTCCATATTTTTTTCTATATAATCTAGTCGTTTCTGGCACTCGCCGGCCGCTGCCGCGGCACCGCTCGCTTCGCTCGCTCGGCTCGTGCGTAGGTGGTCACAGTTTTAACCTAACCTAACCTAACCATTTTTTTTAAATTAATAACCTGCTGTAACTAGTTCCATAAATATCCTAAAGTCTAGTAACCATAAATCTGACTTGTTTCAGATAAATTCAAGCACATAAGCTTACAAAGAAAACATCAAATTTAACAAACAAGTAAAATGTTAATTGGCTTTAAGTTATTTGTTAACAAATCATTTGACTAAACGTTTATTGTCCAAATATTGTTTGCTGTAATAAATCATTTGATTAAAGACCAAAAGCCTTAATGACATTATCCTTAGTAACAATCTACCAAGTAAACATTTGACCAAATGAAAATGTGCGTACTAAAATTATTCCAAATATTACATTGGTATAAAAAAAGGTTGCTAAAATTTGTTTGGGTAATGAAAATTTGGCAAAATCTTTTCGGCAAAACGGCAGGATCCCCTCTGAAACAAGGGATAGGGAGACTAGCGCTGAGCGCTCGCAGCGGCTCGCTAGGCAAAATGCCATAACATCGCAGGCCCGCGCTCGAGAATCCAGCGATGAACGTGCACAGCGTCTATCTGAGTTTCCAATAAAAACATCATTTGCCCTGACTATTAACAAGTCCCAGTGATAAACATTCTCTTTGGTTGGCTACGAAAAGAATGTTTTTCCCATGGGCAATTATATGTTGGTCTATCAAGAGTGGGATCATCCGAAAAGCAGATTATTCTGTTACCGGAAAATAAAACAACCTCAAACATTGTATATAGAGAAGCTTTAAATTAAATAGATACCTAACTTAAATAAATAAAATAAGTAAAAGGCGACCAAGGGTTAAGTTACCTTGAGCAGAAAAGAGAACTTAGGTAATCTTTGAAGTTACTGATCTGATTCCAAACAATATTTTACTAATAAAATTAAATACAGTAATATCAATCGAGTGTTATCCTATGTTAAAACAAGAAATTTTCCGCGGACGAAGTCGCGGGCAGAAGCTAGTCACACTAATATTATAAAGGCGAAAGTTTGTGAGTGTCTGTGTGTTTATATGTTTGTTACTTCTTCACGCTCAAACGGCTGGCCCAATTTTGATCAAATTTTGTATAGAGGTAGCTGAGACCCTGGATTAAGATATAGGCTACTTTTTATCCCGATATTCCCACGGGATCGACATTTACGCGGGTGAAACCGCGGGGCGCAGCTAGTATATTATAAATGCGAACGTGTGTCTGTCTGTTTGTTACCACTTCACGCTTAAACCGCAGAACCGATTTAGATGAACTTTGGTATAGAGATAGTTTGAGTTCCAGGAAAGGACATAGGCTAGTTTTTATCCCGATATTCAAACGGGATCGAAACTTATGCGGGTGATACTGCGGGGCGCTGGTAATTCAATATAATTTTCATTAAAACACTTAACTCAAATATGACGTCACGACTATATTCCCCCGCTCTTCGCCAGTTGTGTTTAAGTCCCATATAATAGAAGGCAAGCCTATTGTCATTAATCGGACACAAATCCAAATTCTAGACTTCTAGACTACCACACCCCGGACACTCCATACAACGCTCGCAAAATAATTACCTACTACTACTACATTAAAAAATGACGTTTGTATACGTATGAATGTGTGCGTGAGGTACTTGTGTTTGCGAGCGCTCTCTTGTTAAAGAACTGCGACGAATACGCCGAAGTGCGGGGTGAGGTGCGGTAACTGATGTTAGTGCGGGGAAGGGAGTGGCCTTTCTGTACGTAGTACTTTAAGTATTCTGTGCTACTACTGGACGACCAATCCATTCAAACTCCCAATTACTATATCTTTCAAACTCAAAAACTCAAACTCAAAGCATTTATTTCAGTTAAACCATGTGTAGGCACTTTTGAATTGTCAAAATTAAATATCCGGTCAGTAAGTCATAGTTGAAGCTAGTTGCCCATTCCAAAACGTAGATCTCTATGGAGAAGAACGGGCAGGAAACTCCGTGCACTGCACTCTTTTAAATCAGGATATTACAAAATCCTGGGTACATTATTCTTGTTGCTTCTATATGTGAGAACAATGTAAAAAAAAACACACACAAATGAAGAAACAATTCAAAATATAAAAATAAGCCTTGGTTAAGAGATGACCAGTCTCAACCGACGGCGCCCGTTCACGAACATGACGCGTGGATCAGCACCATCCAGCTCAACCATTTTGTAGGGAACCGCCACCATCAGTGAGACATTTAAGACACCAAATAGCAGATAATAGAATTCCGAAGATAAAGCCAATCGACCGTTTTATATGGAAGTTTATACAAAATATTGATAATTAAGATTCGCCCTAAAGATGGTCGCGTTTATGTTTCGTTCTGTCAAGTCTGACACCCACAATATCGCCTATTGACGCCATAAACATGAAGTGTAAGCTCACTTTTCTCAGTGTGGTCACTTTTCTGCGACATAAGTACGGCGAGAGCAAATCTAACGATTTAAATCTTTGACCACAGATATAGATAGACCTAGATAACGCAAGTATCACGAACTGTATGAAAACTAAGCGTGCCACTTTTTGACTACCTACTATGACGTCATAAGCTCGCGCTATCGCTCACGCTCACCCAGTCAGCAGTACGCAGGACTGAGCGCGAAAGTGGCGGCTTACGATTTTCGAACGTAAACTGGTGTGATTTTTCGTTATCTATGTGTATCTGTTACAGTCATAGTGATTAAATAGCTATTATACATAATGACTAGTCATTATACATAATAGCAAAATTGACTAGACAATGTGATAAATTAATCACTTTATCCGGATATTATTCATAATAGCGGGTCAAAGTTAGCCAAAGTAATAAATACGGTCTAACTGACTTGTTACCCCTCCCGCTCTTCAATAAATTTTGTTTTATGGCTGGTGAGCTTTAAATTTACTTTATAAATTAAAGTTGAATAACTTTATAACAATGTTAATTAACGTAGTATTATTATCCATGACAATGTTTTTTTAATTCTTAAAATAACAAAACAACATAAACATTATATTCACACACATGCACAACATTCTTAAACATTATAATTATTACTTTTCAAATAACAGTATAATATTGTTACAAAATTATAGTTAGGTATGTTTAAGGCAAATTGAAATATAATTTTATAATCTTTACCTATACCTACTTGTTTAATTACATTATCCAAGTCTTCGAAGATATTATATAAAATTGCTAGTTAATGTGATTAATTCTGTGACAGTTATCACTTTATCTAAATTGAGTAGACATTATAAATAATGGCTAGATAATATATATAATATCCGGATTTATTACTTTGGCTGTAACATATCTACGAGTATATCTGTGTCTTTGACCATCAATTTCTAACCTCTTCGCAACTGTGTTGGGGTCTTGGGGTCGGCTTCCACTCTAATCAGACGCATTTGAATACCAGATTTAAATGTTTGATACAAATATAAATACTATCGGAAACCTATATCGTGGGTAGACCCTTTTACCCTAATATTTTACTTTTCTTATTACGTTTGACATTACTATTTTTATTGTAATAACAAAATATCAGAAGTCATGTTATTTCAGTCGCTGGGATAAGTATTATATTACGAATTTTATGTATTTGTAAATATTTTTATGATTATTGTATTGAGGTAGGTATCCAGATTTTTTTGGTAGAGAGCAGTGATGCCGTGACTTACGAGTTGTAGGTCGTAGGTTCGAACCCAGGTAGGCGAATCATCATCATCATCATCATCATCAGCCTATAATGTTCCCACTGCTGGGACACAGGCCTCCTCTCTGTGAGAGGGAGTGGGCCGTAATCCACCACGCGGGCCCAGTGCGGGTTGGTAGATGTCACATGTCTTTGAATTTTTGGTTCTAGGACATGCCGGTTTCCTCACGATGTTTTCCTTCACCGTTTTGAGAGCAGTGGTGATGAAATAATTTACACAAAGTAAAGCGCCTGTCTGGATTCGAACCTACGACCTACAACTCGTAAGTCGCGGCCGATACCACTGGGCCAACACTGCTCTAGGTAGGCGAATCACTTAGTGTAAATTATTATATTACTACTGCTCTCATAACGGTGAAGGAAAACATGACGAAGAAACCGGCATGTCCTAGAACCAAAAATTCGAAGACATGTGCATCTACCAACTTGCTAGATTTCTGTTTTGGCTGCTTCGTTGGTATAGTTGGTAGCTTTTAAGCGTGAATTCTTTGGTTTGATTCCAAGGTCAGACAAAGTGTTGCTGGGTTTCCAAGAACTAAGAAAAAAAAACCGAGTGTGCTTATGACCACACGACTGAAGTGAAACTTCAAATGTATTTGGCTATGAGAGGAAGAGAGAAAGAAAATGTGCGCGCGCACTGCTTTCTCTTACTTATATCCCCCACTCAACTCCCGTTCGCCTCACCCGATCACACTTTTCGTAACGCGTTCGTCAGCTTACTCCCCAAGTCAAGTGTGCGTAAAGAAGTTTCACTTCAAAAACACGTTTTATATTCCGAGACAAAAAAAAAGAATTTCAGACTTTTACAGTTTTTGTTTATGGCTTGTAATCAAGTTATCGTTAACACACACGTTACACACGCACGTCCCACGTTTATCAAATAGATAAACAAGATTATCGAAAAATTCGGTTGAGTTTTCTATTTTATTGTAATTAGTTCATAAGCGACACAATTTGACGAAGTGGGGACTTACTCATCCAACATCCAGTGCGAATGCGGTTCTTAATGTCTTTGGTCTGATCAGTCAGACCATGCCCTACTTGCTGGAGTGACCTTAAGTGCCCGTGACCTTAACTGCACCTTGAATGAACGAAAAAATGCAACTGATGCCGCATTCAACGTGGCCATCTACTGGGTTCAAACTATAATAAGTTTAAAAACTAAAACCCGACTACTGAAAAGGATGAAACAAGAAAGTACCTTCCCGTGGTCGCATGCTACCATAGCTTATATGTATGTTAGTACAGCGGCATGCGAAGGCCACGGGAAGGTACTTTCTTGTTTCATCCTTTTCAGTAGTCGGGATTTAGTTTTTAAACTTATTTTTTATTTAATTATTTTGGGGCTTATGTCATTAATATTTTTGAAATTTGCTAATTATTTTATTTGATACCCCACACAGCATGATTAAAAAAAATTTTTTTTTAGATCATGACATTATGTCCGCTAGAGGGCGCCATATTCAATTAAATGTGACGTCACATAGCCTTTAACCAGCGGACGATCAAGATGCTTCCAACCATACCTCATTTGTCTAATTATGACAAGCAGTTTATAAGTTATGAGGGAACAAATGACCATACATACATACATAATACATACATACCGGTCAAAATCATAACCCTCCTTTTTCCTTCACCGTAGTCGGGTAAAACAAAAACAACGAGGAACAGTACCATCGACACGAAAAGAAGAGAAGAAGTTCATACATTATTAATGATGAGCCATGAGCCTGATGAGATTTCCCACCGGAAACTCCTCAAGAGCCTTAGGGGATGAATTTCGCAAAAACGATGATACAACTAACTTTTACTTAAAAACAGAAGCCAATATACCTACCAACTTAGAAAAAACAATTTAAATATTAAATTAAAATAAGCCATGGCATCAAAGAGATGACCAGTCCCTACTGCCAGCACAGTTCACGAACATAACGTACGGATTAGCACCAATTTTGGGATGCATGAAGAAGCCTCCTCGTGTAGCGCAGTTTATTCCGCCAGTTACTCAACTGAACCGAGCGCTCAGCGCATCCTGGACAGTCACACCCAACATCTTATTTGACTAGCCAATTCTTCCCTTGCGGTGGTAGAGCTAACGCCCGCCTGGTTTGCGACCACCCTCCCGCCGGAGTCCGGCGTCAAGCAGCCTGCTGTGTTTCGTCGATGCGTGGGAGTTCCAGTGCCTTAAGCATCTTCTGGGCACGCTCGTTCCATCATATAATAATAATAATAATAATATGTATGCCGCCCGGATGATGCCGCCACGAGTGCATTCTGGCGCAACATCTGGTCGGTGCCCGTCTGTCACACTGAAGCTGGCTGGATACGGGATGTCGAGCGAGTGTGTGAGACTGTACCAGAGATGGAAACAGTACTAATTACGCCATTAGACGTTGCCAAAGCGGTCCGTCCGTTACCGAATTGGAAATCGCCGGGACCAGACGGACTGCACAACTTTTGGTTGAAATGGCTAATTAGTTCACACACTTGCCTGGCATCTCAGTTCCAGTCATCTTTAGAGTCTGGGTCGCTACCGCAGTTTCTAACAACAGGCGTTACCCACCTGCTCCATAAATCAGGTAGTCCCGCGGAACCCAAGAATTATAGACCGATCACGTGTTTGTCGACGGTTTATAAACTTCTTACATCCATTTTGAGAGCGAAAATTAATACGCACATTGAGAGTAACTCGATTATGTCTGCCTCTCAAAATGGATGTAGGAATGGGTCCCGCGGTACTAAGGAGCTACTCCTCATAGACATGGCCATTAGCCAACAGGTTCGTCGATCCCGCAAGGATATGTCGACATGTTGGATAGACTATAAGAAGGCCTACGACTCGGTGCCACATACATGGCTCATGAGGGTGCTGGAGTTGTACAAGATAGATGCAACTCTACGCACCTTCCTTGAGTCGTGTATGGGGCAATGGAAGACGGTCCTTCGCTATCCAGGATGTCGGCAGATCCAGGGGAATGATGAACCTGTATGGATTAAGCGGGGAATATTTCAGGGCGACAGTTTGAGTCCACTTTGGTTCTGCTTAGCCCTGAATCCTCTAAGCACACTACTGGAGGATTCAGGTCTAGGCTATCGGTTGAGGAGAGGTGGTCAGGTCATATCTCACCTCCTCTACATGGACGATTTGAAACTCTTTGCCCCCAACAAATTGCGTCTGATGGAGCTACTGAAGGTAACTGAAACTTTCAGTAGCGCCATCAAGATGGAATTTGGTGTGGACAAATGTGCAGTCATGCATGTAAAGCGAGGGGAGATTATGGATTCTGAGGGAATTCAACTCTCGGATTCCATAAACCTTAGATCCCTCGCCTCATCTGAAAGCTATAAGTATTTAGGTATGTCGGAAGCGTTAGGCATCAACGATGCTGACATGAAGCAATCGTTAAAGGAGCGTTTCTTTTGTCGCCTGAGGAAGGTATTAATCAGTCTTCTTTCGGGCGGAAATAAGGTGCGCGCCTTCAACGGTTGGGTCATGCCGGTTTTGATGTACTCTTTCGGCATACTCAAATGGACTCAAACCGAACTCGACGTCCTGGATAGAAGGGTCCGCACACTGCTGACTGCAAATCGGATGCATCACCCACGATCATCGGTGATGAGACTGTATATTCCGCGGAAGTGTGGGGGTCGAGGCTTTTTAAATGCAAAGACCCTCCACAACCGCGAAGTGTGCAGTCTCAGGGAATATTTTTTAAAAGCTGAAGTGGGTATGCACCGTGATGTGGTCGCAGTGGACAAGGGGCTCACCCCGCTCTCCATGGCTAAAGAGAACTGGCGCAAACCTGTAATACTTACTACCGATGACCGCAAGAAGGTATGGCAAAGCAAGGAGCTTCACGGGCGCTTCTATCGGGCTCTGCATGAGCCCGGTGTAGATTTCTTAGCGTCCGTATCCTGGTTACGTTTTGGTGATCTTTTCGGGAAAACCGAAGGTTTCGTCTGTGCAATTATGGACGAAGTTATCTTGACGAATAACTACCGGAGACATATTATGAAGGACGGGACGGTTGACGTGTGTCGGGCATGCCACCGTCCGGGTGAGTCTATCAGACATATTATCTCTGGTTGTTCTCGTCTAGCTAACGGCGAGTACTTGCACAGGCATAACCAAGTAGCCAGGATTATTCACCAGCAACTTGCTTTGAAATATAAACTTGTGGATTCTGAGGTACCGTATTACAAGTATGTGCCCGACCCAGTTCTTGAAAATGACCATGCCACGCTGTACTGGGATCGGTCTATCATTACTGACAGGACTATTGTCGCCAATAAGCCTGATATAGTGGTGATAGATCGATTAGCGCGCCGCACAATGATTGTCGATGTTACCATTCTACATGACGGGAACCTCGTGAAAGCTGAGAAAGAGAAACAAGTTAAATATCTCGACTTAGCACACGAGGTTGTTGACATGTGGAATGTGAGCTCGGCTATCATTGTGCCGATTGTCGTATCGGCCAATGGCCTTATGGCCGAAAGCCTCGATCAACATCTGTCGAGGCTCTCGTTAGGCGGTTGGATCAAGGGCCTGATTCAGAAGGCAGTACTCCTTGATACGGCTCGTATTGTGAGGAGGTTCCTGTCTCTGGAGCCCTAACCACCGGTAGCTTGGACTCTGCTCCCGACACCGGCGGAATACTATTTTTTATATTTTTAAATGTTTTTTATACTTATTTTTTATATTTTAAGAAATATTTAAAAATGTAAAATAATATGTACATAAATAAATAAACGAAATAATAATAATAATAATAAATTTTTATTGGAATAAAATAGTGTATACCTCATCCATCGCTTTCCATCAGGTGTGATCGAGGCTAAGAGCGGGCCTATTCAGGAATAAAAAAAAACAATCAACTCACAGCACTTAGAGATGTTAAACGACATTGCCAAAATATATTGCAGACCCGCTGGGTATTACGGCGTAACACACAAAATGACAATTTTGATCGCAATTTTTGGGTTTCATTTTGAAAATTCACCCTCGTCCATTGCGGGGCCTGTGGCTAAGTTATAACAGCCGCACGGGTCGATGGATCAGGTTAAGCTACGCTTGCCGCGGTTGGTCCGTGGATGGGTGACCATCTTTACATACCAAGACCCCTCCGTGCCTCGGAAAGCACGTTAAGCCATTGGTCCCGGCTGTCATTCGTGGATCTTTGACAGTAGTTACGGGTCGTCAGTAGCCCGAAAGTCTGACCACCATGCACCAGTCTTACCAAGGGGTTTCGTATTACCCAGTAACTGGGTTGTGAAGGTCAGATAGGCAGTCTCTCCATGTAAAATACTGGTACTCAGCTGCATCCGGTTAGACTGGAAGCCGACCCCATCAACATAGTTAGGAAATGTTTAGGCAGATGATGACCCTCGTCCATTGCGTTATTTACGTTGTTGAACAGTCGAATTTTTACCCGACTGCGCCAGAAGGAGGGTTATGTTTTTTTCAAACCTATGAAGCAATATTCTTCAAAACTCGGACTGTGATTAAAAGTGTATGACGCAATAAGGTTCCGTTTAGAAGCATGCCATACAAAAACGCTTTTACTTCAACATTCCAAGGCAAAGGCTACACTGTCGATGGTTTTCTCTTCCCGCCACCTGTCATAGAGTAGTCGCTGGCATGCGGCAGCTGGTGTTATTGTATGTATCGAGCATGCGCCGTGGATACACTGGTCACGTGCGGCGCTGCGCGTGAGTCAGTCTGTGGTCATGCTGGAGAGGATGTTGGGTTACTGGATGTGGTAGAGCGTCTTTGTTCTGTCGAGTTATAAGTGTGATTTTACCTCAAGTCATCAAAACAAAAGAGTTTGAGGTTTGTTTAAGAACTGTTATGTCAGGAATGTTTAATTAAAATGGTGTACTTACTTAGTTTACTTCTTTTTATCCTGCTGGGTGATTGCGTTACACAGTAACAGTAGGAATGGCTTTCATTTAGACAGTTCAACAACATCCATTTCGTTATTTACGTTGTAGAACAGACACATTTTTCGAACATATGAAGCAATGGATTAGCAATATCCTTAAAAATGATTCAGATTGTAATTGATTTGATGATTGCGTGTGGTGTTACGCAATTAGTATGCAGTTTTCATGTGTCGTAAAAGGGGTGATTTTAATCGAAATTAAGCCTGAGAACTTGTTATTTATATGGTTGTACACAATTAGAATAAGACCTTATTGTATGCACTTTGTGTTATTATGTTAATAATAAAGACTTTTAAAATCAATCAATAAATCGATATTCATCCTATTGGGTTGGTCCTTAGATATTCGCAGACAATAGGACCACTGAGGACAGGGCACAGATCACATATGCCCCCTAGAGAATTTTTTTTAGGAGGAGACATCCTACACCATAAAAGTCCCATAAAGTCTTGGGTAAAGTTCCAATCCTAATCCCAACTAATATTATAAATGCGTTTGTTTGTTTCCTTTTCACGCCTAAACCACTGACCCGGTCTTCCTGAAAATTTACATATACGTTGTCAGGAGTACAGAAACGGACATAGGGTACCTTTCATCCCGAAAAAAAGTGCTATTCCCGAGGAAAACAACAATAACGTTATTATGATAATAGATGGCGCCACGTGTATTGTTGTTTTTTTTTTTTTTTTCTCGGGAACAGCATTTTTTTTCGAGATGAAAGGTACCCTACATGTCCGTTTCTGTACACCTGACGACGATATGCAAAATTTCAGGATGATCGGTTCAGTGGTTTAGGCGTGAAAAGGTAACAAACAAACTTAGGTACTTTTAGTTAGGGTAGGATTTCACACGCCCCCCCGGTGGGTTCCCGCATTGTCGAGGCGGGGGGGCTCAGTAGCCGTGGCTTGGACACCCACGGTGAAGCGAAGTGGAACCCGAGGAGGGGCCGCTCGTCAGGGCTTTTGCCGGTAAGCCGACGACGTAGCGGCCAACAAGTAGGTTGCGGTGCCGCTTGAGCGACATCGCAGCTGAGGCGGGCCGCGATGTCGTATCGGAGGCATCGCGGCTGAGGGTTGGAGGCCGCGGTGGGAGAGGAGTGCCGGTATTGCGGTGCGCCGCTCTCCCTACCTTCCGCGGCCTTGACGGGGTCGCCACCGTCCGTTGGCGGACGCGGTGGGGCCGCAGAGGAAGAGGAGTGTTGGTATGACGTTGGCCGCTCTCCCTATCCTCTGCGGCCGAAAATTGGCAGGCGGCGGGGCCAATGACCTGACCCGTCGCAGGGGGACCAAGGGTGCCCAGACACGGGGTCGTCTGGCGCCCATGTGCTGGTTTGGTCCCTGGGGTGGTCACGGCGTGCTATGTGTTCTGGTGCGCCGGTGATGGGGAATACTCCCCAGAGGAGGATCCGGTGACGGACAGCCGCGGCGGGTTCACGGATGAGTGCTAACGCGTGCCCGTGTTCCCGCCGTAAGCGGCAGAGGAGAACACCGTGGAGTTTTAGTGGGTTGGAGTCCCACATAACTGCACTATCTCCCCGTGGTAGTGCAGAATGCATGAGCATTTCTCCACGTTAAAAAAAAAAAAAAAAAAGGATTTCACACGTACGAAGTCGCGGGTAGCAGCTAGTACACAATAATCTGAAGAAAACCGAACTCAGCTTGTTTAAAAAAGACGGGTTGCACTCCGGGAGTGCCGGCAGAAGTGAAAACTTGAATATTAACGTTGAAATAAATCAATTATTAATTGAATTAATATAACTAAGTTTTTTTCACTATTTCTGCGTCACTTTTTTCATTAATCGATGCACTTTGTTCAATTTCCATTTTTTGAAACACTTTATATACACGAATTTTACGAATACACAGCAGTGTGGCTACTACACAGACGGTCGAGCCATCAGCTGTCCATCCACGTCCGCGTCCGCGTCCACCATCACCATCACATCACATCACATCACCATCGCCATCGCCATCACCATCACCATCACCATCGTCATTGCCATCACCATCGCCATCACCATCGCCATCACCATCGCCATCACCATCACCATCCATCCATCCATCCATCCATCCATCCATTATCGTGTCTCACTTCGGTTGGCGCCGCCGTAGAAAGAGATGGGGGGGGGGGAATCTCTCCTGACGGTCACGTGTCCTGACGCGATGCCCTGACGCGAGTTTAACATTTTTTCCCCATTACAAAAAGTGTTCAACGCCGCTAAAGAAGTTTTCACTTCAAAAACATTTGATACGCAGTCTTTTAATGAACCTGCTATTCAGTTGTTAGCCAACCTAAAACCTATTGGCGTGTGCTAGCTGATATAGGGCAAATAATTTAATTTAATGATTTGCGTTTCGTGGTCTTAATGACTTATTATTGTATAGAATGAAGTTCTTCTAACTGAACAGACAGCTGTGCCGCTGAGGAGTTTGTTCTTCTTTTCCAGCTAAAGCACTAGAAAGTGGTGAAGGGCGGGCGTTTTGGGGGACTACTTTAGATAAAATAGTGGTATTATTTACAAGTTAGTATTCTAAAACAGACGCAAAATAAAATGGACATAATTATGGCTGTTTGGTCATCTGCCATCGCCATTTTATTTTAACCATTTTTTTTTTCCATTTTTTGTCCATTTTTATTATTTTTTTTTAAAGCGCCAAGCTCGAGGCTGATTATCTAATCAGCCTCGAGCTTGGCGCTTTCATTTTTATTTTTTCTCAAAAATCAAAGTGACACTTCGTCGCATTGTCATTATGAACCATGAAGACGCAGTGACTGCAGTTGAAAGGGCTGTGGTAGAGAACCCCAGGTAAAGGAAGCGTTACCAGGCAAGATCAGAAGATTCTTCGTTTTCAATGAAGGAGTGGCCTTTCCTAAGTGACTCATTATTGTTTTCCGACATCCACGCGAACGAAGTCGCGGGCACAGCTAGTAAGTAACAAGTCTTGTGTAATGCTGACGTTCACAAAAGCGCCGACTCTCAGCCTAGTTTGTATAAACGTCTTTTGACAGAATAAACTTTAAATACTTTATCAATGTGAGGTAGCTTATCCAGTTATCTTCTACATCTTCGTATTGGAAACAATTTAATGCTAAAGCCGGCTTTTGACTGCGGGATGTAATATATATTACATCCTGGAATATATATTTCATCCCGCAGTTGCTGTTCACACTGAAAGATATATATATTGGAACAGTTCAGTTTCGATCACCACTGTGTCATCACGTTCTTTATCAAAACGGTTGAATTATAAAATGGATAATATGGAGATTGTTTTGCTTGATTCCTTCTATAGTTCATCAGACGACGACGATGCTGTATTCGATTTACATTTATCATTGTTAACAAGAAAAAAATATAATAAACGTCGATTCTGGATATCGAATCATATTAGACTAAGAGAAGATTATGGCGAATTTCGGCTTTTTTAATGAACTCGATGAAGAAAAGTTTTTTAATTACTACAGGATGAATAAAACAAAATTTTTCGAACTTCATGCTATGATTGAAGATGACATTATGAAGCAAGAGACGCATTTACGCAAAAGTACTCTTCACTGTTAGTCGCCCATAAGCAAGGATATTTCCTAACGCTTTCTATAAAATGTTCCATAATATGCGTAGGTAAGGATTGCGTACTATAAACAAACAAAAACGAAAATTCAAAACACGAGGTCTACAGTCTGCACCGTTCCGTTCAAAGTGAGGGCGAGGCAGGGGGAGGTGCGGTGTCCGGGGACGTGAGGTAAAATATACAGCTCCTCTTTATCGCCCAGTCGGTCGAAAAAATATTTATAGTTTGGGATATAATATATATTACAGCTTAGTGTAAAGAGGTTGCTTAAATAGCATGGTGAGCGATATTGAATTATATCTCGTGATGTAATATATATTACATTACATCCCGTAGTCAAAAGCCGGCTTCATACTGCGCTACTGTACGTCGCGTGGCGCTCGCGCAGATCGTTAACATATGACCGTGCTTGTGAGTTGTGACTCACGCGCATCGTGATTCATGTCACATTTACTTTTAAGGGTCAGCAGAAGTATAGGTACCGTCGATGTTTAGTCTTACCATCATTTATACCTCTTATTTAACCTAACATAACATCACGCCTGTATTATACCCCAGAAGGGTGAGAAAAAGGTGTGTAGCGGTATCTACAACGCCACATGCGAACAACACGGCATTCTTACTGACGTCACGCAAAATCCTGCATCTCGCAAGCAGAGTTTACCGCGCAACTAGCATAAACACAACGGCCCGACATGAATCATCGGGCAGTTGCCCGCCAGATACAACACCCGTCTGGTCGGAGCGCATACCTGGTCATCACCCTCAGCCTCATCATGTTTATGGGCCATGTAATAGTGGGCGAGCCTATAACCATCAACCGGGCACAAATCCAGATTCCGAGCTGCTCCTAATGGAAAACCCGATGACACTATGCCTGAACTAGGAATCGAATTTAAGACTTCATGCTCATGACCACGTTTCAGTGACATAGGTCATCACTGGCAACACGCACTTTTCAAAGACCTTCGTCTTGAGACACTGCGGTGCGGACGAGAAGATATTGCGTAGCTTCCCAAACGCTGCTCAGACGCACTTCATCTGACCCACCTATTTTCCTAAATACTTGCTCTTCACCATAACAAATGTTCTTCATAATTAGTTCGTCAACAGACAGGACAGAATGCACACTTTAACATTATGTACAAAAACTACCTACAAAATATTCGTTTTGTAAATCGAACTTGTAGCACAAGGGTCAATCGTTCCACCACTGCACTTGAATATAACCGTCAAAATGTCCACAGATAATATTCGAGTATACCGCACTAAATCAAATGTCTTTTTTACTTTTCCACCAGTCGCCAGCTGGACCGGTACTGATCTGTCGCGCGTCGCCAGCATCCCGTACTGATTCCATCACAATATCTGAAACAATACTATAAGCTTGTCTTTGTTTAAGGCGCCATATTGTTTCGCTACATTGAATATCAATCGTTGTCTGTGAAGACTTTACACCATTATCATCTAGAATGAGACTCGTGATCATTATTCAATTGTTTATCTGTGTGAACATGACTTGAAGGTGGCTCATCAGTAGCAAGCTATGCTACGCTGTGTTTTTTATTAATGGCATTTTGGCTAGCCCGGTCAAGCAGCCGACAACCTCCTAAGTAAACTTAGGAGGTCACTGGGCGTCGGCGGAGGGCGGATAACGCCGTCTTCCAGCCCCCCTAAATGGGTCCAAGGGCGACGAACTCTGGGCCGTCCGTCACCCCCCATACATCAGGACCCGAGGTGGCGGCGAGTAGTGTTCCACGCGCGCCCCTCGTAGACGTCGACCCGACCCGAGGAAGCCTGCAGTAGCGTGCCGGCACCAGTCGGAGGTTGCAGAAGGATCGTACGTTCCCGCGACACCCGGCGTAGCAACATTGAGATGGTTTTTAGTCAGTAAGTCTGACAGACCCCTCCGTCCACCCCAGGGTGGAGGACATCAAAAACAGGGGGACAGAAAAAAAAGGGAGGTTGTCGGCTGCTTAACCGGGCTTGCCTGTTTGTGTCTCAATAAATTAAGGCCTCCAGTCTGGGCTAAACAACTTAAAATCTAAGCGACTACACGCTAAAGGCATTCCTTGTGGGGGAGGCCAGCAAGAGACGGGCTGGATCGGATTACGATACGCTGTGCTGTGTGTGGTGCTGCATTTAAGGAGCAATGCACTGCGTTACCATGACAACGCTCCTCACCGTGTTCCCTCACGCTTCTTTTACGTCTATCTCACTTGCACATGTCACATTATCACGCTGACTCGAGCATCACAGCGCAGCATATCTTGACGTTGATTGGTCACCTTTAACACTAATACAATACAACTATTGGCATGTAACACAGCTTAGTAGTATCACCCAGGTTTCACCACATAGCACTGTATTTTGAGAGATAAGAGCGTAGATTTTTTTTTTGCCACGTTGGTAGTCGTGCCCTAAACCTCCGCTTGTAGTTTATAATATAAACTAGTGTTACTGACACAGATATTTGGCACAAATACGTGAAGGTTGCTCGCATTTATCGTATTATATCATCGGCGTACCTAATGTTGCTGTCCTGTCGGTCTTCTAGAGACTTTACTTCGGAGAGTGTGCACAGGAGCTCCACGACCTGATCCCACCATCGCCCTTATACTACCGGACGTCCTGCAGGGTACCATCCACACTTGGTTGATATCCCGACCAGTCGTACTCAGCGCTTCTCCTGCATATTTACTATGCGCACAGCCAAAGTATGGAACTCTCTGCCAGCGTCTGTGTTACTTTCCACATTTAACCCCTCAAAATTTCAAAGCAATAGTGAATAGGCATCTTTTGGGCACGCTCGTTCCACTGTAGACTGTCATTTATCGCTTTCCATCAGTGGCCGTCATCCTCGGCCCCCGTCACCCACTGATGTCGTTAGTGTTAGTGCCTTTTCACACGTCCCGGTTGCCGGGTAGCCGGTGCCAGGTACCCGGCGGCGAATTGTATAGCCATGTACATACACCAGCACAACAACCTACTACAATCTGTCAAATTTCTTTAATACATTTTCAACTTTATCGCTATAGCATAAGGTTCCAAGTTGTTTGGGGAAATTTGACAGTTTCGGGAAGCTTGATGTGCTGGCGTCTGTACGCCGGTAACTACATGTGAAAGCCGGCGTAGTTTGCCTGGCAAGTGTTACCGAATAGTCGGCACCAGCTACCTGGTTGCCCGGACGTGTGAAAAGGCACTTTCACTCTGCGTCTGTGATCGTCTGTGGCCGTAATCCTCTGCGCCCGTCACTCTTTGTGGTCGTAACCCGCCCGTCATCATCTGTAGCTGTAACATCCTGCGCCTGGCACTATCTGTGTCCATCAACATAACAGCCGCAGTACCTCTAGAGAGGCCCGATAGGAACACAGTGCGCTACCATTTTGGGCCTGAGTTTGTTCAGGTGACAAACTGATGCTCTATGGGGTAATTGACTAACATATTAAAATTCACACAGTAGGTGCCTGAATATGGGCGTCGCCACCGAGGCAGGCCTAAGAAACGCTGGCGTGACGATTTAGACTCATTCCTAACCGACTGGACGGAGAAGACACAGCACAAGGAAATGTGTAAGAAAATGGGGGAGGCCTTTGCTCAGCAGTGGGATAGTACAGGCTAATGGAATTTTTTTTAATTAAAATTAGCATTGGCTTCCATTTTGACAGTTCGACAACATTCATTGCGTTATTTACGTCGTTGAGCAGACATATTGATCGAACATATGAAGCAATGGATTATCAATATACTTCAAAATTATTCAGATTGTGATTAGTAGCGCAATTAGGGTGCTGGTCCACTTACATTTCGTTCCCATTAAGAATGAGTTGACCTGCTACAATTGAGAGCATAGAATAATATTAATTACTAGCTGACCCGGTGAACTTTGTACCGCCTCAGAATTAAATAATGTGACAAAGTTCAATAGACACGTGGTGCCATCTATTATCATAATAACGTTATTGTTGTTTTCCTCGGGAACAGCACTTTTTTTCGGGATGAAAGGTACCCTATGTCCGTTTCTGTACACCTGACAACGTATATAATGCAAAATTTTAGGATGATCGGTTCAGTGGTTTAGGAAAAGGTAACAAACAAACGGATTTATAATATAAGTTAGAAACAGTCTTGAATACAAAATAATTTATTTGGATAAGAATTAATACAAAGGTATGGATAACGTGGTCTGATTTTGATCTGCATTTCTATCAACTTTTAAAATGTAAAAAAGTAGTTATAGTGACATAACTACAATAGTTGGACAGTCTTGCGAAGTTTTTTGTAGATATGTTCTATAATATTGTAGAACATTTTTTTGTTCTATCATCAATACTTTCCGCAGCGCATGCGATGAAAGACATTTTATGGCTATTTTTTTTACACCTTGGGTTGGTTTTAGTAGGAATTTCTAAGGATCCCTAATTTTTTCTAGTAATAAATATAGCCTATGTTACTCAGTGATAATGTAGCTTTCTAACGGCAAAAGAATTTTTGAAATCGGTCCAGTAGTTTTTACGTTTATTCGTAACATACAAAAATACAAATCTTTCCTCTTTATAATATTATATTATTATTAGTATAGATAGTGTAGATGTAGATTGGGATTATTTGTAAGCCCTACAAATGCGATTCAAATTGGTCATCACATCGGGGAAAATAGCAAGAATAAAATCAAAAGCGTGAAACCCTGTATTGCAAGTGGCTTTGTATAGATTGCTACTACAGCATGGCGCTCATAATTATTATAAAACCGCAAAAGGAGCTTACCTACGTAATAATACAGGCATATTGTTTTATTGTTTTCCTGTAAATACACGTAACAAAGCGGTGGTGACCCAGTAATAATTATAGTAATCTCAGAATGGTTAGACTGTTAAATTTCGAGCGGCCATTGTTGATGTTTGTTGTTTACATCTTTGGAAAATTTAGCGCGGCCGGACCATAGACAGTATAATTTGTTATTATTTACTAAATAACAAATTTCTAAATTCTATCAAGCCTGCCTTGATAATACATGCAAAGCAAGTAGCGTGCCGATCGCTGTGTCGATCATTAATGTCTGATTCATGATAGTCATGACTCACAGCAGTACATTACTATGTATTTCTCGTATTATGTTCCTATAGACATTACACATAACACTGATGACATACACTTTATACAGCCGAATGCGCGTCCGTGAAGTGTATCTGTTACCGATAGAATACGGAATACGTTAATGTGCGCATTAACTAGGTAATCTACAAATTACAGGGTACAATCCGTTAAATTATGAAATATGTTACCGGTCAAACCCGATTTTAGGATGAACTAGTTTTGACTAGGCCAAACCAGTTCTCATTCGCTCGCGTTTTGCAACCTCAATAATTTTTTTTTACAAAAATACATACAACGGACTTCAAAAAAAAAAAACACTACAAAATGATAAATAACTTTAATTTAGGAAGTCGGTGTCGTTGGTTCCGCATTTTCGTTTTTTGACACCGACTTCCGAAATTAAAGTTATTTATCATTTTGTAGTGTTTTTTTTTATTTTGAAGTCGGTTGTTTTTTTGTAAAAAAAAAAATCTATTTATCAGTTTTTAGTTGTACCTACCCCACACAAATTCAATTAACAATAGTGTATTGAAGACACCGACTAGAAGAATCATCAAAATTCGCATAGAAATGCCGGAGAGGCAGTACATGCATATAACTTCATACATAAGAATAATTACCTAATGAATTATGTATTAAAACCTTCCTGAAAATATGTAGATCACATTAATGAAAGAATTATCAAAATCGGTTCAGTAGTTTTTGAGATAATCGCGGACATACAAACATACATACATACATACGGGTCGAATACAGAACCTCCTTTTTTGAAGTCGGTTAAAAATAGTTAGGAAAAGGCTAGGCAGATGATGATGTTAAGTATTTAAAAGGTCAATGACTGACTTAAATGTAAAACGACACGTACTTATTATTAATATACATACGTCGCCGCTCCTATGACACAGAGTAGACGCTATGTCAACGTCATTTGAGATAGTGTCCTATGGTATGACGTAGGAGGATTAGAATAGTATGGAACACAAGGAAGGAGGAAGGTTACAGTTAGCTATTAAACACCATAGCGCGTATGTGATGATGGTTGTTTACTATTTGACAGGTTGTGACTCCAGAGCACCTGCCAGCCATTGAATTTACGTCAAAATGAAAATATTTTATATATATATATGTTACCGGCCAAACCCGATTTCAGGGCAAACTAGTTTAGCCTAGGCTAAACTAGTTCCGTCGACATAGGAAGCAAGGGCGAGCGAAGGGCACCCCGAGGTTCGGTTTGGTTAGGTTACTTTAAACCCTTTACACAGAAATAGGGGCCCCGCGAAGCGGGGCTCCGTCGACATAAGATCCAAGGGCGAGCGAAGGGCACCCCCTATCGCGTATAGGAAGAACTAGTTTAGCCTAGGCTAAACTAGTTTGTCCTGAAATCGGGTTTGGCCGGTAACATATATAATTCAACGACCTGACTGAGATATCAACGCACAGCCTAAACCGCTGGTCCTAGGGATATGAATTTTGGAGGGTGTGTTCTTTGTGAAGAGCAGGTATCTAAGAAGAAGGGGTTTTTTGATATTCAAACTTTAAGGGGGGAAAAGGGGGGATTTTGTTTGTATTCAAAATCTTATTCCTTGAGTTATGTCCTTGAAACTTGTCCATACTTATCTAAGTAAATTATGAAGTTTGGCATATTTCGTTTTTCTAAACTACCCCCTAAAGAGGGATTGGGGGGTGTCAAAATTTGTATGGAAGAATTTTAACGCGCTGTCCGATTAGCTCGAAACTCAGTATTTATACTTAAGACTAAAAATTAAGAATTAAGTTGTATCAGGGTTTTTCGAAAATCTACCCCTAACAGCTAATTTCACATAAACCTACATGGGTACTTATGAAACGTCAGAAGCTAGGTGCACGGTTCCAATTGGTCGTTTCCTATGGATAAGAGTCGGCAACAAACTCCACGGTTACCCTTAAATAAAATGTAATACTTTACAAAGTAAATATTCATGTCATTGTACATTACAGGGTGTCCCTGGAAGTATGGATCAAATCGAATAGGGACGTGGGCAAGGTCATTTCCAAACGTTTTAGCAAAAAAGAAAAAAAATACTAAAAAAAATACTAAAAAAAAATTACTAAAAAAAAAGAGAAAAAAGATCGAATTCGTGAAAACTATCAGGGCTATCAATTTATTTTTTTTAGATAGCCCTGATAGTATTTTTTTATGATTCATTTCTTTGAACATTAAGCGAAGTGATTGAAAAAAAAAATTAAAATCGGTCATAACTTTTGAACCGTAAAAAAATTCACTGACATTCTCAGGGTTAAAAAGTTTGGAAATGACCTTGCCCACGCCCCTATTCGATTTGATCCATACTTTCAGGGACACCCTGTATATAAAATTCATCAACGTCAATGTGTGGTTGTATAAAATAACGGACATTATCTTTGAGGACCATGTAAATTGGTGTGTGAAATGGTCTTTTGAGGACAGAACACACAGATCGAGTGGACCTGTCCGTCAGTGCACGCGTTTGTCCTTAACCGTGCCGCTCAACCATTACGCAAATTACCTAAAATCTAGTGTAAGTACACTACAGGTGATGCTAACTTGTTTACTTGTGATTTTCCCTCCTGTGGCATTTAGTTGGGGGAAATATTCAATGCGTCAGTTCCATTGTTTTACAAGGCATCCATTTATTATTGTAAACAAGGAAAGATTTCCCTATGCCAGGGGATTTTGATTAGTTTATTATAATAAGTAATAGTATTTATTTCATTATTTTATTTTTTGTATAGTTTTAGTTAAGTTAGGTTTTAATTTTGTTATTTTTGTTAATTAAGGATATATTATTGTTTTTAGAGATTAAAAATTTGATTATTTTATTTATTTATTACATACAAACGTTATCAGTAGGTAGATTGTACAACTAGTGCATAAAATGGCTCGTTTATGCCCGAGATAAACACTCTGCTTTTTGCTTCGATTGCGACAAAATGAAACAGACGTAAAGTTTTTGTTCACTGTTCAAAAATGTCGCAAAATTGAAGAAGAGAATAGCTGATTCCCACCACGAAACTTTATAGCTTTTTTTTTTAATTTTCAACATGTGTCATTCGACTTGGGTACCTACTTCATACTGCTAAGTCATAAAAAATTTCTTTGCGTTTTTTTAAATAATAAATGACAGCTATATATATAAAACCAGATATAAATCTGTTTTTTTTTTTTTTTAAATTAAATTAACGATAGAAAACACGGAAGTGATATAAATTAAAGGAAATCAAATAAAATAACGACTTTAATTTACGAAGTCAGGATCAGGTTGTCAACATTATTCTCCTCAACATGTCTTTTTCTTCCATACTCCTCTATTAGTCGTCATCTCGGTAGTCTCCCCCTTTCTAACCATATCATCATTCACACAGTCCATCCATCGTTTCTTTGGTCTTCCCCTACTCTTATAGCCATCGACATTCATACTCAAAACTCTCCTTACGACATTTTCCTCATTGGTCAGTGTTAGGTTGTACGTAGATTAAAATATGTTTCGCGACCGTAACACATTATAATCACTTGAATCAGCAATACAACCAGTGGCGTGCATTGGTTTTCAGAATAGGTAGGCGCTAGGCCGGGTCTAGTCTAGGCAAACGCGGTCACTAATCAGAAAAAAAATAAGGTCAAAAGTGTAATTGAAGTGAAACTTCTTTACGCGCGCTTGACTTGGGAAGTAAACTGGTGAACGCGTTACGAAAACGTGTGATCGGGCGAGTAGGGAAGGTACGTATTTATGCTACCGGGTTTTTACACCAGGTATTTGCTTCCAAGTACGCACATCAGGTACCGACCCAAAATACTTGCAAGACTATAAAGTATCTTATACGGCTACTCGCTCAAATACGTAGGTACTCAACCGCGTTAGTTTTCGCAAATGCGATCATGCTCCTTATCAGTAAGAGTCTACGGAACAATTTCGTATGCAAGTATTTTGAAGTGAAACTTCTTTACGCGCGCTTGACTTGGGGAGTAAACTGGCGAACGCGTTACGAAAAGTGTGATCGGGCGAGGCGAACGGGAGTTGAGTGGGGGATATAAGCAAGAGAAAGCAGTACGCAAGCATATTTTCTTTCTCTCTTCCTCTCATAGCCAAATACGTTTGAAGTTTCACTCCAGTCGTGTGGTCATAAGCACACTCGGTTTTTTTATTTGAGTAGGCATGCCTACTTAAGGGTGATAAATTGCGAAGGTCGAACGTCATGGTATTACGCGAGAGACGTACGTATTTTAAATTTAGTCGTATTAACTTGAACGAGTAAAGACCAATGACAATGTGCGAATAGTACGGGAGCCGAGTAGGCCGTCCGGCGACTGCCTACTGCCGCGCGTGTTTGTATGAAGATTTTGTTTTTTGTTAGGTATGATAATTTAGTGAGCTTCTTAATTGTGGGGCACACACACTAAAATGTAATTGACAGGCTTATGTTGATATATCAAGGTAGGCATTGCTTATATGCCTATATGCAATGCACGCCACTGAATACAAGTCTCCAACAACACCAACCAGTCCTACAGTCGCAACTTGTGGTTATATTTGCGGTTTCATTCATAATTTTTGCACGTAATTCAGATTATTTACATGCGTCGCCGGCGCAGGTTTTAGGTGCAATGACGCATTATTAGCAGAAGTTATTAAATATTTTTATTTTTACTTTTAATAGGTATAGGTACTGTTTAGTGCACTGCATTGATATCCACATACATACATAATCAGCCTATAATGTTCCCACTGCTGGGACGCAGGCCTCCTCTCGGTAAGAGGGAATGGGCCGTAATCTACCACGCGGGCCCAGTGCGGATTGGTAGATGTCACATGTCTTCGAATTTTTGGTTCTAGGACACGCGGTTTCCCTCACGATGTTTTCCTTCACCGTTTTGAGAGCAGTGGTGATGAAATAATGTACACAAAGTAAAGCGCCTGTCTGGGTTCGAACCTACGACCTTACAACTCGTAAGTCGCAGTCGTTATCACTGGCCCACCACTGCTCCACATCGAAGGAAAAATAACAACAATTACTTTAAGTATTACCACACCCCGGACACTCCATACAACGCTCGCAAAATAATTACCTACTACTACTACATTAAAAAATGACGTTTGTATACGTATGAATGTGTGCGTGAGGTACTTGTATTTGCGAGCGCTCTTTGTTAAAGAACTGCGACGGTAACCTCGAAGTGCGGGGTGAGGTGCGGTAACTGATGTTAGTGTGGGGAAGGGAGTGGCCTTTCTGTACGTAGTACTTTAAGTATTCTGTGCCCTACTCCAGCAGGGTAATTGGGTAACACCACGGATATCTATGGGTAACACACTATCAGTAGCATTGGCTTTCATTTTGACAGTTCATCATTCATTGCGTTATCTACGTTGTTGAGCAGACGATGTTTTAGAACGTATGAAGCAATATCCGAAAAATTTTATTTGACGATAGTTGACATATCGTATCATAAAGTATCTTCATTGACCACCCCGCGCCGGGGTCGGGTCGCTAGTAGCTACTAAGATAGTTTCCCACAGTGTTGATGATTCACAAATGTCAGGTGTCAAACGTTTAACAAGGACAATAACAAAGACATTGAGTGCACTTACTTTTGTATATGTCGCTGTTATCTTGATGATTCGGTCAGCGTTCATAATTACCGGACGTTATGGCTAATTTGGAGTGGTTTGTCAACTCGTCGTACATGCCTACGGCTCATTTGGGACGACTTGACGAAAATCAAAATAAATTTTATTTTCATTCTGCAAGTCGTCTCACGTTATTATCAAAATGAGAAAAGGTACAATCAGCAGCAATAGTGTTAGTGTGGAAATAATTAAAAAACAACAAAACAACAAAATCCATACTAATATTATAAATTCGAAAGTAACTCTGCCCGTCTGTCTGTATGTTACCTTTTCACGCCTAGATCACTGAACCGATTTCGATGAAATTTGGTATAGAGATAGTTTGAGTCCCGAGGAAGGACATAGGATAGTTTTTATCCCGATTTTCCCACGGCATCGACACTTATGCGGGTGAAACCGTGAAGCGCAGCTAGTTTTTAATAAACTGAAGTTAAGTTGGAACTAAATTATTTGTTTCTACTATGCATGAATAATACACAATCAGTTGATATATTTAGTTACTAGCAATACAGTCTTCAGAAAACACTAGCGTGCAATAAAATAGGCCCACCCCATTGGACACAGTCATGCTAATTTTGATAAAGGCATGATATTAATACGAAATGCATGCGGAAATGGCCAATTATATTGCACGCAAGTGTATTTACTGAAAACTGCTGCTGCTGCAACCAGTAACTACATTATCAACTTATTGTGTATCATAATAGAAGATAATAATTTCGTTACTGTTAAAAACGAACCACACGCCAGTGTATCAATATCATGCTTTTTTCGAAATTAGTTTAACTGTGTACCAGCACAGAATACTTAAAGTACTACGCACAGAAAGGCCACTCCCTTCCCCGCACTAACATCAGTTACCGCACCTCACCCCGCACTTCGATGTGTTCGTCGCCTGCTCTTTAACAATGGCGCTCGCAAACACAAGTACCTCACGCACACATTCATACGTATACAAACGTCATTTTTTAATGTAGTAGTAGTAGGTAATTATTTTGCGAGCGTTGTATGGAGTGTCCGGGGTGTGGTACCAGTTTAATAAGTATCGGTGAAGTTACAAGCACATAATATAATCATTATTTTGGCACTAATCATAATTTTAGCCCTAGAAAACGGATGCGTGCTTTTGCGTTAGGTTACCAATACCGTAATTATTAAAAATAAGTTTAAAAACTAAAACCTGACTACTGAAAAGGATGAAACAAGAAAGTACCTTCCCGTGGTCGCATGCTGCTGTACTACGCTGTACTAACATATTATAAGCTATGGTGGCATGCAACCACGGGAAGGTACTTTCTTGTTTCATCCTTTTCAATAGTCGGGTTTTAGTTTTTAAACTTATTTTGTATTTAATTATTTTGGGGCTTATCTCAGTAATATTAATATTTTTGAAATGTGCTAATCAAGCCCTTTCATTTGATAGCCAACAAGGTACGATTAAAAAAAAAGACAGGTTGCACTCCGGGAGTGCCGGCAGAAGTGAAAACTTGAATATTAACGTTGAAATAAATCTATACTAATATTATAAAGAGGTAAAATTTGTAAGTTTGTAAGTTTGTAAGTTTGTATGTAATGGGTAATCTCTGGAACTCATAATCCAATTCTAAAAATTTTTTAACTGGCAGAAAGCTACATTATTCCTGAGTGCTATAGGCTATAAATTGTTTCTATAGCATGTATATTAACCGAGCTATCACAACTTTTGTCTATCAAGTCGGAAAAAAATACCACATAAAACAGAATTATTTGCGTGCGCTGCCTAAACAGTTGCTTAAAATTAAAAACAATGTATGGCTACCTGGTTCGTCTTCATTATTTCTACAAAAAAGTCCGCGATACCATATCTCTATCTTTTATATTTTATCTTTTATACTTCTTTTATTGCATTAAAAAAAATTTTTTTCGGTATACTTACGTTTGGTTGATTATTTGAGCAACAAAATATTAATTCTTATGACAATAAATTATTTCAGTATCACAAGAACATCATACAGATAAGATTTGCCATTTACAGTATATCAATTGGTCATACAGTTTCGGAGATAATATAAAATTACTAAAACGCAAAATGCCCCTAGCATAACTTTCATTGTGCAGACGTTTTACCTATTTGCCCATAGATGGCGTTCTGCAATTACGTCATTTTTCTGAATCGCGGTGTTAAGACTTTCCGTAGATTGATGACCCTCTCGAATTTTTATGCCCACGTTAGTTGGATTGGAGTTCCATACGAACGATTCGATTATGAGCACGGAGATTATGAGGTATCTATTAGACTATTAGATACCTCATATTCGAAAATATCGTAATTTCGTTGTACGTTTGTTTTCATTGTTTTGTATGTTCGTAGTTTCGTACTTCGTTCTATCGTAATAATCGATACGAGTTAAAGTTATTCGATATTACCGATTACGATTGTTTTGTTTTGTAAAGGCGGACGGTGTTCGAGTCGCTCTCCCTTTGTTCGTAATTGTTTTCAAGTCTGTGCGTAGTTTGTCGAGAGCATGCCTAAAAGGAAATCTCAACTGTCCCGGCAGACATCACAGACCATGGTACAATTATATACTTCGCCTGGTATTCTCTTCCCACGATGGCCTTCGTCTACGTCACGATAAGTGTTGCCATTGATTGTCCTTTTCAGTAAATTTAGGGACTTTCTCATTTATTTAATAAAATAAAATAAATTACTAACTAGCTTAACTATTTAGTAACTCGTGTGATTCATCTATTTAGTTTGAAATTGATTAAACTATTGAATTATTAGTTCATAATTGCTTTGTTAAGTTAAAAAATGCATTTTGCTAAGGTAATTCAATTACACACAGTGGCCACACATCGAATTGACAAGTGTCATACTGTCAGCTCACCATTTCATCGCTATCGTCGTGTCGCTCATACCTATAGCGTTGTTTCGCTCGGTAAGCAAAATACTGTGGTTCCCAAACATTGTTTACTGTGAAAAGGAAACCAGTGTAACCTTTAACAGATACGCAAGAAAAAAAATGGTTAATTGTTCCATACTAAACTGTAAAAACAGAAGTAAAAAAGGCGGTGTAATAAGGTTTTTTTGTTTTCCCAAAGAAGAGATAATAGCAAATGCGTGGCTTCAATATTGTAGACCAAAAACAACAATAAGAACAGGTATGTACTCACGGCTACACATAAAGCAGAGGCGGATTTACACATTTGCCGCCAGTAGGCTATTCAAATTTTGCCGCCCCTATCGACCTCTACAATAATATCCCATGTCTTTTGTATACTGCTTCGCCTTTTCTTCAAAATGATTAAAATGTTCTCGTTCATCAGCTACGAAAAACTTGCAAAGAAAGACCTGAACTTGAACTTGTAAAGATCGGCAACTGTGATAAAATCTACGGTAGAAGCCTGAATTTGAGCATTCGCTTTGTTTATTCTTTCCAAAAAAACATAGTTGGTATATAAATATTAATCATTTTAATTTCAGTAAGACATTTGAAAAAAATGTTAGCCCCAAATTTGCCGCCCTAGGCTCCAGCCTACTCAGCCTATTGGTACATCCGCCACTGACATCAAGCTATACATAACCGCTATAAGCTGACTTCTAATTGTACGGAAAACCTATACAATGCGAGGTCAGCGAAAACTGGAAATGTATAGCTTGATGTGTAGTCGTGTGTACCTTACTACATATTATTTCATTTCAGACTTTTTTACATTTGTTTTGTAGTGATTTTTTGTTTGTTTTAGTCCTGATTAAGGACAGGCAAAGAGATCTTGGCTCATACAGCCAAGTCAGATGTATTTTTTTTCAAGTGATGTTGCTAGATAGTTTCTTTTTTCAAAATAATAAGTTCGACGTTCAGGAAGGCCTTACTTAGCCGAATCCCGGTGATGAGGGAAGTTCGCCACTCCAGGTAACGAAAGCGATCATCTAGTCCGTAGGCCGCGTTCGCGTGTGCTCTCCTGTGAGCGAAGCCAAGGACCGAAGATCCGTCAACTGACTGAGTTCAGTAGTAATAGTATAGTTCAAATAGAAACCACATCAGCTTGTTTCCAATTAATTTCTGTAAACTACTCAAGGGCCGGGGTATTATTTTTATCTTTTCCCCACTAAAAAAGTTTGAGAACCGCTTCGCAACTGATGACGTATTACCGGGCCAATCACGTGACCCAGCTGTCACGGGAAGAGAATACCATGTATTGTTATACCATGTCACAGACAAGAACCGCTCGAGTACGCCGTACGGAAGAATCTGCCCCTGAAAATGAAAATGAGCAGCGCCTCTCGAGAAATAGAGAAAATATTTCGCAAGCACGCGCTAGAGAATCTAGCTCCGAGCGCTCACAGGGCCTCGCTAGCCAAAATGTGAGGACGTCGCGGGCCCGTGCTCGAGAATCTAGCGCTGAACGTGCGCAGCGTCTATCTGAGTTAAGGCAGCATGTCTCTGAGAAAAGGGATAGGGAGACTAGCGCTGAGCGCTCGCAGCGGCTCGCTAGGCAAAATGCCATAACATCACAGGCCCGCGCTCGAGAATCCAGCGATGAACGTGCACAGCGTCTATCTGTTTTAAGGCAGCATGTCTCTGAAACAAGGGATAGGGAGACTAGCGCTGAGCGCTCGCTGCGGCTCGCTAGGCAAAATGCCATAACATCACAGGCCCGCGCTCGAGAATCCAGCGATGAACGTGCACAGCGTCTATCTGTTTTAAGGCAGCATGTCTCTGAAACAAGGGATAGGGAGACTAGCGCTGAGCGCTCGCAGCGGCTCGCTAGGCAAAATGCCATAACATCGCAGGCCCGCGCTCGAGAATCCAGCGATGAACGTGCACAGCGTCTATCTGAGTTTCCAATAAAAACATCATTTGCCCTGACTATTAACAAGTCCCAGTGATAAACATTCTCTTTGGTTGGCTACGAAAAGAATGTTTTTCCCATGGGCAATTATATGTTGGTCTATCAAGAGTGGGATCATCCGAAAAGCAGATTATTCTGTTACCGGAAAATAAAACAACCTCAAACATTGTATATAGAGAAGCTTTAAATTAAATAGATACCTAACTTAAATAAATAAAATAAGTAAAAGGCGACCAAGGGTTAAGTTACCTTGAGCAGAAAAGAGAACTTAGGTAATCTTTGAAGTTACTGATCTGATTCCAAACAATATTTTACTAATAAAATTAAATACAGTAATATCAATCGAGTGTTATCCTATGTTAAAACAAGAAATTTTCCGCGGACGAAGTCGCGGGCAGAAGCTAGTCAATTATGAATTGAATTAATATAACTAATTTTTTTTTCACTATTTCTGCGTCACTTTTTTCATTAATCGATGCACTTTGTTCAATTTCCATATTTTAAACATTTTATAACACGAATTTTACGAATACACAGCAGTGTGGCTACTACACAGACGGTCGAGCCATCAGCTGTCCATCCATCCATCCACATCCACGTCCACCGTCACCGTCACCGTCACCGTCACCGTCACCGTCACCGACACCGTCACCGTCACCGTCACCGTCACCTTCACCGTCACCGTCACCGTCACCGTCACCGTCACCGTCCCCGTCACCGTCACCGTCACCGTCACCGTCACCGTCACCGACACCGTCACAGTCACCGTCACCGTCACCGTCACCGTCACCGTCCGTCCGTCACCGTCACCGTCACCGTCCTTACGTCCGTCCGTCCGTCCGTCCGTCCGTCCATCCATCCATCCATCCATTATCGTGTCTCACTTGGTTCACTTCGGTTGGCGCCGCCGCCGTAGAAAGAGGGGGGGGGGGGGGGGGAATCTCTCCTGACGGTCACGTGTCCTGATGCGATGTCCTGACGCGAGTTTAACATTTTTTCCCCATTACAAAAAGTGTGCAACGCCGCTAAAGAAGTTTTCACTTCAAAAAAATTTTGTTCATGACTTTACGTCCGCTAGAGGGCACCATATTTAATTTAATGTGATGTCACATAGCCTATAACCATTTAAGACGCTTCCAGCGATACATCATTTGTCTAATTATGATAAGGAGTTCAGAAGTTATGAAAGAACAGATGAATACACATACCGGTCAAAATCATAACCCTCCTTTTTGCTTCGCCGTAGTCGGGTAGAAATTAAGCAGCAATAGGCTGAGTGGTTCGTCAACTCGACCTACATGCCTACGGCCCAAAATAAAATCACTCAATTGGCTTTTTCCCTATTGAGCTACAAATACCCACCTAAACCTAGTAGCTACGTGACGTATCTCTCCCTAAACCTACATAACTACCTAACTTCATAACTACATAACTACATAACTACTTAACATTTCATTTACCCATAATATGATTTAATATTTAAAATACATAAATCATTTCTTTTTTCTCGTTTTTTCCTCGAATCGATAGTGTTGTAGGTAAACCTAAGTCTGGGTATTTTAAATAAAAACCTACTGGTCAGTTTATCTGTAACATAATATCTGCGTACATTACTGACATACGTGCAAATAAACACGAATAAAATGAGGAAATACTGCTACAGTCAGGATTCTCACGCTTTGTGGCATAACCCCGCCTTTTGTGCGAAGGTCGGTTAAATTGTACAAGTTTACTATGTGTATTATATTCATTTACTTGAATGATAGTCATTTTAAGCAATTATTTCTAGGCTAGGCTATTTTTATGTAACACGACTTGCATTGCTTGTATGCAAATGTGCAAAGGTTATAATTTTGTGACGTCAATAAGATTATTGTGGTTTTTGTTTTTGTAATGTTTAATAATAATAAGTTTATTTATTTTTCTCTTCACAAATGTACAGTAGTAGTGCTTTTAAAACTAGCTTTAGGATAAGTTTACATTTGTGAGAGGCTGGTGCTTCAAATAGGCATTGCAAGCAAAGCTTGTCGTACAAGTCACCAGGGCCCCACGACGCTTCATACGAGCTCATAAAATATGAACAAGCTTACATTGGATGCTTTTATGAGACTGAGGAGAATTAACATTATAAGAAAGAAAAAAAACAGATAAGATAAAAAATAACGTAACGTAATTAGAATAACATAACGTTATAGGAAATTTTGAAGCGTGTGTTGTATGCATGTGAAAGTATGAGTTGATTTGCGTATGTAGTTTTATATAAGACTAGCTGTGCCCCGCAGTTTCACCCCATAAGTATCGATCCCGTGGGAATATCGGGATAAAAACTATCCTATGTCCTTACCCGGGACTCAAACTATATCTATACCAAATTTCATCTAAATCGATTCAGTGGTTTAGGTGTGAAAAGGTAACATACAGACAGACAGACAAACAGGCAGACAGACAGAGTTACTTTCGAATTTATAATATTAGTATGGATGGATTAATGTGTAAGTAAGAACTGTCAAGTTAAAAGAAACAATAATTTTTCAGTTGCTTCATAGTCCATAGTTTTCAGCCATTTACGTATTTTATGTAACCATTAATGGGGACACATACAGGGTGTTACGGAAAGGGTATATCAATACAAACGGGTTGAAGAGTGTATCTGGTCTAGAATCTCTGTACAAAATTTCAGCTCAAAAGCAGTAACTTTGAAAATGCTTAATATTTTTTTATTTCGATAGTTTATTAAATTGAAATCATAACAAACGTGTCACCGCACTACGAGGGTCATTATCCATCATCTGTAGTGTGTCTGTGCGCCTAGTACACGCACATCACGCCGCCGCGCGCCAGTGCAGCGCCGTGATGTCGAAATAAAAAAATATTAAGCATTTTCAAAGTTAATGCTTTTGAGCTGAAATTTCGTACAGAGATTCTAGACCAGATACACTCTTCAACCCGTTTGTATTGATATACCCTTTCTGTAACACCCTGTATAAACAGACAAGGAAAAGCCAACAATGCTCTATTGACCGTATAAATAACCATAGATATAGATTAGTTTGTTTTTAAAAGAGCCATTTTCAATAGGGTTATCTATACATATAATAAAACTGTAGGAAAGAAGTTTTTGTACATTAAAAAAAAAAAAAAAAATATAGCCAGGGTGTTAAAGGACAACCAATAGAACCCATTTCCAGCATTTTTAGAATTTTTGTCTGTTTGTCTGTTTGTATGTTTAGTTATCCGAGCATCACGTAAAATGTACGAAATCAATGTAGATAACTTTTATACACAACGATTTAGCGTAACTTGAAGTAACATTTAGTTTTTGTTTCATTGCAATCGGTTCAGTCTATCAAAAGATTTTTGAATTTAAAGTGTCCCAGAAGAAAAATTAGTTAACGTGTGTTAATGTGCTCTTGGTCTCACAACTTCACGTTTATATATATTTGCGTTAATAATTATATAAATTGAAGTAACATTGAGTTGTTTGTTTCATCGTAATCAGTTCACACCTAAAAAATGTAAATTAGAACATTATGTGTTTCAGAAATAAATATTAAGACAGCGCCATCTATGGACAAAATGACTAACTGACTTACAATACAAATATATAAAAAAACCGAGTGTGCTTATGACCACACGACTGAAGTGAAACTTCAAACGTATTTGGCTATGAGAGGAAGAGAGAAAGAAAATGTGCGCGCGCACTGCTTTCTCTTGCTTATATCCCCCACTCAACTCCCGTTCGCCTCGCCGTTCGTTCGTCGTTCGTAGACATGGGTCGTACTTGCAAAATCGAGTACCTACCAGGCCTTCCAAGTACGTCCACCTTAAGAAACCAGGGCCTAAAACCAGGGCTCGAGATACTTTCAAGTATTTTCTATCTGCATCGAAAACTGATCCATAACTTCATACAGATAAAAAGTACAATCGCGTAATCAAACAAAAGCCCTGTTGGAAGTAAAAAGTACTTGCATAGGAAATTGACCCGTGAATTCCTATAAATAAGGAGCACAATCGCGTTTACAAATAAATACTTTTACAAATCATTAAAGTAAAAATACTTGCATAAGAAATTGTTCCGTAGACTCTTATCACACCTCGGACACTCCATACAACCCTCGCAAAATAATTACCTATTACTGCTACATAAACAAATGACGTTTGTATACGTGCAAATGTGTGCGTGAAATCTAGTAGCGTAAAAAAAAAGACGGGTTGCACTCCGGGAGTGCCGGCAGAAGTGAAAACTGGAATAGTAACGTTGAAATAAATCAATTATTAATTGAATTAATATAACTCATTTTTTCACTATTTCTGCGTCACTTTTTTCATTAATAGATGCACTTTGTTCAATTTCCATATTTTAAACACTATATACAGTATACACGAATTTTACGAATACACAGCAGTGTAGGTACGATCAGCTTCAGAGAAAAGGAACCCCTCAAGACTTTAAAGATTATCGCCCGAGCGCGCTCGAGCCCGCTGTCGCTCGTCGCTCGAGCGACGGCGGGCGCGTCACGTGGCTCTGGCCTCGAGCAGCTCCCTCCCCCGCTGCCGCGCGCCGCATCCATCTCTGCCCGAGCATCCACCGATCCCACTCAAATATTATTTGCAAGTTTTTAAATAATTATAATATGGTATTTTTTCGGCTTTTTGCCCGAACCGTATCCCAAGAATAACTTAACTTACAAAAAGACACTTTATGTGCGATTGAGGATACGAACCCGCATCACCAGGCGCCAGCCGATCACGTAGACCGCGCCTTATACCACTAGACTATTGAATCAGTTAGCCATCTTAACGAAAATTTGAATAGCTTTACTCCTTTTATCGAACAAGGTTGATAACGGTCTAATCTTCTAGATATTAAGGTTTAAATTTCAACGTCCACCACGTATTATAAATACTAACACCTTACCGTCTTGTTTTACAAAATGCAATTCGTAACTCCTCAATTAACTAAATTATAAGGTTGAAATTTGCATAGATTTCTTGTTTGGTTGAATAGAATGTGCTTGATTCCGATTGTTGCCCTACCTACCGTAATTTTAATTTAGAATTCTTCTTCGCCTTATTTACTAAACTGTGATTGAGGGTATAATTACTTATCAAATCGTTTCGTTTTCGTGTCGATCCGCTTGTGCGTAATTATCTTCGTCGAAATATTATCCGATTTATTAAGTTTTTGAACAGTTGATTATATTAACCGATAGTATTGTTCGATTAATAACTTTTTGAAGGCTGGAATTAAATAAACTGACGACTGAGGGAAACTGACCAGTGATACGCGGACTCTAAAATTGTTGTTCTCTGGGAACAGGAACAAAGCATAAAGAACGAGATATGGGCATAACGGTAAGATTTACGTTATACACATATATGTATTTATTGTTGCAATCATGTTGCATTATTACTGACAAGTTGGATTTTTTTATGTATTCCTAATATTATTATTTTCGTTCCAGAGAAAAACAGTTCGTAGATGGATACAAAGGTATCATGCGACTGGTGATGTGAAATGTGATCGCCAAGGCCCTCGCTCAATAATTGTTTACACTAATGAATCGGGGCGACACCGTAATATTGTGGAAGTTCACTCAGTGACACCCTTCAAAACTACGCGTTCAAGTGTGACTTCAAGAAGTGATAGACAGTGACGGCCATCCTCTCCGTTATTAATAGGCAATTTACTCGGCAGATTTATTGTGTAACTGATCTGATAAAATTACATTGGAACGTATGAGCAAGTGTTAATGATTCCCAATATTTGTGGGATCATTAATTCGTAGTTAATCAAAAATAAACAACCTTTATTATTATCAATCCAGATACTTTTGTTTACAAGTAGTCTTGTAGGTAATGTGTGATGCACCATCTGACCTCACATATTTTTATAATTTCTAATGTTGTGTTAAAAGGGTTATCAGAAAATGTGATAAAAGAGAAAGATGTATATTGCTATACTTTTATAGTTTAGCATGTTGGTTCTTCCTCTGTAATTCACAGGCACAAATGACAACATTTAATTTTTTAATCTTTTTTTCCGATAAGATCATACAAAGTATAAAAAAATAATGTTTTCACAACTTTAAATGAATAAATATTACCTATTGTAGTTGTTTCTAGAAAAATCTATAAATGAACCGTTATCTAATGTTAAACGTTCTAAACCTCACCCAGGGTATCTATTTTGTGTTTAGTTAATATTCTAAGTAAATAACCCCAATTTAACACACATAGAAAACTGTATATTCAACCGTGAAGTGGATTCCATGAAGTCCTAGAAATGTAATTAGAGAAATAAATGAATATTGTTTATGCAACATGCCTAGATTTTCTTACAAACCTCATACCTACTTCAACATTTGATTTCTTAAATAATAATTAACAAAAATCACATAATAACCTATAAAAGAAACAAAAAAAAACAAAAAAAGAACTTCTCGTCCGAGGATTTGAACTCGAGACCATCGCATTGTTAAGCCGCTGTCTTAACCACTAGACCAACACGCCATATACAATACGTTACAAAAAACTTAAATGGGTTTAATGTCATTCCCAAAAGGGGTTCCCTTACTTTGAAGCGAACTGTACTACACAGACGGTCGAGCCATCAGCTGTCCATCCATCCATCCATACATCCACACCCACACCCACACCCACACCCACACCCACATCCACATCCACACCCACATCCACATTCACATCCATATCCACATCCACATCCACACCCACATCCACATCCACATCCACATCCACATTCACATTCACATCCACATCCACATCCATCCATCCATTGTCGTGTGTCACTTGGTTCACTTCGGTTGGCGCCGCCGTAGAAAGAGAGGGGGATACTTAGTAGTTAGGAGTAGTAGTTCTCCCCTGTGTAGTCTCTCCTGACGGTCACATGTCCTGACGCGATGTCCTGACGCGAGTTTAACATTTTTTACCCATTACAAAAAAGTGTGCAACGCCGCTAAAGAAGTTTACACTTCAAAAATTGGCGCAGAAAGCAATTTGTGTCGGGGAACCGAACGACGACGGCGGCGGCGCTGCCCGAACGTGTGCATTATTATGAACATGAAGTGACCATGTAGTTCAATTGTTTATTTATATAGTCGGGTTCGTAATGAAATAAAAACACTAAAATTGTTTAGTTTAAATGACTTATCTGTAAATAATCGGTTATTAAATCGCATGTTATTAAAATGCAAAATATTACAAACAGTTTATGTAAATACGAATTCGGAAAAGCATCACAATATCCAACCATCGTTATTAAAACTCAAATAAAAATTTTAAATCGCATAATTGTGTGTTCGTATCAGCAATACAGCGCTGCGGTTCGCGAGCGCCCTTGCTAAAGAGTCGGCGACGAATACCTCGAAGTGCGGGTCGAGGTGCGGTATCTGATATGAGGTCGAGGAAGGGAGTGTCCTTTCTGTACGTAGTACTATTAAGTAGTCTGTGCTCTCACTGGTAAGGAGCATGATCGCATTTGCGAAAACAAACGCGGTTGTTGAACTATTTGAGTACCTACGTACTCGAGGGTCGAGACACGACGACGGAGCGAGATACTTTCAAGTATTTTCTATCTGCATAGAAAATTGATCCATAACTTCATACAGATAAGAAGTACAATCGCGTATTCAAAAGCCCCGTTGGAAGTAAAACTACCAAGCATAGGAAATTGATCAATGACTTCCTATAAATAAGGAGCAAAATCGCGTTTACAAATAAATACTTGCAAACCATTAAAGTAAAAAATACTTGCATACGAAATTGTTCCGTAGACTCTTACTGATAAGGAGCATGATCGCATTTGCGAAAACTAACGCGGTTGAGTACCTACGTATTTGAGCGAGTAGCCGTATAAGATACTTTATAGTCTTGCAAGTATTTTGAGTCGGTACCTGGTGTGCGTACTTGGAAGCAAATGCCTGGTGTAAAAACCCGCGCATAAATACGTACCTTCCCTACTCGCCCGATCACACGTTTTCGTAACGCATTCGCCAGTTTACTCCCCAACTCAAGCGCGCCTAAAGAAGTTTCACATCAAAATAAAAAAAAAACAAAGGACACTTAGGCGTCGAAGTATTCATCCGCATCGCTGTCATCCGGAAACGTGCCCAGAAGACTGGCAGCATTGCCACGTTGAATGGCAATGCTAATTCTTTGGCCAAAGAACGACCCAGCCCTCTGGTCACGTGAAGTATCGACCAGCCGGCGAGAAATTTCCTTAAAAAGGAGACGCGCGCTCGGGCCCCATGACCCGAGCGTTTCGACCCCAAACGGCTCAAGCTGTAGTTGCCCATAAGGTTACAGTATTTGCGCCGCTTGAGGGTCTCAGCAGCTGCAGCAGCGGCGCCAGCACAGCCCGCTGTGCTAGGAACATGAGATGGCGCTAGGGTATCGACACATGTTGCGTCCCACACCAGAGGCCTACCCACCTTCCAAGGCAACAACGTCATGCCGTCTGGTCTCTTCCCATCATCACGTACCAAGACGTTTGGTTCTAACACCGCTGGTACGCCGGTGGTGACAAGAGCTCGACGAATAATATCGTTGATGCTGGCGTGCCGTGCTATGCGACCTGCGCTCCTGCAGCAGGACAGGCCATGGTGTCCGAGACTGTCGACAGCTTCACCGCAGTGACATCGATGCGGAGCAACACAAGGTGCGCCCAAGCGGAGACACGTAGCGAGCCGAAACGATGAGTCATCCATCATTGTGCCTATGGTGGATGACAGGAGCGCCTGAAGCCACAAACCTGACTCCCATTCTCCCACAGCCAGCAGACGGGCACGCTCAACAGTATTAGGTACGTGACGTGTTTACAAGGGTATTCCGTATAATACTGCAGAGCGGCACGTCCCACCGTCTCTGGGAAGACGGGTTATCAGGCAAAACCGTATTGGGACAAGCCATTTTCCAAGCGTTCAACGCATCGGTCAAAAACGGCACTTCAAAATCGACCAGTGAGGAAGATAAAATGTTCCTGGTTAATTTATCGGTACTGTGGACCGAGGAGAGGAAAGCTGGTAAACTAATACTTGAAATTTTGCGGACGCCGAGACCGCCCAAGCGAATGGGTAGTGTGGCTTGCTGCCACGCACGGTCGTCCAGGGCCACATTTAGGATGGAAGTTAATGTGTTTCTAATAATTTGGTCTAATTTTTCTAAAAGTTGTGGATGTTTCCATAGATGAGAGGAGCGAAGGCTATAAGTAAATTTTGGTCCAAAACAACAGTACCGAATGGGTGTGAAGGCCGAATGAATATTAATTTTGAAAAGTCTTTCCGAGACGTCATTAAAATTTTGTATCTTCTCCTCAATGAACGTTGGAAAGGATTCGTCAAAAATTGGGGACCCTAGAAGGTGAAGAGTTTGTTTCCATAATTTTGATATTTGGAGCTATTGTATTAAATTTTGCAATGGTTGTATGTCTGTCAGTCGTTTGGGGAAGATAAATTTCGCATTTTGAAAGGTTAAGGTCTAGGCCAATGGAACTGAATTTTTCTTTTAAAAACTGTAAATCTTTTAAGACTGTGTCTACATCACCTCCTAGGGTTCCGTCATCCAAATACCATACGTTGAATTTAGAATTTAGTTGTCGAATAATTGGATTTATTGCCAAACTAAAAATGACTCGCCCAAGAGAGTCACCCTGTTGACAACCAACTGCTGATTTCAAAAGGTGGTCTTTATAAAGTAATTTAGAGGGTTGCCTGTAACATTGATAGAAAAAACTGTAAATTTTGGACAAAATTTTAAAGTGCGAATTAAATAATAACTTGCAATTTGAGTCAAGTAGTTTTATTTACTTCGTAGTTTGAAATTTTATTTGTCTTCATTCTCATTTTGAAAGTTTGTGTTTTGTTCAATATTTTATTTGTTTGGTTCAGTTCTTTTTCTGAAAATGCCTTCTAGAAAAAAAAAAAACCTTTCGCTGCGTAGCCGAGATGCGAAAAGGGCGAGATTAAGTAGGTTCCAGGAATCAGAAGAAGAACATGAAGTGAGTTGCGGGGGTGGACCTAAGTATTGGATGCTTTTCCCATGGTCAACTATACGTAGCTCTTTCACGCGTAAACAACCCCAATAACCTTTTTGTGTACGCTCCAGATGGTTCCACAGCTAATGTTGTTTATAGAGAAGCACTAGCATAAATAAAAAATAAAGATTTGAATCGGTATCCTCGCAGGATACCGACGCACACAAAATATATTGTTAAGTTCCGACATCCACGCGATCGAAGTCGCGGGCACAGCTAGTTATAAATAAATTTGATTAAATTAATTGATTTTTTCGCAAGCTACAATGTTTTTAGGTTTCACACTTGATTGAAGAGATATTTTTTAGAAATATTTTAATGTTTTTTTCGTCTTTACTGCAATAAATAAATTTTTGAAAAGTACAGAACCAACCTTGGAAGGTGGGTAGGCCTCTCTGGTGTGGGACGCAACGTGTGTAGATACCCTTGCGCCATCTCATGTTCCTAGTACTGCGGGCTGTGCTGGCACCGCTGCTAAGCTGAGACCCTCAAGCGGCGTAAATACTGTAACCTTATTGGTAGGTAACTACTCGTACAGTTTTGGGCCGTTCGGGGCCCGAGAGCGCGTCTCCTTTTTAGGACATTTCGCGCCATCTTCAACATCTTGCCAACAACCGTGCATAAATCCAGACTCCGGGCTGCTACTGAGAATTTCCTGATGGAAAAACCTTCTAGCTTTTTTATAAAGAAAAGTGATAAATAACTTTAATTTCGGAAGTCGGTGTCAAAAAAACCAAAATTCGGAACAAACGACACCGACTTCCGAAATTAAAGTTATTTAGCATTTGGACATGAGTTACCTTGGGTAAACTGGAAGTCTTTAAACAGACTCCGGACCCAGGTTGGCCGAAGCAAGGAAAACCTGTTCAGGTGGAAATTTATAGACGACTCCGCCTTGGAGTGTAAATGTGGTGTTCCACAAACGATGGGACACTTAATATCGTGCCCTGCGTGTCCTGTCAGCTGCACGTTACAGGAACTGATGGACGCTAGTGATGGCGCCAAACAAGTGGCCGAATTCTGGGCCGAGTACATTTAGATTGCCATCGACATGCTAAGAAGAAGAAGAAGTTATTTAGCACTTTGTAGTTTTTTTTGAAGTCGGTTGTTTTTTTTCACTTTTTAGTTGTACCTACCCCACGCAAATTTAATTAACACTAGTGCATTGAAGAATTAAAGACTCAGACTAGAAGAATCATCAAAATTCGCATAGACATGCTGGAGATGCAGTAAATTTATGCATATAACTTCGTACATAAGAATAATTACCAAATGTATTATATACTAAAACCTTCCTTAAAGTATGTAGATCACATTAATGAAAGAATCATCAAAATCGGCTCATTAGTTTTTGAGAAAATCGCGGACATACAAACATACATACATACGGGTCGAATACAGAACCTCCTTTTTTGAAAGGCTATTGTTTATCTTATAAAGGGCATGTCCACAACATTCCTACCAGGCGCTCCTTATGAATGAATGAATCAACGAGGAATAAAAGTAGTATTTATTACTCAAATGCCACAAAGTAGGCACTAGTTGTGCGATAATGAGGAAAATCAAGTTAAGGCCTTAGGGTCAAATCACACCGAGATGGCAGCGAAGCGGCGAGCAGTTTCAGTGTCATATAATTTTAGACTTTATCTTCATTACAATAATACATAGTATCGCATGAGAAACTTGAAAGGTCGCGCGGCCGCCCGTGGCGCGCGAGCACTCCGACGACTCAAGTTTCTCAAGCGATACTATGTATTATAGTAATGAAGATAAAGTCTTAAATTATATGACACTGAAACTGCTCGCCGCTTCGCTGCCATCTCGGTTGATTTGACCCTTAGGAAGATACTTGGGTCAACATTGTCGGTTTGCGGCGATGTGTCACCTTTGTCGATGTAAATACTTGTAAGCAAAATAATAGTACCTAAGTATATTATATTGTATTATGTTAACTGAACTATAAAATTATCCTTAGTTGGAAATTAGAGATTAATTTAACTATACAGGGTGAAATTGAAAACATGCGATAAATCGAAATGAAATATTGTATTCATCATTATAAACAACTTTTACTATGGGACCAAACCTGAAATCGCGAAAAATAAATCAGCTGTACCCTACATTTTTTATGTTCGCATAACTCGTCAAAATGTAGGGAACAGCTGATTTTTTTTTCGCGATTTCAGGTTTGGTCCCATAGTAAAAGTTGTTCGTAATGATGAGTATAATCTCCCATTTCGATTTGTCGCATGTTTTCAATTTCAACCTGTATTTTTGGTATGTAGCAACCTCGTCAATACATCTTTTTTTCTTATTTGTAATTGTTGTTGTGGTTTTAAATAACGGTACGAATAAGTTTTTTTTCTGCGCTCCAAAACAAAGATAAGTAGCTGACGTGGCTGAAAAGGTTGCCCAACTTAAATGTGACTGGGCAGGACATGTCTGCCGCATGCCGGACAAACTGAGGGCCCAAATAACACAGAACTGGTGCCCTGAGACAGTGAGTTGGGGTCGCTGCAGACCACGTAGGAGATGGTGGGTCGACCTGGATAGCTTCCGTCAAACATGGAAGGAGGAAGCGCGGGCTCGCAAAAGATGGAAGCAGTGGAGGAAGGCCTTTGCCCAGCGAAGGCTAGTAAAAAAAAAAACCGAGTGTGCTTATGACCACACGACTGAAGCACAGTATAAAAATCATACAGTAGGACGACGCCTTTGATCTCGTGTAAAATGCCGACATCGTCTAGACAGTAACGCATCGGCCAGGGTTGTCACAAATAAACCATATCAAATTATAAAAAAATGACGTCCGCCATCTTGGATTTCAAAAAAGATGGCTTTTTCGTAACAAGCACCCCAAATATACTCGAAATTGACTCCCATATCAAATTATAAAAAAATTACGTCCGCCATCTTGGATTTCAAAAAGGATGGCTTTTTCGTAATAAGCACTCCAATTATACTCAAAATTGAGATTCATATCTTATTATAAAAAATTATGGCCACCATCTCGAAATTCACCCTTAGTAAATAATAAAAAAGTCCGCCATCTTGACACGGAACATAAAAACGAACACTTTCACATTTATAATATTAGTAGGATTTCCAAACAGATGCTCTGTGTGATAAACACAGAACATAGGAATCATACGTAGTGATACCCTATTATTTTTTTTTACCGTGCGCCGGTCGGCCATTTTATTAGCGTTATCAACATGGCACGACATTACAAATAAAATTATTTATGCACTCTACAATAACAAAATAGATATTTTATTTACCTTTCTTCTGTACCTACGTGGAAGTTGATGAAACCGCAGATCTTTATTTATATGAGATGAAGACTTACAATCAGTCACAGCACACGTCGTATACACCATTTTAAATTAACAAATAAAAAACAAGCATGCGTCAGCCCTCAATGATATATCCCGAACTACTAACATCGTTTTGTTCGCAGTTCGGGATCGGCTCACCCGCGTCTCGCCCCTCACACCCCGCACGATTGCCCTGTCTAGACGTCTTCGTTGGACGACTGTATGATTTTTAGACTGTGACTGAAGTGAAACTTCAAACGTATTTGGCTATGAGAGGAAGAGAGAAAGAAAATGTACGTGCGCACTGCTTTCTCTTGCTTATATCCCCCACTCACCTCCCGTTCGCCTCGCCCGATCACACTTTTCGTAACGCTTACGTCACGCGTTCGCCAGCTTACTCCCCAAGTCAAGCGTGCGTAAAGAAGTTTCACTTCAAAAAGTTTTTTAAACTTTTCCTGCGCAAGTGGCATTTTATATCCCCATTGCACAAATTTATACCAACAATGCTCCCCTGGCAACGTCAACTGGGCACCAAAAGACCCTTGTTGCAGTGTATCTGGCATATTTTTCCTGCAACGGTGACAGGCAAATTAGAACAAAATTAGTACCTCAAAGCACAATAACATCGGAGCGACAATATTGTACAAGGTCGGCCACATAATCCCGCATTGTTCAAACAAAACCTCCACACTTACAGACATAACTCATAAACCTACATCTAATGGTAGGCCCTCATAATTTCTACTTAATTACGTTTAATTTGACCGCTCTGCAGCCTCGCAGTACTGCGGTCTGTATTGTTTGAGTATTTGAGTGTAGCTGAAATATTTTCGAAACGAAATGTTTATAATTATTACGAAAGTCATTCATGGTGTGATCCAGCACGATCTTTGTCCGGCGGGGCAATTGCGTAACACACTATCAATCGGAATCAGAATCATTTTGAAGCTTTCTAATCCAATGCTTCATAAGTTCGAAAAATTTGTCTGCTCAACACGTAAATAACGTAATTAATGTTGTTGAACTGTCAAAATGAAACCGATTCCGATTGATAATGTGTTACGCAATTGCCCGGCCAGACAAAGATCGAGCAAACAGGTTCCGTACCTCAAAAGGAAAAACGGAACCCTTATAAGATCAATTCGTTGCCCGTCTGTCTGTCCGTCTATCAAGGCCCCTTTTTCTCAGGAACATGTGAAGTTATCAAGTTGAAATTAATATTAAATACTCAGGGCTGCAATCCCTTGAAGTAGTGAAACAAATCAAACTTCTAAGTCAACGCAATCAAAAGATACGAGCGTTTATGTTCCGTTTATGCCGCATATTTTGACACTCGCAAGGGAATCAAAACGTATAGGGTACTTCCCGTTGACCTAGAATCATGAAATTTGGCAAGAAGTAATGTCATGTACCACAAGTGAAGCTGCAGTAGCGTTTGCGATCACAAGGCGAACGAGATTTTTGAAGTGAAACTTCTTTACGCACGCTTGACTTGGGGAGTAAGCTGGCCAACGCGTGACGTAAGCGTTACGAAAAGTGTGATCGGGCGAGGCGAACGGGAGTTGAATGGGGGATATAAGCAAGAGAAAGCTTTCTTTTGAGCATTTTCTTTCTCTCTTCCTCTCATAGCCAAATACGTTTGAAGTTTCACTTCAGTCGTGTGGTCATAAGCACACTCGGTTTTTTTTTATTCATGACAATTAAATACTTACATAACCAAATTAATCTATAATGTTCCCACTACTGGGATACAGTCCACCTCTCAGTGAGAGGGAGTGGGCCGTAATTCACCACGCGGGCCCAGTGCGGGTTGGTAGATGTCACATGTCTTCAAATTTTTAGTTCTAGGACATGCCGGTTTCCTCACGATATTTCCTTCACCGTTTTGAGAGCAGTGGTGGATGAAATACCTGCCTGTCGGGGATCGAACCTACAACTCAAAACACCTAGGTACTATCAAAAATAACGACCTACTATCAAAAATAATAATTATCTGCCATAAAAGAAAATCAAATGCAAAGCTGATAAATCTCCGACTTCAAGATTTATTCGACTGATATTACGTTCTTTCGCTTGTTCTAATATTAAATTGATTTAAAAACTAAGTTTAAAAATAAAAAAAAATCTAAAAGTATTTTTTTCGCCGGATTAACCGTTAGGCAGAGTAGGCAACTGCCTAGGGGCCCCGCATCGGCTAAGGGCCCCGTGCGCGCACAAAAGTAATTTAGCATTTCGTGGTGATGATGAAATTCTTGGTTTTTTAGCTGTGAATCAGCACTTAAACTCGCAGCACTAAAACAGCGCGTAACTCGCCATCAAACGTAAAAGCTTGACGAGTTTAGAATTAAGTAACACTTCTATATTATAATATCATTAAATAAAAATAAACTTTTTGAACGTTACCATAAGACAGTCCCCCAAAACGCCCGCCCTTCACCACTTCCTAGAGCTGGGAAGAAGCAGCGCAACAAACTCCCCAGCAGCAAAATTTTTTAAAGCCACCTTTTGAGACGTAAGTTAACCGCTCAATCCTGGCGTGCCACGATATTGGCCCATTACAATAGAAAATCAATTGTGTCTCACTATCGGTGTTTATTTAATTAATGAGGAAATCAAAAGTATACTTTATTTATAGATATTTACGTAATATCAGCCAACATACAACTATAATAAAATGTACGATTATATGAAAAAATAAACAAAATAGTCATAGGGCATCAAAGAATTCGTCCGCATCGCTGTCAACAGGAACAGTGCCCAAAAGGCTGGCAGCATTGCCACGTTGTATGGCAATGCTAATTCTTTGGCCAAGAAATAGGCCAGCCCTCTGGTCACGTGAAGAGTCGACTAATGAGGTAAGTAATTGGTTCTACAACAACCTTCTTTTCTCAAAAGCACTTTCTGAGAGTTGTCCCATGTTTGACTACATTGTTCACACGTGGATTAGCCATGTTTGTCGAAGAACCGATGGCCGGTGGTGCAGACGAGTCTTTCTACTGACTGCGTATCGGCAAGCGTAGTGTGAGACGCTGCCCAGCTAGATGGACCGAAGATCTTAAGAAGTTGGCTGGGACGGACTGGATGCGGAAAGCGGAAGATACGGTGTTATGGCACAACTTGGAAAGACCATGTCCAGCAGTGGACTGTAAACTATACTGGCAGTTAGAAAAGGGTGTTTACACAAAATTAAGTTATAAAGTGTTTTTATTATTAGGTATTGTTAAACACACAGAAGCGCTTCCTCGGCCTCGATCTATCTACACTCCGCATCCCATAGTCAGATAAAATCAGTGACTATTATTCCAGGATGAAAACACAAACCTAATCATAAAATATTCTAAACCATGCTAACCAAAATGCAGCCAAAATTGTCGCGCAAATCTCGATAATACCGACCGACTGTTCCCAAATGCGTCCCATCACTAGGACACAAATCATCGTAAATCCCGCGATTAAAGGGTGGATACAACACGCAGTGACCCGCTGTGACCCCCTCTGCCCCCTGCGACCCCCTCCGTCGCCCGCAACTCGTTCGTTAGATGGTCTGTGTTAATTATGGGACTAAAGTATTAAAAAGCGTTTTAATTTTATTCAAGTTTAGTTTTATTTCTCCAAAAATTAAATATTTACATAATATAAGCTAAAATATAAACTATAATAATATGTACAATTATATGAAAAAATAAACAATCATTATAGGGCATCAAAGAATTCATCCGCATCGCTGTCAACAGGAACAGTGCCCAAAAGGCTGGCAGCATTGCCACGTTGTATGGCAATGCTAATTCTTTGACCAAGATATAGGCCAGCCCTCTGGTCACGTGAAGAGTCGACTAACCGCTTGGCGATATCCCGAAATACCAAGTGGGCACTCGGACCCCATGGCCCTAGTGTTTCAACCCCAAACGGCTCGAACATATAAGTCCCAATCAGGTTGCAATATTTTCGCCGTTTGAGGTTTTCTGCACCTGCAGCAGTCGCCCCAGCACAGCCCACCGTGCTAGGAAGATGGGATGGCGCAAGGGTGTCGACACATGTTGCATCCCACACCAAAGGTCTGCCTAACTTCCAGGGCATTATGGTCTTTCCGTCTGGTCTCTTTCCATCGTCGCGTGCCAGGCCGTTGGGTTCTAAAACAGCTGGCACCCCGGCGGTGACAAGAGCACGACGGATGATGTCATTAATGCTGGCGTGCCGTGCTATCCGGCCTGCGCTCCTACTGCAGGATAGGCCATGGTGTCCAAGGCAGTCGACAGCTTCACCGCACTGACAGCGATGCGGAGCCCCGCAAGGAGCGCCCAAACGCAGGCAGGTAGCGAGCCGAAAGGTAGTGTCACCCAGCATAGTGCCTATGTTGGGTGACGGGAGTGCTTGAAGCCACAGCCCCGACTCCCACTCACCCACAGCCAGCAGGCGGGCACGCTCAGCAGAATTGGTGGACGTATTGATAAGATTATTCCGTACCAACCTGCAGAGCGGCTCATCCCACTGTCTCTGGGAAGATGGGTTTACGGGCCGATCTGTATCCGGGCAAGCCGCTTTCCAGGCGTTCACCGCGTCGGTCAAGCACGGCACTTCACAGTCAACCAGGCAGGGAGCTAAAATTTTCCCGGTCAACTTTTCAGTGCTGTGGACAGAAGACAGGAACGCCGGTAAGCTAATACTGGTAATTTTGCGGACGCCGAGGCCACCAAAACGGATGGGTAGTGTGGCTTGAAGCCACGCTCGGAGTTTAGTTTTGTTTTTGTTTTTAATGATGTACTGTTTCGTGCTAGTTGACTTATGCAAGCGCCATATGTGTCGTGTTGGTAGTAGGTATGTGACTAAAGTTGGGTTTGTTGTTTGACGTAAATATTTCGTAATTACGTACTTAAAATCGCGCGTACCTTCTGTGCCTTTACAGTAGGTACACCTTATTGTGGTCAATTTAATGTTTGTAGAATTGCGGTGTACTTACCTATGTAGGTGTCTGTTACCCTGATAGGTATTATTATGTAATATTAGTTACACATAGTTCACAAAAAGCTGATGAAGTTCAAAGGACTAGGAAAGAGTAAAAATTGGTAGGTCAAGAGACTATTCAGAATCTTCACTCATCACAACTTATCACAAGAGTATATTATATTAGAGTGCTGTCCGTCATCCTCATCATCATTTCAGCCGAAAGACGTCCACTGCTGGACATAGGCCACCCCCAAGCACCTCCACTTCGACCTGTTCTGTGCTTCCCATATCCAGCGGCTTCCAGTGGCCTTCACAAGGTCATCGGTCCACCTTGTGGGAGGTCTTCCAACGTTACGTCTTCCGGTACGTAGTTGCCACTCCAAAAACTTTCGGTCTCATCGGCCATTTGTTCTGCGAGCAATGTGCTTATGTGTGTGTTAGTGTCGACCAATTACAGATTATTTCAAACCCCAAAAGAAAAGTCTACAAAAAAGCAAAACAAATCGCGACCGGACATTGAAGCAATATGAAAGAAATCCCTTCAAAAATCTTATAATCCCGGAAAAAATCCCGGGATTCGACATCACTATCCCTCAGGCTTACGGCTAAGCCGTCCGCGACTTAATTGAGCTAGCTTTAATAAAGTCCTTGAAGGATGAAAGAATTGTTCAAATATTTTTGTAAGGGTTGAGTCTTGGGCTGAAAATAAAATGAATGTTGAGCAAAATAAATTTGATATCTTTATGGCTTGTGAAATATGGATCTTGATTCTATTTTTAGTAACCAAGATTTGAGGACTAGAGATTATTTTCTTAAGCCTTATAAAACTGAACGGAGTCTTTGGTCAACTGGACCCACTCGAACTGGACCCGCGGGTCCAGTTGACCAAATCATTATATATTATATTATTAGCCTGTGACGTCCCACTGCAGATCTAAGGCCTCCCTACTCTCTTTCCACCTCTCTCTGTTCAAAGCTGCTAAGGACCAGTTCTTGTTTAAGGAGTCCACCTCATCCCGCCATCTCTGTCTGGGCCTGCCACGATTTCGTTTGCCATTAAGAGGGACCATTGGGTCGTAAGTTTGGCCCACTGTTCGTCTGATATGCGGCAGATGTGTCCAGCCCAGTTCCATTTTAGCGTGGCAGCTTTCCAAGTGACATCAGTTATCTTTTTTTTTTTTTTTTATGGATGGGAAATCATCAAATGACCCCTCCCGCTCTGGGTGGAGCGAAGGGAGTGTCAGACTCTTACTGACTAAAACCCATCCGTGTTCCTTCCTTAGCCCTTTATGTTCCGGGGTAGCGGTAACCCTTTCGGACAATCCCGCACCCCCGGCAGGCTTCGGCCCTGGCAGGCCCCTTCCTTTATGCTGACATCTCTTTGAGGCGCGCGTGGAACACGTACGCGCCGTCCGGCACGGGCCTGGTCCTGATCGGACGGTGAGCTACCCATTACTCTCCGTCCGCAGGCCCGCGCCTACGGTGGCCGGGAGTCGTCACGCGGCTCCCGACGCCCGGAGCGTCTCCCGCGGCGGCTGGGGTGTGAGGCTCTCTCCCTCAGCCGTTCAGCCACCTCCTTCGCTAGCATGACTGCTTCGCAGAAGGAGGTGACCGCCCCCCACTCCCTCTCGCCCCGGACCATGGCTTGAACCAGGGCCGGACGCGAGAGGTCGCCGCCGCTGTCGATCGCCTCTACGAGGGCACGGCGGTGCTCCGCCCATGCGGGGCAGACCTCCACCGTATGCTCCACCGTGTCCTCTGGGCGATCCTCGCAGTGGCGACACCCGGGCGTCTCCTCCCGCCTGATGATGTGCAGGAACCTCCCAAAACATCCGTGTCCGGTGAGGACCTGCGTCAGGCGATAGGTGAGGACGCCGTGACGCCTCTCTAGCCACTCCTCAAAGAGGGGTCTTATCGCCACTATCGTGGCGTGCCCTGCGCTGGGTTGCGAAAGTCGCTCCTTCCATGCCACCATGAGATCGCGCCGGAGGTCTGTCCGCTCCGCCGCGATTTGCCGCGGAAGCGGAGTTTCCCCCCGGCTCAGTGCCTCCGCGCGCCACTCATACAGGCGCGCGAGGACTATCGCCTCCAGATCCCATGGCGGCAGTCCGGCAAGGAGGCTTGCCGCCTCGCCCGAGATCGTGCGGTACCCCCGGATCAGCCTTACGGCTACCACCTTTTGGGGCGCGTTCAGATAGTGGGCGGCTCGCCGCCGCAGAGAACGCGCCCACACCGGGGCCCCGTATAGGGCCATGGACCGCACATCAGTTATCTTTGTGATGGAACGGATGGTCGTATCATTGATTTTCTATATTTTTATTTGTCAACTGGACCTACATTCAAAATTAAAAAAAAAAAAAAAAAAACACGATTTTAACTTTATGACGACTCCGAACACTCGGCGAGTCGCTGCGCAGTAACAAATTCACGTGTCAGCGGGGGGACGGGGGTTGTACCACAGTAACCACAGTATAATATACAGTAAAACATCTTCATACAAACGTGCCGCTCTCGGTTTGAATGTGTGCGTGCGCGCCGCGCGCCATGTCGGCACGCGATTTCACGCACACGCTAGCATAATATATGAGGGAATAAGGTGGCGGCAGTGCGGGCTGTGCAGCGCGACTGTGAGCACGCGCGTACGCTACATGACCGCTTGCGTTCGTCAACTCTCGCCGGCGGCGGCGGCCACTTAAATTACGAGTATCATGACTTCAAAAAGGGGAAACAAATATTGTAGGTAGTGTTTTCGGGTGCCTCAATAATGATTTCGCAAACCCGGACTTATCATTCTTCATAGTTCCTACTCAACCAGAAATGTAAGTACCTACTTATACTTAAATATTATTAGAAAATGTGGTATTGTATTGTTTATTTCACAGTTTATTTGCTTTATTAAGAGCGTAGCCGAGTCGCATTTTTCCATATAAATGTATTCCCAAATTTACTTTCTGAATACTATGTTTAGAGCTAAAGTTTATTTTAAGAAGTCTAGTTTTACTATAAAACAGAGGATTGAGTTCGAAACATCGTTTAGGTAAACGTATTTGTCGCGTATAGATGTAATAAGGGCAATTTCACAATAATTAATATTGCAAATTAATTACTATTGAAATTATTATTTTTTCTATTGTCTGGTGTGTTGTTCAATCCAAATATGTGTATAAGACACCCTTATACACCCATTACAGGAATTACGGCAAAGATCGAAATTTACTCATGATCCCGCCTGATGATTTTGTCGATGGAGGATGGAGCAGGTGTTTCGCAAAGCGTTCGAAAAGGACCACATCAACATTAAAATTGGCCGGTCAATTTACGATCAACTGAATGATATAGAATTTAAGGTCCATGCTTTCCCAAAAAGCTTTTTACAAAAACTTTACATAAGAATGAGAATTTACTTTACATTAACAAATAATAATAAAGCGTTCCGGACGGGCAGAAACAGGAGAAAAATTTTCTCGGTATCAAATTTGTAACTTAGTATTATAAATGTTATGTGAATAAAGGCTTTTTATTTTTACTAAATTTATAAATTGGTAAAATATTCAATCATAATATGCTTTTTTATTTCATAAATTTAGATCAAGTGCTGCTTGTTCGAAAATATTAACTAAAAGTAAAAGTGAGAACCCTGGGGATCAACGCAAGAGTAGGCTAATAACTCGGCGGGCGGCCTTAGATAACTTACTGTATATTATACTGTGGTTGTACTGCGCAGCTAGTAGCGTACTTCAGAGTCGCCATAAAGTTTGTCTCGGGTTACACTTACCAACTTACCCCGTAACGGGGTAATTGCGTAACACACATAAGATAGTAATAAATTGCAATGCCTTTTATTGAATTATTGTGAATGTGAGGACTATGTGGGTCATTTCTTTTTTCTGTATTTCTTATTTCTGTTTTCCTTCTTAGTTAGTTTTAATCATGATCTGGCAGTTTGAGTAATTTACGCGGCCTACAAAATGTCCTTTCTTTGGTATTGTTCGTCGAATCGTTGAGCTCCTCAAGTTCTGAGTTGAGCTGCACGATTTTTGACAAATGGGTGCATTGACTGGACAGGTCCGTTCAATCTGTGTGGTTCTTTCCTCAAAAGACCGTTTCACACCAATCTACATGGTCTTCACATGATCTGACCAAAATTTTGTCTGGACTTTAAAAGAGACTGTGACCTCTGAGTTTGTTTCGGCCTTTTTTCTCAGAGTAGTCAGATAGGAAACGCCGACCTCATCTAGCTTAAAAAAATATGATTGACGTGTAAAAGTGTTTGTACAAACCTACTTACGGCACCCGTGCGAAACAGGGGAGGGTCGCTATTTAATTATAACTAACGGACGATCGATTGTCGAAAGCTCACTTCACAAATACCTCTAGGCTCTCATAGTCTAATGAAAATTATTTCAATAGACACTTGTATCGTTTTCCATTGTCCAAACTGAAACAGTCCTTAAGTATAGTACCCAAGTAAATACCGCGGTCTTACCGGTACAATACCGCATTTGAATATGAATGCCGGGTATACCGCAAGTATTAAAACCCTATTGTCTTCATTTACCTGTTTATAAACTCGTTTTACTGATAAAAATAATGGTTTAGGTTGGAAGTTTATTTGTTTTATTGCAAACATTTTAATTGACCACAATTGCCATATTTATTTTATACTAGCTGCGCCCGCGGTTTCACCCGCGTAAATGTCGATACCGTGGGAATATCGGGATAAAAAGGAGCCTATATGTTAATCCAGGGTGTCAGGTACCTCCATACAAAATTTTATCGAAATTGGTCCAGCCGTTTGAGCGTGATGAAGTAACAAACATATAAACACACACATACACACACTCACAAACTTTCACCTTTATAATATTAGTGTGCTTATAAGTGAATTTGTGAGTAAATATTGTTTGTGTTTTCTCCGACATTAATAAGTTAATATTTATGTGAAATACTAGTAGCTGTGTAATGCGCAAAAAACAATAGAAAACATATTCATCTTCATCATCATTTCAGCCGAAAGACGTCCACTGCTGGACATAGACCTCCCCCAAGCGCCTCCACTTCGACCGGTTCTGTGTGTTATGTTCGAGACAATGAAACACCGAGATTCAAAGCAGACTGGTTTATTATATAAGAATTTAGACATACCCTCACAAGTGCACATATTATGTGATACTTACAATAATACCGTACATAACACTGTCCCCTCTTAATCTATAATTACATGTAACTAAGTTATTATTCTAAAACATTTTAAACCTTTCCTGCATTATAAATAATGTAGTCGTCTATACATGTTTAAGTAAAGGGTACACATACATACATAATTATATGTTATAAGCGGGCGAAGCCACTTGAAAATGTTAGTTACTAATAAAAAGAATATCCAAAAGAAAACATACTTAAAACTTAATAAATGTAATAGGTACTAGGTACTACAATTTAAAACAAACTTACAAGTAAACAATTAACAATTTTAAACTTACAAGTAGGTACCTACGACCACCCACAAATCCCAATGAAGGTCTTCTTATATTTAAAAAGATTATAAAATTGTTATTGATTGTTATTTTCTAGTCTTTAACTTCTTGGCAAAATCTATGGCAGCTCTCCGGCGTAAACGACTATCAATGATCGGCGATGACGTAGATGGTGGCGAACTTTTAGCTGCCGTGACTACTGGTTCGGTAGACTCGTCGCTCGGGCATTTCCCTTTACTCTCATAGGATGTATTAGGCGGGGACTGCGGGGAGTCTACCGATGGAGTGCTTTGTGTTTGTTCATTGGATGCATTAAGTTCAGGTTCGACTGACTCCATATTGGCACTAGGACTCGGGCCCGTGATAGAACGTCTAGACTTCCTAACACCTTTTGTCAACAACTGATCAATATGACGTTTATGAAGATGTCCGTCATTAGTTTTAATCGCGTACGTAACTGGCCCTGATCTTCGCACCACTACACCCTCTGCCCATTTTTGCCTATGCTTCGAATAATCCCGCATGATTACGGCGCGCGGCGTCCCCGATGTCTGCTTGCCGCAGCGGCGGACGCGCCGCGGCCGCGCGCTGCTCGTGCGCCAGCTGCGCGTCGCGTACCAGCTCGCCCGTATCCGGCCGCAGTAGGTCTAGTCTGCCGCGCAATCGGCGCCCGAACATCGCCACCGCCGGCTCGCGCCCCGTGGTGCTATGCTCCGTATTACGATACATAAACAGAAACTTACTTAAAGCAGTGTTGTCGTTAATATTTTCTAGTGATGCCTTCTTTAAAACCCGCTTAATAGTGCGTACTGCGTTCTCGGCGGCTCCATTACTGGAAGGGTGATATGGTGCAACGGGCAAATGTTTTATGCCGTTACGCTTAAAATACATACCTAATTCCGCTGATGAAAATGGCGGTCCATTATCACTTATAACTTTTTTAGGTATTCCAAAACGAGCAAAAAGCCTTCTGAAACTATCAATGACGACAGTTGCTGAAGTGGTGCTCACTCGCTCCACTTCAATCCACTTAGAGTGAGCATCGACTATTATTAAATAATATCGATTATGCAGGGGTCCTAAAAAATCAACGTTTAATCGTGACCACGGCTCTTCGGGCCAGGGCCATGAGTGCAATGGCGCTGGCGCAGGTTGTGCGCGCTGCGACACGCACGCCGCGCACTCACTACACATGCGCTCAATATCACTATCTAATGTTTCCCACCAAACATAGTTGCGGGCTATCTGTTTCATTTTAACTATACCCGGATGGCCCTCGTGAATTTCTTTTAATATTGATTGTTGTAATACTTTAGGTATAACAATTCTGTAACCCCACACTAAACATCCGTGATCTAAGTGTAATGAGTCTTTTCTATTAAAATAAGGTTTTTCTTGATCGATGCAAACCTGTAACGGCCACCCAAACATTGTATACCCCACTATTTTATTGAGAAGGGAATCCTTATCCGTCTCTGTTTTAATTTGCTTAAAACTGAGTGGAAAGTTTTCTTCAACAAAGTTTAGATAGCTACATTCGTCGTCATCTCGTACTCGTTCTCTAGTCGAGCTAAGAGGGAGGCGTGACAGGGCATCTGCAAAACAATTCCTCTCCGATCTTACAAATTCAATTTTAAAATCATATGCTGCTAATTTAACGGCATATCGTTGAATTCTGCTTGCAGCAGTTACGGGTATGCCTTTATTGTCTCCCAGTATATAACTTAAAGCACGGTGATCACTTCTAAGAATAAAATGTCGACCGTATAAATACTGGTGATGTTTAGTCACGCCGAATACAATCGCTAAAGCTTCCTTATCCAACTGTGAATAGTTGGACTCAGCGGAATTTAAGGTACGCGAGGCACAACAAAGCGGCCGCTCGCTGCCGTCATCGTAACGTTGCAACAACACTGCACCCAAACCGTATGGACTGCTGTCTACTGCCAGTATAAGTTGTAGATTAGGATCATAATGTGCGAGTACCGGAGAGCTACTTAAAACTTTTTTAATTTTAGTGAAAGCATTTTCACATTTATTGTCCCAATTCCATTTAACACTTTTTTTTAACAAATCATATAAAGGTTTTAAAGCGTCACTCATATTTACGCAAAACTTTGAATAAAAGTTTACAAGTCCTAAAAAACTCCTTAACTGCGTAATGTTACAAGGTGATGGAGCAGCTACAATCGCTTTAATTTTTTTATCATCAGTGTGTAGGCCTTGTTTATCAATTCTATAACCTAAATATGTCACTGATTCTTTAAAAAATTGGCATTTACCATAATTAATTCGAAGGCCATTTTCCTTCAATCTCTGCAATACAGCCTTTAAATTTGACATATGTGAAGACCTACATTTACCGCTAATACAAATATCGTCAGCAAACACAGCCGTAAACGGCAAGCCACTCAAAGTCTCTTCCATTATTTTCTGGAAATTTTCAGGAATGCACTTAATACCAAACGGCACACGATTATAAACAAAAGTACCAACGTGAGTGGTGATTGCCGTCATCGGCCTTGAACCTTTATCGAGTAAACATTGTTGAAAAGCATTCGACAAATCCAACTTAGTAAACAATTCTCCTCCTCCCAATGTTGCGAACAGGTCCTCGATCCGTGGAAGCGGGTAATGAAAGTCCTTCAATCGCGGATTGATTGTCACTTTGTAGTCTCCGCAAATACGGATGTCCCCGTTTGATTTGACTACAGGCACTATCGGTGTACCATAATCTGATCTGTCCACTTTGTATATAACTCCTTCCCCCTGTAACCGATCGAGTTCCCGTTCGACGCGCGCGCGCAGTGCCAGAGGCAAAGGGCGCGCCTTCACAAACACTGGAGTCGTGTCATTTAGGTGTAGTCGTATTTGCGACTTGAATGTACCCAGTCCCTCAGCGAAAACTTCGGGATATTCATCCTTGAGTGTTTTCGCCAATGAATTCTCATCGGATACATAATGGTGGCTATTAAGTGCATCGAAACTTGATAATTTTAACTGTTTTATCCATGTGCGCCCCATTAAGGGAGGTCCCCCATTAGTGATAACGTATAGTTTTAATGAAAGTTGTTTATTGTTGTAGATAATTGTCACCAGTATATATCCGAGTGTTTGAATGACGTCTCCAGTATAAGATTTAAAAGTTAATATTTTACTAATTATCGGTAGCTTATGAAACGTCTTATCGTAAAACTTTTTTGATATAGCCGATATCTTACTTCCCGTATCTACTTCAAACTTTAAAAACATACCTTCAACATTCAACTTAATGTAATAGGGACCGTCATCCTCGCACACATTTATACTACTATTATGATTGGTGTGACCCATGTTATAGAAATTACAATCGTTATCAGTATCGGAGTCGGTAACAGAATTGTCAAGATAGAACTGACCTTTGTTTGTCTTCTTAGAATTTCCATCCTTCTCACTACGAGTGCACACTGATTTTAAATGTCCTTTTTCACCGCACTTATCACACGAATAATGCTTGTAACGACACCTGCCCTCCACGTGACCGGCCTTGCCGCACCGTGCGCACGGGCGCCGCTCGGGCGCCGCCGCCGGCGCCACGCGTGTGCTGCGCGGGCGCGCGCCCCCGACGCGGTGCAGGCCGTCGCTCGCGCCAGCGCTGGAGCCTGCGCTCGCGGCCTCCGCAGCCGGGGCGCTCGCCACGCTTGCGTGCCGCTCCGCCGCTTCGAGAGCCATCGCCAACTCCACACCGCGCTTGTAGTCCACATTCTTTTCGGCGAATAACCTGGATCGCATCTCCTCGCTGTACAACCCTGATACGAACTGGTCGCGGAGATTTACCTCCAGTGAGGCCCCGAAATTGCAGGTTTTAGCCAGATGTTTCAAACCTTGTAGGTAGGAACGAACGCTTTCACCTTGCTGCTGCTTCCTCTGCCTGAATATATGCCTTTCGGCTATTTCTGATCTCTCGGGTTCTAAATGATCTTTCACCAGTTTAACGAGCACATCGAAAGTCTTGTCCTCTGGCTGATCCGGTGAACATAAGTCGCACATTAAGTCGTAACACTCCGAACCGACCAACGTCACTAGCGTAGCCACGTGTAAATTTTCTTCAATGTCGTTCAACATTATAAACTGTTTATTTCGACGAACATAAGTGTCCCAATTTTGGGTTCCGACTTGGAAACCTTCGACTTTTCCTATCGGCATGTTTAAACTTTACACACACGCGTTAAAATGGATAATTAATAATTTTCTCGTCGCCAATGTTATGTTCGAGACAATGAAACACCGAGATTCAAAGCAGACTGGTTTATTATATAAGAATTTAGACATACCCTCACAAGTGCACATATTATGTGATACTTACAATAATACCGTACATAACACTGTGCTTCTCGCATCCAACGGGTTCCTGCGGCCTTCACAAGGTCGTCAGTCCACCTTGTGGGACAAAAACATTATTTTTTATTTACTTATTTAGTTTCAGACTCAGGCAAGAATACCTGCGAGGTTATTTTTGAAGTGAAACTTCTTTACGCACGCTTGACTTGGGGAGTAAGCTAGCGAACGCGTGACGTAAGCGTTACGAAAAGTGTGATCGGGCGAGGCGAACGGGAGTTGAGTGGGGGATATAAGCAAGAGAAAGCTTTTTTTTGAGCATTTTCTTTCTCTCTTCCTCTCATAGCGAAGTTTCACTTCAGTCGTGTGGTCATAAGCACACTCGGTTTTTTTTTTTGTTAGCCTATATTGTGTCCCACTGCTGGGCAAAGGCCTCCCCTTTTCCCTCCCTGTCTGGTGCGAACTCTGGCCATGTTGGCTCTGCAAACATTATCAGATCGTTACACCTCTTCGCGGTCTACCTCGACGGCGATGTCCTGCCTCAGGCGTCCAGTGAGTGACGATCTTTGCCCATCTCCGGATGCATTCACTTCCACTTCAGCCTGGCTGTTTTTTCTCCAGCATCCGCTACTTGAGTTATGGAGCACAGGGTGATGTTTCTAACTCGGTCTATAGCTTAACAACTATTATTTGAGGGTCACCGTAGTGAGCTGTCATTTCACCTGTAATGCTATTCTGTAAAAATCTCACCGTGCAAACTTAGGTGAAGTGAGCTTAAAGTGAGTTGTCAATAATGTCAATCCCTAGCATCAGGTGGAGTGACAGTAGTGCTATTCTGTAATTTATCTCACCGTGAAAACATAAGTGAAGTGAGCTTAGAGTGAGCTGTCAATGTGCCAATCCGTAGCATGAGGTGGAATGATATCTCACTTTAAGCTCACTTCATCTAAGTTTTCACGGTGAGATTTTTACAGAATAGTACCGCTGTTGCTAGGGATTGACACTATTGACAGCTGAACAACTGAAATGTCTATTCATACAATTCTTTGTTAAAAAAAAAGGGAACTATATTTTCTAACACCAAAATTTATATTTGTCATCAAGTTGTATCACCTAATAAATAGATCTATCGCCACGAAATATTTGTATCACCTAATAAATAGATCTATCGCCACGAAATATTTTCGTTCTCAGATAGCGGGGCTCCGTCGACATAGGATGCAAGAACGAGCGAAGGGCACCCCGAGGTTCGGTTTGGTTAGGTTACTTTAAACCCTTTACACAGAAATAGGGGCCCCGCGAAGCGGGGCTCCGTCGACATAGGATGCAAGAGCGAGCGAAGGGCACCCCGAGGTTCGGTTTGGTTAGGTCACTTGCATTGTTTGGTGACTACATTTTGGTGACAGATCTACTATTTGGAGGACAAACCCTATTATTTAAGAAACACAAAACTAATTAAATTGGTGATAGCTTAAATGATACCCAAAAAAAAATATGTAACAGTACTTACCTAAAAATATGAGATTTTAAAAGAAATAAGCAATGGGAATTGTTAAAATTCCAATTTACCACAAAACTTGACCACTTTACAGAAAAGGCGTGATTCCACAGATATTGTTTTGTACGAAACTGTCAAATTTTCCCAATCAACTTTGAACCTTATAATTTCGCGATAAAGTTGAAAATCTATTAAAGAAATTTGACAGATTGTAGTACTTGAGGTAGTGGCGTCTGTATTACCCCAACAACATTTTGTCATAATTATGCCTATTTCTTTGTGAACACCACAAACAAGGAATATCATTAAAACACAGCGACACATAGGTATGCGGGTGAAATCGCGGGGCGCAGTTAGTTTATAATATTTAATATTTTGTATGTTCGTTTGTTACGCTTTCACGCTAAAACGGCTAGGTGGATTTGGATGAAATTTAGCACATAGGTAGACCATAACCAAAATTAAGACATATGATACTTTTTATCGCGATATTCTTACGGGATCGAGACTTATTCGGGTGTATCCGCGAGGCGCAGTAAGCAATTATTATTAAGCAGCGAAGAAACGAGTGCCATGTTTCTAGTTACATTGTTAGAGTAGTTAAAGACGTCGGTAAACATATTGCTGTGGTCACAAACTGTTTGATTCATTTCTTATCACCCAGTAATGGTCCTCCATTAGACACCGACTTCCATATAAATCGGAAACAAGTATCTATTTTGCGGATGTCATGACTAAGGGCTGTACCTACAGAATTATTCCTTTATTAGGCACCTCATGCCCTTAGTCATCGAGTTTGGATTATATCACCCAACCTTATTCAAATAATACTAGCCTATGGCTTCTTCTCATACAGATTAGGCAAGACCATTGATCACCACGCTTGCTCAGGATGGGTTGGCGATTTGAGACTTTTATATTAACTAATACTAGCTTCTGGCTGCGGCTTCGCCCACTTGGACGTTGAAAATTAACTCACGGGAACGTGCTTCCGGGACAAAAAGAAGCCTATGTCGTTTCCCAGGATGCCATCTATCTCTTCGCCAAATTTTATCGAAATCTGTTAAGTGGTTTAGGTGCAATAAGGCAGACATCCAGAACGCTAACGAACGAACGAAATCTATTTTACACGATCCTCATCTACTCTCGTCATTCAGCCACTACCAGCTACCCTGCGAAGATCCCGGCCTGTCGTACTCAGCGATTCTCCTCCATACTGTGGAACTCTTTGCCAGCGTCTGTGTTCCCTTCCACATTTAATCCGTCTTCTTTTAAAGCAGGAGTGAATAGGCATCTTTTGGGCACGCTTGCTCCATCATAGACCTCATCCATCGCTTTCCACCAGACGTGATCGAGGTCAAAAGCCGACCCAAACGGCAATAAAAAAAAAAAAACACTATTCAACTTATCCTGAGGGCGTCCTACCCTAATGGTCATAGGTTCTACGTCTACTAAGGACAAAGGAGTCTTATAAAAACACTAGCTGCGCCCCGCGGTTTCACCCGCATAAGTCTCGATCCCCTGGGAATATCGGGATAAAAGGTGCCCTGTGTCCTTTCCCGGGACTCAAACTTTCTATATACTAAATTTCATCTAAATCGGTTCAGCGGTTTAGGCGTGAAAAGGTGACAGACAGACAGAGTTACTTTCGAATTTATAATATTAGTGGATAACTTTATCGTCTTCATAAAACATCCATTGTCAACCTTGAACTTGCCATAACCACTACTTTAGAAGTATGACCGTTTTTATCAATGAAAACGGTCCCAAACAGTGAAGTATTTTTAGTTGTATGAACCTTTATTTTTATAACAAAGGATGTCGGAAGCGACTTTGACCAGTGACCCGGTAAATAAGATAAATTGCGCGCCTTAGCTCTCGCATCCTCCAAGTATAAATAAAAAACGAGAAGTCTTCAAGATCACAGAAAATAGAGAATTAGGAAATATTGGCGCCGATTCCCTTGTTCACAAACTAAACTAAATTTAAGTTCAGGACAGAACATAAATATTAGTTTTTTTTTTTTACACAAGATTTATTATTTAAAGTGAAGTGCGGATGAAATTTTCGACGCTATTTATTTGAGTACTTGTTTTAATTTTGTTATTTTTGTTATATATTTTAATATTAGTTTAGTCCTGTCAAATTAGTCAGCGCCTGACATAAATTGATGTATTTTTAGTAGCAAATTTTTTAATCATGTCTAAACTTTGTCTATGGAGTATCTTGATTTGACAGGACTAAACTAACATTTATGTTTTGTTCTTTTCTTAATTAAATAGAAAGAAAAAGATGCATTGAACTTAAATTTAGTTTAGTTTGTGAACAAGGGAATCGGCGCCATTGTCTTTTATTGATCATGAAATCGAAGATCTCGTGGCTAAATAATAACAGCCGCACGGGTCGATCAAAGGTTAAGCTACACTTGTCGCGGTCGGTTCGTGGATGGGTGACCATCCAGTACAATTATAGAGACTCCTCCGTACCTCGGATAAAACTCTGACAGTAAGTAGGAGGTAAATATTTGACAGTCGTTACGGGTAGTCAGAAGCCTAAAAGTCTGACCACCAGTTTTAGCAAGAGGCATCTTGTTTCCCAGTGAATGGGCTGTGGAGGTCAGATAGGCAGTCGCTTCATGTAAGATACTGATATTCAGCTGCATTTGGTTAGACTGGAAGCTGACCCGAACATAGTAGGGAAAAGGCTAGACAGATTAAATTTATTCTCTTTCAATTTCTCTTGGAAGTAGAGAGCTCTTTGTGAAGATGCTCGTCCGGGGGAGAATCATCAATTTACCTTCATACCCTTGACAGCCTCTAAGCTGCTTAGCTGTATTTTAGATTTCTAAGGATTTTTTTTTTGTTGAGATGTCAGAAAGTCTGTTCATTTTTAGGGTTCCGTACCTCAAAAGGAAAATTTTTTGGGATGCATGAAGAAGCCTCCCCGTGTAGCGCAGTTTGTTCCGCCAGTTACTCAACTGAACCGAGCGCTCGGCGCATCCTGGACAGTCACACCCAACACCATATTTGACTGGCCAATTCTTCCCTTGCGGTGGTAGGGCTAACGCCCGCCTGGTTAGCGACCACCCTCCCACCGGAGTCCGGCGTCCAGCAGCCTGCTGTGTTTCGTCGATGCGTGGAAGTTCCAGTGCCTTAGGCATCTTCTAGGCACGCTCGTTCCATCATAGACCTCATCCATCGCTTTCCATCAGGCGTGATCGAGGTCAAGAGCGGGCCCATTCAGCAATAAAAAAATAAAACGGAGCCGTTATAGGATCACTTTGTTGTCCGTCCATCTGTCTGTCTGTCAAGATCCTTTTCCTCATGAACGCGTAGAGGTGTTAAATTGAAATTCATATCAAATACTCAGGTCCATAATACCTTTAAGCTGTAACAAAATCAAACTTCCATGTCAACGCAATCAAAAGAAACGGCAATTTAAGCCGCATATTTTCAAACTCGCAACTACTCGCAAGAGAATCAAAACCTAAAAAAGGGTACTTCCAGTCGACCTAGAATCTTAAAATTTGGCATGAAGCAATGTTTTTAACCGACGAAAAAACGGAGGAGGTTATCAATTCGACGCGTATATGTATATATTTTTTTTTTTTTTGAAGTGAAAACTTCTTTAGCGGCGTTGAAGAGTTTTTGTAATGGGTAAAAAATGTTAAACTCGCGTCAGGGCATCGCGTCAGGACACGTGACCGTCAGGAGAGATTCCCCCCCCCCATCTCTTTCTACGGCGGCGCCAACCGAAGTGAACCAAGTGAGACACGATAATGGATGGATGGATGGATGGTGATGGTGATGGCGATGGTGATGACGATGGTGACGGTGATGGTGATGGTGATGGAGATGGCGATGGTGATGGCGATGGTGATGGCGACGGTAATGGCGATGGCGATGACGATGGTGATGGTGATGGCGATGGTGATGGCGATGGTGATGGTGATGTGATGTGATGTGATGGTGATGGTGGACGCGGACGCGGACGCGGACGTAGATGGACAGCTGATGGCTCGACCGTCTGTGTAGTAGCCACACTGCTGTGTATTCGTAAAATTCGTGTATATAAAGTGTTTCAAAAAATGGAAATTGAACAAAGTGCATCGATTAATGAAAAAAGTGACGCAGAAATAGTGAAAAAAACTTAGTTATATTAATTCAATTAATACTTAATTGATTTATTTCAACGTTAATATTCAAGTTTTCACTTCTGCCGGCACTCCCGGAGTGCAACCCGTCTTTTTTTTTTTATGTATGATCACGCATAACTTTTTACAGAGCAGTCCGATTTTGATAATTCTTTTTTGATTAAAAAGGATATACTCCGAAGGTGGTCCCATATAAATTTGGAAAAAAAAATCCAACCCTAAGGGTAGGAAAACGGGGGATGATTGATAGTTCACTCAATGATTGTAATGTATGACCACGCATAACTTTTTACAGATTAGTCCGATTTTGATAATTTTTTTTTTAATGGATAGAACATACCTCGAAGTTGGTCCCATGTAAATTTGGAAAAAAAAATCCTACCCTAAGGGTGGGAAATTAGGGGTGATTTGTTGTTCATTCACAGATTTTAATGCTGAGCTGTGTATTACAATTAAAATTAAAGGCCTATCTATGTTGGTATATAAAGCCTGTTTTTTTTAAGTACCTATTTTACTATACAAAAAATAATAGTTAAAGTAGGATTATATAACAGTTCATATCTAAAGTAAGGTAGGTAGCCATTTTAAAAGTAATCAAAAATTAAGCATGCAGTAATAAGTAAATTATAGCCTCAAAAATTTATAAAATAAAATAAAAACTTTTTAACAAAAAAATTAAACCTCCGAAAAAACTGAAAAGCAAAAAATAAAAACCTTTTTTATTTTACCTTAATAAATAAGTTCTTAAACTAATGCAAGTATAGGTACCTAAAAAATTTTGAGTCGGCGCCAAACAATCAATGAACAAAGATCACTAAATTACCTTAAATTTATAGAAATAGCCAAATCAAATTAATAATGCAACGTGAAATCTCCAGCGCTAAATATTAACATTCCAAACAAAAAATGCGCTCTCCGCACGACCACTCGCAACGATATTAAGTTGCTTGTTTGGCGCCGACTCAAAATTAGTTAGGTATACTTGCATTAGTTTAAGAACTTATTTATTAAGGTAAAATAAAAATGGTTTTTATTATTTTTTGCTTTTCAGTTTTTTCGGAGGTTTAATTTTTTTGTTAAAAAGTTTTTATAACACATACAAAGGAAAAATTCCGAAAGCCATAAATTTTTATACGGAACCCTCGGTGCGCGAGTCCAACTCGGTCTTGACCAGTTTTTTATTATTTATTTAAACTTCTCGTAAACAATAAGGTACAAAGGCGGCCTTAATGCCTAAGGCATTCTCTACCTGTCAACCAAGGGTAGTGTAAAAGTAACATGGCAGGTGCTCTGTTTAACAGGACTTAATAATATTAAAAAGATAATAATATCATGAATTATAAAAAAGTAGGCACACAAGTACATAAATCCATACTAATATTATAAATTCGAAAGGAACTCTTACTGTCTGTCTATATGTTACCTTTTCACGCCTAAACCACTGAACCGATTTAGATGAAATTTGGTATAGAGATAGTTTGAGTCCCGGGGAAGAACATAGGATAGTTTTTATCCCGATATTCCCATGGGATCGACACACATGCGGGTGAAACCGCGGGGCGCAACGAGTATTTTAATATTAAATTGATAGGCTTACGTTGGATTCCTTGCTCACCTGCGTCAAGTCTTCATCGTCATCATCATCATTATCCAAAACGAACAAAACAACATTGAATTGAGAACATTGCCACGACCACAGATATAGATACACCTAGATAACGCAAGAGCACCTACTTTGCGTGCCAATAATCGCACCAGTTTACGATCGAAAATCATAAGCCGCCACTTTCGCGCTCAGTCCTGCGTATTGCTGGCTGGGTGAGCGTGAGCGAGAGAGCGCGAGCTTGTGACGTCATAGTAGGTAGTCAAAAAGTGGCACGCTTAGTTTTCATACAGTTCGTGATACTTGCGTTGTCTAGGTCTATCTATATCTGTGGTCACGACTTATGTCCCTAATCCCCGTTGCCACATCTCCCATCCTTCTACGATCCTTAACAAACCAAGTCTCAGTGTTAAATTGTGTATCGGTGTCATTGACGGAAGCTGTTCCCCCAAGGTCATATTGATCGGCCAGAGCACGCCTCAATTACAAGTAGTTAGAGGCATCAGCCGCTAATGAATGAAACAATTTTTGCTAAAATTGGTCGGTTCGGTTTTGTAGACGAATTGACGAGATTAGCAGATGGTTGTCTTGAAAAATTGGATGTTTGATTGAAAAGAGTGGTTTTTGGATGTTGGGGTGGGTAGTTCATCGATCGCTTGATGGTTATACCATCTCTGGAGTTACATTGAACAACTTCACAAGCGTGATGGATAGTGATATCTAATGATGATAAAAAAAACCGAGTGTGCTTATGACCACACGACTGAAGTGAAACTTCAAACGTATTTGGCTATGAGAGGAAGAGAGAAAGAAAATGTGCGCGCGCACTGCTTTCTCTTGCTTATATCCCCCACTCAACTCCCGTTCGCCTAGCCCGATCACACTTTTCGTAACGCTTACGTCACGCGTTCGCCAGCTTACTCCCCAAGTCAAGCGTGCGTAAAGAAGTTTCACTTCAAAAACTTAAAAAAAAAAAGACGGGTTGCACTCCGGGAGTGCCGGCGAAGTGAAAACTTGAATATTAACGTTGAAATAAATCAATTATTAATTACATAATAATCACCATCGCCATCGTCATCACCATCGCCATCACCATCGCCATCACCATCGCCATCGCCATCACCATCGCCATCACTATCGCCATCACCATCGCTATCACCATCGCCATCACCATCACCATCCATCCATTATCGTGTCTCACTTGGTTCACTTCGGTTGGCGCCGCCGTAGAAAGAGATGAGGGGGGGGGGGGGGGGGGGTAATCTCTCCTGACGGTCACGTGTCCTGACGCGATGCCCTGACGCGAGTTTAACATTTTTTACCCATTACAAAAAGTGTTCAACGCCGCTAAAGAAGTTTTCACTTCAAAAACAACTGACTTCTAAAAAAGACACAACAAAGTGAAAAATTCTAATTTTGAAATCTACAATGCATCCTATGACAATTCCACTAAGCTACCACTGAAAACTCATAGGAAAGCAAATGACGCAATTTCGTTTCACTACTTGAATTTTTGCCAGTAATTTAGTTTAAAAACCAAACTACTGAACCGATTTTGACGAAATTTCTAAGGGACCAATCTGAAAGTATATCCTTTCAAGTGAAAAGAATTTTGCAAATCGGTTTATTAATAATGGAGTTCTGAGGTAACAAACTTTAAAAAAAAATGCAACCGAATTCAGAACCTCCTCCTTTTTTTTTAAATCGGTTAAAAACAAAAAAAAATTGGCCCCGTGCAAGTTGGACACGTATTTAACAAAAGTTGTTGTTTATGATGTTTGTAATATAGTCCTACTAGCTGCACCCCGCGGTTTCACTCGCATAAGTCTTGATCCCGTGGAAATATCGGGATTCAAAGTATCCTATGTCCTTTCCAGGGACTCAAATTATGTCTATACCTACCAAAGGGGTTTGAAGATTTTTGTATGGAGGGTGGCCCTAAGGTCGGCCGCCATTTTGATTTTTTCTCAGAATCGCGGTGCACAACAAAAGTTATATATTTAGATAGAGGACACTTATACAAATAAAAAATGTTACATAACATAATATCCTAAAGCGTCAGGTTTCGGAGTTATTCACCGAAATATAAGTCGAAAACAACAAGGATTTTTTTGTTTTTTTCCCCTACAGGTAACCATATTGAACTATCAGAGGTAATAGAAACGTTATAAAACCTTTATGGAGAAGGAACAAATGAAGAATAGATATTTTTTTAATAAATAATTAAACATGGCAATTTATTGATCCTTTTTTGAATCGCAGAGACTAATCTGACATTTAAGTCTTTTGTGTTTTCGTTTTTTTTAGTACAGAAGTTTGACATTACACTTGTCAGATTAGTCTCTGGGATTAAAAAAACGAACTATAAATTGCCGTGTTTAATTATTTATTTAAAAAATGTCTATTCTTCATATGTTTCTTCTCCGTAAAGGTTTCATAACGTTTCTATTACCTCAATAGTTCAATATGCTTACCTGGAAGGAAAAAAAACAAAAAAATCTTAGTAGTTTTCGACTTATATTTCGGTGAATAACTCTGAAACCTGACGCTTTAGGATATTATGTTAATTACATTTTTTGTTTGTATAAGTGTCCTCTATCTAAATATATAACTTTTGTTGTGCACCGCGATTCTGAAAAAAAATCAAAATGGCGGCTGATTTTAGGGCCAAAATCTTTAAACCCCTTTTATCTAAATTGGTTCAGCGGCTTAGGCGTGAAAAGGTAACATACAGACAGACAGACAGTATGGATAGTCCTGAGAAGATGTTAGAGTTTTACCAATAGCCCTGTACCTATACATGAATAATTACCCAGCAAATAAAAAAGAAACAAACCTCATGACTCTTTATATTATTGCAAATGAAGCTACAATCATTTATGTACAACATGCACTTAGGTATCAATAAAATAATGAATGAATGAAAAATCATAAAGAACACAATGCCAATATTTGCGCAAACAATAGCACGACCGCGATAATTAGTTTTAAAATAAAATTAACCGAACAATGAGTCAATATAATTCACGTGAAATTCATTATCTGTACGAGGGCAGAACAGGTGTGGTTGCACTTGACCAGATGGTGTTAAAATTACATGACGTATTTATTGTGACCTTGTAAAATACTCTTTTCTTTGTCGAATATAATAATTACTAGCTTCTGCCCGCTACTTCGACCGCGTGAAATTCGTACTTTCCTCTAAAAATTTCGAAAATGTATGTTTATAATCTTTATCATTTATTTAGACAAATAAGTATTCGGGCCAATTTTTAAGTTTATAGATCAAAGGAATCAGATTTTTCAAATAAAAATTGCATCCCCGGTTTTCACCCCCCACAGGGGTAGTATTTTGAAAAGTCCTTCGGGATGTGCTCATTACTTGACTCAAAGATTATTTATACCAATTTTCGAGTTATACAAACCATGCAGTAAAATCCTCCCCTGTAAAATTAACTACCCCTTTTCACCCCGTTAAGGGTAGATTTTCGAAAAACCCTGATGATCGTTATTTTTGGTCTTAAGTATAAATATCGAGTTTCGAGTTTTAATAATTATGATGACACAGATTCATGAACGTAAATGAGAGACGAAATTATTTCATCCCCACTGCTCTGAAAACGGTGAAGGAAAACATCGTGAGGAAACCGGCATGTCCTAGAACCAAACATTCGAAGACACGTGACATCTACCAACCCGCACTGGGCACGCGTGGTAAATTACAGTCTACTCTCTCACAGAGAGGAGGCCTGCGTCCCAGCAGTGGGAACATTATGATCTAATTACGCTTTTTAACCGACTTCAAAAAAGGAGGTTCTGTATTCGACCCGTTGATGTATGTATGTTTGTATGTCCGCGATTTTCTCAAAAAATGATAAACCAATTTTGATCATTCTTTCACTAATGTGATCTACATACTTTCAGGAAGGTTTCAGTATATAATACATAAGGAAATTATTCTTATGTACGAAGTTATATGCATAAATGTATTGCATTTCCGGCATTTCTATGTGAATTTTGATGATTCTTCTAGTCGGTGTCTTCAATTCTTCAATGCACTAGTGTTAATTAAATTTGTGTATAACTAAAACTGAAAAATAAAAAAAAAATTACAAAAAAAACAACCGTCTTCAAAAAAAACACTTCAAAATGATAAATAACTTTAATTTCGGAAGTCGGTGTCAAAAAACGAATATGCGGAACCAACGACACCGACTTCTGAAATTAAAATTATTTATAATTTTGAAGTGTTTTTTGGAGTCGGTGGTTTTTTTTTAATAAAGTAATCTCAATGTTTTTTCAAGTCGTGAAAACCGTGGGTAGATGGAGCGGGTCGCTGGCAACAATTATTAGTTCATTCGTAGAGACACGAGGATCGTCTGACTGTGCGGAGTGATTAAAAGTCACCGAGTCATTGTTGACACGTGAATGAGGTGCAGATGCACTCAGACAAATGATGCAGACTAGCTTCCACTACTAGGAAGGGAATATACCGGTAGCTGTAACCGCAGCTGCTGACTCGAGCACTTGGTTATATCATGATGGTCTGGATGATTTTGTAAAAGGTGGATTACGAGTTTATTTGTGACCGCGTTTTTGAAGTGAAACTTCTTTACGCACGCTTGACTTGGGGAGTAAGCTGGCGAACGCGTGACGTAAGCGTTACGAAAAGTGTGATCGGGCGAGGCGAACGGGAGTTGAGTGGTGGATATAAGCAAGAGAAAGCAGTGTGCGCGCACATTTTCTTTCTCTCTTCCTCTCATAGCCAAATACGTTTGAAGTTTCACTTCAGTCGTGTGGTAATAAGCACACTCGGTTATTTTTTTTTTAATTGGGTTTCGAAAAAAATTCTGGAGAGAATTTAAAATAATTTGTTTATCTACTTATTAAAACCCTTTTGAAAGTCCGTTTTCAGGGTTTCGACCTGAAAAGGTCAGCCGGAACCGAAGATCACTTTTGAGTTCGATTGTCGCAGAGGTTTAATATTAGGTCTCGATGGCGCACACACGGAACGCTGGTCAATGAAGAAAGCCATTTTTAGGGTTCCGTAGCCAAATGGCAAAAAACGGAACCCTTATGGATTCGTCATGTCTGTCTGTCTGTCTGTCCGTCCGTCCGTATGTCACAGCCACTTTTTTCCGAAACTATAAGAACTATACTGTTGAAACTTGGTAAGTAGATGTATTCTGTGAACCGCAGTAAGATTTTCACACAAAAATAGAAAAAAAACAATAAATTTTGGGGTTCCCCATACTTACAACTGAAACTCCAAAAATTTTTTTTCATCAAACCTGTACGTGTGGGGTATCTATGGATAGGTCTTAAAAATGATATTTCTAATGAGGTTTCTAATATCATTTTTTTCTGAACTGAATAGTTTGCGCGAGAGACACTTCCAAAGTGGTAAAATGTGTGTCCCCCCCCTCTAACTTCTAAAATAAGAGAATGATAAAATTAAAAAAAATATATGTAATGTACATTACCATGTAAACTTCCACCGAAAATTGGTTTGAACGAGATCTAGTAAGTAGTTTTTTTTTTAATACGTCATAAATCGAAAACCGCAATTTACCTTTCACAAAGTTACAACGAACTACAAGAACTTTTATATTATGTTACTTGCTGCTACGGAACCCTTCATGGGCGAGTCCGACTCGCACTTGGCCGGTTTTTTAATTTTAGTTTTGTTTTATTCTGCCTGGGAGACCTAATCATCCTCTAGCTAAAATTGATGTTTAAAGTTATATAAACAAACCGTCCAGCATGTTACGGAAAATAATTATTAAGTACATAAATATATTATAATAATTTATGTTTCTTTGATTATTATGCATTAAAATACAAGGAAGTGACATTTAACCGCTTAATTAAATCATTATTTAAATAATAGCTATATTTGGTACTTATTTATTGCCAATTTATTCCTATAAAAAACGGGAAAATAATAAAATAGTTATAAAGCCAGTTTTGTATATTGCACGTACAGGGACCGCATCTAGTTTTTACATTACCTAAATAATCACACTTCACACTAATATTATAAAGGCAAAAGTTTTAGAGTTTGTGTATGTTTATATGTTTGTTACTTGTTCACGCTCAAACAGCTGGACCAATTTTGATAAAATTTTGCATGGAGGTAGCTGACACCCTGGATTAACATATAGGCTACTTTTTATCCCGATATTCCCACGGGATCGACGTTTACGCGGGTGATACCGAGGGGCGCAGCTAGTAATTGATAAAAGTGTTTGTGCCTACTTGCAGAAATTAAATAATTTATCATTGAATTTGGCTGAAGTAATACAGTATAGTAGTTGCTGTGTAGTATTAACAGGAATGAAGCAAAAAAAAACTAATTCTGTAGGAACCAACTAGGGCAGTTACAAAAACAAACAAACATGCGTCAATGCTTACGCAATTAAAATATTAAACCGATAATGACTTTAGGATTTCTTAAAACAATGACAAAACATCACAATAAATAGGTATTTATTTATCTGGTGTATTCAAATTAATTATTACAGTATTTCAGGGAATACGAACAGTTGCGTCACTCACCTCAATTACAATATTAAATTGTCTTACATTTTGATTTCTCGAAAACTTTGTAATTTTTGTTGTCATTTTAATAAAAATGAGTCACTTAACTCAATAATAGGTCTTCTACAGACTGTACCTCGGAGAGTGTGCGCAGGAGCTCCACGACCTAATCCCATCATCGCCCTTTTACCACCGGACAACCAGACGTACTGCAGCGTACCATCCGCACTTGGTTGATATCCCGACGAGTCGTACTCGGCGCTTCTCCTCCACTTTTATTATGCGCACAGCCAAAGTGTGGAGCTCTCTGCCGGCATCTGTGTTCCCTCCCTCATTTAACCCGTCTGCCTTCAAATCAAGAGTGAACAGGCATCTTCTGGGCACGCTCGTTCCATCATAGACCTCATCTATCGCTTTCCATCAGGTGTGATCGGGGTCAAGAGCGCGCCCATTAAGCAATAAAAAAAATAAAATTCGTTTCATTTGGACAAGGAGTCTATTATAAAGGGTGGCAGGTATACATCCACGCGCAAATTCTCCATGAACCCAGCACATTATTCTAAAGCCCTAGGGAAGAAATTTTGCGTCAGTTAATAAGAAAAATCTACTGTTTATACTTACGCGGTTTAAATGTATGGAGCAGCATTTTTTTTAATAAAGGCAACGCAGGCGCGTTCACTACTATGTACTGAATGCATGGTAACAGTCCATGCGTTACAGATTCAGCGTAGATAATATTAAGAATGATAAAGATATCATTCAAAGGTCTCGAAAGACTAACAACTAATATTACCAGCCCACTCAGTTATTTTAACTCTGACAGCAGCACCCTCACATGATTTTGACAGACCTGTCAGTGGCAGCAACCCAATAGTAACCTTATCAGTATGCGAATAAAGGGCATTGTGATTTTGACAGTGATGCATAACAGAGGTAAAATAACTGTGAAAGGTCTATATTAAAGGGGTATCGTGTTACCCAGTAACTGGGTTGGGAAGGTAAGATAAGCTCCAAGTAAAAAAAAAAATAATATTCAGCTGCATCCGAGTAGACTGGAAGCCGACCCCAACAGTTGAGTTTCTCTAAGAATAAGACGTATCAGCGTCGAAACAAGTTAAGAGCCTATACTACCTCAGCTAAAATTCACTCTTTATCTCGCTCATACGATACTGCTCGCGGACTGAGTGAGAGCGAGACAGAGTGCGGTGCTGGGCGGCAGGTAGCGCCAATAGTTTAGGTATTTGCTTTTTACAGTGAAAATAACGGTAATTATAAAAAAATAAATAACATAAGACCTGCTTTAAAGTAAGTTCAGTTAGCATGCAAAGTTTCATGATCTAATTTGAAGTGCTTTTTGAATACCAGCGGTTTATTGTTCGGGTTAGAGGTAACTTTGGATTTTTTTTCTATCGAGAAAATTTTATGGAATCGTGTTTTCGTCTAACATAAGACTTAGCATTAATCCTCAAATTTACCATATATTTATTTCAAAATTAATGGTGCAGTATTTGCGACATAACGGAGGATCACGCTAAGCCATTTGAGGTAGTATAGGCTCTTAAGCGCAGTTTTTGTAGATAACAATAATTTGATTTAAAAGAGTGTCCGCGGCTCTCTAGCCCGTTCATCTCCATAGGAACCTAATATCTAGAATAAAGAGACTAGCCTTCGGCGCGGGAGATATTATAGTGCACAAGTGTGTGCAGACACAGTGGCACTCCCTCTTCCCTCACTCTCATAGTTCGACCAATGGTCCTGCGTCTGATCTCTCTCCGGTTGTGTCGGATTGCGGTGCCATCGGATAGGAACCTACGACACTCTGGAATGGGCAACTAGCTTCATCTTTCTGACTGACATCGCGACAGTTCAAAAGTGCCTGTAATTGGCGGTAAAGTTGGATAGCGGCTTTTCGAAGGACCAACAAGCGTTGTGTAATTTAGCGGGAAAATAATTTTTATGAGCGGTTGGATTAAGCGGTGTTATGCGGTTGGCTGCTTGAAGAGAACAGTGCGAATCCTCATGGCGACCTCTGTCAAGTCACTGCGGCGGAAACGCTTCTCATTGGTGTTGCGGTGTAGCACCTTTTTGCGGCATGGGGGTAGGATTGGAAAGGAAGCCGGAGTATGATTGGCTCAATACTGTGGTCCAATATGAATTCTACCCTCAATATGTGAGACGCGTTTGGATACATGATACCAAAATTTTTATATTGCTAGCTTGCGTAAGCAATAGGTTAAACTGAAATAAATACTTTGAGTTTGAGTTTGCAGGATGTTCACCAAGATCTGGTCTTCTCGTAAACATGATGACGAAATACCATAACAAGGTCTTCCGTAGTACTTTGGTACAATTTAAAATTTCATTCATAAATGTGTCACTCACTACTATAGATCGATAATTTTTTCTCGGAACCGTGCGGTCGGTTTCGCGAAGAGATCTGTGACTCATCTTGTGTGTGCGTACGTCGTAAACATGGCGGCTTGGCGGTTGAGGTACCGTTGGGAGGCTGTCCGTTGATGATTCGTTGCGGAAGTTTTGTTATCACTGTGGTTTTAATGAAAAACAGGTTGTTGTGTTTATAATTATTATGATAAGTAAGCAAATTATCATGTAGGTAGCTAGAGTAGGTACCTACAGAAAAAATAATAAACTTTTTTTAAATACGGTTGAAAATTGCAGTAATTGTGCAAGTTTAATTCCCAATTCGTTCAAAATATTATGTGGGTTTTCGTTAAGAAGTTTCTTAGTGATATAAAGCGCAATACACACTGAGCCCGCCGGGCCGCCGACAATTATATGACACAACGTTTTTCGACACGTGGCAATCACTAACTGCCAAATAAATTTCTCGTCTCGATCCGCCGACATGCCGCCGACAAAATTTTCCGACTTGCAATAAGTGAAGCCGCCAACTAGCCCGACGACAAAAAGTTGCCGACATTGGTCGGCGGCCCGGCGGGCTCAGTGTGTATTGCGCTTTAAAGAGAAGAATCCAGATATTTGCTTACACTATTTTTAACTATAAGTACTTACTAAAATCATAGACATAAAGATGAAAAAGGTACTTAATATTGTGTCATGTACTTATCCCTAATAATAACAGCACGTTGGACGACAATTCCCCGACACGCATTCTTTGTACCTACGTACGACGCGACGTCACGTCCAGCCATTACACTCCAGCATAAGTAGACCTCTTATTGTGAGAAAGACCAATACAATGTGAGACCAGCCTAAGCTGGACACTTATCGCTCGAGCCGCCGCACAGTGGGCCCATACTGAAAATTTGTGGACTTAGGCAACAAAGTTCCAATATCGATGCGATTTTTTTTTATATGACGTGTTATGATATTCCTAACAACTTTTATTCTTATAAAATTTCGTCTAAAGTTGATAGTTTGTCTTGAAAAAAATTTATTAGTTTTTTTTGTATGGAGCGAATCACGTTTCATTTTTTTTCTTCAATTGTACTAATATGTTGAGTGTGTGGCGGTAAGTATATGATAGCTAGGGTCATTCTCTATCCATGAAAAAAAAATCAGCGCCGGCTATCTGCGGCATCGCGAGTAATCATTCAGTAAAAAAAAAATATTTTGTATGAAATTTTTTGCCATTTAAAATAAATTCAAAGTATATTTTTTGTCTCATTTGGCTGTTTTGACCTTCTTTTTAGTTAAATATATAGTTTTAATAGCGCATAGTTACATATAACTAGTAATTCTGGTAGAGATTTAGTTATTATTGCATGTTATCGGTAGCACCTGCATTGTGATTGATGACTCATTTGTTTGTGCGCTCGGCTAAGCGCATAACTAATGAGTTTTCAAAAATGCTCGTCTCTGATTGGCTGTGTTATTTTTTTAACTGCACGTTATCTATTGTTGAATAAATATCGTAATAAGTTTCAGGTTATACTAATTTTGTTAATGATAGGTGAAATAATTTAAATCTGTACGGGCAAGTCATTGATAATTACCTACATAATCAAGCGTATGTATATTATAGTATAAGTTATCGTACGTATGACCAATATGAAACTGTGAAGTAATTGTAGCCCTGAAAAGGGCTGTTTGTCATATTCCTAGCCCTGATGGGCTTTTGTGGGAATAATCTAGAGCCGGATCACATTATTTCTTGTTCCAGAAGTGCTAGTGGGTCTGGCAAATTTTCGGACTCTGCTATGAGGCATTCTTCTTCCTCCATAATCTCACTGCCACAGGGAGGCTCAGTAGTCTGTAACAACTGAATTGCTTCAGGCAACAACTCATTATGAACCTTCTTCGTTATTTTAGGCCTTATGTAGGATATGTGGGGATCAGAGCTTATTAGAAGTCCATGAAGGATGTCTTCGTTTGTTGCTATTCTCCCTGTTTTCCGAGTGTGCCTCTCCCTGACGTTTCTGAAGTCCTTATTACGGGCTTCCGAAGCTTCTTCAGATAAGGTAGGTACCTAAAACGAATAAGTTATGTACATTTTAATTTCAAAACGCAATCGAGTCAAATAATACATCATACTATATTTATTTTTTACTTACCGATTGGCAAAACACCAAAGTGGTTACAGATGTCTGCACCGTGCATTAGAAGTTTATGTACACTAACTGGCATGTAGTACCACGAATAGTGTTGCACGTACACATCAGCTGTTTCTCTACAGTACCTTCTAAATTTTTCACAGTCAATGTTTTTGCCTGATGATATGGCTTGTAGAATAACGGAAAATCTGAAAATCAGATTTTCGTCAATTCCCGTTATTCTGAAAGATCTTTTGTAATCTTGGAAAAAGCGCCTCGCAGTATTCCCGTCATTTGTAGTTCCAAAACCCTAAAATGGGAAAACAATACTGTAATATACAATATATAGAGATATAATACACAAACAACATAAAAAGAGCGAAAATTAAATACATACCTGTTTGACTATATCAATCAGCATTCCAGTTTGCTCACGAAATTCTTGTTGCGTGGTATTTTTTTTAGCTTGTTTCAAAGCCTTATGTTCGCCTCGAGCAGTCCATCGCTGAAAATCCAGATTATAAGATATATGGAGAAGACATTCCATACACCGAATCTTCATATGCAGTGAAGAAATTCCTTGTTTGTAAATTTCTTCACGAAGTGGTTTGGAAGCCAAAGCGTCTAAATTATTCATTTCGCTCGGTTTTGCCAAGCAAATGGGACATGTTGCAAATTATGGTACTTCAGCAATAATATTGGCCACTTTTCCATCAATCATGGTCATATGCAATTCATGTGATACAATAATATTTCCAAACTGTGTAGATATTCGTTCATAAATTTGTTTTTTCATCTCAGACTCTTCAGACTTTATAAAATCAGCTGTCTCTGAAGTGAAAGTAAACTTCACTGGTCGACAGTAAAGAGTTGAGCAAGGTGTGGGGTTCTCCCAAACTATATTTTCATTCCCAGATGATGGGCTAGTAGACACTAGCCGAAGAGGGACGATACTTATCATGACTACTGATGAATCATCGAACTCTGTAGCTGTGTTTGACGTTTTCTGTTTATAATTACTCTGCGACGAAGAACCATCAAGTCCCCATTTCCAGGTTAACTTGAGTTCTTCATTTTGAGACCTATCAACAGAATTCATATCTAGTAAAATCCTCTTCACAGTATGGTCCAATAGCGCTTGCAATTTAATGTGAGCTCCTTTTTCAGTAATCTCCATACTCTCTTGTGGTGGGTAACATCTTTTCTTGGCATTTACAAGATTTGGATAAGATGGAAAGGCAGCACAGTTTTCTTCTTTCAGAAATTGTCGAAGAGCTAAGTATTTCCATTTCGAGAGCGCAAGTGATGTATAAAGAGCTAAACACTTATCTTCAGAGACAGTACTTAAGCTCTGCTTCTTGAATAGTCGCTCATCTACTTCGGATAGCGCATCTGGATTACTGGAAAGGTATTCGACCACTTTTGCCAGATTTGTTTTGCCGTTGTCTTTCAATTTTGTTATGTACCAGTGCTGCAACTCTTCCTCGGAATTTTCTTCTACTATGGAAGTAGAACGTCTTTTTTTTTGCTTATTACTTAAGTCTTCGAACGGTTTTCTATGCTCCTTTTCTGTAGATGTTCCCGCTTCCTCAGTACATACTGCAAGAGTAGGAACATGGGAATCTATATCCACAGGCTCAGATAAGGCTGCGTCTGAAAAGCCCATCTCACTTCTCAGGTCAACAGTGTCACAAACAGGCCATTTGATGTTTTTTTCCAACCACTTGCGATTACTTTCACGGTTCATAAAAGTTTTTTGATGTCTACATGACTCTATCCACTTTTTATTTAGATTTACACAAAAAAGTCGACAGAACTCCTTGATTCGGTTCTTGTCTTCTTCAGAAACTTCGGTAGTCAAGACAGAAATGATACTTTCATATAGAAACATATGATTTTTCAGATCACCACCACTTCTTAATTTCACAAAAAGATCTAGGTTGGTACAAAATCCAGCCATAGTTCTAATGTAAATATAAAAATAAAAGTATTTCACTGTGTTCACAAATAAGCGACAAGAGCGAAACTAGATGGACTTAATGAATGTCTTTATATTTATAGTCAGTGTTAATTACTCAAGTAGTGGACATAACAGTGAGTGAAAATTATTCAGCCAATCAGAGACGAGCATTTTTGAAAACTCATTAGTTATGCGCTTAGCCGAGCGCACAAACAAATGAGTCATCAATCACAATGCAGGCGCTACCGATAACATGCAATAATAACTAAATCTCTACCAGAATGACTAGTTATATGTAACTATGCGCTATTAAAACTATACATATATTTAACTAAAAAGAAGGTCAAAACAGCCAAATGAGACAAAAAATATACTTTGAATTTATTTTAAATGGCAAAAAATTTCATACAAAATAATTTTTTTTTACCGAATGATTACTCGCGATGCCGCAGATAGCCGGCGCTGATTTTTTTTTCATGGATAGAGAATGACCCTAGCTATCATATACTCACCGCCACACACTCAACATATTAGTACAATTGAAGAAAAAAAATGAAACGTGATTCGCTCCATACAAAAAAAACTAATAAATTTTTTTCAAGACAAACTATCAACTTTAGACGAAATTTTATAAGAATAAAAGTTGTTAGGAATATCATAACACGTCATATAAAAAAAAATCGCATCGATATTGGAACTTTGTTGCCTAAGTCCACAAATTTTCAGTATGGGCCCACTGTGCGCCGCGCCGCACGACCTCATCAATACATAAACACAATAATTATATGAATGGCCTGAGTACATGCGTACCATAATTAATAACCTCGTTGGGTCTTTTACTTATAATAGTTCTAATAGACCTAGTACACACAATAGGTTTAATACAAGTTAATGTATGTAATGTTAAATCACCACTGGGCCACTACTATACTTTTAAATGTTTATTTTTTACTAGCTGCGCCCCGCGGTTTCCCCCGCATAAGGTGTCGAACCCGTGGGAATATCGGGATAAAAACTATCTTATGCCCTTCCCCGGGACTCAAACTATCTCTAGGTATACCAAATTTCATCTAAATCTGTTCAGTGGTTTAGGCGTGAAAAGGTAACATACAGACAGACAGAGTTACTTTCGAATTTATAATATTAGTATGGATTGCTGAATGGGCCCGCTCTTGACCTTGATTACGCCTGATGGAAAGCGATGGATGAAGTCTATGATGGAACGAGCGTGCCCAGAAGATGCCTAAGGCACTGGAAGTCCCACTCGACGAAACACAGCAGGCTGCTTGACGCCGGACTCCGGTGGGAGGGTGGTCGCAAACCAGGCGGGCGTTAGCCCTACCACCGCAAGGGAAGAATTGGCCAGTCAAACAAGGTGTTGGGTGTGACTGTCCAGGATGCGCCGAGAGCTCGGTTCAGTTGAGTAACTGGCAGAACAAACTGCGCTACACGAGGAGGCTTCTTCATGCATCCCAAAAATGTATTCGAGATTAACTTAAATCTTCTTATGACATTGCCGATACTTTTGGTCAATGAGTCAATTTTGTCAGCTTCCGTCCTAACAAATAATTATTACCATAAACTACAAGGAAACGCCATCACCCTCCTATGAATCAGATTTATCTCAAGTTTTTATATGGTAAACATGACGCGGTGACTCATAGGAAGTCGAGCAAAGTCAAGGTCGTAGGTACGATACTCGGAACTGTGAATGTATTACCGAAAACGAAGCGGATTCTGTAGTAAGTTGTAGAGGTTACTGAACTTTGTGGCGGGAAAATTGATAAGATTTTTATCATAAATGTTTTTACCCGATTGCGCCAGAAGGAGGGTTATGTTTTTCGAGAGTATGTATGTATACTTGTTTGGCACGCTCTGCGGCCTGAAAGGCTCGATGGATTTTAGCTTGAGAGGTGTCGTTAGATTCGAATTTACTGTGAGAAAATAAAAAAAATCAAAATGGCGGATTTTTGGCGCCATATTATGCCTTCAAAAAAAAATATTTTTCAAAACCTATCGAGTGGGATATCAAAATAAAGGGTTTTAAAAGGTGATTACAAAAATATTTACAACTTATATGGCTAAAGGTAATTCAACGTGACAAATCGTAAAAAAGACGTACCAAGAACTAAATCGTCTGCGAAATCTTTCACATTTGTAAACTAAAAAGCTGGAAATAAAAAAAAAAGTAATTAAAGAAAATTAAAAAACCCGGCTGCAACCTTATACAAAAACTAACTGAAAAGCTAAAAACAAGCCCATTTTAAATTAAATAAAAGTTGGAAGCAGGCGGGGCCCATACCATTATTATAGTTTCAAACTCAAATGGGTCAATGGTCCACTTGGCAATGATTAGATGGCATCCTGGGGAAGGACATAAGCTACTTTTTGCCCCAGTAGCACCTTCCCGTGGGATAATTTTCGACATACACGCGGGCGAAGCCGAGCAGAAGATAGTAAGCTAAGTATATTATGTACAGACGCCAGCACATCTAGCTACTACAAACTGTCAAATTTATTTAATAGATTTTCAACTTTATCCCTAAAGCATAAGGTTCAAAGTTGACTGGGAAAATTTGACAGTTTCGGGTAGCTTGATGTGCTGGCGTCTGTACTAAAGGTCCCTTAAAAAAAAACCATCAACGACATAATCATAATTATACACAGCTCCAGTTAAAGGACTGTATACTCCAAATAAACAGCTTATCAATTCGTCATGGCAATTAAGGGAACTAGGTTTCTAAGTCAGCTGGTCTCATTGCCTCATTTACTATTGTTATCGCCTTTCTAAGTATTACTAATCGTACAAGTTTTAAAGTAAGCCCATAGTTGAAGAGCAGTGGTGGCCCAGTGGTAACGGCCCCCCGACTTACGACTTGTAGGGCGTGGGTTCGAACCCAGGCAGGCGCTTTACTTTGTGTAAATCATGTGATCACAACTGCTCTCAAAACGGTGAAGGAAAACATCGTGAGGAAACCGGCATGTCGTAGAACCAAAATTCGAAAACATGTGTGACATGACATCTACCACAGATAATATCATCTACCAACCCGCACTGGTTCCGCGTGGTAATTACAGTTCAGTCTTTCTAGAAGATAGGAGGCCTGTGTCCCAGCAGTGGGACAGTATAGGCCGATTATGATGAAGCCCATAGCAGAACTTTTATCTTAAACCTATGGATAACGGCATTCTTTGAACCAGGATTAGTACGGAACTCACTTTTAGGGTTCCGTAGCCAAATGGCAAAAAACGGAACCCTTATGGATTCGTCATGTCTGTCTGTCTGTCTGTCCGTCCGTCCGTATGTCACAGCCACTTTTTTCCGAAACTATAAGAACTATACTGTTGAAACTTGGTAAGTAGATGTATTCTGTGAAACGCAGTAAGATTTTCACACAAAAATAGAAAAAAAACAATACATTTTGGGGTTCCCCATACTTACAACTGAAACTCTAAAAATTTTTTTTCATCAAACCTGTACGTGTGGGGTATCTATGGATAGGTCTTCAAAAATGATATTAAGGTTTCTAATATCATTTTTTTATGAACTGAATAGTTTGCGCGAGAGACACTTCCAAAGTGGTAAAATGTGTGTCCCCCCCCCCCCCTCTAACTTCTAAAATAAGAGAATGATAAAATTAAAAAAATATATATAATGTACATTACCATGTAAACTTCCACCGAAAATTGGTTTGAACGAGATCTAGTAAGTAGTTATTTTTTAATACGTCATAAATCGAAAACCGCTATTTACCTTTCACAAAGTTACAACGAACTACAAGAACTTTTATATTATGTTACTTGCTGCGACGGAACCCTTCATGGGCGAGTCCGACTCGCACTTGGCCGGTTTTTTAGGGTTCTGAACCTCAAAAGGTAAAAAAAACTAAAACCCGACTATTGAGAAGGATGAAACAAGTAGGTACCTTTCCGTGGTCGCATGCTACCATAGCTTTGTATGTTAGTACAGCGGCGTGCGACCACGGGAAGGTACTTGTGTCATCCTTTTCAGTAGTCGGGTTTTAGTTTATAGACTTATTTTTTATTTTATTATTTTGGGGCTTATTTCAGTAATATTTATATTTTTGAAATGTGCAAATTAAGCCCTTTCATTTGATACCCAACACGGCATGATTAAAAAAATATTATTTTAGGTCATGACTTTATTCAATAAAAGGCGGGCGCCATATTCAATTTATTGTGACGTCACATAACCTATAACCGGCGCACAATCAAGACGGTTCCAACGATACGTCGTTTGTCCTATTATGACAAGCAGTTTTAGAAGTTATGAGGGAACAGATGAACATACATACATACCGGTCAAAATCATAACCCTCCTTTTTGTTTCGCCGTAGTCGGGTAAAAACGGAACCCTTATAAGATCAATTCGTAGTCAGTCTGTCTGTCCTTCTGTCAAGACCCCTTACTTTACTTAACCACGAACCCCTCCTTAACGTGCTAGTGATAGTTATATTATTTTATTAGTCTAACTAGGTGGTTCTAGGACTAGGTACTACTATTAGGTAAGGTTTTAATAACATAAATAATAAAAAGGAATTAAAGGGTTGGCTACACTACGTAGAGTATTGTATTATCTGTGGCTACACTGACCGGACGGATGACGTAAGCGGGGTTTTTGGTTGGAGAAAAAAAAGAAAAAAAAAGGGCGGGAAGCAAACGGGGGAACGAAGATAAGTTTTGGTTCGCAATAAGTTTAGATTTAATTGCTACAATAAGTTTAGTTTTAAAGGCTACAATAAGTTTTGAAATTGGACGATTGTCTCGTCAATAAGTTTGGTTGCTAATAGTTTTGGTGCAATTATTGTTACACTTACAATAATCACATTGTAGGTATAGGTAAAATATTGGTTTGTGCTTTATTTCTGAGATTGATTAAAATTATGTAATCTGACCCATATTAGAGCTAGTACACACACAGGTGATATTTAAACAGTTTGAATAATGAAAGTGTTCTTTATCACATACCTTCACAAGTAAATATTGAAACAGTTGTGTGTGTTTACAGACTTTCTCTCTTACAAATAGCAATAATGATAACCTATTTAGGAGTTCTAATGAGGTGTGTAATAGTTACAATAATAATTATAATACGTAACCACGTGGTTTTAGTTTTACTATCATCAACAGTGATCGGAATAGGCTGAGTATATATACCTAAACTTCGGAGAACAGACACAGAAAGTGGAGACTTCCTTACGACGACATTTTTTTTTCCTGGATTCGGGAAAAATCTTAAATAAGTTGAAAATAAGCATTATTTAAGACGGGTAAAGACTATTTTTAAATAAACTTGCAATTACAAAATTTTCGGGATTTTAACGTAAAATTCCGAAATTAATAGTCTAACTTTAAATCATGTATTCGAATTATATGTAATGTATGATACAACGGTTAGTTTAAAGATCGTAAATGTAATTCTAATACATGAATTAAAGTTAGACTTTATTTCGGGATTTTATGTGAAAATTCCGAAAATTTAGTAATTGCAAGTTTAGTTAAAAATAGCCTTTACCCATCTTAAGTAAAGCTTATTTTCAACTTATTTAAGGTTTTTCTCGAATTCCAGGAAAAAAAATGTCGTCATAAGGAAGTCTCCACTTTCTGTCTCTGTTCTCCGAAGTTTAGGTAAATATACTCAGCTTATTCCGATCTCTGATCATCAACGAACAAAGTTCCGAATTTTTTAAAGTGAAAAGTTTTTAAGGCGCGTTGGGCATTTTTCGTGACGGGAAAAAACCATTGAATTCGCGCCACTGTTACCGTTACTGACACCGCTTCGGATGTGTTCGGTTGTACTCGGGATGTACTCAGTTTTAATGTATATCCGATATGTTAGTGAGTGATGGCAAAGTATTTTGTTTTCACTTCTGTGGCATTCCTGGAGTGTTTTTTTTTTTGAAGGATCACATACTGATGTAAACTGAACTTACCGACATAGCTTATATAAATAGCAAGCAGAAGTGTCAGTGGGCTGACCATATCTGTCATAGGAGTGATGGCTGGTGCGGCAGACGAGTCCTGGAGTGGGACACCCCCCAGCTAGATGGACCGAGGGATGAAAAGTAGCCTATATGTTAATCCAGGGTGTCAGCTACCTCCATGCAAATTTTTATCAAAATTGGTCCAGCCGTTTGAGCGTGAAGAAGTAACACCCATATAAACACACAAAATTTCGCCTTTATAATATTAGTGTGATTTTGAAAGCAAAGGCACTACATTAGGTAGCATCAAAAAATTCAAAAAGTTCATTTACCTCAATGAAATACAAACAATACCTACAATTACAAGCTAAACACCTGTATTCACTTCATTATGTGACCAAATATGTCGCTTGAAACAAGACTAGTGTCACGTTGAAGCTACCTGAATACCTACACAGTGTTGTAGTAGTGAATCAGTGGGGAAAACATTTTTGTAAACAATGGGCATTTACGTTCATTCATTAATGTTTTGTAGGTACCTAGAGAGAGGATTAGCGGTGTGAAATTATGAAGTAATGTTTTATGGGAAGCTAGCTGCGTCGCGCGGTTTCACCCGCATAAGTGTCGATCCCGTGGGAATATCGGGATAAAAACTATCCTATGTCCTTCCCCGGGATGTAATCTATCTCTATACAAAATTTCATCCAAATCGGTTCAGCGGTTTAGGCGTGAAAAGGTAACATACAGACAGACAGACAAACAGAGTTACTTTCGAATTTATAATATTAAGTACTAGCTTCTGCCCGCGACTTCGTTCGCGTGAAATTTCTTATTCCCTCGACCCATCTCGTCGTATTGCATCACCTGCCCGCGTCTCCTGCTCTATCACTTCGTTTCCCCATAGCGCTTTTGCTCGGCGCCTAAGGGTCATAGCGTGACGTTAAATAGCCTATAGCCTTCCTCAAGAATTGGGCTATCAAATGCAAGAAGAATTTTTCAAATCCGACTGGTAATTCCAGAGATTACCCCCTACATACAAACTTACAAACAAATACCTCTTTATAATATTAGTATAGATGGATTGTTTGATCATCTACCAACCCGCACTTTAGAAGTAGTTAGCAACTTTAGATGGTGGCCCAGTGGTAAAGGCCCCGACGTACGAGTTGTAGGTCGTCGGTTCGAACCCAGGCAGGCCCATTACTTTGTGTTATTAACTTCATCGCCACTGCTCTCAAAACGGTGAAGGAAAACATCGTGAGGAAACCGGCATGTCCTAGAACCAAAAATTCGAAGACATGTGACATCTGCCAACCCGCACTGGGCCCGTGTGACCCACTCCTTCACACTGAGAGGAGGCCCTGTGTTCCAGCAGTGGGAATATTATAGGCTGAGCATGCCATAGCTGTGATAAAGGAAAAACTTTTGATATATGGGAAGTCCAGTAGTTGATACCAGATCAAACATTGGTAGACAATATTAGTGTATCTAGGGGCGGCCAAAAGAAACCCTTTTATGAAGGTAAGGTAAAGGTTTAATAACTAAATAACCGGTCAAGTGCGAGTCGGACTCGCGCCCCGAGGGTTCCGTACAAAGTAGGGATGTAAATAGTTTATCACGGGATTTTTTTTAATTTATCCAAAAATTTACGGTTTTCAGATTTTTTTCTTTACTTGTGCTACATAACCATTATTAAATTTCATGATTCTGGGTCTATATATTTTGATTCCCTTAAAAGTGTTGAAATATACGTTTTTTTGCGGCCGTATCTTTCAGTGGCGAAAGTACCATACAACTCGATTTCCACCGGCTTCCCTTCAAAAATTCAGAACATAGCCACTCTATAGTTAATTTTATCATTGAAATTTTCTTTTGGAATTTCTTTTTGCTCCGGCTTACGTCTGTCATAAATTCACCCTTCGCCACTAGTAGCTTTATTTATCTTAACTTAGAAGTTTAATATTTTTACAGCTCCAAAGGACTGTAGACCTGAGTATATGGATTTAATTTCAACTTCATACCTCTACGCTTTCCCAAGATAAAGGGTCTTGACAGACAGACGGAAAACAAAGTGATCCTATAAGGGTTCCGTTTTTCCTTTTGAGGTACGGAACCCTAAAAAAAGTAAAGGTATAACTGATCCACCTTGAAAAAATTTGAAGTGAAGTGTCTTTCCATCTATATCTTAACACCGTAAATTCGATCTGAAGGACCATTACATGTTGTATGAACCATCCCACACTAGAGGCGGGGCGCATCGCACTTTTTTGTATTGAAATGCTATGCGCTTCGGGACAACGCGGCTGTAATGTGCACTTAGCTTACTAAGGCATTTTCCGGTCCTTACCCCTTAAATAAGTACTACATAATCGCTGAAGCTTTTTCCTATTTCGTAAAAACAATTTCTGTAATTCGCAATCCTATAGTAATTTTCTGGTCAGGTTTTTCCTAGACTGTCGAGAAAGTATCCTCATTTTAAGAATTTTTGCTCATCAGGGATAATCCAATGTTTTTCAGTTGTCATCCGTAAACAATGGAAGTTCTAGGAATTGTTGTAATAGCGCCACGTTGTTCAGTAATGATGGAACATTAAGTGCAGTTTTATTGTGATGTAATCTCGTTCATTCACGTGGTTGTGGTTCACGTGGCTTCGGTTTAGATGTTAACAAGTACTCCATGACGTATTTTTGTAGATTCCGCTAGTGAATAGTTGGGTTTTGAGGAAGTGTCGGTTCGCGGACTTACTTCAACCATATCTGTCGAAAAAAAAAAACAACTGACTTCAAAAAAAAAAAAACACTACTAAGTGATAAATAACTTTAATTTCGGAAGTCGGTGTCGTTGTTTCCGCATTTTCGTTTTTTTACACCGACTTCCGAAATTAAAGTTATTTATCATTTTGTAGTGTTTTTTTTTGAAGTCAGTTGTTTTTTTTTTTCTAAAAACGTTTTTATTTTTTTCACTTTTAAGTTGTACCTACCCCACACAAAGTGCATTGAAGAATTGAAGACACCGACTAGAAGAATGATCAAAATTCAGTACATTTATGCATATAACTTCGTACATAAGAATAATTACCTGATGTACTATACTAAAACCTTCCTGAGACTATGTAAATCATATTAGTGAAAGAATGATCAAAATTGGTTCATTAATTTTGAGAAAATCGCGGACATACATACGGGTAGAATACAGAACCTTCTTTTTTGAAGTCTGTTAATGAGAAAAAGACATGTCAAGACATGAAATATATTGGGATAACGGAAAGGTTGTCTAACGATCTGACAACGTTTGCATGGCCAACATGGCCACAGATCGCACAAGAAAGGGAGGTTTGGAACGAAAAAGGGCCCTCTCCATTGCCCTTTAGGTGACTTTTATAGCCTTTGAATTAGGCCTCAACTTTAATACTTACTGTAAAAAATAAATTGAGGCTTTTCAACGTTGTTTTTAAGGTCGCAGGTGTTTATGGATAGCGATAACAACTTTCTGTCAGGTAGGCTATGGAGCCTACCTGACAGAAAGTTGTTATCAAAGTTGTTGTGTTGAAAGTTGTTGTTGTTAAGTATTAAAGTTTAGTGCGAATTTAGTGTGATATTATGCAAACAGGTCCATACCTGTTTGCATAATATCACACTAAATTCGCTCATAATATGCTAGTCAGAGTAATAGGTACTACAAGCGTGCGACATTGAGTGTAATTGGATCGTTATTTTTCTACATTTTGAGTTGAAACTCAGAAAAGTCCATATGAATTCAAAAAGTTGCCGAATCACATCACAGTAATATTGTAAAGGTGAAAGTTTGTGAGTGTGTGTGTGTTTATATGTTTGTTACTTCTTCACGCTCAAACGGCTGGACCAATTTTGATAAAATTTTGTATGGAGTTAGCTGACACCCTGGATTAACTATTCCCACGGGATCGACATTTACGCGGGTGAAACCGCGGGGTGCAGCTAGTACATTATATTTCAAAATATCCTATGTCCTAATTCAGGTCATGATCTACCCATTTTGCAAATTTCATCCAAATCCGTTCAGCCGTTTTAGCATGATAGCGTAACAAACAAATTAATAAACATACAAAAAATCAACTCTTTTCTCTTTATAATATTATCTCTTTATAATATTACTAGCTGCACCCCACGGTTTCACCCGCATAAGTTTTGCTCCCATGAGCATATCGGGATAAAAAGTATCCTATGTGTTAATCTTGGTTATAAACTATCTGTGTGCCAAATTTCCTCTAAATATATTCTCTCGTTTTTGCGTGAAAGGGTAATAAACATCCATCCATCCATCCTCACAAACTTTCGGGCTTATAATATGTATTACTCGTATATATTATAGGTAATAGGAGTAAGATATAGTACAAAGAGAATTAAAACAGTCATTGGATTAGTAGGATAGTTTAGGTAAAGTATTAATAGTGTGTATAAAGTTAGCGTATTTTGAATTGAAATAGCAAAATCCATTTAATAGCATACTTCGAACCTAAGACGATTCTATTCTTTGTTACAGCTGCACAAATATTCTCACAATTCTGTATTCCTTAGCAAGACATCCTTTGTCAGCGTGCCAATAGACACTCAGACCACGTCCACTAACGTCCGGATATGGAACAATTAATATCTGTGGGGCATACAGACACAGGACACGATGTAATTGACCCTATTTTACCGCACCTAGACTGCGCGATGGTCAATAACTTTTATACAGGGTGGTAGGGACATCGATGCCTAACGGTCACCATGGATTCAGTACATGATTCGAAACACTCCTGCATTAAATTTTTTAGACGAATAAAAAAAAAACCGAGTGTGCTTATGACCACACGACTGAAGTGAAACTACAAACGTATTTGGCTATGAGAGGAAGAGAGAAAGAAAATGTGCGCGCACTGCTTTCTCTTGCTTATATCCCCCACTCAACTCCCGTTCGCCTCGTCCGATCACACTTTTCGTAACGCTTACGTCACGCGTTCGTCAGCTTACTCCCCAAGTCAAGCGTGCGTAAAGAAGTTTCACTTCAAAAACCGTTCAAGTGCGAGTCGGACTTGCGCACCGAGGGTTCCGTAGAAATTTGTAGGTAATAACCACAAAACGGTTTTCAGGTTTTTTCCTTTACTTGTGCTACATGATATTGCTTCTTGCCAAATTTCATGATACTAGGTCAACGGGAAGTACCCTATAGGTTTGATTCCCTTACATAACACATACATAATCAGCCTATAATGTTCCCACTGCTGGGGCACAGGCTTCCTCTCTGTGAGAGGGAGTGGGCCGTAATCCACCACGCGGGCCCAGTGCGGGTTGGTAGATGTCACATGTCTTTGAATTTTTGGTTCTAGGACATGCCGGGTTCCTCACGATGTTTTCCTTCACCGTTTTTATAGCAGTGGTGGTCGATTCCTTTGTGAGTGTCAAAATATGCAGCTTAAACGGAACATAAACGCCCGTATCTTTTGATTGCGTTGACTTAAAAGTTTGATTTTTTCACTGCTTCAAGAGAATGCAGCCCTGAGTATTTGATATTAATTTCAACTTGATAGCTCCACGCGTTCCTGAGAAAAAGGGTATTGATAGACGGACAACGAAGTGATCTTATAGCTAACCCCGTTCTCTTCCGTTTTGAGGTCCGTACCTCAAAAGGAAAAACGGAACCCTAATAAGATCGCTTCGCCCTAAAAAGAAAATTTTGTGTTATATTTGAAACAGTTTTTTCTGAGCTCAGCTTGTACTTCAAATTGTCCGTCTGCCTAGAGTGCACCCCATACGAAGAAGTTTCATCATCCGTGGAGGTTCTTAAGCGCAGGTCTGCTTACTTGTTTTTCATCCGCTTTGAGTGCAGTCAAACGTCAAAATTGTGTCAAAATCGGCCCATTTTCTTGTGTCTTAATCTGTCAAGCTCCGCTAATGAGACACAATTGATTTTCTATTGTTTCGTCGCCGCTTGACCGGTTAATTTTCACCTGCACTTTCTTTTTGGTAGGGGAGCCCAGAGGGTTTTTGAGCAAGCATATCCAGGGCGAGAAGTTGATAGCTGAGTAGGTCTGGCATGAGAAGAGAACACCGAAAATATATTTATCTCTGAAGATCACTTTATTTTCGGCCCTTTTTTGAAATCTGAAAGTGGACTCCTGACCACGGGGCTCCTATCAGAAACTTTTAAAATATATTTTCGGTGTTCTCTCCTCGTGCCAGACCTACTCAGCTATCAACTTCTCGCCCTGGATATGCTTGCTCCAACGACCATTGCTCAAAAACTCTCTGGGCTCCCCTACCATTTATATTCTGCACCTTTGTTTTAGTTTTCGTAAGTATTTGTATGGTATCCTTTGACTGATTGTCAAATAAAACGTGAATAAAAGACGTTAGAATGATGTCATGGGTGTCAGGTGTTATTTCACGTGCTAATATTTGATGTTCACCTCTCGACGGCCTAAGGTGACTTTGAATGACTGACTCATTGTTCTCAAATTAGTTTTTTGTTAGAAGAAGCTACTTTTGTTTTGTGGTCTGAAGATTTGACTGGAACTTACACTGACTTGGCTTTTTTTAACCGACTTCAATAAAAGGAGGAGGTTCTCAATTCAGTTGTATTGTTTTCTTTGTGTTTGTTGTTTCAGAACTCCTTTTAAGTCACTGCTATTTACTTAGCATTTGTCTGGAGTAGGTCATACAACAAAAAAAGACGGGTTGCATTCCGGGAGTGCGGGCAGAAGTGAAAATTTGAATATTAACGTTGTGCATTTGTGATATTTTTCATTAATAGATGCACTTTGTTCAATTTCTATATTTTAAATACTTTATATACACGAATTTTACGAATACACAGCAACGTGGCCACTACACAGACGGTCGAGCCATCAGCTGTCACCATCCATGGATGCGCGTGACACGCTGTAACATAAACACACACGAACATTCGCGCAAGCGCCCTGCGCCGCCTAAACGAAACAGCACGCATATATTTTCGCCGCGCCGTAGAAAGAGAGGGGGATTCTTCCTCTCCTACGCCGCACCGGCTGTCTACTCTCCATCCGTCTTACGAATTTTCGATCAGGTCACGTGTCCTGACGCGAGTTTAACATTTTTTACCCATTACAAAAAAAGTGTACCTACAACGCCGCTAAAGAAGTTTTCACTTCAAAAAAGTAAAACAATCATATTAAAAAGAAAACAAAACGATATGTAGTGTTTTTTTTTGGAAGTAGGTAGTTTAATTTTCTTTTTGGTAATAAAGTTTTTTTTTTAAGAGTAAACTTAGTGGTCGATGGAGTAAACGTCAAAAAATATAAGCATAAAATAATCATAGATTTAAGCAATGTTTGTAAATAAACCCCGGGGTTTACATTCAGGAGTTACCGACCTTAGATAATTTATGAACAATTGGTATTGTTTTACTTCATTCGGGACTTTTCGATAAGGAAAAACTGGTTTTGTTTTAATATATGTATAGGTACAACAGGTTTGCCATTTGTTGTGAGGGAAACAATAGAACTTACGTCATAAGTTAGGTATAGTTCTGCTACATATTTACCATTAATATTGTTTCTAAAACAATTGTATCCTAATCATTATTTTTTACATTTTGCTGTGTCCTACAGGGTTCATAATTCTACCTGCTTTATGCCTTTGCAAGATCTTTTTCACATTATGGAGCTAAAATAAAGATATTATTATATATATATTATTATATTGATAGGAGCAAGGGGTAATTTACAATGGACAAAATTTATAAACATATGGACTAAACAGCCTTCCCAAAAATATAGCCAAACAAAATCTTTTTTTTATTGTGGATGGGAAATCATCAAATGACCCCTCCCGCTCTGGCTGGAGCGGAAGGGAGTGTCAGACTCTTACTGACTAAAACCCACCCGTGTTCCTTTCTTAGCGCTTTATGTTCCGGGGTAGCGGTAACCCTTTCGGACAATCTCGCTACCCCGGCACAATTGCGCTACCCCGGCGCCAAACAAAGACTTAAGGTGTGATTCCGATCTCGGCAGCACGCAGCAGTGCTGCCGCAGCACTACTGGTCCCCATATATTCTCTATAGGTTCATATGAGATTACATTCTGAGCACGGCAGCAATGTGACGCAGCAATGTCGCGCAGCATTGCTGCCGTGCTCGGAATGTAATCTCATATGAACCCATAGAAAATGTTTGAGGACCAGTAGTGCTGCGACCGCACTGCCGCGGCAGCACTGCTGCGTGCTGCCGAGATCGGAATCCTGCCTTTACACAAAATTTTCATAAGAAAATTCTCATAATATGTAACAAAAACTATAAATAATATCATTCTACAACCTTTGGGACACAAGACATTTTTGTGACTGACAACACATTTATACTGTTCCTATTGTGCGCACGAGTACATGGCGCGAGTACTAATCTACTCCGCGCTGTAAAGTTCCCAAGGCTAGCCATTGTATGTAATTGTCAACGCAACATGCCTGAGCTAGGAAGTTTTTATCCAATTTATTTTCACGGTTTAATAGCTACGTAGCGATATATTTCTGCGAAAAATAGGATTATTATCATTAAGATAGTTAAAAGCGTCTTCCTGTCTGTTATAACATATAAATTACTAGCAGCGCCCCGTGGTTTCAACCGCGTAAGTTTCGATTCCGTGGGAATATCGGGATAAAAACTATTCTATGTCCTTACCCGGGACTCAAACTATGTCTATACTAAATTTCATCGAAATCTGTTCAGCGGTTTAGGCGTGACAAGGTAATATACAGACAGACTTTCGAGTTTATAATATTACTAGCTGCGCCCCGTGGTTTCACCCTCGTAAATGTCGATCCCGTGGGAATATCGGAATAAAAAGTAGCCTATGTCCTTTCCCGGGACTCAAACTATCTCTATACCAAATTTCATCTAAATCGGTTCAGCGGTTTGAGCGTGAAGAAGTAACAAACATATAAACACACACACACACACACTCACAAACTTTCGCCTTTATAATATTAGTGTGATAGCGTGATATGTATAAATTAATGCCCCATTGGTCTCGACGTCATAAGCGCGACTTGGGGTCCGGATTTCGATTCCTGGGTTGGGCCTCCGATTCCTCAGTAACAGCCCGGAGTCTGGAAGTTGGCGGTGGATACCCCCAAGTCTCGGATAGCACGATAAGCCGTTGGCCCTGCGCCTGATCTCTGCGATTATGTCGGAATGCCGTCCCATCGGACTATGAGTGAGCACCTCTGTCTGCGCACACACTTGTGCACTATAGTATCTCCAGCGTAGATAGCTAGTCTCCGCTAAGAATGGCTGCTATGGCTAGAATCCAATCTGGAGGTCTACTATATCAGACTAATATTATAAAGGCGAAAGTTTGTGAGTGTGTGTGTTTTAACTTTGAAATAATATAGTTTGTTGTCAATAAGGGCACGTAATCGTTAATTAAATTACATTTAACACATTAGGGTCCTTTTTGGCCACAAACTATATTATTTTAATGTTAAAATCCCTTTTAATGTTTGGTCCCGATTCACCCCTGCATCCCTATTCACCCCGTTTGACGGTAATGGATTTTTTCATCTGGAATTTCTTGGTAGCAGCCCGGAGTCTGGTTTATTTTTAACTAGCTGCGCCCTGCGGTTTCACCCGCGTAAATGTCGATCCCGTGGAAATATCGGGATAAAAACTATCCTATGTCCTTTTCCGGGACTCTAACTGTCTCTATACCAAATTTCATCTAAATCGGTTTAGTGGTTTAGGCGTGAAGAAGTAACAAACATATAAACACACACACACACACACTCACAAACTTTCGTAGTGTGATAGTGTGATTTGCTCGCTCCCTATTACATGAGACTTGAACATAACTGGTCCTATTTTGAAAGATAGATTGATCATAATAAAAAGGACAATATCTTTGAGTCATAAACTTTAATAACGACAGGATATGACACAACTAATTATAATATCTGATTAATTTTCTTTCATTTTCCTTTTAAAGTAGCTTAAAGAAGAATCAAGGAAAACCTGGGGATTAAGAATATGTCATCGGGAAAAAATATTTTTCCACCAGTCTTAAAACTTTTTTGAACTTAAAGTAGGTAATTAATTAATAGGCATGTAACATATCCATCAATTAAGTCATTTCAGCGTATTCCTGCAATGCAATCAAGCCTACAATTCTAATTATGTAAATTAATACAGGGCCTAATTGGCCTAACACATAATATACCTACCTATTATATTAATTACACAAAATCTAAGCTAACAATTCAATTTATCACCTACGTTTTCAATATGACGTTAATTCACATCAAAAACATGTTTATGTGAAAATGTAAACGTCAGTAATCGACTTGGAATACGCATCACCATAGTATACCTAAACCCATAGTTTTATGAATCACTTCTGTTACTCAGAATCCTTGCTCTACGACTCTATAAAACGTGCGAGCCGCAAGACCCCGCCATTTAATTGTGAACGTTCGACCGAACCGCACGTGTCGCGAGTTATACCAATATTAAACATTAAACAAACAAATATGAGTACTACCGGTGCTTCCTCCGTTCTCCTGTTCATCCTGAACATTCTCCACGTGGTCTTCGGACTCGGGATTGCGTGTGCAGCAATCTGGTTCTTTGTGGAAGTCCACAGCGTCACCAGCTTGAGGAACACCAACCATTACCTGCTAGACTACAACGTGTACTGGCCCCAGGCCATCCCCTGGGTGTTCATCCTAGTCGGTGTCTTTGTAATCTGTGTTTCGTGCTGTGGTTTCGTCGGTGCCAAGAAAAGGAGCAACGGTTTAGTGGTGATGTACATTGTGTTCGAGGTCACGGCGATAGTGGCTCTAGTCGCGGCGGCTGTCGTCGCTCTGTCGTTCGCCGACACGAAGTCGACCGACAAATTCATTGAAGACGCAATCTGGGATGTGTACACTACAATGAAGAACGACAAAGGTTTGGAAGCTGCTTTCGGGAACATGGAGAAGCGCATGCAGTGCTGCGGCGCGTCCGGACCTAGGGACTACATCAACTGGCGCAGAGAGTTCCCTATCTCTTGTTGCGACACCTACTACCACGGCTGGATTGGATCTTACAACATCGACTGCGACTTCACTAACAAGCTGGCCAATGAGAGGCACGGCTGCACCGAGGTAGCGACCAATTACACGAGGATCGTCATCAGGGTGCTGTCCGGCGCATGCGTGTTCACAGCATTCATTGGACTTATGAATGTTATTGTAGCTGTCACCTTATCGAAGAGCATGAAGAGAAGGCCGCGACCGATGCCCGTGCAACTGGAATCTGAGAGCAAAAAGGTTTTGTTGTAAATTAGGAATTTATTTTAATTTTTGTGTTCGACAAGGTTCCATTTTGAGACCAGTTTTGACGTAACTAGTTTTCTTTGAGAGAAATCGATGTTACGTACATGTTACGTGTGTGTGAAGTGATAATGCAAACAGTTTGGTGCGACAGTATTTCTTAGTAGTATTTATTATGTTAAATTAGGCTTAAGTAGGACTATTGCACATGAGCGGTTTTTAGCTTTAATATAATTTCCACCGTTAATCGCTCGCTAGTCTAAAAGGCGACTTGATGCATTGGATGCATTAAATTGAGTCCAGCCATGTGTAGTAGACGAACAAAGAGATTGAATGAGTCAATTTAAGTACTCTTAACAACAAGATAATTGAATCTGCTGTTAGTCATTTAATAACGTCATTGAATGAACTTTACGAATGACTGACCATTGTACTTTTTTAACTTAGATCGAATACAAGATGTAAATACTTGAAATATTTTATACACTTTTTATTCGCAAAAATGTAAGTTAAAATATTTCTGGAGCGGTAATTCTGTAGGACGATAATTGGTGTTGGTACCCTATAGTGGGGTGATAACACCAGTTATCGAAATATAATTAGTGTTAATTGACTTACCGATCTGATTCCAAATCTCGAATAACGATACAATAATGTGTTGTATTGTAGTGAAACACGTTACGTTTTAATTGTGTGTGAAACTGGTTTGTTTGTATTTTTCTCGAGTCTTTCCTTAAAATTTTTGTTGTAAAGTAGCATTTGGAACTATAGTTTTATTGCGAGATGATTGTGAATCCGTCTAATTAACTTTAGCCTTTAATGTAGGTAACACTATTAATATAGACATCTATAGTTAAATTCCAATGTATGTAGTTGTTTTTTAAGGAAAATAGGTATATTTTATACTCAAACAATGTGTTACATGACCAAAATATTAATTATAGCCATACTACCTCACTAGTCCAGTAGTCGTAAGTGCAGCTACCGACCGTGAGGTCCCGGGTTCGAATCCTGGGTCGGGAATTGTCTTGTTGTTTTTTTCTTGAGGAAAAATTCTAAATAGCAGCTCGCAGTTTTGGCTATATTGATACAATTTAGTTGTAAGGACATTACTGCCTACCCCTGTGTGGGTTTAGGTGTAATTATAAACTGAAGCTTATACTGTAAAAAAAACTTGAACATTCCTGTAAATATTTATTTAAGAAGAAAATGTAGTTTTCCAATGGTGTTAATGTCGGTTCGAAACCACAGTACCTCTGTTGCGTTATAGTAGCATACATGGCAATAACAACATTCGAAAACATAGCATTCTGAACCTTAACGACACTAGCTAAGGACTAAATTCGATACGCAAAATCTTCTTACGTAATATTTATTTTTCTGCCCGTTTATCACATCATCGTGAGTTATAGAAACTTTATAAGTAAGTATGTCGTGTAGGTACCTGTAGAGTTGCGCGAGAGTTTGAGGTCCAAAGATTAGGCTGGCTACACGCTGTCAAGCCACGTCAGGCAGGCTTGACGAACCCTGATAGATATAAGTATTGATATTGACATAGAATAATGATAATTGTTGAGATAATATTATTATTTACAAGTGCTTGTGTATTTGCATTTAGATATTAAAATAGACTGGATGTTTTATAAACTTTTTTTTTTTACTTTTTATTCTATTTATAACCTACCTGAGACAACATAACACAATGACGAGAATACAATGAATGAATGAAGTATTCAAAACTTCAATCTATTTATAACATTTAAAGAGACAAAGAAAATTTTTTATACACTATTTTACACACACAACGTTTTCCAAGCACATAAAAGTCGAAAATAGCGCATTAAAAGCAATGACACATAACAATACAAATCACAGAACAATACATAATTACAATAATTCGTCATCATCTCATCATAATAATGCAGAACACATGAATCAGGTCAAATAAAATATGACTAACCACGATTGTATCAGTAATGCTTGACAGGTGGGACTGATAGCTTGTGACCACCTCCAGCGCGCGCGCAAAACAAGGCGCAGCCCAAGTTAATAAAAGTAGTTGCATCACACGCACGCCGCTCATTTCGCTGCCAACTGCCCGCGCGCACGGTACAATCATGGGGAAAGACGAAGTTATCAAAAACGTTCTCTATGTTATGAACATTATCTACGCGGTCTTCGGGCTAGTGACCGCCGCGACCGGCATCTGGTTCTTCGTCCAGTTGGCCGAGTTCGTCAGCCTCAGGAACAGCAACCATTACTTACTGGACTACAGAATCTACTGGCCTCAAGTCGCACCATGGTTCTTCATCTTACTTGGAATCTTCATCGTCATGATCTCATTCTGCGGTTGGTGCGGCACCAACAGGGAAAGCAGAGGAATGCTGGGGATATACGGATTCTTCCTGATCCTCATCGTCCTCGGACAACTGATCACAGCCACACTCATCTTCGTGTACGTGGATGGAGAAGACACCGACAGATTCGTCAAGGACACGGTCTATGATGGATACTACAACTCGCAGTCCAATCCTGATGTGTTCAAGTCATTCGGAAGGATCGAGAGGAAGCTGAGATGCTGCGGCGCCAACGATGCGAGGGACTACAGGAGTTGGAGAAACGACCTGCCTCTCACGTGTTGCCTGGACAGTTACTATCGATCGACTTGTGAGTTCACCGATAAGGAAGCGAACGAACGTCTCGGTTGTGCTAAAGTGGCGTCAGTTTACACTAAGATTATCAGCTCATCGATAGCTGGAGCGTCCTTAATTATATCTCTGTTAGAGATCTGTGGTATAGTGCTAGCGTGGAAGCTGTTCCATTCTCTAAGGGAAGTGGAACATTACATCACGGAGCGGAAGGAAGGTGAAACGGAGTGCTAGGTCCTAAGTGCCACAGTATTATTATCGATACCGCCGATCGATGCCGCTACGGTATGAGACTCTAAACGATTCCGATACCGATTCTATGCCTGAAGTAACTTTCCCTTTCGAAGTTTTCTCTCTTTCATGGTGTCTTTTTTCCCGAATAAAGTTCGTTTCCTTGTTTAAAGGAAGGTCTGAAACCTTTGTTCTGTTAGATCTGATTTAATGTTACATTCCATCTGTTTGTCGTTTAGTGTTAATTCGGTTTAATTAAAACCAATCTCATAGTATAGTCCGTGTAGTCCCGCTCCGCCACGCCTTAGGTCAAAGTGTATATTAAGATTCGAGTGGGCCTAATCAGGGGCTTCCTCCTTAACTCAATGAAGCATGAGTACCTGCAGTCTGCACTGACTCATCATGAACCTCAATTGTACCTAAGACATGGTGATCAGTCGGCCTCGCCCCCCACCAAGTGTCTTCGACACACACGATTAACGTAGTTAGGTATACATTGCTCGGTATGTAAGTTTCGTAAGTTATATTTCGCGTTAATAAGCGTCCATGGACGAATGGAGATTGTGAAGCGATTGGAGGTCGTCTATGAGAAAAATGTGACCTCAGTTTGGGAAGTGGGCTTGCGACGAGTAGTAAGCGAGTTGGTACCTACTTGTGCCAGATTCTCGCTTCGTTTTGAGGTCGAAGCATTGTGTAATGGATGTTACCTGTGTAAGGTGTGTCATAATAGCCCCGTTCGTATTTGTCGTTCGGAGTAGTAAAGTTTATGCAGCTCGGTCCATCGAAATATGTAAATTTTTACGCAAGAGCTATTGTGAGTGTATTAAGTATGCTCAGCAGAACTTATGGTAATTTATAGATTACGACATATTTGGATTTCACAATTTTATATCAAACGTGTTTGTCGAGTAGCATAGTACAAGATGTGCCAAGCATTGGTGTTCTTACCCTTTTTTTGATAATCACAATATTTATAGAGAGTTATATTTTTTTTTTGTATCGAGTTTTATAATAAGTTTTATAAGTTTTTGGAACGAATTTCCGTCCTTTATATAAAGAGCCATATTTAATATATTTAAATAAATGTGTGTTTGTAACAGTGTGTGTCCATTGCCAAAGAAAGTATAGGTACAAACTTTCAAGAAAAAAAAGAGAATATATTTTTGCATGCAAAAAAATACATTTATAAATCATGTAATTAGTATAAGTGAGTAACCACAACCATTATTACCGTAATAATTATTAGCTAATAATTATAAGTTATTTTTATACAATACTTTATAATAATGTCATTTAAGTCGAAACTAGTCTTAAGTCGTTTCGTTTTGTAATAAAAATTAAATGTTGAAATATCTGAGTAAAATGTATTTTTAATGTGTTTCCTCATTCTTGTGATAATTATTATAAAATACCACTCTAATATCTAAATAATTATTATTTAGAGAACTTGCATATTATTAACATTTACGAACATCGATAAATTAAGAAATTCATAGATGATTAAATGGAAATAAAACCTCATTAATTTACATGCTTATTTAATTACACATACTTATAATTGCGTTCTTACCTCAATTTGTCTCATAATTGTCTCAAAACAAAGAATTTCTAAGCATTCAAATGAGCCACTTCCGTCATTTAGTAGGTAGGTACCTACATAATTAGAATTTCCTCTTCTCATTATATAACATAGAAAGTTATTGACACACACACTCACGCGTAAAAACCCACACAATGATACACATAACTTATAATAGTCTCCATAAAAGCATGTGTAGGTAATAAATTATATTATACATATTATATGTATAATTCTAAAACTAACTGATAGAGGATGTACACTTTAAAATATCACAGGCAGAATCAAAATTTATTATTTGGAAAAAAATGATATGGTCTTTAGAAGGTGTGAATATAAAGGTTAAATCTCAGGGGTATATATAACCATAGATAATTTAGAGGAATAGATAATTTAGAAAATATTTTTTGGAGGAGCAACAGAACTGCTTTTCGAAAATTAATCCCTTAGGGGGATGATAAATTGTCAGTTGAAAAATTGTACACCCCGTGTATTAAATTTTTCAACGGACAAAATCAATTTTTTTTCCAAAATATCTATTGTTCGAAGTTGGAGAAACAATTATTGAAGAAACAACAAACCGAATGAATCAACAAAGTAATATACAAAAGTTACGTATGTATGAGTCAGTTCTTAATGTATACATAGATTTATTCAACTAAATAAATAAATTTCTATTTTCCAAATATTTCTCACTGCGTAGTGAAGAGAAAACTGGTTTGTTTACCTAAAACATTATGTCATCACTTGAGGTAGCCCTTTTTCTATCGCCAAACGAGTTTTGAGAAAATATGCGTTCTTCGCGTTACGTCATCATCATTCCAGTAATAAACTAATGGACATAGAGTTTAAAAAAAATGTATGTAGGTGTGCGTGTGAGTGTCGATTCGATGGGCAAAAATATTTGGTGAAAATAACTTTAGCATTCAATACGAGAAAATTTAATTTTAATTACAGCTGTGTAAATTAGATCAACTATGGTAAATGGTATTTTTGTAGGCACAACGAGAAAAATACTTATGACAGCTGTGTAAATTAGTTTAGCTCAGCTGCAGGTTTCAAATCGGCCTATTATTATTATTAATCTGAAGTTTTTTGAAGTGAAAACTTCTTTAGCGGCGTTGAACACTTTTTGTAATGGGTAAAAAATGTTAAACTCGCGTCAGGGCATCGCGTCAGGACACGTGACCGTCAGGAGAGATTCCCCCCCATCTCTTTCTACGGCGGCGACGCCGACGGCGCCAACCGAAGTGAACAAAGTGAGACATGATAATGGATGGATGGTGATGGTGATGGTGATGGCGATGGTGATGGTGATGGCGATTGTGATGGAGATGGTGATGGCGATGGTGATGGAGATGGTGATGGCGATGGTGATGGTGATGGCGATGGAGATGGCGATGGTGATGGCGATGGCGATGGTGATGTGATGTGAAGTGATGGTGATGGTGAACGCGGACGCGGACGCGGACGTGGATGGACAGCTGATGGCTCGACCGTCTGTGTAGTAGCCACACTGCTGTGTATTGTATGGAAATTGAACAAAGTGCATCGATTAATGAAAAAAGTGACGCAGAAATAGTGAAAAAAACTTAGTTATATTAATTCAATTAATAATTGATTTATTTCAAGTTTTCACTTCTGCCGGCACTCCCGGAGTGCTACCCGTTTTTTTTTGTTTATCTTTAGTGGCCTCTTTTCCCGAAAAAGTATGTAGATTTGTACGGAGTGGTCACACGCGCCTTTAGCCGGTCAGTAAGAGCTTTATGTCCATGCAATAAGAGCGAAAAATATGTCTTGTTTTGGTTCGGACGATGTGAAACGACACCGCGTCATACTAAAATATGTGAAGTGTGGTGCTAATTTGTACATATTTTATATTTGTAGTATTTATGGTGTACACTCAACAAAAGAGATAAGTATGCAGCATCGTCGGACACAGTAGAAGTTTAGTAAAAAACCGATGGATGCTGCCGACTGAAATTTAATTTGATAAATGAGCTGTTTCTTTTCTATTAATAAAATTAAATGTTATTCGAGAACATCCATCGGTTTCTTACTAAACTTCAAATATATCCGACGATCCTGCATACTTATCTCTTTTGTTGACTGTACATTATAAAATTTATTCTATCTTCCTGTTTTTTATATTTCTATGCTATCTTCTATCTGGTGATACGTGATCGACTGAAATCGATTCCGTATCGATAAGTGTGGTCACAGTGGAGAGCAGTGGTGGCCAAGTGGTAACGGCCGCGACTTACGAGTTGTAGGTCGTAGGTTCAAATCCAGACAGGCGCTTTACTTTGTGTAAATTATTTCATCACCACTGCTCTCAAAACGGTGAAGGAAAACATCGTGAGGAAACCGGCATGTCCTAGAACCAAAAAAACTTTTTAACAAAAAATTAAACCTCCGAAAAAACTGAAAAGCAAAAAATAATAAACTTTTTTTATTTAACCTTAATAAATAAGTTCTTAAACTAATGCAAGTATACCTAAGTAATTTAGAGTCGGCGCCAAACAAGCAAATTAATTCGTTGCGAGTGGTCGTGCGGAGAGCGCATTTTTTGTTTGAAATGTTAATGTTTATCGCTATAGATTTCACGTTGCTTATTTCTTTAAATTTAAGGTAATTTAGTAATCTTTGTTCATTGATTGTTTGGCGCCGACTCAAAATTACTTAGGTATACTTGCATTAGTTTAAGAACTTATTTATTAAGGTTAAATAAAAAAAGTTTATTATTTTTTGCTTTTCAGTTTTTTCGGAGGTTTAATTTTTTGTTAAAAAGTTTTTATTTTATAATTTTTTGAGGCTATAATTTACTAATTACTACATGCTTAATGTTTGATTACTTCTAAAATACCTACCTTACTTTAGACATTAACTGTTATATAATCCTACTTTAACTATTATTTTTTGTGTAATATAATACTAAATAATATAATGTAATACTTAAAAAAAACAGGCTTTATATACCAACATAGATAGGCCTTTTATTTTAATTGTAATACACAGCTCAGCATTAAAATCTGTGAATGAACAATAAGTCACCCCTATTTTCCCACCCTTAGGGTAGGTTTTTTTTTTCCAAATTTACATGGGACCAACTTCGAAGTATGTCCTATCCAACAAAAGAAGAACTATCAAAATCGGACTACTCTGTAAAAAGTTAAGCGTGGTCATACATTACAATCAGTGAGTGAACAATCAATCATCCCCTGTTTTCTAACCCTTAGGGTTGGAATTTTTTTTCCAAATTTATATGAGACCAACTTCAGGGTATACCCTTTCTAATAAAAAAAGAATTATCAAAATCGGACTGCTCTGTAAAAAGTTATGCGTGATCATACATAAAAAAAAAAAAAAAAAAAAAAAATATACGCGTCGAATTGAGAACCTCCTCCGTTTTTTTTCGTCGGTTAAAAATTCGAAGACATGTGACGTCTGCCAACCCGCACTGGGCCCACGTGGTGGATTACGGCCCACTCCCTCTCACCGAGAGGAGGCCTGTGTCCCAGCAGTGGGAACATTATAGGCTGATTATGTAAGTGTGGTCACTCCTTTATGGTTCCCGATGGAAAAAACCTTGAAAAAGTCAGGATAATACCGATTTCTATTTAAGTAGAAATACTTTTAATCGTGGAGCGGCAGAATATTCATAACATCTTTGGTCGGATGTCATGTAAATACTTCTCGATATTTACTATTTATCCACATCCGGTTATATTGGTAGTTGTTGGTTTGTTGTTTATCATGTGCACAGTTTCAGTAATTAAATATATAGTTTGTCTATAGTTTGTCCCAAAAGTATCTTCCAAAAGTGTAAACAAACCTTGTAAAGTTTAATTCTTACATAATCACTTACTAAAGGGATTTATAGTAACTCATTTATCTGTATTTAGAAGGTTGCAGTATCCTATTTCACCATTTGGCCAACAATTTATTGTTTGAAGAACATTATTGAATTGTATTTGACAAATCATCGACGAAAATTGAGCTTATGAAATCAACCTATTGGAAAAACCATTGAATTCGCGCCACTGTTACCGTAACCGACACCGCTTCGGATGTGTTCGGCTGTCCTCGGGATGTACTCGGTTTTAATGTATATCCAATATGTCAGTTAGTGATGGCGCAAAGTATTCTGTTTGTGTTTTGTTTTCACTTCTGTCGGCACTCCCGGAGTGATCATTTGTTTTTTTTTTCCTGGATAGTTTTAGTAGGTATGATTACTCGTGATAGGCCCGAGACGGCGGCGCGCCGCGTTCCGCGCGCGCCTATCTCTAGAGGAATGGTGGCCGTTTGCGGCCGCTGAGGGTGACGGGGTCCGCATGGGTTCATGCGGGCCAACACCTGGCCGGGGGAGCAAAGTCAAAGTCAAAGCATTTATTTCAAATAGGCACATAAAAGGCACTTTTGAACGTCAAAAATTATCTTAAAATAGAATTGATTCTAGTCGCCCATTCCAAAAGGTAGTTTTCGTATGGAGAAGAACGGGCAAGAAACTCCACCGTTACTCTTTTAAAATGTTTAGGTACAATATTTTGCATGGGTACATTAATTATATAATAACATGTGAGGACGATGCACCCACAATAAAATTACTATACCACAATAGGTAAAAGAATTAAAAACGAAACCATGACATATAAATTAATTATCTGATAGATACATGGTGCTCACATATTTACAAACATGGTACAAGCAAAACGATTTTAATTAAAAAACAAAATACAAGTAATAAGTCAGGGTGTGAGTAATAAATGTAAAAAAAGAATAAAAAAATTACAATTAAATTAGCAACCAGTTTGATTTTGTCTAGACTCTAGATTGTCCTATGGAGCAGGACCAGCATGTTTCCAAGCGTTCTTATCTTGGATATAATCTTCTAATTATAGTATGCTTGTTTACAAAGTGTGAGCGTGATGAAATGCGCAAGCACTCCAGCACCCCGGCTAAAGGTAGCAGCAGGACACCGTGTGGTTTTAGTCAGTAAGAGTCTGACAGACCCCTCCACCCACCCCAGGGTGGTGGACATCCATGAGGATTTCCACACGATAAAAAAAAAAAAAAAAAAAAAAAAAAAAAAAAAAGGTATGATTACTCGTATAAGTAGTAGAGCTCTTTATGAATGAACTCAGTATTACTACCACCATACCTACATCTGCCGCAAAGCAATGTTAATGTGTTCCGGTCCGAAAGGCGCCGGCGCGCCGGCGCAATTACTGGCTTATGCGAGACTCCAGTTTGTCTCTAGGATGGCACCGCCTCCAGGGCCATATCTGACAGTGCGACATATTTGCCAAAACGTGACATATATGTCACAAGTTCATGTTTAATCACACTAATATTATAAAGGCGAAAGTTTGTGAGTGTGTGTGTGTGTGTTTATATGTTTGTTACTTCTTCACGCTCAAACGACTGATCCAATTTTGATAAAATTTTGTATGGAGGTAGCTGACACCCTGGATTAATATAAAGGCTACTTTTTATCCCGATATTTCCACGGGATCGACACTTATGCGGGTGAAACCGCGGGGCGCAGCTAGTCTACTCAATAGAATTCTTCTAGGGCGTCCCCTCCCGGAGTGAGCACTCACCATCATTTGATTGTTTGCCACCCAAAAGGTAAAATAAACATTTTTTTCTTCTGAAGGCTTTCGTATAAAGTCGTGGGAATTTACCAAAGTATGTATAATGTATCATTCTGTTGACTCACACTTTCCCGCGCATGCGTGAAACAGTTATGTTGTAGTAAAATGTAATGTTATACCTTCGGATACACGTGAGTGAAGACACGTGTTCTAGTGAGTATAGTTACGACACCTGGCTCCGTTTGTTTTGAATTCTTAAGTTATACAGGAAACTTTGCAAGTTATACGGTTATACATTGTAAGGTAAATAATTCTGTAACCACCTGCTCTGATCTACAGCATCTAAGTTTTTAATAAATAAATAAACAACTGTATTGGTGAGGCTTTTAAAAAAAGCTAAGAAAGAAATTAAGATTTGGTTTTCCCTTTTGACAACAATTTAGTGTCCGTCTGTCATTCCCAGGTGATTTTCTCCGAAACTGGAAATTAAAATTCTCGCAAAAAGTGAAAATGGTGCCTTAGTTACTGGAGTAGATATTTGAAATTAATAAATAATAATAATCAACATCTATCGAGGCTCTCGTTAGGCGATTGGATCAAGGGCCTGATTCAGAAGGCAGTACTCCTCGATACGGCTCGCATTGTGAGGAGGTTTCTGTCTCTGGAGCCCTAACCACCGGTAGCTTGGACCCTGCTCCCGAAACCGGCGGTTTACTATTTTTTATATTTTTAAATGTTTTTTATACTTATTTTTTATATGTTAAGAAATACTTAAAAATGTAATTGAATATGTACATACATAAATAAACGGAATAATAATAATAAATATGTTTATTTCCCAAAAATACAGATAATTGTTCTTTAAGTTTACAATTTTTGATAGTGAACATGATTTACATATTAAAACATTTGGATGCTGGAAAAATCTCTTAAGCTAGGGTATTCTGTGTCTTAAGATACAGGATACCCTAATTTAAGAGACAGAGTTTAATGTATTGTGTACAGATTTGTAAAAGTTAGCTTATAGAAAACTAGCTGCGCCCCGCGGTTTCACCCGTATAAGTCTTAATCCCTTGGAAATATCGGGATAAAAATTATTCTATGTCCTTTCCCGGGACTCAAACTATCTCTGTACCAAATTTCATCTAAATCGGTTCAGCGGTTTAGGCGTGAAAAGGTAACTTACATACAGACAGACAGAGTTACTTTCGAATTTATATTATTACTAGCTGCGCCCTGCGGTTTCATTCGCGTAAATGGTCCCGGGATAAAAAGTAGCCTATATTTTAATCCAGGGTGTCAGCTATCTCCATACAAAATTTTATCAAAATTGGTCCCGCGGTTTAGGCGTGAAAAGGTAACATACAGACAGACAGACAGAGTAACTTTTGAATTTATATTATTAGTATGGATAATAAAACATTATTCGGTAGAGAAAATTTAAAAACAGTTATTTATGAAAGAAAACGGGAATAAAAAAAGACGGGTTGCACTCCGGGAGTGCCGGCAGAAGTGAAAACTTGAATATTAACGTTGAAATAAATCAACTATGAATTGAATTAATATAACTAATTTTTTTTTCACTATTTCTGCGTCACTTTTTTCATTAATCGATGCACTTTGTTCAATTTCCATATTTTAAACACTTTATATACACGAATTTTACGAATACACAGCAGTGTGGCTACTACACAGACGGTTGAGCCATCAGCTGTCCATCCATCCATCCACATCCACGTCCACCATCACCGTCACCGTCACCGTCCCCGTCACCGTCACCGTCACCGTCACCGTCACCGTCACCGTCACCGTCACCGTCACCGTCACCGTCACCGTCACCGTCACCGTCACCGTCACCGTCGCCGTCACCGTCACCGTCACCGTCACCGTCACCGTCACCGTCACCGTCACCGTCACCGTCACCGTCACCGTCACCGTCACCGTCACCGTCATCACCGTCACCGTCACCGTCACCGTCCGTCCGTCCGCCCGTCCGTCTGTCCGTCCGTCCGTCCGTCCGTCCGACCGTCCGTCCGTCCGTCCGTCCGTCCGTCCGTCCATCCATCCAACCATCCATCCATTATCGTGTCTCACTTGGTTCACTTCGGTTGGCGCCGCCCTAGAAAGAGGGGGGGGGGCGGAATCTCTCCTGACGGTCACGTGTCCTGACGCGATGTCCTGACGCGAGTTTAACATTTTTGAAGTGAAAACTTCTTTAGCGGCGTTGAACACTTTTTGTACTGGGGAAAAAATGTTAAACTCGCGTCAGGACACGTGACCGTCAGGAGAGATTTCCCCCCCCCCCACCCCTCTTTCTACGGCGGCGCCAACCGAAGTGAACCAAGTGAGACACGATAATGGATGGGTGGATGGATAGATGGATGGACGGACGGACGGACGGACGGTGACGGTGACGGTGACGGTGACGGTGACGGTGACGGTGTCGGTGACGGTGACGGTGACGGTGACGGTGACGGTGACGGTGACGGTGTCGGTGACGGTGACGGTGACGGTGACGGTGTCGGTACGGTGACGGTGACGATGATGGTGACGGTGACGGTGACGGTGTCGGTGACGGTGACGGTGACGGTGACGGTGACGGTGTCGGTGACGGTGTCGGTGACGGTGACGGTGTCGGTGACGGTGACGGTGACGGCGACGGTGACGGTGTCGGTGACGGTGTCGGCGACGGTGACGGTGACGGTGACGGTGACGGTGACGGTGTGACGGTGATGACGGTGACGGAGACGGTGACTGTGTCGGTGACGGTGACGGTGACGGTGTCGGTGACGGTGTCGGTGACGGTGACGGCGACGGTGACGGTGACGGTGTGACGGTGATGACGGTGACGGTGACGGTGACGGTAACGGTGACGGTGACGGGTGACGGTGACGGTGATGGTGATGGAGACGGTGACGGTAACGGTGTCGGTGACGGTGACGGTGACGGTGTCGATGACGGTGACGGCGACGGTGACGGTGACGGTGACGGTGACGGTGACGGTGACGGTGTCGGTGACGGTGACGCTGACGGTGACGGTGACGGTGACGGTGACGGTGACGGTGACGGTGACGGTGACGGTGACGGTGACGGTGACGGTGACGGTGACGGTGACGGTGACGGTGACGGTGACGGTGACGGTGACGGTGACGGTGACGGTGACGGTGACGGTAACGGTGACGGTGATGGTGGACGTGGATGTGGACGGATGGATGGACAGCTGATGGCTCGACCGTCTGTGTAGCTACACTGCTGTGTATTCGTAAAATTCGTGAATATAAAGTGTTTCAAATATGGAAATTGAACAAAGTGCATCGATTTATAAAAAAAGTGACTCAGAAATAGTGGAAAAAAATTAGTTATATTAATTCAATTCATAATTGATTTCAACGTTAATATTCATGTTTTCACTTCTGCCGGCACTCCCGGAGTGCAACCCGTCTTTTTTTTTTCCCCATTACAAAAAGTGTGCAACGCCGCTAAAGAAGTTTTCACTTCAATAAAGAAGAGAATATTCAATGTCACGACGTGTATATAATCAAAGGTCACGGCTTAGGATTGTTTAATTCACCACACCTTATCAGACATAACCCATAAAAAGCCCCATATTTACACAAAGACATCACTGTCAATGTCAACTATGCTATAACTGAAACTAGATTAGTTTTTTTTATCTAGATCGGCCTACTTCACAGCTGAATGAATTCAGTTGGGTACGGTGAACCACACTTGAACTACGAAAACCGACCTTACCGCTATGATAATAAAGGCGTTTTCAAAGCCAACATTATGTCTGAACTTTAAAAGGTGCTGTGACCTTTGAGGTTGTTTCGGATTTTCTTGATGTAGTAGACGGATAGGAAATGCTAAACACATCTAATCTGCATTCGCAACTTATTTGCCAAAAATGTAAACAAATATGAGTAAGCAATAAAGTGCAGTTTACGCTACAACTTCAAACATTTTTATACCTTTTGAAGTGAAACTTCTTTACGCGCGCTTGACTTGGGGAGTAAGCTGGCGAACGCGTGACGTAAGCGTTACGAAAAGTGTGATCGGGCGAGGCGAACGGGAGTTGAGTGGGGGATATAAGCAAGAGAAAGCAGTGCGCGCGCACATTTTCTTTCTCTCTTCCTCTCATAGCCAAATACGTTCCGTATATCTAAGCACAGTGCGGGCCTATTGTCTGTCAGGTATCACAGTGTAGGAGCAAGAGAGAGCAGTGCGCGCGCACATTTTCTTTCTCTCTTTCTCGCACTTTCACTTCAGTCGTGTGGTCATAAGCACACTCGGTTTTTTTTAATAGCTAGTCACTCTGAAATCAACTTAATTTTCATTAAAATAAAGTTGATATTTGTTTAACTTGAAATAAGATCAATTTGAATAGACTTTATTTTTGTGGTGTCAAAGTGTTTCCTTGAACCAATTTACAGGAAGCACAACACAACATCACGCTTGTTATTTCGGAAGGGTTTAGGCAGAGGTGTACCTGTGGTAAGCCTATATTTCGTCAGGTATGTTTAAATCCCGTATAGCGGGCGTGCTTATTGCCATCAACCGTGCACAAATCCAGACTCCGAGCTGCTATTGAAAAATTCCAGATCGAGAAACCCTGAGTGTACATGCATATAAACACGGAGGGGAAGAATCATATTGATGTATCATCAAGTCAGACTAGGTACCTAACCCAACCTAACTGCAGAAAGACGAGTCATTTATATGATTACACTCATATTAAATAATAATTAAACAATAACAAAAAACCGCACATAACTCTGTAATTACCGCTTACAAAGTTAACATTGCGGTTTTGCAATGTCAGCGCACAGTCACCAGCACGCTATAATGTCAACTATTTGATTTATTTCTTGACCTTTTATTGCTTCGTCGGAGTAGAGGTCACAAGCGCTACTGGTGTGCATGTGGTCTTGGGTTCGATTACCGGGTCAGGCAAAGTGTTAGGGCCGAAGCCTGCCGGGGGTGCGGGATTGCCCGAAAGGGTTACCGCTACCCCGGAACATAAAGGGCTAAGGAAGGAACACGGATGGGTTTTAGTCAGTAAGAGTCTGACACTCCCTTCCGCTCCACGCAGAGCGGGAGGGGTCATTTGATGATTTCCCATCCATAAGAAAAAACCCCAAATCCTTCCAAGAACTCTTTTCCCGTGCTACCTCGAACCGCGATACGCGGCCAGGTCATCTCGCCATCTCCTTCTGGGGCTGCGTTACCAAACACACCTACTGGATGTAGGAAAGAAGGCTGCCAGGCTCAATTGGGATTAGGCGGGTCCTATCAGCCGCATTCACGATAACCACTAGGCAAAAGTCTCCGCACAATGGGTGCCTGAAGATGGATTACGCCAACAAGGCAGATACCTACACATTAAATAATGAAAAATCCTATTTAATCCTTATTAATTCCGATCCGGCTGTCTGTCTGAGGTACCCATCTAAAGCTAAATACTACGAGTGGTGGATAAGGAAATTATTCATGACAGTATTTCTGCCTCCATCATTAGATATTAAATTAAACCACTTTACGCGACATTCTCAGAAAAACAGGTTTATTAAGCATCCGGTTTTACTTCTACGAAATTGACTCATTAATACAAAACGAAGAGAGACTATAATTTCGTTAAAATCCTTTAATAACATTTCAAACAAGAATAAAAGGCCATTACTTTTTAACCGACTTCAAACAAAAAAGGAGGTTCTGTATTCGACCCGTATGTATGTACCTATGTTTGTACATCCGCGATTTTCTCAAAAGCTTATGAACCGATTTTGATAATTCTTTCACTAATGTGATCACATACTTTCAGGAAAGTTTTAGTATATAATACATTTGGTAATTATTCCTATGTACGAAGTTATGTGCATAAATGTACTGCATCTCCGGCATTTCTATGCGAATTTTGATGATTCTTCTAGTCGGTGTCAAAAACCGAAAATGCGGAACCAATGACACCGACTTCCGAGATTAAAGTTATTTATCACTTTGCAGTGTTTTTTTTGAAGTCGGTTGTTTTTATTAATAAATGAATACTCGTGAAGCAAATATTCTAGACAGTGACACCTGTCTTTCGATATTCGCCTACCTACATAGTCTTATGCTCTTCAGCATAATCTGCTTATAATGTTCCCACTGCTGGGACACACGCCTCCTCTCTGCAAGAGGGAGTGGGCCGCAATCCACCACGCGGGCCCAGTGCAGGTTGGTAGATTTCACATGTCTTGGATTTTTTGTTTTTAGGACTGGTCTCCTCACGATGTTTTCCTTCACCGTTTTGAGAGCAGCTGATGAGTAATTTGTCACTAGCAGCGCCCCGCGGTTTCACCCGCATAAGTTTCGATCCCGTGGGAATATCGGGATAAAAGCTATCCTATGTCCTTTCCCGGAACTCAAACTATCTCTATACCAAATTTCATCTAAATCGGGTCAGCGGTTTAGGCGTGAAAAGGTAACATACAGACAGACAGAGTTACTTTCGAATTTTCAATATTATATAGTACTAGCTGCGCCCCGCGGTTTCACCCGCATAAGTCTCGATCCCGTGGGAATATCGGGATAAAAGCTATCCTATGTCCTTTCCCGGGACTCAAACTATGTCTATACCAAATTTCATCGAAATCGGTTCAGCGGTTTAGGCGTGAAAAGGTAACATACAGACAGACAGAGTTACTTTCGAATTCATAATATTAGTATGGATGCCTGCCTGGGTTCAAACTAACGACCTCTACATCTCGTAAGTCGGAGCCGTTGCCTCTGGGCCACCACTGAACTAAACCGTCTTAAACTTTGTCTTAATTAGGTAATTACCTAAATTAATTATTCATTACAGAGCAGTCTCTAAGGAACAATTTAGCTTTATTTTAATTGCTACCCAGAATTTGACTCATTCAATCGCATTAAATTAGCGACTGACTCATACAAGACGCCAAGCCGAAACCACTAAAAGAACAAAAAGGTTTTAAAGGACATAACGTTACGGCTGTATTTTCCAGAGGTTGGGCAGAGAGAACGTCAAAGTAATAGGGGGCGAGGTTATTGCCATCAGTTGGGCACAAATGAGGACACAGGGATACCTACTAAGAATTTCCTCATAGAAAAACCCAACCACATTTTGCGCGACTCGGGGATCAAACCCTCAAAGCTCAGCAGTCGCGACTACCAAACCAACGAACGAGGCATTTAGTTAGTTCAATTGGAACTATGTATAATGTATAATCCGCCTATAATATTCCCACTGCTGGTACACAGGCCTCCTCTCTTTAAGAGGGAATGGGCTATTCATCACGCGGGCCCAGTGCGGTTTGGTAGACGTCAAATGGAACTAAATAAAATTAAAATCCTTTGTTTTTATAACAATGTTAAATAATAATTACGTCTAACAACTCATACATATTTGCACGTAGACTTTTAGTTAAATATCTAATAGTCACGTAGTAGCTACGGGTGATATTCGCACAGCAAAGTGTTTGTGTCACCTGAGCAGAGAGGCACGTGTCTATGGTCACGCGTGCTTCGCTGAATAAGATGATCTGATTGGTTACAGGTTGCAGGTACAGTCCCATTTACTGACCTAAGGCTATTCTTGCGAATATAGCACTAACAAATTCAAAGAGGGTCAATACGCACTAGTGTAAATTTTTCACACTACGAATTTACACCAACACCATTTTTAGAGTTCCGTAGTCAACAAGGAACTCTTATAGTTTCGCTGTGTCCGTCTGTCCGTCCATCCGTCCGTCCGTCCGCAGCTTAGCTCGGAGACTCTTAGTACTAGAAAGCTATAATATGGCATGGATTATATTAATCACGCCGACAACCATGGTGTGGGGTATCGTTGGATCGGTCTTTCAAAAATATTGCGAGATTGTGTAAACCATTTTTCGATTCAGGGATCCGTTTGTGAAATATTAAGCTTTAAAGTGCTAATTTTTGTTAGAGTCAAGTGTGATCCTGCCAGCTAAATGGTTGCTTTTGGGTATGTGAAACAATTCACGGCAGTAGTATATATAACGAAATCAAAAGAAAACTATCACAGCTAAGAAGGCTTTACAAGTTTACGAGTAATAGTCGACCAACTTAAATTTGCAGTTGCAATGTATGGGAGAACGTGATTTTCAACTGCAATATTAAGTTTGTTCTTGGGATAAATTCATTCCTACTACGGAACCCTTCATTCTGCTTGGCCCGACACGCACTTGGCCGGTTTTTATAAATCAGTTTTAATATTCTCCTATTGGTGCTGACAAAGAGTCTACGTCATCAGCTGATGATGATGATGACATCCTAGCCATCACGCCTCGGTAGAGGTATGGCACACCCACGTTCTACCAGTTATGGTACGTCCCATGTGGTATGAGGCGAGTCTTTATTCTTGGAAGACTCGCCTCAAATAAGTAGTTATTGGAAACATTTCCCAACTATGGGCTGGCACTGAAACTTTTCTGAGAGAAAAATCCAATAATATTTGTCCTGAGATATTCGCAAAGACCAAAAAGGAAAGTATGACACTAAAAGGAGTAGAGTATCATTAGCAGCCTGATCAGGTCATCATTGACCCAGAAACCGAACCCGAGACCTAACCATCACAGCTGTCACTGGCAAAAGGCTGTCGCTCTTCTTTTAGAACCTTAAAGAAGCTCAAACTCAAAGCATTTATTTCAATTAAACCAATTACAGGCACTTTTGAATTGTCAAGGGGTCGGTCAGTCAGAAAGATGAAGTTAGTTGCCCATTCCAAAGCGTAGGTACTGTAGAGACTTCTTTGAGGGTTTCTGACCTCCTTGCGGGTCAGGCCGCTGTTTATATTTTTATAAAGTTCCTTTCGAACATTCAAACGGATGTCATATGAGAGTCGTAGGTTTGACGTCTAATATTTAAGGATTGAATTATGAAAATATAAAAAAGACTTAAAATATAATCCTAACAAATATATAAAAGGATTTTGATTTAATCCAAACGTCGTCGAGGTCCCACAGTACCTATGGAGAAGAACGGGCAAGAAACTCACATGGACACTCTTTTAAATCAAAATAATAAGGTTAAAAAGTCTTGGTTACATCATTCATGTTAAAAATTGTACATGTGAGAACGATGCAGAACGTTAAAAGCGTCCATAATGAAAAGATGAGAAAAAACAACAATTCAAATATTAAATTAAAATAAAATAAGCCATGGCAGCAAAGAGCTGACCAGTCCCTACAGACGACGCCCGTTCACGAACATGAAGTTGTTCAATAGAACAGAAAGTCGTACATAAATAACAAACTGCATTCAACCAACCTCGTTAAATAAATATTTATAAGTAAAACTTCACAAAAGCTCCACACTCTTACTTTCATCCAACCTTTACGGTACCTCCACACGATGTCGTAAGCCCGGCAGTGAAAGGGCCCAAAAGTACCACAGACAAATACTTATAAGTTCATATAACCTTGGGCCACACAATAATAAAAACTGGTTTGCCGTTGGCCCCATAGAGTACACATCGAAGATATTTGGCAATCAACAAGGGAACCAAAATATCTTGGTACGTAGAGATTCAAATGAAACGATGGATGGACTGTGTGAATGATGATATGGTTAGAAAGGTGGTGACTACCGAGATGACGACTAATAGAGAAGTATGGAAGGAAAATGATGAGAACGATGATAATTATGATGATGGAGAAACAATTGATGAACGAATGGGCCCCGGTTTCTCACGTTTTTACCCGACTGCGCGACGCAAAGGAGTGGTAACGTGTTTATCATTACCCGACTGCGCGACGCAAAGGAGTGGTAATGTGTTTATCAGCCTATGTATGTTTGTATGTTCCTTTGAAGCACTATACAGACCAAACGCCTGGGCCGATTTTTATGATTCACACGTCAATCGATTCCTTTTAGTCCGGCGAGTGTCACTAAAGACATGACGTTAATGAAAATTCAATATGGCGACTACTGGACGCCATATTGTGAAAATGAAAAAAATGAAAGTCAACAAACTATGTCAAGTGGGGTATCGTTGAATAGGTCTTTCAAAAATATTAGTAGTTTGGTAAGACCGTTTTTTGATTAAGTAAACCTTTCGTGACTTATCAAGCTTTAAAGTACCAATTTTCGTTAGAATCAGGTGTGTGTCCCGGGCGCGTCTCATATCGTAGGTATAGAGTTATTTGGTATATTTTCATTTCAATAACATTCACAAGATATAATAAACGTGAGATATACCAACTGTTGATATAATTTCTTTACATATAACATTTATATACCTACTCTAAAACTTAATTCGTATAACGTTATTGGATATAACGTTCATTTAATCGAAAATCATTAGGTCTATCGTTAAAAATATATATTGATACCGTCATTATGGTTAACACCCCGATTTAGAGCGATCCGACTCGGACAGCTTAGGTTAGAAAGCCTTCGTGGCTTCGTGGCTTCCGAATTATTTCCGTTACCGTCACCGCACCCGAACTCAACGAACGCAATAGACGACGTAGGATGCAAGAGCGGGCGAAGGGCACCCCGAGGTTCGGTTTGGTTAGGTTACTTTAAACCCTTTACACAAAAATAGAGGCCCCGCGAAGCGGGGCTTCGTCGACATAGGAAGCAAGAGCAAACGAAGGGCACCCCGAGGTTCGGTTTGGTTAGGTTACTTTAAACCCTTTACACAGAAATAGGGGCCCCGCGAAGCGGGGCTCCGTCGACATAGGATGCAAGGGCGAGCGAAGGGCACCCCGAGTTTCGGTTTGGTTAGATTATTTAAACCCTTTACACAGAAATAGGGGCCCCGCCTCCGTCGACATAGGATGACATAGGATGAAAAAAAAAGTTTTTATCATATTAGACTAAATAGGTTTTATGTCTATTGAGTGGTATATCAAATGATTTTATATTAATTGTCTGTTATCCTTATAGAAATTAGTTACATTAAAATTATATCAATCGTTTATTATATTAACTGATCATTATCTATACTAATATTATAAAGAGGTAAAATTTGTTTGTAAGTTTGTATGTAGGGGTTAATTTCTGGAACTACTAGTCGGATTTGAAAAATTCTTCTTGCATTTGATAGCCCAATTCTTGAGGAAGGCTATAGGCTATTTAACGTCACACTATGGCCCTTAGGAGCCGAGCAAAAGCGCTATGGGGAAACGAAGTGATAGAGCAGGAGACGCGGGCAAGTGATGCAATACGACGAGATGGGTCGAGGGAATAAGAAATTTCACGCGAACGAAGTCGCTGGCAGAAGCTAGTATCAAATAAAATTATAGGTTCAGTTGTTATATCTTGTAAATATTAGAGGTTTTGTAATTATATCATATATTACTTACCCGTCCCCCCTCCACCAACTAAACGGTTGTAGTTAGAAATTTAAATGTTACGGCAGTAGTACCTATATATTACGAAGTTTAAAGGAAAACTATCACACTTAAGTGGGATTTACAAGTCATAACTAAAAAGAATAAAATAAAAAATTAAATTAAAAAAATCAAAAAACCCGACTGCGGTAAAAAACATAAGTTAAAAAAAAACTGAAAAGCTAAAAACAAGCCCATTTTAAATTAAATAAAAGTTGGAAGCAGGCGGGACCCTACCATTTTTATATTTTCAAACTCAAATGGGTCCCGCCTGCTTCCAACTTTTATTTAATTTATAATTTAAAGTGGGCTTGTTTTTAGCTTTTCAGTTTTTTTTTTAACTTATGTTTTCTTGATTTTTTAAATTTATTTTTTTTTTTAAACGGGCTTTATCCATTCAATAGTGATTATTGGTTCGATGTCATTAAGGAAGAATTTAGCTTAAAAGTCGAATGAATTATTTTCGAAGGTTTTTATGAGAACCTTAAAAACCGAGCATAAGGAAGGAATTCGCTTAAATAGATAATTATGTCGGATCAACAGCTATTGAAAGTTTAAACTCTGTTTAAGAATTCTTCAGAAACCGAGTATCAATCATATAGCGGCCGTAAATATTAAAAAAAAACCTTGTAAGGCTTGAAAAAGAAAGAGTCGTCTCCGACAATTTGTGCGACAGCTTCCTTCTACAACTCGATGTGTCTTATCCTTGGTTAATTATTTACGCAGGGCTTTGACGACTTCTTGGTTTATCTTTACTATTATTACTAGCTCGCTGGCCTAGTTGTGCAAGCGCAACTGCTGAGCGAGGATTCCTCAATTCTATTCCCAAGTCGGGAAAACTGTCACTGATTTTTTCTATCAGGTAATCCTCAGTCTGGTGTTGTGATTTGGAATTTGAATAGGACTTAACTGGCGAAATGTCGTTTTATCCCCCTGTTCCATATATCCCTACTGATGTATCTCCACTGGTACTTGGAGATTTTTTCCAATTATCGCTACCGGTAGGGATATATGGAACCTTATACTCCATATATCCTTACTGATCCGCACTACTAAGACTTCAGACTACTTCTTCGCAGTACATAATACGTGTGATGTTATAACCAGTGCCATTATGAGGTGTCCAGATATACTGGCTATATCTACGTGGTTTCAAAACTGTTCCTTTAAGTCATTTTATCGTTTGAACAATAGTACAACCAGGTGTGCTTTAGTCATGCTTCTAAGCAATAGGAATGTGTCATCTCTTGTTTAACAAACCATACCTAAACTATTCTATTGTCTTCTGGAGGTTTCGATGGCAATAGGTGCAGATTTTTTGTCTAAATAATACATTCAAAATTATCTGATGGTGTCGGCCCCGAATTGCGAAATGTAGGCGTTGAGTTCGAACCCAGACAGGTACTTTATTTTGTGTAGTTAATTTCATCACCACTGCTCTCAAAACGGTGAAGGAAAACATCGTGAGGAAACCGGCATGTCCTAGAACCAAAATTCGAAAACATGTGACATCCACCAACCCGCACTGGATCCGCGTGGTGGATTATACGCTGCTACGCGCTGGTGCTGTACGTGTCCAGACTGCACCACTCCACGAACGTTGAGGAGATCGTGGAGTAATTGCGTGTGAAAACCAACTGGACTTTGAGAGTCGAGAAATTGGAGTCGCATCACAACACGAACTTCAAGTCGTTCGTGGTGCGTGTTCCGACACATCACCTCGAGAATTTCCGCAAGGAAGAGTTCTGGCCGAAGGGTGATGCATACCGCCGGTTTCGTGGCCGGCTACATGACACCAGTCAGCGAAACACGACGCAGACACTTCGTATGTGTTAGTTTCTTAGTGTAATTATAATGTTGTATGTATTTATAGTATTTTTATGTTATATTGTATTTTATATGGGCTTTGATGCCTGAAATATAAGGAAAAATAAATAAATAATAAATTATCACAGAGAAGAGGCCTGTGTGATCTGTGTCCTGTGTCCTTACAGTCACTATACGTTCCAGAATCTTGCATACAGTAGTACGGGTATTTACTCTGATAAGATACGATTATCTGGCCATCCACTAGGGGGGTTATCTCTTAGATTACAGCACAAAAATGTTAAGTATCGGTTGCAGGACTCTTATCGATGATATTTGCCCTGAACCCGCATGACCTATATCCTCATGTGCGGAGTTACTTAGTGCGATGCAATTTGATCGATAGAAGGTTACGAGTATTAATGCTACAGTAACCGTCTTTATGGCTGATTTAAAAGCTTTTAAGATTGTACTGTGAGGGCTAGTAGATATAATTTATCCGGCGTCAGACAGCTAGCTTGGATGTGTAGATTCTATACCTACAAAAGTGGTCATGTGTGGCCAGTAGCGTGCATTGGTTTTCAGAATAGGTAGGCACTAGGCCGGGTCTAGTCTAGGCAAACGCGCTCAAAAGTGTGGAACAAAAATTAAGGTCAAAAGTGTGGTTATTTGAGTAGGCATGCCTACTTAAGGGTGATAAATTGCGAAGGTTGAACGTCATGGTATTACGCGTGAGACGTACATATTTTTAATTCTTTCGTATTAACTTGAACGAGTAAAGACCAATGACAATGTGCGAATAGTACGAGAGCCGAGTAGGCCCTCCGGCGACTGCCTACTGCCGCGCGTGTTTATATGAAGATTTGTTTTTTGTTAGGTATGATAATTTAGTGAGTTTCTTAATTGTGGGGCACACACACTAAAATGTAATTGACAGGCTTATGTTGATATATCGAGGTAGGCATATATGCATTGTGTGTGGCATATGAAAAGTTAGACACATAAAGTTATTTTGCACTTTGCAGTCATATCTTGCTTTGAGGCTATGTCTGTCTTCAATACAAATTACGCTTTTAAGCTGTTGTAGGTAAGTCATTTGCTTATACTGTAGGTATTGAATGATGGTGGCGCGTGTGTTGGATCATTCGGTTCCCTACAAAATGGTTGAGCTGGATGGTGCTGATCCACGCGTCATGTTCATGAACGGACGCCGTCGGTTGAGACTGGTCATCTCTTTACTGCCAAGGCTTATTTTTAATCTTATTTTTTGTATTGTTTCTTCATTTGTGGGTTTTTTACATTGTTCTCACATATAGAAGCAACAAGAATAATGTACACAGGATTTTGTAATATCTTGATTTAAAAGAGTGTCCAAGGAGTTTCTTGCCCGTTCTTCTCCATAGAGATCTACGCTTTGGAATGGGCAACTAGCTTCAACTTTCTGACTAACTGACCGACTATTTAATTTTGACAATTCAAAAGTGCCTGTAATGGTTTAATTGAAATAAATGCTTTGCGTTTGAGTATTAACACTATTGCAGTAGTAACGGAATGATATCCCAGAGAAGAGAAGAGGAAAAGAGGAAGACCATTTCAAAAATGGGGAGACGACTTGAAAACTACTGCAGGAGGAGAAAAACTCACGATCGTGGGATATGGAAAAGCCTGGTCCCGAGGCCTATGCTAAAGAGCAAAGCAATCTGGAGATTTCAGAGGAGCCTTCTCGTACCTTTAAGAACGTTCACAGTCTGATCTCAGTCTCTATCTGTCAAAAATACCTCTAATTTCCCTACATTTTTGACATTGATTGTCGCTGAGATGAGAATGCGACTAGATTTTTAACGTTTTTAATTACGGGAATTGGTCTTCTGATGTCTAATCCTTTAATTTAAATAAATTGTGAAACTAGTTTTAAGATTGCTAATAAAGGCTATTTTAAATTGAAATACTGTAGGTAAATTCAGCAACAAAAGTCGATTAACACTGTCATTTTTACATGTTATTAAATTGACAACAATTGTTTTCAATAAACTGCTTTTTAGCTTTTCACATAATAGCAAAGACCTCATATTCTATTTTTTTTTCTGCTAATGCAATTTTTAACAAATATTTTGCTCAATAACTAAGATTTAAAAAATTGAAGTGTATAGAGGTATGAGGATCAGGGTGTAAAGTTCACTCATACTCTATAGAAAAGGGAGGATCCCCCGACCAGGCGGGTCTTGATTCATGTCGGGCCAATTCATGTCGGGCCATTGTATCTATGCTAGTTGCGCGGTAAACTCTGCTTGCGAGATGCAGGATTTGCGTGACGTCAGTATGACGCGTTATTCGCATGTGGCGTTGTAGATTCCGCTACAAGTGTTAATGGACTTTTGTTGCTGAACGTGCATAAAAATTAAGATGTAACAATAAAATATGGTTGATTCTTGTACAATCTTTCTTATAATATATGCATGCATGTAAAATAGTAGGTAAAGAAACTAACAAAAAATATAGCTACAGTTAGAAGAATGTATTTTTCTAGAAGTCTGTGTAAATTGCTATTTGCTTAACTTTCTTCATCTTCGTACCTCCTTCGTGCAGATCTTCAGCTAATATAACATGTACTGTCCATTATGTTAGAATATCTTGTTTGAAACATCCGCATGGCATTCTATTTTGAGATTTTCTGAAATGCAAAATCAAGGTGATCTTATGTACAGACGCCAGCACATCAACCTACCCGAAACTGTCAGATTTTCCCAATCAACTTTGAACCTTATGATTTAGTGATAAAGTTGAAAATCTATTAAAGAAATTTGACAGATTGTAGTAGGTTGATGTGCTGGCGTCTGTACCTAAACAATAAATTATTAAAATACTGGTTGTCCTTACTTATATTTAGCTTTTTTGATTCTTTATTTATGTTTGTTTGGCCTGGGCAATTATCTCGAGAATCCAACCCAACTTGTTCTGATACCCTTTAAACGACCGTTATGGTGGCTTGAACTTGAAACAAATTTTTTACTAAAACGATGAAGAAACGTAATGTCACGTATTGATGTTCTTTTTTGTTGTTCACAAAAAAGGCAAAGGACAGACAACGATACGGCCTAGTTCCTCAATGGCGGAGGCTACCCATAACATTAACGTAAACGGTGTCGTGAGCAACAAAGTACCTATAGCTACTTGGGTCAGTCGTTTCCACTTGTTGGTGTAAAGACGAACAAATACAGGTTGTATCAGAAAGGTGTGGTACAGACCATCAATCTGAACAACTTTCTCTGTGGGACCAACATCGTAATCGCGGAAAAATAACCAGTTGTCCCATACAAAACTTCAATAAAGAAAAGAAAGAAATAAAAAAGTTTATGTGGACACAGTTCGTGAAACACAAAATACAAAATTACCTACTAATAAACACCCCCCGCCCCCAATAGCCCCCCCCCCATAAGGCCCTCACCCCCCCTCCTAATAGGTACCTACTCGACCCAAATGTATGGGACATCTGATTATTTTTTCGCGATTCCGATGTAATGATAACAATAAAAGGTTTATTAAACCAATGAAGCTCTTGGCAAACTACACTGGTTCTTTGAATATCTTCAATGTACAGACGCCAGCACATCAAACTACCCGAAGCTGTCAAATTTTCCCAATCAACTTTGAACCTTATGATTTAGTGATAAAGTTGAAAATCTATTAAAGATATTTGACAGATTGTAGTAGCTTGATGTGCTGGCGTCTGTACATCAGTGTGGCAGGGACATGGTTATTAAAAAATTGGCTGTTCCATACATTTTTATCACATAGGTCACGTTTCTATGAAACAGCTGATTCTTTTTTGATAATCTACGGTATATTTCTACATCAGTTATGCTGTATTGTGAACCAAAATGAGGTAAGACGCAAGTATCGGGCAGTAAACTTTAATAAAAAGGCTGCGAAGACGCCGAGGTCATTTACAACGACACAGTTTCCAAACAATAGCGCCGTCACTCCGCGTAACATTACGCCGATTACGCGTAATGTTCGCGTAATTACGCATTGTTTGCGCATGCGCATGTACAGTCAACCACACATCAGTAGTAACAATTTGTCATTGACAGCGTCTTTATGTTGTAGCAGTAAGGTCGATTTTCGTAAAGCAAGTGTATCTGTTACGGGCAACGTGATTAACCGGGCATTATTAATAAGGACCGGCCATTATTAATAATGCCCAAGAGCGATGGGCAAAGTGATTAATTTATCACTTTGACCGGCCATTATTAATAATGCCCGACGGCCCGTGGTCCATGTAATAAGTCAGTGTTTGAGATAGCTTGAATTTATCACTTGGACCGGGCAGTATGAATAATTCCCTACTTGTAGCCAAGAAATCAAACATTCTTTGCAATTCCAAATATCACAAAAGCTCATCTTGCAAGAATAAATAATTCTAACTTAATAACTGTCTTGCACAGTCCTTAATTATTAGATATTATTTCTGTTGAATTTTCTCAGTTTACTAATTTTTTAACTATTGTTCTTAAGTAATATTTTTGTCAAAATAAAAGTAGGTAACTATGTTCAATAGTTTATTTTTTGTTAACTTTTCATGAAAATTTTGTAAGTTTAATTTCATTTAATAAACAAAAACACTACAGTTCACCTATTTTATTACTTTGCCCAAGATAGGGTGGGCATTATTCATAATGGCCGGGAAAAGTGATTAATCATGCTGTTTTAATCACATTGCCCAATTGAGTCGGGCATTATGAATACAGACCGGCCATTATTAATAGTGCCCGGACTTATCAAATTGCCCGTAACATATCCACTGATATTTTAGTTTGGTTGACTGCAGCAACGCAAACTGCGGTTTGGCGATAAAATAAAATAAAACAACTGAGGACTGGTAACGTTTTATTTCAATAATAATAATAATACAATTATTCCTACCTAAATGGTTTATGAATGAAATGTGACTAATATACATTCAATGGACTCTGATGACTTTAATAATTTATTTTTGATGATTCTTGTAATTAGTTTATCGATGCGATGAGTGTGTCTTTGCGTTATTGGAATGTTTTAACGTTTCTTTGTTTTATTTGAATGATTTTATTGATGTATTGCTGAGGAATTGGGACATGTGGGTCAAAGGCTAACTGCCTTTGATCTCCACGTCCCAATTCGTTATGTAAACTGCGCCTCGCGGTTTCACCCGCGTAAATATCGATCCCGTGGGAACATCGGGATAAAAAGTAGCCTATATGTTAATCCAGGGTGTCAGCTACCTCCATACAAAATTTTATCAAAATTAGTCCAGCCGTTTGAACGTGAAGAAGTAACAAATATATAAACACACACACATACACACTCACAAACTTTCGCCTTTATAATATTAGTAGGAGTCTTTAGCACGTTCATCGTTATTGGTGAAGATACACGAGTGTTATTTCTAACCTATAATTTTGTAGGATTTGAGCGTTACCGTAGGTGGTGGAGACAAGCAATTCCCTTACTTAATTATTTCCTTTGAACTGGTCATTGTTCTTGAATGAAATGGCATCTTTTTAATTCAAAGCAATTCCGTGAGTAAATCGGTGACAGATATTTTTTGTAAAAATAATCTTTGTGTCTTTACCAATGTTATTGACCTTGCGCGTTTTTATGTTAAACTAGCGTCTGCCCGCGACTTTGCCCGCGTGAAATTTCTTGCTCCCTCAACCCACTCCCCATCGGACTGCATCCTTCGCCCGCGCTGTCAACCCGCTTACGCTCAGCGTTCTCTCTGACTGTTTTTGTTCGGCTCCTAAGAGTCCTAGCGTGATGTTAAATAGCCTATAGCCTTCCTCAATGATTGGGCTATCAAATGCAAAAATATTTTTTCAAATTCGATTGGTAATTCCATAGATAAACGCAAAACACACAAACTGTTCAGCAAATGGTGCTCACATGTTTACCAATATTCTATAACTAGATGATTTTCCTAAAATATTAACAAGTATTTATTTAATGTGTGAGTTCAAGCAATCATAGAATGTAAAATCAATTTCAATAAAATTATAAATTACTAGCTGCGCCCCGCGGTTTCATCCGCGTAAGTGTCGATCCCGTAGAAATATCGGGATAAAAAGTAGCGTTTATGTTAATCCAGGGTGTCAGCTACCTCCATACAAAATCTTATCAAAATTGGTCCAGTCGTTTGAGCGTGAAGAAGTAACAAACATACACACTCACAAACTTTTGCCTTTATAATATTAGTATAGGGTACATAATCAGCCTATAATGTTCCAACTGCTGGGACGCAGGCCTCCTCTCGGTAAGAGGGAATGGGCCGTAATCTACCATGCGGGCCTAGTGCGGATTGGTAGATTAGTATAGGGTGATACAATAATATACCCTTTTTTTTTATTAAATTCTTTCTGGTGGAGATAATATATGTGATAAACACTATAAAAGGAATATTCGAAACGCCAGAGCAGTTAAAACGGAAGGTTTAAAACGATGTAGCGGGCATCGGCTACTTCTCCTTCTTACCCGTATCGATGAAACCATTCGTTTGTTTTAAATTAAGCTTCCACCAAAATTCAACCATTTCGACAGCGTTATCGTTGGCCTCGCAAAGGCCTTCTTCTTACGAGAGGTACGGCTACTTAGATTATCTACCTAGCCTTTTCCCAACTATGTTAGGATCGGCTTCCAGTTTAACCAAATGCATCTGAACATCATTATTTTACATGGAGCGACTGCCTATCTGACCTCCACAACCCAATTACTGGGTAACACGATACCCCTTGGTAAGACTGGTCGTCAGACTATTGGACTTCTGACTACCCGTAACTACTGTCAACTCATTATGTAATGGATGATCACCCATCTCATCAGCAGTGGCGTGCATTGCATATAGGCATATACGCAGTGCCTACCTCGATATATCAACATAAGCCTGTCAATTACATTTTAGTGGGTGTGCCCCATTAAGAAACTCACTAAATTATCATACCTAACAAAAAACAAAATCTCCATACATACACGCGCGGCAGTAGGCAGTCGCCGGACGGCCTACTCGCCTCCCGTACTATTCGCACATTATCATTGGTCTTTACTCGTTCAAGTTAATACGACAAAATTAAAAATACGTACGTCTCCCGCATAATACCATGACGTTCGACCTTCGCAATTTATCACCCTTAAGTAGGCCTGCCTACTCAAATAACCAAACTTTTGACCTCACTTTTTTTTCTGATTAGTGACCGCGTTTGCCTAGACTAGACCCGGCCTAGTGCCTACCTATTCTGAAAACCATGGCACGCCACTGCTCATCAGGTAGCTTGACCTTCGGCGTGCGGCTGTTATTATTTAGCCCCGAGCCCCCCACTAACTTAGATTCTCGTGTCACAGTGTTGGTAACAAAGCTTCTCCGAAACGGCTTGACCGATTGTGTGTATATTCAGTAGGTCTGAGTATAGGACGTAAACTATTTATATTTTAAAACTATTGATCGTGTAGGGTAGGGGTAAGGTAGGGTAGGGGTAAGGTAGGAGTAGGGTAGGGGTACAGTTGGAGTAGGGTCGGGGTAGGGTAGGAGTAGAGTAGGAGTAGGTTAGGGATACGGTAGGAGTAGGGTAGGAGAGGAGTAACTGAGTAAGGTAGGAGTAGGGGTACGGTAGGAGTAGGGGAGTACGGAAGGGGTATGGTAGGAGTAAGGTAGGAGTAAGGTAGGAGAGGGGTACGGTAGGAGTAGAGAAGGGGTAGGGTAGGAGAAGGGTAGGGGTAGAATTAGGGCAGGAGTAGGGTAGGGGAAGGAGTAGGACACCACGCGAACAAAGTCGCGCCGGGCAGCTAGTCACATATAATATCCAAATCGTAGACGGCCATGCAGACCATGACATCATATGATCATAGTTAATCCGTATCAAGTGCATCTTGTTGAGTTCTTCCGATACCACTTCCAACGCGTGTGGGAGGTTAAACTGACTCGTCTACTGGTGTTGGCTATTTTAAAATTAACTATTATTAGTCGAATATGATTGCAATGACCTTTGCAATGTGTTTCTAAGCCAAAATGTTCTTTAATAGGTATAACTTGCGGCTTTATCTCCTCTCTGTCTCTGTTTTATCTTTTAACTAGCTTCTGCCCGAGAGTTCATTCGCGTGAAATTTCTTATTCCCTCGACTCATCTCGTCGTATTGCATCGCTTGCCCGCGTCTCCTGCTCTATCACTTCGTTTCCCCATAGCGCTTTTGCTCGGCTCCTAAGGGCCATAGTGTGACGTTAAATACCCTATAGCCTTTCTCAAGATATGGGCTATCAAATGCAAGAAGAATTTTTCAAATCCGACTGGTAGTTCCAGAGATTACCCCCTACATACAAACTTACAAACAAATTTTACCTCTTTATAATATTAGTATAGACTAGCTGCGTCACACGCTTTTACCCGCACAAGTCTCGATCCCGTGGTAATATCTGGATGAAAAGTATCTTTTGTCCTTATCTAGGTCATGTTGTAGCCATGTGCTTTTCATAAAAATCCGTTCTGCCGTTTTAGCTTGAAAGCGTTACAAACATCATCATCTGCCTAGCCTTTTCCCAACTATGTTGGGATCGGCTTCCAGTCTAACCGGATGCATCTGAATACAAGTATTTTACATGGAGCGACTGCCTATCTGACCTCCACAACCCAGTTACTGGGTAATACGATATCTTTTGGTAAGACTGGTTGTCAGATTTTCGGGCTTCTGAGTACCACCCGTAAGGACTATCAAAGATCCACGAATGACAGCCGGGACAAACGGCTTAACGTGCTTTCCGAGGCACGGAGAGGTCTCAGTATGTTAAGATGGTCACCCATCCACAGACCAACCGCGGCAAGCGCAGCTTAACCGGATCGATCGATCTGTGCGGTTGTTATTATTTAGCCACGGACACCTCAAAGCGTAACAAATTGCAAACATAAAAGAAATCAAATTTTTTCTCTTTAAGTATTATAATATTAGTTTAGAAGAAGATTTTTTTCATAATTAATCACGGATTTTACTTTAATTTCAACTAATTTATATGTATACTAAAGCATCAGTAGTTTCAATCTATATTAATGTGGCAATAGAAAGTGGTGTTCCAAACAGGCGCGGTCGCAGCCCAAGATTTTGGGGGGGGTCATCATGGGTGCCGAGGAATATTTTAAGGGAGGTACATCTCTTCGTTGGTCTAGTGGTCGCAAGCGTTACTGCTGAGCATGAGGTCCTAGCTGCGTTCAATTCCTAGGTCGGGTAAAGTGTTAAAAGGGTTTTTCCATCAGAAATTTCTCAGAGCAGCCTGAAGTCTGGATTTGTGCCCGGTTGGCGGCAGTAGGCTCGCCCTCTATGACATTTCACTTAATAACTGGCGAAATGTGGGTGTAAGTACTATAGAGACTGTTGCTGTCTCTACTAAGGTTAGCTACAGATGGGAGCTATTCTACTGAATTAAACTCCAGTTAGAGTTTTATAGCATATTATTTCAGGAGTCTTTTATCGTATTTATATAATTATATTATATCGACTTATTTCTTAGACGTCAAACCTACGACTCTCTATGACACATGCTTGAACGTTCGAATGGAACTTCCTTAAAATATTAGCAGTCTGTCTCGCAAGGAGGTCAGAATCTCTCAAAGAGGTCTCTACATTCAGCTACGCCCACCTTAGAATAACAGTATTGGCATAGCCCAAGACTTTTATTCTAAGGTGGGCCCTCTGAGACCTCTGAGAGTCTGAGGTGAGACCTCTTTGAGAGATTCTGACCTCCTTGCGAGACAGACCGCTAATATTTGAAGCATGGTACAATTATATACTTCGTGCCATGATTTGAAGGAAGTTCCATTCGAACGTTCAAGCATGTGTCATAGAGAGTCGTAGGTTTGACGTCTAAGAAATAAGTCGAGATAATTATATATTATGATAAAATACTACTGAATAATATCTTATAAAAATCTATTGGGAGTTTGATTCAGTAATATAGTTCCCCCCGTGGCGCAAGCGTCACATTAGAGTCGGCGAGACTCTTACAGTACTATATGAAGGTACACCCCTGCTCAACCCTTTGGGGATTAAAGGCGTGATGATATGTTAAGGTTCATGTACATCTCCAGCTCCACATTACTTATGCTATTCAGAGACGCAGCTTTTATATAGGGGGGTGTTAGTTGTTACTTAAATGCTGCCAACTTGGTCGTATGTATTAGAACGGTAGATTGTGCAGGGTGGGGAAAGCGAGCGAAGCGAGCTCGAAAATTTTAACCACCCGCCTCTGTTTGATTAGGTTTTATTTTATATTTTCAAGTAGAAATAGGAGTTAAATTGTCGACTTATGCAGGCAAGCTCAAGCAGCTATCAGATTCTAAAATGCAAGAGCGAGCGAAGCGAGCTCGAAAATTTTGCACACTCTCTGATAGGTTCGATTTTCTTTCGATCATTTCAAAAGGACTAGGAATTACTTGCTTTGTCGACTTTTGAAGAAAAGCTCAAGAACCAATGTAAATTGCAAGAACGAGCGTAGCGAGCCTGAAAATTTTAGCACCCCACCTTGAATAGTCTCTGTTTCTTTTATCCATCACACAAAAAGAGAACTTACTTTATCGAATTATGACGAAAAGCTTTAACTCGTTTTACAGCAGTTTAGGGTTATGAATCTGGCCTTACCTAAGCTTTTCAACCTTAAGTAGGAGTGGGGTGCCCAATAGTTTGCTTCGCTCGATCTTAAATCCTAGATTCTTTATTTTTATAACAGGCTTTTTAAAGGAAAATATTTTTAGGCGCGTATAAAAACCCACTGTCATTTCATACTTTTAAGTTTTTACTTCAGTCGACATGTCTGCCGATGTTTTTAATGTTTTTGAATATGCCAATCGGGGTTTTCGTGTCTCAAGTACAGTTTTAATAAGTTAGTAATGCAAGTAAATCATTCAGACTCTCGACAGCTTGAATGATTTTGGGGGGGGTCATGACCCCCACGACCCCCCCCCTCGGACCGCGCATGGTTCCAAATGCCAATTTTGATCAAATAAATAACAACACTGTGTTATGAAATAGAGAACGTTGGCACAGTTTTTTATAGGTAAGTATACATTGGCATTTAATTAAAAGTTTTAGCAATCGTTGTGAAGAAACATCGCTGATTATAATCGTTATTATGTTTCGAAGAAATATGTATTAATAAAAGCTTCGTACTTATCACTGTTGAGTCAAAAAGTTTGTCTTTCGTAGGGCAAGATTCATAGATCGCACTTTGTCTTTACTTTGGTAAGTAAAGTTAGCGTTTCCACGAATATGAACCTTATTCTTAAGAAAATAGGTACTGTTAATATTCGGTTAAGCGAATGTGAGCAAGAATCGTATACTGAAAATAATAAACGTTAACCTTTTAATAATGTTCATATTCGTATACGACGCTTAATATGGCAAAGTAAAGTCAAAGTGCGATTTATGAATTTTTTGAGGTTGAAAGTCAGGATGCACCGGACGCATATTTATAACCATTCGTGAAGGTTGTTTTATTTAGATAGATAGATAAAACGTTTATTTAGTGCAACAAAAGACACAAACAGGCATTAAAAAAACACCAAAAAACCGGCCAAGAGCGTGTCGGGCCACGCTCAGTGTAGGGTTCCGTAGTTTCCCGTCCGTCACAATAAGTGTTCCCACTTATGAGTTTAAAGGTTTTAATAATTCTTTTTTTGTTTGAAAAAAGATACCTTCAGGATTATAAAATATGTAAACGAAGTTAAAAAAAATGCTTGCATATACGATTATACTACAAACTTAGTCCCATCAAGTTCAAAATGATTTTCCTAGAAAGTCCTTATAAAGTTCAACTTTTCAGATATTTTTCATATTTTCTAAACTTATGGTTCAAAAGTTAGAGGGGAGGGGACACATTGTTTTTTACTTTTGGAGCGATTATTTCCGAAATTATTGACATTATCAAAAAATGATTTTAGTAAACCCCTATTCATTTTTAAATACCTTTCCAACAATATATCACACGTTAGGGTTAAAATTAAAAAAGAAATCACTTCCCACTTTACATATAGGGGGGCTACCCTAATAAAACATTTTTTTCCAATTTTTATTTTACTACTTTGTCGGCGTGATTGATATACATATTGGTACCAAATTTCAGCTTTCTAGTGCTAACGGTCACAGAGATTAAGCGAGGACGGACAGACGGACGGACAGACAGACATGCCGAAACTATAAGGGTTCCTAGTTGACTACGGAACCCTAAAAAGGTGAGAAAAAAACAAAGATTAAAAATTATTTCACTAAAGGTTACTTTATTATCAGTCAGGGTTTGGCAAAAATGGGCCACTTCGTAGAAAAGTTCGTACGGAAAAGTTTTCATACCATAAAAGGTATCTTGGTATGTAGGTTCTTATTTCTTCCGCCAAACAGCATTGCTGTTACGTTTCGCAAATGCTAGGACTCAATCTATTAACACCTATTAAAATAGAAGTCAAAATGGTGATGTCCGCCCAGACGAATCTAAACCTTATTTGTTACTCAGTTAAGTTCAAAATAATCTAAGAAATGTTAGTTCTTACCGTAATATTAGTGCAGCTCACTATAACTTAAACGATTTTGAGCTCTATTCACTTGAGATAAATGATTGAAATTGTAATACTTACTATAAAGTATTGATATCAACAATGTGCAAAACAATTCTTAACGCCATTCAATTCTAAACCTTATCTCACCAATAATAAGACTCAAAATCACTATGGACGAGCAAACGAATACACGAGGAAAATACAATTCAATTCTCTACATTGAAAATTGAACTGAACCATTCTTGATATAAGATTCAAAATAGTTTATCAGTTAAACTTGTTTACAATCGACACAGTTGATCGGCAAAGGCTTGCAAAATCGATTAATAGTAATATAACGTAAACCTGAGTCAGAATGCACAGGTTTCTCAATGGGTCACCCATCCGAATTCCGACCTTGGCGAAAGTGACTTAACTGCATCTGTATTGAGGTTTGTTGGTGCAATAGCGATTAATTATTATGCTCTGCACCTACTTGTGCAAACTTATCGTTTGCCTTGAAAGTATTAAATTGTAGTTGTAAAGATATTTAACAAAGCATCACGATATTCAATACTTAGCTATATCATCACGCCTTATAGGTACCCTGATAGGTAAGCAGAACTGTAATGTATTATATTAGTAGCCCCATGTACTTATACCCTTAAAGCTAGCGTTTGACCACAGAAGTCCTCTTTTTTTCTTTTTTTTTTTTTCTCGCGGTGGAAATCCTCATGGACTTCCCCTATCGTGGGGGTGACAGAGGGGCATGCCGGACTCTTACCGGCTAAAACCACCGTGGCGTTACACCTGTACCTATGGCCGGGGGTGCGGGATTCGCAATTCAGCATTCACCGCTCCCACAGAAGTCCTATCTATTGAATAAAAATCTTGAATAACTACCTTCATTCACTAACAGACGACGCACAACATAAGCCGCTGGTTTTAAAAGTATGAAATTTTGCACAAAACTTCTTATATGCTTATCAAAGGTGAGCGCTAAGGAAGGAGTTTTTCAAATCACCCCTATAGGGAATGAAAATTTGGAAGTTCGGGATTTGTGCCGATAGGTAAATCCCATCGCGCACACGGCTTTCCTAAACACGGCGCGTCGACAGCATAAGATACACCTTCGGCATTCCAACTTTAAGAAAGAAATAAGAAAGAAAGAAAGAAGAAAGAAAGAAAGAAGAAAGAAAGAAAAGAAATAAAGAAAGATCTTTCTTTGTTTCTTTCACACGGCTTTCCTAAGCACCGCGCGTCGACAAACTAAGATACACCTTAGCCATTCCAGCTTTCGCTAAGTATCTCATTTTAAGGTCAACACAAGTTATACGATACACGAAAGCTCCTAGGTACGGTTGTCAAAAGATTGCACAACCGATAAGCCAGCGGGGTAATTGAACTGTTACTAACGTTATGAGTCTATGGTACTTAAAAATATATATTTTTTTTATTATACAATTTATCACGTTTTCTAATAAGACGGTTTGATACACGTACAGTGTAGAACTCTATCTACTTCTTATGCAAATCGCAAATCTTGCACAAAACCTCTGGTATTACTCACAGTAACCTTATCAGGGCCACAGCACCGTTCACTATGATTCATCTTAATAACAGGTACGACCAATCAAGCTATTAAAATACCTAGTATTTTTATTGTTGGAAAATTAATACACGCTCCTGATTCCTAGATTTTAAATACTGGTGATGAATCGAACCTAAAAAAATGTTGCCTTGGGCCAATATGCTTTTTGAAGTGAAAACTTCTTTAGCGGCGTTGTACACTTTTTTGTAATGGGTCAAAAATGTTAAACTCGCGTCAGGACACGTGACCGTCAGGACACGTGATCTGATCAAAAATTCGTAAGACGGATGGAGAGTAGACAGCCAGCGCGGCGTAGGAGAGGAAGTATCCCCCTCTCTTTCTACGGCGCGGCGAAAATGTATGCCTGCTGTTTCATTTAGGCGGCGCAGGACGCTTGCGCGAATGTTCGTGTGTGTTTTGTTTATATTACAGCGTGCCACGCGCATCCATGGATGGTGACAGCTGATGGCTCGACCGTCTGTGTAGTGGCCACACTGCTGTGTATTCGTACAATTCGTGTATATAAAGTGTTTAAAATATGGAAATTGAACAAAGTGCATCTATTAATGAAAAATATCAAAAATGCACAACGTTAATATTCAAGTTTTCACTTCTGCCGGCACTCCCGGAGTGCAACCCGTCTTTTTTTTTCAAGATTACTTTGGACATAACATAGTAGGTACGGTAAGTCCAAAGTCCCGAAACGAACCCTGCCCAGCTCCCATGCTCAGCAGTAATCCTTATCCTTACATGGTATAAAACAAAGTCGTCGAAATGTCTGTACGCGCATAACTTCCGAACTAATGCACCAAATTGGATGTTTCTTTTTTTGTGTTTGGTATTGCCAGGACAAGATTTGTATGAAAGAAAATTTCAGAAATTCGAAAAAAATAATTGCAACATTGTGAAGCTGGGGCACGGCGTTGTAAAAAAAAAACAATTGAAAGAGTTGGAATATTTATTAATGTTGCCAAATAACAGAGAAATAAAAGCACTATTTATACCTGCAAATATTCTCATGTTATAGGTAGTTTCTAAGGAAAGAGTTCCTTTTCTAACCGAATTTTATGATTGGTAGAATCGAAGAGTACTTTTATTTATTTGTATAGATATGTACATAATATAAGCTAACATATAAACTATAATAATATGTACAATGATATGAAAAAATAAACAAAATAATCATAGGGCATCAAAGAATTCGTCCGCATCGCTGTCAACAGGAACAGTGCCCAAAAGGCTAGCAGCATTGCCACTTTGCCACGTTGTATTGCAATGCTAATTCTTTGGCCAAGAAATAGGCCAGTCCTCTGGTCACGTGAAGAGTCGACTAATCGCTTGGCTATATCTTGAAAAACCAAGTGGGCACTCGGACCCCATGGCCCTAGTGTTTCAACCCCAAACGGCTCGAACATATAACTCCCAATCAGGTTGCAATATTTTCGCCGTTTGAGGATATAAGAGTACTTAAATGTAAACTAGGTAAACCTAGGCAATCAGCACGCAAACTTTAACCGTGTGATAGTAAGCACAATCACACATTAATTACATATGCACAAACACCTCATTTATCTCTCCAACAAAAACATCGAACCACCGGTTTTACACCAACCGATTGTCTTTACCTCAATAGTGTGAAAACACCGCAAAAAGTGATTATTATGCAATTATCTATTATCTCCGGACATTGTGCTAATTGACCGGACATTCTCCGTAATGACTAAACATTAGCTAGTCAAGGTTGAATGTTTAAAAATGAATGTTTTGGACCTTTAAAAGGTCACTGTTAATGGAGTATGGGCGAAGAATACTAATTTTTGGGGAGGAAATAATTGTATAATATTTTAAAGACGTAACGACGGCGACGCGGGTCGGTGTGAATGGAGCAGAGACGCTTAGCTTTTGTCCTACGGTTTGTGAATTCAATTCCTGCAAAGAAAAAATGGAGGGTCAATTTAATTTAACTAACGAAACTCCGCAGTCGAGATGGTATCTATACTAATATTATAAAGAGGTAAAGTTTGTAAGTTTGTATGTTTGTAAGTTTGTATGTAGGGGGTAATCTCTGGAACTACCAGTCGGATTTGAAAAATTCTTCTTGCATTTGATAGCCCAATTCTTGAGGAAGGCTATAGGCTATGTAACATCACGCTATGACCCTTAGGAGCCGAGCAAAAAGTAAAAAAGTAAAAAAGAACGTTAAGTGATAGCGCGGGCGGGTGATGCGATACGACGGGGTGGCTCGGGGGAAATAAGAAGTTTCACGCGAACGAAGTCGCGGGCTGAAGCTAGTCGTTGATAAAGGTAAATCACTTTTCTTTTGAAATGTACACATGTTGTTATAACATGGGATTCAACGGAAATAGCAAACGGGATCCATCATTAATACCTAAAAAATAGGATTCAAAAGTGGGATCCAACGAAAATAAATGGATATTTAAACATGATAAAATAAACAAAAAAGAAAAATAATTTGTTAAAAAAAATTATACGTTTTTGTTTATGAAATAAAATTATTATTATTATTATTTATTATTATACCCATCACGACTGCAGGGTTTTGCTAGCTAATTTAATTTGACCTATTATAGTATTTTTGTGTTTCATTCATTTATTTATTTAGGTTGTGAGATTTATGTTTAAATTTTGTGATAAATACGAAACGTTTTCAGATAAAAGATTGTTGATTTTAATTTTCTTAGACCGTTGTATTGAGCTGATCTTAAAAGTACTAGAAGTTTCTCTTCTCTGATTTAGTTTGTCGACTCGCTCATTAAGTCGGTCCACTCGCTGATTCACTATGTCCACAAGCACACAATAGCCGTGCAATATATGAATAAGCGTACTACCTATCGCAAACATTTAATATGCGGCCTGCTCTTAGATTGATATCAACTCAAGTGACGTAGGTTTTATCTAATAATAATGTATTAATTAACAAACAAGATTGTAATCAAACTGTAAATGATTCAGTATGTGTTTGAATATATTACGCTAATGAGACGTGTCGTTAGACTATCTTAATTAGTTTCAATGGTAAAGTGTTAATGATAATGACATTACAGTCACATAGTTTTATCATGGGGTACTTTTCATTACTTACCGAAAGTCTGACAACCAGTCTTACCAAGGGGTATCGTATTGCCCAGTAAGTGGGTTGTGGAGATCAGATAGGCAGTCGCTATAATGTAAAATACACGTACTCAGCTGCATCCGGTTAGACTGGAAGCCAACCCTGATGATGATGATGATGATGATGATGAAGCCAACCCTAACATAGTTGGGAAAAGACTAGGCAGATAGATGATAATGAATGAGAAAAAAAAAATTGTAAGGAAGTCTTGAGCTACAAGCAAATAAATGATTTGATTTTGTTTTATAATTTCATTTTACACCAGGTTGTTATTTTCCCATTGAAGGACAACGCTTGGTACTTACACATAGGAGAGATGAACAATGATCTCTGCATATTATCGTTTTCAAATCACAAGTCCATGCTTCCTAGTGATATCGTCATTAACCAGAAGACAATACGTTTATTTACGGTAATCATGACGCAGAGAAAACACACAAACTTAAAAAAAAAGTTGAGGGAAAATAATTATGTGTCACATCCACGCAAAATAGCCATCGCTAAGCATAATGCTACGACCCTATGCAAGACAGAGTCCCAGCGCTGGTTTTCGGCGACAGCTGACAAAAAAAAAAAAAAAAGAAACAGTGGCACTCCGGGAGTGCCGACAGAAATGAAAACAAAACTCAAGCAGAATACTTTGCCATCACTCACTGACATATCGGATATACATTAAAACCAAGTACATCCCGAGGACAGCCGAACACATCCGAAGTGGTGTCCGTTACGGTAACAGTGGCGCGAATTCAATGGTTTTTTCCCATCCCAAAAAATGCCCAACGCGCCTAAAGAAGTTTTCACTTCAAAAATAAACCCCAAAGACAAAATTTAAGAAATTGGAAATCTTTAAATTCAAATTCAATCAATGATTTAAAGAGTTTATTAAAGGTTTTTCAAGTTTAATGGAAAATGTCTTAAAGTAAAATGTTATTTTAAAGCCCATGTTAAATGTTATGAATGCACCCGGTCCGCTTGATGCCTGGTAATGCACTGATGTTAACGTATTATAAAATTGTCACTTAGATACAAGTACAGTGATTGTTGTAAACCTCTTATCTAAGTAACTTCATTGGGACACAAGTTTAATCAATCCTCAACCCAAGCAACCGTTAAAAATTACTGCAAAGCTACATACCATCGCATAAAAAAAGGCTTTGAAAACAAAAGACGACGAAAAAAGAAACATACTCAACACTACAACTTTTCGCGATCAAATCTCTCAAGTAACAACCAATAAGGTTATTATAAGGATAACTGTATTGTGAAACACAGTAGGTGCAAGGACAATATGTACTACATACTAATACAAGTACCTAGGTACGTAGGTAGGTGAGCCGTGATCTTCGTAACCTAGGATTACGTCAGCTGTTGGGTCTGTGTGTGTGTGTGTATACGTGTTTTAATTCAACTGCAGGTAAATCGTTGATCGACTAAATCCGTGTCTCTTTCTGATGTGGGAAACGGGTTTATGTTTCCAGTCTACCGTGACGCAGCTGGATCTTTAATGTATGAATGGTGTCTCTCAGATCTACCTTGAATAGAAGGTTATCGGCTACTTAAACGGGCTATCCTGTGGATCATCTGGCTAGCCTTTTCCCAACTAAGTTGGGGTCGGCTTCCAGCCTAACCAGATGCAACTAAATACCAGTATTTCACATGAAGCGACTGCCTATCTGACCTCCACAACCCACTTATCACACTAATCACACTATCACACTAATATTATAAAGGCGAAAGTTTGTGAGTGTGTGTGTGTGTGTGTGTATATATGTTTGTTACTTCTTCACGCTCAAACGGCTGAACCGATTTAGATGAAATTTGGTATAGAGATAGCTTGAGTCCCGGGAAAGGACATAGGATAGTTTTTATCCCGATATTCCCACGGGATCGAGACTTATGCGGGTAAAACCGCGGGGCGCAGCTAGTTTTACATGAAGCGACTGCCTATCTGACCTCCACAACCCAGTTACTGGGTAATATGATACCCTTTGACAAGACTGGCTATCAAACATTCGGGCTTTTGATGACTACCCGTAACGACTGTCAAAGATTCTCGAATGCCAGCCGGGACCAACGTACTTTCCGAGCCACAGAGGAGCCTCAGTATGTAAAGATAGTCGATCATCCACAGACCAACCGCGGCAAGTGTAGCTTAAGCTGATCGATCAACCTAATGTGTGGCTGTTATTACTCAGCCACGGGACCCTCAACTGGGCTATCCTGTAGATGCCTTTACTAAAGAAAGGCCTCCAGCAAGGCCATAATTTTATAAACTACACGACTATACGCTAAGGCCACCCCCTGTAGGGTACAGACTTCGGCTTAGGGTAGGGCGTCCCTGGGGGAGGGTATCAAGGGACAGGCTGGATTGGATCAAGATTATTTTAGGACAAATTTGAAGCCACAGGCTCGACGGCTCGGGGTGGCTCGAGCAATGTCGGGGCGGTTGGATAGTTCTTACTACATAATAAGTTGCCAGTGGTTTTAACTTCTTAAAATCCGAAGTTCTAACAGGTTAATAATAATTTATTTTTCACTAGCTGTTGCCCCGACTTCGTCTTTTTTTCGTGGGACACTATTTTTTTTCTAAAATAAAAGAAGCCTAAGTTACTCCTTGTTACATCAGCTATCTGCCAGTGAAAGTCCCGTCAAAATCGGCCTAGCCATTTCAGAGATTAGCCGGAACAAACAGACAGACAGACAAAAATTGAAAAAAATGTTATTTTAGTATATGTACCGTGTATACATCCATAATAATTATGCAAAGCGGTTATTTTAATATTACAAATGGACACTCCAATTTTATTTATTTGTATAGATAAGCCTTATTTATACATACGGAGGTTAACAATTAATTATTCAAATAAACTAGGATGTGTCCTAGTTTAGGTGGCAGGTGAGGTGCCTGTAAGGTGTCAGCATTCCTCCTGTTATTGTTACTAAGTGGTTTCCAGATTGTAAGCTGCGCTATCTACCTCTTCGGTCAAATAGTACAGGTCAGAATCACAGTTAGAACTATGTCTGAATGATAACCAGTACTGAAGACTTAGCGTGCCTTTCGAAAATACAAATAATCAGCTTCATCATCATCATAATCAGCAGCCTTGTACCACCCACTGCTGACTGAGCCATTACTTACAGATTGAACGTGGTAAATTCCGACCGATCCGCACAACTATTATTTTGCCAAAACCCCCACTTTGTTTATTCAGCAATACATTAAAACCATGAATAGGTAAAATACTCACGTAGAACTTATGTAATTATGATTTGCTAATAAAATTGTACACGTAGGATTTTCCTGCGGCGTTTGACGAGAACTTGTCTTGTTACGTAGTTATATCTAATTGGAGAACTATACATTCTTGTAACTGCGGACCTTGACTCTAGAGGATAATGTATCTTGAAGAATTTATAAGGATATTGTAGAACCTGATTATAGCCGAGTGTGCTTATGACCACACGACTGAAGTGAAACTTCAAACGTATTTGGCTATGAGAGGAACAGAGAAAGAAAATGTGCGCGCGCACTGCTTTCTCTTGCTTATATCCCCCACTCAACTACCGTTCGCCTCGCCCGATCACACTTTTCGTAACGCTTACGTCACGCGTTCGCCAGCTTGCCCAGCGCTAGGCCCGTGACGAGACATAGACAATTACTAGCTGTTCCCATAGACTTCCGTGTTTGCCATAAAACAACTCGATTTAAAACAGATTTATCGCAGGCTCTGATTTCATTGAGTCACTATATGAATGCAGGGCACTCGACGAGCCCATTCCGCAACGGTAGTTGCTCAACATAATGCAAGTGAGCCAATTTGACTACTTACCTATAAATGTTGACGCACTCTATCCGATCATAGAGTTGTTGTATTGAGTGTTTTAATACTGGGACCATATAATTTACCGATTGTCAGAGTTACCACTTGTAAGTTGGTAAGGTCTTAATAAGATGTCAACGGTTGACCAGCATCGCCATATCACTATTTTGAAAATAAATCCAACATCATCATCATTATTATGTTAGTGATTATCATTATTCTACATTTTTAACCGACCTCAAAAAAGGAGGTTCTGTATTCGACCCGTGTGTATGTATGTATGTTTGTATGTCCGCGATTTTCTCAAAAACTAATAAACCAATTTTGATAATTATTTCACGAATGTGATCTGCATACCTTTCAGAAAGGTTTAAGTATATAATACATTAGGTAATTATTCTTATGTACGAAGTTATATGCATAAATGTACTGCATCTCCGGCATTTCTATGCGAATTTTAATGATTCTTCTAGTCGGTGTCTTCAATTCTTCAATGTACTAGCGTTAATTGAATTTGTGCGGGGTAGGTACAGCTAAAAAGTGAAAAATATGAACATTTTTACAAAAAAAAACAACTGACTTCAAAAAAAAACTACAAAGTGATAAATAACTTTAATTTTGGAAGTCGGTTTCAAAAAACGAAAATGCGGAATCAACGACACCGACTTCCGAAATTAAAGTTATTTATCACTTTGTAGTTTTTTTTTTTTGAATTTGGTTGTTTTTTTTTTTTTTGTAAAAAAGTTTTTATTTTTTATTCTATATTTTTTTAATAATTATTTTGACTCGGAGTGCATGCCAACAAAGGCAAACGATGATCTATTGTTTTATTTTCGTTACTTTTAACATCTTTTGCAGTTTGTGTTATGAGTATATTTGTACTCATGTTTAAGCAAAGAAACGGTACCTTATCATATCATCTGCTGTTTACCGCCGACCGGGTGGGCTATAACAAATAGATCACCTTTTTCAGGCTTTTTAACAGACTTTCAACGAGTCAGTCAGTTACTCCCAAAGTTGAGTTGTTGAGTTGATTAACTAGTATTACCAAAATGAAGTTTCCTATGGAGAAGAACGAGAACGAAGCTCCGTGGTTTCCTCTTTATTAAAAGACTAGCAGCGCTCCGCGGTTTCACCCGCGTAAATTTCGATCCCGTTGGAATATCGAGATAAAAACTATCCTATGTTCTTTCCCGGGACTCAAACTATCTCTCTACCAAATTTCATCGAAATTGGTTCAGCGGTTTAGGCGTGAAAAGGTAACATACAGACAGACAGACAGAGTTACTTTCGAATTTACAATATTACGAGTAGTATGGACTAGCTGCGCCCCGCAGTTTCACCCGCATAAGTCTCGATCCCGTGGGAATGTCGAGATAAAAACTATCCTATGTCCTTTCCCGGGACTCAAACTATCTCTATACCAAATTTCATCTAAATCGGTTCAGCGGTTTAGGCGTGAAAAGGTAACATACATACAGACAGACAGAGTTACTTTCGAATTTACAATATTACGAGTAGTATGGACTAGCTGCGCCCCGCAGTTTCACCCGAATAAGTCTCGATCCCGTGGGAATGTCGAGATAAAAACTATCCTATGTCCTTTCCCGGGACTCAAACTATCTCTATACCAAATTTCATCCAAATCGGTTCAGTGGTTTAGGCGTGAAAAGGTAACATACAGACAGACAGAGTTACTTTCGAATTTATAATATTAAGTATGGATACTGATGCTGTTACGTTGAATTATTATATGTCAGCACTAGTATAAATCAAGGCTACACGTGATATGATTATTGTATCGAATTCGATTACGGCAGGTTATTTACAAATACAATAATTATTACAAGCATCAACATAAATATTTCGATGGAATAGAATATTATGAGTCCAAATATACCATCGAAATATCTGTTTCTACTATCTATGTTGATGTTTACACTAATGACTCCAATAGACGATGAAGGAGGGAAGATACTTCCTCCATGAAGTTCAGCACACAGCTCATAATATTCAAGTTTTAAACTATAAGTAAGTAATATGCTAAGCGGTTAGGACTAAGTTATCGTTCGCAGGATCTACTCGATGCATGTCGACTCCTAACTTCGTAGCTTTGTTTACTTGCTTATATTAAACGAGACTTTGCCTACCTACCTTACCTAGTGGTATGTGTGTGTATAGGTAATCAGTGACGTCATCTGTATTGGTAGGTTTTCTGCGAATTTAGTACTTTAAGTTGATTGACGAGTCATCTTGTCTGCGTTAGCAAATTCTTTGTTCTAGAATAATATTGAACAGCTTTTGCAGATCTATACCTTCGTCGACTAATTATCTGCTGCAACGGGCCTCTTTCAGGCTTTTACTATTTATTTACTGATATAAAGGCTTACCAATATTATTATTATTTAATTTAAATTATATTACAGACTACGAAATAATTATTATTGTTTAGGTTATGTACAATATATCCTTAATTAACAAAATTAAAATCTGAATTAACTAAAACTATAAACAAACTAAAATATAGCGTCGAAAAATTCATCCGCATCGCTGTCGACTGGTAATGTACCCAAGAGAATATAGCTATAAACTCAATCCGGGTCTATTATTATTGTATAATAATAACGTTATTTTCATGTAATATGCACATCTATGTCCTACGTGTGCAAACATAGAAACAAGCGTAGGTTGTTGGAATGCTATGTTTTAATTATTGTTAGTGCATTCTGCCTTGTCTAGTAAGTCACGTACCTATCTTGTGTATGAGCCTCTGAATTTGACTGGATTATCTCTGGAATGTCAATGTCAGTTTTAGCACTAAATTATTATCTTCAGGGTCAAATTAAATTAGCTAGGCACACACTGCAGACGTGATGGGTTTCGATATCTTTATACAACATACAACATAATCAGCCTATAACGTTCCCACTGCTGGGACACAGGCCTCCTCTCTGTGAGAGGGAGTGGGCCGTAATCCACCACGCGGGCCCAGTGCGGGTTGGTGGATGTCACATGTCTTCGAATTTTTGGTTCTAGGACATGCCGGTTTCCTCACGATGTTTTCCTTCACCGTTTTGAGAGCAGTGGTGATGAAATAATTTACACAAAGTAAAGCGCCTGTCGGGGTTCGAACCTACGACCTACAACTTGTAAGTCGCGGCTGATACCACTGGGCCACCACTGCTCTCTAATATCTTTATACGATGAACTAAAAACAATATAATGCTTTGATGTTTTTTTGGGGGTCAATGACCGATAGTAGTTGTGTTACTTGAAGTTGAGAAAATCTGTTTTCTTTTATTTAATCTGCTTGAACGGTTAATCGGTCAAGCAGCGCGCGTCGCCCATTGCCGACGAAACAATAGAAAATCAATTGTGTCTCATTAGCGGAGCTTGACAGATTAAACTTTGTCTTGTCCACTTTAAGCTAGGTTACTCTTTTGGATAGGTAAGTACAGTTCGACACAACATAGATGTAGCATCGGGAAAATTCGTAAAACGTTCGTAATTCGTATTCGTGAATCTTTATTACTACTTTAGGAAAAATTGATCAATTTTTCCTAAAGTAGTAATAAAGATTGGTGATTTTGAAGGCGCACTTAGTTCGGATGTGATCGGTTTTACGAATTTTGCCGATGCTACATCTAAGTTGTGTCGAACTGTACAGTCAAGAGAAAATAAACGTTTCATGTTTTACAATATTAAATAAAGAATTTTTCAGCTCATTCTAAACTGCAATAAATCTCTCCTGTCCCGTAACTGTCTGGTAGGTATATGACACAGTCACTCGACTGGTGCTCAAATGATCGCTCATAATAAGGTCTCAGCAGCTAACGCTCACAATTAGTCAATTAGAGGGATCGGCGACAGGCGACGGTAATTGAATCATTGCTGCTAATGTGAAGGTGGAGGATATGGTGATGAGCGAAAGCGGGGAGAAAGATCTAAGTGTGATTTTGTGTAAGAAACCTCTACTGTCTAACTGCCTTGTTAGGATAGTGGCTAAAACGGCAACTGCTCAAACTCAAACTCAAAGAAAAAAAAATAAAAAAAAGTAAAATAAATAAAGTTTTATTATTATTTATTAAAAAAATTATTTCAATTAAACCATTTACAGGCACTTTTGAAGTGTCAAGAAGTCAATCAGTCAGAAAATATGAAGCTAGTTGCCCATTCCAAAGCGTAGGTACCTATGGAGAAGAACGGGCAAGAAACTCCATGGACACTCTTTTAAATTATATTTTTACAAACATATTAGTTATATTCATGTTGGATTTTTAATTATATGTTTGAAGTAAAAATGAAAAGACGTACGCGTGAAAAGCGTCCAGAGTACAGCAAATAGTAACAAAATAACATAAACATAACATAAACATAATCAGCCTATAACGTTCCCACTGCTGGGACACAGGCCTCCTCTCTGTGAGAGGGAGTGGGCCGTAATCCACCACGCGGGCCCAGTGCGGGTTGGTGGATGTCACATGTCTTCGAATTTTTGGTTCTAGGACATGCCGGTTTCCTCACGATGTTTTCCTTCACCGTTTTGAGAGCAAAACGGTGAAGGAAAACAAAATAACAATCCAAAAATAAAATAGTTAAAAATAAGCCGAGGCAGCTAAGTGATGACCAGCCCCAACTGACGGCGCCCGTTCACAAACATGACGCGTAGATCAGCACCATTCAGTTCAACCATTTTGAAGGGAGATATGCTGAGAATGGGGTCCTGATTCCGGTCTTTGGGTTAGCCGAAAGTTGTTGAGTTACTTTCTGTTTTGTCGAATCAAATCTTTTAGATTTTGAGAAAAGAAACACGCACTGACTTGCTTACATAAGCAGCTGTGTCATTTGTGTGTTTTTTTACATTGTTCTCACATATAGAAGCAACAAGAATAATGTACCCAGGATTTTGTAATACCTTGATTTAAAAGAGTGTCCATGAAGTTTCTTGCCCGTTCTTCTCCATAGAGATCTACGCTTTGGAATGGGCAACTAGCTTCAACTTTCTGACTAACTGACCGCCTACTTAATTTTGACAATTCAAAAGTGCCTGTACCTACATGGTTTAATTGAAATAAATGCTTTGAGTTTGAGTTTGAGCTGCAGGATACAGTTTATTCTGCAATCTTTGGACATTGCAGAATAAAATGTGTGTGAGTGTGTGTATTTTTTTAAAATTTAAATCTATTTGTTGCCCGCGATTTCATCTGCGATCTAAGATGAAAAGCTTATGTCCTTCTCCAGGTCATGGCCTATCTGTGTGCAGCATCCAAATCTGTTCAGCGGCATTAGTGTGAAAGCGTAACCAACAAACAAACTCACTTTTGCAATTATAATATCAGGTTCATGGGTAAGTTTCCCATGAGCAAGTCGAACAGTTTACCAAACGCGATCTCCAAATAACCAGTTCATTCATATACCCAACAAATCGCTCCTCCTCACATTAACTCCGCTACCGGCCACTTTCGCCAAACAAGTCACTTGCGCCAAACAAGTGGCCGAATTCTGGGCCGAGTACATTTAGATTGCTATCGACACGGTAAGAAGAAGAAGAATGGTCACTTGGGAATGATGACAAGGGAATAAGCATATGACATCTTTGTTTAATATTTTGTCCTATCAGTAAATCAGAAGAAACTGCAGTACCAAAGTACTGCACTTCACTTGCATTAAAGTAAACCTATTTCTTATGATTCAAATGCATACACACACACACACACACTCACCAGCACTCGCCATTCTAATTTGTTTTATTTGATTTTAATTTTAAGATCTGTGTTTAAAAGGAAATACCGTACGGTCGAAGAGACTTTTGAAAAATCCAAAGTAAAAAAGTCGTAATTCGAGGTTTGGCTCTCGCCTAATTCCTCATTTAATATTGGACCAATTTAAAATATATTTCATAAACTGAATAAGAAGGATAATTATATACTGTGTCCTTATGTTTTTCATTAATAGTTGTCTTTGTACACTAGGCCTCTGTTGACAGCGGTTTAAATCGGCATTTTTTGAGGTACTTATAAAAATAATCAAAAAGCAAAACACAGGGACATACAAGTATTTATTGTTCTGTAAAAAATCATTGCTTTATGGTCATTAACCAAAAAGAAAACAGACGAGAACGTTTGCATGGAGAAACGACCGTCTGTGTGTTTTGTTTAACATTTAATATTAGGTATAAATTCGAAAAGCATTTATACATTATGTCTACATATCTCGGGACCCTGGGGACCCAGATCTTTGGAAGGCGTACCAGGGGTTGAAGTAAACTCGTCTTAGACAATTTTAAATGACATTAAGGAGGCACCAACCGACTATTATCCCTTATACATGATTATTGTTAAGTACTCAAATAGGGAGTCCAAACTTTCTCACTTTATTGCAGATTACTTATTGATCTAGCTAGGAGAGAGAGTTGTGCCTACACCATATTATTAATAATGCATACTTTGTAAGTCACTCATATACCACAAAGCCTCTAGGTAGGTACCTAATTAATTTATATTAATATATATATTACCTAACCAACCTGCCTGCTAAACGTGCTAATAATGGAAACCTGTTTCAAAGTTAATTTTAGCAGTCATTTAAATGATTTCAAGTTGATGGTCTTTGAGAGTCATATTCTTTAATGTGACACACAAATTCAATTAACATTAGTGCACTGAAGAATTAAAGACACCGACTAGAAGAATCATAAAAATTCGCATAGAAATGCCAGCGATGCAGTACATTTATGCATATAACTTCGTACATAAGAATAATTACCTAATGTATTATATACTAAAACCTTCCTGAAAGTATGTAGATCACATTAGTGAAAGAATTACCAAAATTAGTTCATTAGTTTTTGAGAAAATCGCGGGCATACAAACATACATACATACGGGTCGAATACAGAACCTCCTTTTTTGAAGTTGGTTAAAAATAGAAGAGTACTAAACTTTGAGAATGAATTCATCGACGGACAGACGTAAAATACTGCAATTTCCGTTTATTATGACATGGGTGCCGATAAAATATTAGGAAGAGTCAACAAAAGAGATAAGTATGCAGGGTCGTCGGATATAGTTGAAGTTTAGTAAGAAACCGACGGATGTTCTCGAATAAAATTTAATTTTATTAATAGAAAAGAGACGGCCCATTTATCAAATTATTCAGTCGACAACATCCATCGGTTTCTTACTAAACTTCAACTATATCCGACGATCCTGCATACTTATCTCTTTTGTTGCCTGTACATAAAAGATTACAATTTTTTCTCTAATTCTCTAAATAACGCATCCACTTTCCATCGTTTTGCGCCATCTACATTTCACATCACGTGCAAACTGCAAACAAACACAACGTCAAAACGTTGCTATAGAACTATGCATGTTGCCTTGGCGTCTCAAACCGGTTTAGCTATTAGCTGCCAGTACTAGCGCTATAGAACGTGCTAGTAGGTACTACTCTACTAGCGATGTCGCAACTAAATGTAGCATTCAATTATATAACGTTGTGTTTACTATGTATGTAAGTGTTGTTGTAAACAAGACAAGTGTTGATGGGATTTTGTTGTTGTTTCTGATGTCGATTAAGGATATTTATTGTAGAGTTAAAACCCCGTTGCCTAAAGTCTGCTCAAACTTAACTGTTTTGACGTTAAAACGTTTCTTAAAGGTCCCTCAGACTGACAAAAACTTTGCACAAAGTTATGAAGATGTCGTTTTTGTGCAAATACATATATTGAAAGTGTGAGGAGAAATGTTTCGCTAAAGGGTTATTCAATATTTGTGGGGCGTTCAAAAGTTTTCTGAAAGCTTAGAATTTTTCTGCGAACCCGTCAATATTTTCTCGAACACTTGCAACCTCCGGGTCAGACCTGGTGAAAGTGACGTAGGCAGCTATGGCTGAGTACAACGTGAGGCACCGTCCTTCCATCGCGATAAGTTTAATCGACATTGAAATGTTGTGCCAGCCAACTTCTTAGGGTAGCTCACCGTCCGATCACGACCAGGCCCGTGCGCCGGACGGCGTCAAAGAGATGTCAGCAAAAAGGAAGGGGCCTGCCAGGGTCAAAGCCTGCCGGGGGTGCGGGATTGTCCGAAAGGGTTACCGCTACCCCGAAACATAAAGGGCTAAAGAAGGAACACGGATGGGATTTAGTCAGTAAGAGTCTGATACTCCCTTCTGCACCACCCAGAGCGGGAGGAGTCATTTGGTGATTTCCCATACACAAAAAAAAGCCACCTTCTTAAGGTGGGACAGATTGGACTGAATGGCAGTTGGGGGGCGGCCCACACTACGCTTGCCGATACGCGGTCTCCACTCCAGGACTCGTCTGCTCCACCGGCCATCAGTCCTTCGACAAACATGGCCAGCCCACTGCCACTTTAGCTTGATTAATCTGCAAGCGATGTCGGTAACTCCGGTTCTTTTTCGGATAACTTCATTCCTGATTTTATCCTTCAAAGAAACTCCGAGCATAGCCTACTCCGTAGCGTGCTAAGTGACCTTGAATTTGTGGATAAGCCCGACTGCCAGAGCCCACGTCTCGGCGCCGTGCCATGACGGGCAGGAGTCAGGACGCACTGAAAAACAACACTAAGACTAAGATCTTCAAACATCGAGAAGACCTGACGAAGTTTTTCAAATGCTGCCCAACCCAACTGGATCCTTCTGTCGACTTCTTTCTCAAAGCAGAGTTTGACCAGCTCTAAACTTCAAATTCTCAATTCACAAATCGGATAGGTAGGTATTTATCATTAAGGCGGTACCCCGACCAAATAACCTTGAGCATTGCGACAGAGACAGAGAGCGCGTGTCGCTCTCTGTCTCTTCCTCGTACGAAAGGGATGTAGCGTACCCTGCGCACGCCCCTTTAACATAGAACTTGCACAATTTTTGAAATTATTTTAATAAAAAAAGAATAGCGATATTTTTAAATAAATTAAAATATGGATTATTTAGATTTTTAAATTATCTATCCATTGGTGAAATCCTCAAATTAATAGAACGTCAAATTTAGCAAAAGATGCATGCAATCAATCATTTTAGTCACTTTTATAAAAGGAGATTTTAAATGTATTAGTAACAAATAAAAACAAATAATAACGTGCAATGTGATCATAGGATATCGAACATTAATAATGTGCTTTCAGATGTAGTTTATTTCTCATAATGATTGTGTTAATAGCCTCTGAATAACGAAGAAAAACGCGGTTTTGGTCGGGGTGCCGCCTTCAAATAGAATCTGCTTTAACCTTCTCAAGATGCAATAAGCCGTCGCAACTAACTCACAGATGGTCACTTATCTTCTAAGTCACAAACCGAAATAGTTAAGTTACAAAATCTTACTTTGTTAACTTAGTAACATTGTGTCGCAATGTAGCGTGTCGAGCTAAGTGGAGGACGTTTATATTGACTGGTGGCATGCTTAGTGTTAGTAGATGTAGCCTTTGAGATAATAAAGGTGTTTGGGTGTAGGTAGATGAAGATCTTAACATGGCGTCTAGGTTATTGTACAGTTTTCAATTATCTCCATTCTTAAACCTGGTGGTTATGGGCTCAGAAAGTGACAAGTAAATATACCAATATATGTATGTGACTAACTGCGCCCCGCGATTTCACCCGCAGAAGTTTCGATCCCGTGGGAATATCGGGATAAAAACTATCCTATGTCCTTTTCCGGGACTCAAACTATAGGTACCTATCTATACCAAACATCTAGGTAAATCGGTTCAGTGGTTTAGGTGTGAAAAGGTAACATACAGACAGACAGAGTTACTTTCGAATTTAAAATATTAGTATGGAAGTATGGATGGATTACCATACACCAAAACATGTGAACAGTGTGTGACAAGTGAACTTCGGGCAATAGTGATGCATTTTCCCAATAACCAAAACTTAGGAAGAATACTGTTATATGAGTGTTACTGGCGGCCTTATACAGGGTGGTCCAAAAGTCGTGGATCAAACGAAATAGGGAGATAAAGGAGGTAATTTCCAACAAAAAATCTTTCCACAATGTATTAGCACTACAAAAGTTCTATTGCGGCTCTGGGTACCTTTCAAGAGCAATTAATATTTTTCCAAAAAGTTTGAAGCGTTACCAAAAATTAATTCTCACTTTAAAAGCGATGGAAATTACCTCCTTTATCTCCCTGTTTCGTTTGATCCACGACTTTTTGACCACCCTGTATATTGGAATGTCAACAATAGGTATACTTAATGTAATACATTGTGCACAAATAAATAAAGAGAAAAGAGAACCTTAGGGTCTAGACAATAGTGGTATTCGCTTTCATAGCGTTTCGTATGTCCACAACGAGTTTCAACAGACGCCTTTACGACGTCAACAACGACTTAGACTTTACACAGGTTTTGGCTTTCAGTAGATTTATCAGTCCCATAACTTTTTACACCATCGTTATCGCTGATAGTACATAAATATATAAATAATCGATTCAAATTCATTTATTCACATTTAAATAGAGTAAATACATCTGGCGGTTCTACATGTTACATTATTTGGTCCGATATTCTATTTAGCCTTATTATGGCATGTGAAGCTACATAATTCTAGATATTAAATTAATGTAATACATAAAAAATAAAAAGTACGGGTATTTAGTCAAAAATCAAAACATGTCTTCGAGATTCATAGAGCCAAATGTCAAATATATCGTATAGTGGTAATAATGTCAAATACAGGGTGTTACGGAAAGGGTATATCAATACAAACGGGTTGAAGAGTGTATCTGGTCTAGAATCTCTGTACAAAATTTCAGTTCAAAAGCATTAACTTTGAAAATGCTTAATATTTTTTTATTTCGACATCACAGCGCTGCACTGGCGCGCGGCAGCGTGATGTGCGTGTACTAGGCGCACAGATACACTACAGATAATGGATAATGACCCTCGTAGTGCGGTGACACGTTTGTTATGATTTGAATTTAATAAACTATCGAAATAAAAAAAAATATTAAGCATTTTCAAAGTTACTGCTTTTGAGCTGAAACTTTGTACAGACATTCTAGACCAGATACACTCTTCAACCCGTTTGTATTGATATACCCTTTCTGTAACACCCTGTATAAATAGTATCTGGCTAACTACAGTGTCTAGTACCAGTAAGATTTGCGGCAAGAAATGCCATCCCAGGCATGCAATGTCCCTGCCGGGGTAGCTGGATTGTCCGAAAGAGTTACCGCTACCCCGGAACATAAAGGGCTAAGGAAGGAACACGGATGGGTTTTAGTCAGTAAGAGTCTGACAGTCCTTTCCGCTCCACCCAGAGCGGGACTCATTTGATGATTTCCCATCCACAAAAAAAAAAGGCATGCAATGTAGCGAAAAAATAATAATACTGAGATTTCTACACTCAATAGCAAAATTTAATACTTTTAAACAGAAACAATAATGGGCGTCGAAGTAATTTCTGCCATCCTCATTTAGACAACAGACGAGGACCTCAAAATATGAAAAAAAAACACTAACACACAAAATACATGTCAGCACAATACAACAACCACAAGGTCAAAGACCTAGCTTAAAACTTATGCATAAACAATAATAATAAGTAGCTGTCATTGCGTTACGTATGTCCGTCTGTCACACGATTATATATTCAAGGACTGTGCAATAGGAACAAAGCAGAGGAGGCAAATTGTTGATGTTTTTGTAAAGTGTGGGAACTTTTGAAGACGATCGTAATATGAAGAATGTATTGAGTTAGACCTTCTTTTTTAGCCGACTACGGCGAAGCAAAAAGGAGGGTTATGATTTTGACCGGTAGGTATGTGTGTATGTAAGTATCTATGTATGTATGTTCATCTGTTCCCTCATAACTTCTACTTAAACTTCTTGTCATAATTGGACAAATGAGGTATCGTTGGAAGAGTCTTTATCGTCCGCTGGTTATATGCTACTAGCTGCGCCCCGCGGTTTCACCCGCATAAGTGTCGATCCCGTGGGAATATCGGGATAAAAACTATCCTATGTCCTTTCCCGGGACTCAAAATATCTCTATACCAAATTTCATCTAAATCAGTTCAGCGGTTTAAGCGTGAAAAGGTAACATACAGACAGACAGACAGACCGAGAGACAGAGTTACTTTCGAATTAATTATAATATTAGTAAGTATAGTATGGATGTGACGTGACATTAAATTGAATATGGCGCCCTCTAGCGGACATAAAGTCAAGATCGAAACCGTGTTGGACATCAAATGAAAGGGCTTAATTAGCAGATTTCAAAAGTATAAATTTTACTGAAATAAGCCCTAATATAATTAAATAAAAAATAAGTTTAAAAACTAAAACCCGACTACTGAAAAGGATGAAACAAGAAAGTACCTGCTGTGATGGCCGTCGTGGGTTGTGAATCGTATCACTTACTAATTTGATTAAGAGCTGTTGAATCACTTCCACACAATCAAGAAGAAAAAAACCTCGCATGTTTAGAACTTTTTTCCAGTGAATCAAGCCCCACTTATCATAATGAAGGCGCCATCATTATATTTCCTTATTCAGACCTCAGGTTATGTGCTGGTATGTATCTTAGTCACTCTTTAACTCTTTTCCTTTTGGTTTGTCACTATCGGGTTTTCCCCGAGTTCATTCAAGGTTTACCAAACGGTGAAGGTGCTTAGCCGAGTACGAAATACCTGCCTTGGTTCTACATGACAATTGGAGGAAATTATCTTATTTAAACTTAGAAATAAACTTAACTTGAACTAAAAACTGTAGTTTCAGCCTATAGCCATGGAAAGAAGGCGTGATGTAGGCGTATGTATGCATGTTAAACTCAAAACTTAAGGTGAAACTAGTCGCGAGCTCGAACTCACTGGTGGTCATGGCCAAAAAGCACGCTGTCTCACCTGGCTTCGTGTCCGACAGAGATAGTATCAGTGATGAGCAGTTAGATGCTAGTCTACACGCACAACGTCTAGTCCTCATGCACAGAAACACCGTTCTGAACTGAAAGGCGCGTAAAAAATTCGAAAAGTGCATAGAAATGTTCTTTCATATATCTATGGAAAAGTGCTTTGAAAAATCGAGTTTTATGAAAAAACCACTGCATAAATCAATCGATAACTGAGCTTTGTCGGTACTTTAATTGGTACCGACTTTATTTTGAAGATTTTACAGTTCTTTTATTACTTATTTACACCCAAAGTTACGTTAAAAATAGCAAGAAAAACGAATCTTTGTTGACTCATAACTTTTTAATGGCTCTTTATTTTACTATTCTGTTTCTGTACAGACAAAATTAATAATAAGACAAAACGATATCATGTTTAACTTTGGATGCACAATGTCAAACAGTGGAGTAATACTCTCCCGTTTGTATGGAAAAAATATCGACTAGTGGCACCTTAAAATTGTGTTACTCAATACTCTGAAATTGTAACTGTGACGTCACAAGTATGTAACTGTACGTCATTATAGTTTACTACTACTGCTGGCGTAAGGAGCAGAGGTAGCCCAGTGGCCACGGCCGCGACTTACGAGTTGTAGGTCGTAGGTTCGAACCCAGACAGGCGATTTACTTTGTGTAAATTATTTCATCTCTCGAAACGGTGAAGGAAAATATCATGAGGAAACCGGCATGTCCTAGAACCAAAAATTCGAAGATATGTGACATTTACCAACCCGCACTGGGCCCGCGTGGAGGATTACAGCTCACTCCCTCTCGAAGAGAGGAGGCCTGTGTACACATTACATACATTATAGGCTGATTATGTTGTTATGTGTGTGCTGACGTGACGATTTGGACTGGTTTCTAACCGATTGGACGGCGAAGGCACGATATAAAGAAAAGTGGAAAAGTATGGGGAGACCTTTGCCCAGCCAGGACAACATAGATTATGTAAAAAAAAAAACCTTAGATCTGTTTCTTCTTAACACAGATTTTCATAAACTAGCTAAGAAAGCAGTCTCACCCAAAGGTTTAGATATATCTATTAGGTACTTACATGTAAGTAGGTACTACAATGCCTAAATCCATACTTAATATTATTATAAATGCGAAAGTGTGTCTGTCTGTCTGTTACCTCTTCACGCTTAACCCTTCGTATGCTTAAACGTGGATCCACGCGAGACACAATGGCTTTTTAATTGTGTCTGTAATTACGGCATGCAACTGGTTAAACCGCTGAACCGATTTAGATGAAAGGACGATGAGTCAGAACGTCCCCCCAACCTTACATTGACCAACAGACTTAAAATGTATCTCATTCGAACCGCCTTAGCAAGCTGATCAATTTTTACTATGACGACATCTCTCAAAAGTGCGGGATATTCCGAGAAAATCATGTTTTAGTGTTAATTTCGTCAGAACGTCCCCCGAACCCTTACATTGACCAACAGACTTAAAATGTATCTCATTCGAACCGCCTTAGCAAGCTGATCAATTTTTACTATGACGACATCTCTCAAAAGTACGGGATATTCCGAGAAAATCATGTTTTAGTGTTAATTTCGTCAGAACGTCCCCCGAACCCTTACATTGACCAACAGACTTAAAATGTATCTCATTCGAACCGCCTTAGCAAGCTGATCAATTTTTACTATGACGACATCTCTCAAAAGTGCGGGATATTCCGAGAAAAATCATGTTTTAGTGTTAATTTCGTCAGAACGTCCCCCCAACCCTTACATCGACCAACAAACTTAAAATGTATCTCATTCGAACCGCCTTAGCAAGGTGATCATTTTTTACTATGACGACATCTCTCGAAAGTGCGGGATATTCCGAGAAAATCATGTTTTAGTGTTAATTTCGTCAGAACGTCCCCCCAACCCTTACATCGACCAACAAACTTAAAATGTATCTCATTCAAACCGTCTTAGCAAGGTGATTATTTTTTACTATGACGATATCTCTCAAAAGTGCGGGATATTCCGAGAAAAATCATGTTTTAATGTTTATTGCCAGAACGTCCCCTCAAGCTTTACATCGACCAACAAACTTAAAATGTATCTCATTCAAACCGTCTTAGCAAGGTGATCAATTTTTACTATGACGACATCTCTCAAAAGTGCAGGATATTCCGAGAAAAATCATGTTTAATGTTAATATTTTTGGCACAAAATAAGAGTTTGTAAGTAAACCATATTCTTGTTTAAAGGTTATTTCGATTTATTTCTCCAAAAATTAAATATTTACATAATATAAGCTAAAATATAAACTATAATAATATGTACAATTATATGAAAAAATAAACAACCATATTCTTTGATTTTCAAACCTCTCAAGATCAATTAGGAGATGCCATTTAAAAAACAGAAAACGTCATTCGTTACTCGTCCAATTTTTTCTATTCCTATAGGCAGGCAGTTGTCCCACCGGCGGCGATGAAAGATTAGCGAGTAGAACTAGCAACTGAAAACGAGTTGGCGAGCAGCGAGCAGCGTGTGTGTAGTTCCGATAGTTTTGTCGCTGGGCTATCAGCGAGTTTTCGAGTGCGACGGGCGATTACTCGCACCACTCGCTCGGGGCGGTTAGTCTCACAGGGGTTTCTCTCGGCGTGAGCTCTGACCACCAAGCGACCATCGCTGAGCGAGTATCGCTAGGCGAGTATTATCTTTGATAGCTCTTGTCGCTCAGCGACAAACCAGTGAAGCGAGTCCTCGCCGGCAGTGTGAACAGTCAGCGATCAACTGTTAATATATGCATCTCTTTTGTTTACACGGAATGTATATCTATTGTACGTTTCTTGAGCGAGAAAACAGCCGACAGTTAGTCGCTTCCTCGCCGGCGGTGGGACAACTGCCATATGCTCGTCCACGACGGAGACGCGGGTGTCTTCGTCTTGGGCGAGCTTGAATCCCTCACTGCACTCAGGATTCAAGTCTTAACTCCCTCGCTTCGCTCAGGACTCAGGAGTCAACTCAAACCTAGAATCCTTCGTTGCGTTCAGGATTCAAAATAGCGCCCGCGACAACAAGACACTACTTTATCCCAAAATATATAAAACAATTTTTTATTTTATTTCTAAACCCCATGGATTTTGGAGTTAAAACTGGTTGCTAGTATTTTTATAGATCTTTATGAACCTGATAAAACATACAAAAGATCTGTTGCAGGGCGGGGGACGAGCCTAGCGAATTAGAAAAATTAATAAAACGATTTTTTAATTTTCATTTTATTTCTAAGCCCCATGGATTATGAAGTTAAAAGTGGTTGCTAGTCTTTTTATAGATCTTTATGAACCTGATAGCACATACAAAAGATCTGTTGCAGGGTGGGAGACAGGCCTAGCGAATTAGAAAAATTAATAAAACTATTTTTTAATTTTCATTTTATTTCTAAGCCCCATGGATTTTGAAGTTAAAACTGGTTGCTAGTCTTTTTATAGATCTTTATGAACCTGATAGCACATACAAAAGATCTGTTGCAGGGCGGGGGACGGGCCTAGCGAATTAGGAAAAATTAATAAAACGATTTTTTAATTTTTATTTTATTTTTAAACCCCATGGATTTTGAAATTAAAACTGGTTGCTAGTCTTTGTATAGACCTTTGTGAACCTACTAATACATACAAAAGTTCTGTTGAAGGGGGGGACGGGTCTCATACAAATATGGTCATCGTTCTTTGGTATACAGATAGTTTGAGTCCCGGGAAAGGACATAGGATAGTTTTTATCCCGATATTCTCACGGGATCGAAACTTATGAGGGTGAAACCGCGGGGCGCTGTTAGTATTATTATAGATCTATAGTTTTGAATGGGAAAGAATCTATCTTTTAACATAATAGGAGAGAAGGTATCAGGACTGATGATCTTGAGGCAGTGTATACCTTTTTTTTTTTATGGATGGGAAATCATCAAATGACCCCTCCCGCTCTGGGTGGAGCGGAAGGGAGTGTCATACTCTTACTGACTAAAACCCATCCGTGTTCTTTCCTTAGCCCTTTATGTTCCGTGGTAGCGGTAACCCTTTCGGACAATCCCGTACCAACCATGAACGAGGCATGAACGAGGCAGTGTATACCTGAGACCCGGTCTCAGGTATACACTGCCTAACATTATAAAGGCAGGTATAGAAGATGCCCAAATAAATGTTTGATAAGACAAGATGCCCTAAACATTATACCAGTTTCACACCTATGTGATATCATATACAGGGTGTTACGGAAAGGTTATATCAATACAAACGGGTTAAAGAGTGTATCTGGTCTAAAATCTCTGTACAAAATTTCAGCTCAAAAGCAGTAATTTTGAAAATGCTTAATATTTTTTATTTCGATAGTTTATTAAATTGAAATCATAACAAACGTGTCACCGCACTACGAGGGTCATTATCCACCATTATCTGTAGTGTGTCTGTGCGCCTAGTACACGCACATCACGCCGCCGCGCGCCAGTGCAGCGCCGTGATGTCGAAATAAAAAAATATTAAGCATTTTCAAAGTTAATGCTTTTGAGCTGAAATTTTGTTCAGAGATTCTAGACCAGATACACTCTTCAACCCGTTTGTATTGATATACCCTTTCCGTAACACCCTGTATAACACTGCCCCAATGCGTTTTTCACTAAAACTTTTCCACTTTACTGTCACCCCTTGTCAGCATACATAACTTATATTAAATCCCGATGCACCACAATATCATATTTCCCGACCGCCTCAAAGCCGCAATATCGTAAAAGGCATCAAATTCCGCGTCAATTCCCTAAACCCTTCCGAGCTGAAATCCTCCCAATTGTGAAGAAACTCGTGTCACATATTACGAACACTCCTTTATATTTAAGGTAATCCTTGAAAAATCGGGAACACGCGTGGTAGAACGCTAAACGGGACTAAACTAAGCCAAAACATTGTCCTTAAAACTCACGCACACACACATATATTATTCACATTTAAATATTCGCAGGCTTGTAATTTTTAGACTCTGTATACCTATACTATATTCAATACCTTGTTTCCAATTAATGTCTTTTACCACTTTACAAAGGTCAACTTTAAATTAGTGTAAATTAAGTTGATTTCCAAATGACTAGATCTAAAACAAAACTGAAGTTGTAGCGCAAACTGAACTTTATGCATGGGAATTAAAGTTGTATTTCCAAAAACACATGTTTGTTTAAGTACACACAATTTTCCGACCGTTTTGACTGACTAAAAACAGAAAGAAAGAAAAAAATATGTTTGTTTGTAAGGAAAACAGGTGTATACAAAAAATAAGTTCCTCAACTCCCCGCAATATCTGGTGTCGTATGTCGCTTAAGTATGTGTGAGCATATTTTCAAAGAATGTAGATAGGTTGTGATAGTAGGTAAATGTGCGTGGTAATGTGTGTGGTGTGCGTGGTGGTGTGCGTGGCTGTGCATAAGATGTGAAGGGTATGTTATGAGGAAGCTTCTGAAGCATTGGTATGCGTCCTTCGTTTGCGGTCGGAGCCGTGTTTGGGTGACCTTTGGGGTTGGGTGGTGCTAGTTACAGCGGGGACAAAATACACGTAGATAAAGATCAGAGAGGAAATTCTCGAGATATTAGGAACGTTCACAGTCTGATCTCAGTCTCAATCTGCCAAAAATACCTCTAATTTCCCTACATTTTTGACAAGTTTTTGACATTGATTGTCGCTGAGATGAGATTTACCGACATAGCTTGCAGAGTAAGCAAACTGAAGTGGCAGTGGGCTGGCCATGTCTGTCGAAGGACTGATGGCCGGTGGAGCAGGCGAGTCCTGGACTCCTGGAGTGGAGACCGCGTACCGGCAAGCGTACTGTGGGACGCCCCCCAGCTAGATGGACGGACGACCTAAAGAAGGTAGCTGGGGTAGACTGGATGCGGAAGGCGGAGGACAGGGTGCTGTGGCGCAGTCTGGGAGAGGCCTATGTCCAGCAGTGGACTGCGATAGGCTGAGTTGATTGAGATGAGATTGCGAATGGATTTTGAACGCTTTTATTTACGAGAATCAGATATCAACAAATAATGTTCCGCTATTGCGGAGGTGCCTTGTATGGGGTCACATTGACCCAGGTTTCTTGATAAAATTTTCATTTTCTCAGAATGTCAAGGATTTTCTTTTCCCTATACACGTTTCAAGGAACTTTTTCTGTGGTCGCAGCTTTAACTCCTCCATAATTCAGAATGTCAAGGATTTTCTTTTCCTTTTCTTTTTTGATTATGCACGTTTATCGTTTTACAAGGAACTTTTTCTGTGGTCACAACTTTAACTCTAGATAGATTTATCTAAGCTGATGAATTTGTTTGTTTCAACGCGTAATCTCTAGAACTAGGTATCATTTTCTATTTGATAGCTCAATTCTTGAGAAAGGTTAAGTATAGGTTATTAAACATCATGGAGTGGAGCAAAAAGAAAAATATCAGAAAGAACGCTAAGTGGAAACGAAGAAACAGCGCGGGTGAGCGATGCGATGCGCTGCGGTGCGTCGGGGGACGAAATATCACGCGGATGAAGTCGCGGGCAGAAGCTAGTAAAAGAAAAAAACCGTCCAATTGCGTGTCGGACCACGCACAATGAAGGGTTCCGTAGTTGGAATGAATTTATCCCAAGTACAAACTTAACATTGTAGTTGAAAATCATGTTCTCCCATACATTGCATCTGCAAATTTAAGTTAGTCGACTATTACTCGTAAACTTGTAAAGCCTACTTAGCTGTGATAGTTTTCCTTTTAATTTCGTTATATATACTACTGCCGTGAATTTTTTCATATATCCAAAAGCAACCATTTAGCTGGCAGGGGGGGGGGGGGGGACACTTGATTCTAACAAAAATTAGCACTTTAAAGCTTAATATTTCACAAACGGATCCCTAAATCGAAAAATGGCTTTTACAAACCCGCAATATTTTTGAAAGACCTATCCAACGATACCCCACACCATAGGATAGACGAAAAAAAAAAAAACATCCCCACTTTACGTGTACAGGAGGTACCCTAAACAAATTTTTTTCATGATTTTATTTTATCACTTTGTCGGCGTGATTAATATGTATATCCTTGCCAAATTATAGCTTTCTAGTACTAAGAGTCTCTGAGCTAAGTTGCGGACGGACGGACGGACAGACGGACACAGCGAAACTATAAGGGTTCCTTGTTGACTACGGAACCCTAAAAAACTGCGAGTTTCCGCCATTTGTTTTTAGTTGCCGCCATCACTTTTGATCTTTCGTTAGATATAAACTAAAAGCTAACACTGTTGATTATTTATTTGTAACGTCATTTGTAAAAACTATCCGCTTTTAGATTAATGGAATCGATTGTGTTTATAGAACGAAGCACTTTACAATAATTAGATATCTGACCAGTTTTTTTTTTTCAAAAAACGTTTGATATTGGATGACTTTTTACATAATTTTAATAAAAAGTTTCATACTCAACCATAGCATAATCAGCCTATAATATTCCCACTGCTGGGTCACAGGCCTCCTCTCTGTGAGAGGGAAAGTGGGCTGTATCCAACACATGGCCCGGTGCGGTTTGGTAGATGTCACATGTCTTCGAATTTTTGGTTGTAGGACATGCCGGTTTCCTCACGATGTTTTGCTTCACCATTTTGAGAGCAGTGGTAATTAAATTATTTACACAAAGTAAAACGCCTGTCTGGGTTCGAACCTACGACCTACCACTGGAATTCGGGGCCGTCATTAGGTACTGGATTACCAGTGCTTATACTCAAGTCCAACAATAGATGAGTTCTTCTCAGTATGTACTATAGTTTCTACAAAGTCTGAATGAGTGCCAATCAAGACACCACTGTGTTATGATTGACTGGTAGGTATAAGTTTCGGCGACATTACAGACACATTCCAACATTGTCTATGTGCAATGCAAATTAACGTAGGGCACGTCCGAGATCGACGTGACCTTTATGGTATTGCGGTTATAAAAAGTACAATGCTTTATCAAGTAGGCCATCTACCATCGTCACTCAAATAAAACAAATGCTGTTTTAATCCAACTAAACATCTTCATCGTAAATAACAATTACTTACATAGAAAACCCGTTACATCTCATCTTCATAATTCTATTGTTATCCAATAGATTGTAACGTAGACAGAGTATGAGCAATAGACAAGTCACTATATAATAATAATTGTGTAAGCAGGACACACTATTAGATCCAGTAGTAGGAGTAAACGAGAGAGAAATTTAATTCTCCGAGTACCTATCTCTTTCGCGTATGCAAACTTTTTATCTGGCCACAGTTCTTAGCCAAAAACTCTGGCCCAACAGAACAGAACGGCTGGCACGGTACGGTTTCTTTGAAAAGTATTACCCGACTGAATTAAATAGTCCCAGCGCCCGAATTGCGTAACACACTATTATCACACCCCGGACACTTCATACAACGCTCGCAAAATAATTACCTACTACCTACTACTACATTAAAAAATGACGTTTTTTAATGTAGTAGTACCTCACGCACACGTATGAATGTGTGCGTGAGGTACTTGTGTTTGCGAGCGCTCTTGTTAAAGAACTGCGACGAATACGCCGAAGTGCGGGGTGAGGTGCGGTAACTGATGTTAGTGCGGGGAAGGGAGTGTGCTTTCTGTACGTAGTACTTTAAGTATTCTGTGCTATTATTGTAAATCTGAATAATTTTGAACGATATTGCTAATCCATTGCTTCATACGTCGAAAAATTGGTCTAGGCAACAATGTAAATAACGCAATGAATTTTGTTGAACTGTCAGAATGAACGCCATTGCTTCTGATAGTATATTACACAATTACCCTGCAGTAATCAAGAAGTTGCTACCTCATAAGGCATAATACGCTGACATCTAATCTATACTTTACTCTATGGATTGTAAAGATTTGAAATCCATTATTATTTTGACATCTAGTCCTCAAGATGGCGGATGTTTTCCCACGCTTGCAATTATGTAATGAAGTGTACAATGAGATAATAGCACCTATTATTAACTGGACAGTAGTAAATATAGTGCTCATTGTCATTGCAAAGTCTTTGTTTTATGATATTATATAATTATAAGGTGTCAGGCTTTGGTCCAACCGTACCAACAACGCACCCCTGTCAAAGTATTTCAGGCGCTAAAAAATCCTTGTACTATCTAGTGTAAAGTTTAAATTCTATTTCTTATGTCAAAATCCTCTCCCCAAACACTGCGGCCACACCCTATCCCAACGTTAACCGCTCCAGATATGGCAGATTTAGTTAAAATGTTGATCAGACTAAGAATACCTAGATGTAATAGTTTAGTTAGAAGGTGCTCTAGCCCCGAGGCTCTGGACTGCATACTAATGCTCTTAGGGGCTATTCAGGGTCGTCAGGGGTACATAAAGGGGTTGTAAGCGTTTTGTCTAGAGGTAGTTATGTAACCCTTTTTAAAGGTATGTGGTATTTTGGAAGGCAGTTGTCCTTAGTGACTGGGTAGCTCAATCTTTTTGTGTGATGTCGGTAAAGGTAAATATTGCAAAAGATAGCTACCTGGATATTTGCATCAGACTATCCTAGAAAGTTTAACATCACGCATGTAATAAATTCTATTGTGTCTGTGGTCTGGCGGTCAACGTGTTAAGCATATATATATGATCAATGTTTTTATTTCATCGAGGGGGTACCTACAGAGTACCTAAACGTCTATAATAATAAATGATAGTATCTATCTAGAACTATTTAATTAAAACCAGTATAGAGGTATGAGGAACAGGGCGTAAAGTTTAATCAACCTCCATAGAAAAGGGAGGATCCTCCGACCAGACGGGTGTTGTGTCTGGCGGGCCACTGCCCAATGAGTCATGTCGGGCTGTTGTATCTATGCTAGTTGCGCGGTAAACTCTGCTTGTGCGATGCAGGATTTGCGTGACGTCAGTATGACGCGTTGTTCGCATGTGGCGTTGTAGATACCGCTACACCAGGTACAATCCTTTTCCAGAGTAGTGTTGACCAAGTGGTAACGGCCGCGACTTACGAGTTGTAGGTCGTAGGTTCGAATCCAGACAGGCGCTTTACTTTGTGTAAATTATTTCATCAGCACTGCTCTCAAAACGGTGAAGGAAAACATCGTGAGGAAACCGGCATGTCCTAGAACCAAAAAACTCGAAGACATGCGACATCTACCATCCCGCACTGGGCCCGCGTGGTAGATTACGGTCCACTTCCTCTCACAGTGAGGAGGCCTGTGTCCCAACAGTGGGAATATTATAGGCTGAGTATGTAAACATAACTGCTGAAATGTTGGTGTTGTAGGAATACTTCTGCCTAACCGTTCAGGAATTATATGCGTGATGTTATCTATCTATCTTCAGCATTTGACCTTCGATGTCGTTGCTTGTACCTCAAGGTCACTGACCCAGGTGGTGTCCGGCTCATCTTTCGACCATGTCAGGCTACACATGCTTAGAATTGCTTAGCGTGAGAATATCTTCACATTGTGCTTTGTGTGTATTGTATCCACTCAACTTAAAAAAAAAAACATGATTATAAGTCGTGACAGTTGTAAAAGATCCGGTAGGTTCAAACGCCAGCACATCAAGCTACCCAAAACTGTCAAATTTTCCCAATTAACCTTGAACCTTATGCTTGAGAGTTAAAGTTGAAAATCTATTAAAGAAATTTGACAGATTGTCAACATAACATCAACTTAATAATAAGCATAATCAGCTGACAATGTCTCCACTGCTGGGACACAGGCCTCCTCTCTGTGAGAGGTAGTGGGCTGTAATCCACCACGCGGGCTCAGAGCAGGTTGGTAGGGTAGATATCACATGTCTTCGAATTTTTGGTTCTAAGACAATCAGCGGGGCAATTGCGTAACACTTTATCAATCGGAATCGGTTTCATTTTGACAGTTCAACAACATTCATTGCGTTATTTACGTGTTGAGCAGACAAATTTTTCGAACTTATGAAGCAATGGATTAGCAATTGGCTTCAAAATGATTCCAATTCCGATTGATTGTGTGTTTCGCAATTAGGTTGCAGGTCGATTTCCTCACGATGTTTTCCTTCACCGTTTTGAGAGTAGTGGTGATGAAATCTTTTACACAAAGTAAAGCGCTTGTCTGGGTTCGAACCTGCGACCTACAAACTCGTAAGTCGCGGCCGTTACCACTGGGCCACCACTGCTTCTAGGTACCTATTACATTTGATTCTGTTACAAGCCATAATGTGCCCGATAGGATCGCCCATTAGCGAAAATGACGAACTTCCGTATACTAACTTTCATCCCGTAATTATATTTACTGGGTGAATTTTCGAAAATGCTTCCTTAGTCACTTGCGTTAAACAGGATGGTTGGAACAACAATTTGCAAGCTGTATTAAATTCTTTCACTAATGGGAAGTATTGCTGTCACTGTCATAGGATATATTATTATAATTGTTAAAACAAGAAACACGCGGACGAAGTCGCAGGTAGAAGCTAGTGGCGCCGATTCCCTTGTTCACAAACTAAACTAATTTTAAGTTCAGTGCATCTTATTCTTTCTATTTCATTATGAAAAGGACAGAACGTAAATATTAGTTTAGTCCTGTCAAATTAGTCGGCGCCTGACATAAATTGACGTATTTTTAGTAGCCAATCTTTTAATCATGTCGAAACTTGTCCTTTTCTTAATGAAATAGAAAGAAAAAGATGCACTGAACTTAAATTAATTTAAGTTTCGTTTGTGAACAAGGGAATCGGCACCAGTATCATAATACAAGTCTTGCGGATAGTAGGGATATATGGAGCACAAGGTTAAATATATCCCTACCGGTAGCGATAATTGGAAAAAAATTCCAAGTATCCCTACCAGTGGAGATACGTCAGTAGGGATATATGGAACAGGGGAAAATTACTAAGGTAAAAACAGTACCTACAAAATTGGTGCATAATTAGTATTGTTATCATGAAATGGGGGACAATTGCAAATTATATTGACGGAAAACCTAATTTGACTGATAAATATGTTATAACAAAAAAAAAAACTGAAACTAACCTTTCAACTTTTTTTTTTTTTTACATCAAAATCATAATATTTTATTTCACAAAAACCTACATAGGCACTTATGAAACGTCAGAAGCTAGGTGCACGGTTCAAATTGGTCGTTTCCTATGGAGAAGAGCCGGCAAGAAACTCCACGGTTACTCCGTCCGAAACTCCAACGTGTGAATATTAAAGTTTTTTTTTCCAAAAAACACATATTATTTATTTACTAGTTTGGAAACTAAATCGCGAACGTAGTATATAACAATGCTGTTGTGAACGGGGCTTTACCAAAACCTCAGTACAGTCGTATTATTTCTTGGCTAAAGAATGAATAATGAAAAGAACCTTTCTTTTCAATGGTCATTAGGGAAATGCCAAGCTATTGTTAATCGACCTACCTACTTGCAGAATCTTTGATTTCCGTAAAGAACGTTGTCCGTAAGTACTTACTATTCTTCAAAGCAACTCTTGCTTAATAGGTAGTACTATTATATATTCTGTGCTTAATATTTATCGAGAAATTCTATTATGTTTTTTAACCGACTTTAAAAAAGGAGGTTCTGTATTCGACCCGTATGTATGTATGTATGTATGTTTGTATGTCCGCGATTATCTCAAAAACTACTAAACCGATTTTGATAATTCTTTCATTAGTGTGATCTACATACTTTCAGGAAGGTTTTAGTATATAATACATTAGGTAGTTATTCTTATGTACGAAGTTATATGCATAAATGTACTGCATCTCCGACATTTCTATGCGAATTTTGATGATTCTTAGAGTCGTGTCTTCAATTCTTCAATGCACTAGTGTTAATTGAATTTGTGTGGGGTAGTTACAACTAAAAAGTGAAAAATAAAAACTTTTTTACAAAAAAAAACAACCGACTTCAAAAAAAAAACACAACCGAGAAAGCAGTAGAACCATGCCAAAAGACTCAACTATGAAGCTCGACCTTAACCAACCTGGCGGCAAGGTCGTTAAAAGATGCCCATCCATAGATATAATTACCCATCTCTCCACTAGTCCAATGCTTGCTCTAGGATGCATATCCGGTAGGCTCTTAAATCCTTACCTATCCTTCGGGCACGTCTTCCCTACCATTACCGCGCCCCCCGGTCTATTCTTTGATATGCAATGGTCGCTGTAGCACCATGAACATGAGGCTACAGGAGCTAGTGCGAATCTTGGGGTTCATTCGATTAATCGAGTCTGGTTTAACCATGCTGGGATCGGTGCAATTCATTCATTCATTCATACAAAGCGAAAAATAACTTTAATTTCGGAAGTCGGTGTCAAAAAACGAAAAACCGGAACCAACGACACCGACTTCCGAAATTAAAGTTATTTTTCGCATTGTAGTGTTTTTTTTTGAAGTCGGTTGTTTTTAACTGACTTTAAAAAAGGAGGTTCTGTATTCGACCGTTATGTATGTATGTTTGTATGTCCGCGATTTTCTCAAAAAGTAATGAACCGATTTTGATAATTCTTTCATTAATGTGATCTACATATTTTCATGAAGGTTTTAGTATATAATACATTAGGTAATTATTCTTATGAACGAAGTTGCATGTCAAGCATGTCCGGCATTTCTATGCGAATTTTGACGATTCTTCTATATAGTCGGTGTCTTCAATTCTTCAATGCATAAGCGCCGACTTCCGAAATTAAAGTTATTTATGACTTTGTAGAGTTTTTTCTTTGAAGTCTGTTGTTTTTTTTTGTAAAAAAGTTTTATTGTTCATTTTCATGAAGTTTTCAAAAGTGAGGATTGTGTGGTGAAGAACACCATAATAGGGGCTTATGGCTAAGTAATAAGAGCCGCGAAGGTCGATCGATTAGGTTAAGCTACGGTTGTCGCGGTTGTTCCTTGGATGGGTGACCACTGACCATCGTTACATACCGATATCCTTCCGTGCCTTGAAAAACACGTTAACCGCTGTCATTCTTGGATCTTTGACGTCGTTACGGGTTGTCCGAAGTACGAAAGTCTGACAACCAGGCTTACCAAGGGGTGGAGGGGGGGTATCGAATACGATCGTTAGTCGATAGTTTATTAAATTGAAATCATAACAAACGTGTCACCGCACTACGAGGGCCATTATCCATTATCTGTAGTGTGTCTGTGCGCCTAGTACACGCACATCACGCCGCCGCGCGCCAGTGCAGCGCCGTGATGTCGAAATAAAAACATGTTAAGCATTTTCAAAGTTAATGCTTTTGAGCTGAAATTTTGTACAGAGATTCTAGACCAGAAACACTCTTCAACCCGTTTGTATTGATATACCCTTTCCGTAACACCCTGTATAATTCAAACATAGGTAAATGCAAATAACAAAAATGTAACTCCGTAGGATAAGAGAAACTGGTTTTAATTTGGCTTGCAAGATTCAACCAATATAATTATACTTACTAGAAAATGTCTTTGACAAGGCAGAACTTCGCTCTCGAAAATTACAAATTCCTTTGCTCAATTTCAAAACAAACCTTAAAGTTTTGATCAACGAAGCGAAGTCTAATGACATTTACTTAGCTGTTAGGAACAAACAAATATATCTAGCTAGACTCAAACTATACACACACACACTACTACACACACTTCTATTGTTTTTGCATGCACATTAACCCATAGAATATGGGTCGCCATCGTTCAGTAAGCCGATAAGGCATACTGCATACTTGCCCATTATAATCTACTTTATGTTCTGCTATAAAGCTTAAATTGTGTGCATTCGGTCTTAATTGTTTTGCTCACGTCAAAGGCAGAAAATACTGCAAAATATGGGCATAACAAACGGAAAAATACATATGAACACGCTTTTATATCATATTTTCTAGCTGACTTGAGCTTAACAACAACACAGATAGTTCAAATACGGTTGGACTCACATAAATTGTGTTTTCCCGCCAATTAGCTAACGCGCCGCCATGACAGTTGCGATGACAGCTGTCAATGTCACACATCGTGTAGGCGCGTTCGGCTTAGCGACCTAATGACTGTTGTTAGCGGAATTCACGTGAGTTTTTATTTCCGAAGAATTTGGTTAAAAAAATATTCAGCGCTCCTTCCTGTATTTATTTTGCATGATTTTTTTATATACTTTCCACGATACACGTGCTCAAAGTTAAATTGTATGATAAAAATAATATGATAGAATACTCTTTATTATGTAAGTACACCATATAAATTAGGGATATAGGTAAATGTAGACGTTTTATAATGGGTGACACAATGGGCGGTCTTATCGCTAAGAGCGATCTTTTAAAGACGGCCTTTGGATGGATTAAAAATGGGAAGGAGAGATAAATACTGTAAGGTTCGGCCGCGCTAAATTTGTCAAAAATGTAAACAACAATGGCCGCTCGAAATCGAATAAAATCGATATACAAGAACATTACTTATAATGTCGGTTAAAAATACGAGTAAATGTTCTTGTATATCGATTTTATTCAATTTCGAGCGGCCATTGTTGTTTACATCTTTGGAAAATTTAGCGCGGCTGGACTTTAGGTAGTCTGTGGTGTACCACTTACATAATACAATAAATACATATATAAAGCAAAATATACTAATCTATATAAATATATTATAATTATACTTATAATAATAATCGTGAAACAGGAAATATAATGACGTTTAAAGGGGAGAGGAAGTGTTTTTTTGTCATAGTAATATTTTATTTAAATCTCAAAACCATGAGAAATATAGCAACTTTACTCCCATGAACACGTAAAACAAAAAAAAAAAAATAGAAAAAATAACGATCTAAGTATTTTTGCAAAAACTCAACAGGAAGTACGGAACAACAACATATACATAATTATTAATTACTTTGCGAATTTGAAACGGTTATCCTCTACCGACTCAAATAGCTGGCAGGCATGAAATTTTTAATTATCCTTTTGATGAGTAAAAGTGCGTTAAAAATAAATACTGGCTTTATTATGTAATATTTATGTTCTAGTACTTTCCATTTCGTTACACCTGTTTGGAATAGAAAGAGGCTTTTATAGATATCTGGAGATTAGTATGGATGTTATAACAGACGCAGAACACGTGCGCAGAACGTCCTGACTTGGAATACCTACGTGTCTGCTAGACGAACGAATGTCGGATTAGAAACTTTGAAAAAAGTGAAGGATTTTCGCAGCCATCTTGGATCTGCTTTAGCAATCTCGAAAACCATGAACACTATCTCTCTCTCTTTATATAATAGAAAGAGAATAAAATAGAGAGAAAGTCGCATGGAGGGGGGCATAACGCTTTTTTGTTACATGACGATTTCTCCCATTTTACTCCTACGGCAAGCCACCTCAACGAACTTCGTTCCATAAAGTTTTCCTAATGGCTATACATAAGAGATGCCTTGGGGTCTTCTGGCTTTATTAAAATACTAGGTTTATCTTAGACCCAGGTTTAAAGCTTCAAACTCTACTTGGACATACTTTTTTGAATTTCGAACTCTATTTGGACAAAGTTAAAGTTCTAATTAAAAAACCGAGTGTGCTTATGACCACACGACTGAAGTGAAACTTCAAACGTATTTAACTAAGAGAGGAAGAGAGAAAGAAAATGCGCGCGCGCACTGCTTTCTCTTGTTTATATTCGCCACTCAACTCCCGTTCGCCTCGCCCGATCACACTTTTCGTAACGCGTTCGCCAGCTTACTCCCCAAGTCAAGCGTGCGTAAAGAAGTTGCACTTCAAAAACCTGACGTCAAAACCGAGACTTGAAGAACGTTACCGTTCTCTGAATAAATCTCAAAATAAATAGAATAAATAGCTGTAAACGGCTGATTGTGTGTGTGGCTTGGAAAGTTATAACTCGTTTTCTAATTGAAACGGTTCAATTGTTGTGTGAAACGAAATGAATGCTTTTTGACAAAACTGCATCATCGTAGATCACCACCCCACCAGCGCTTACCATCAGGTTGCCATCAGAGCCCTGATTCACAACCATACGACAGGCTATCGTATCTATCGAAAACCTGACATTTCGATAACCTGATTTGACTTCCCCTCAACAGCAAATAGCTGTTGGAAGAATAGCGGGCGTCTATTTGATTTAAACGGACAAAATTTTCGGGTTTTGGACTTGTGAACAGCGTTTAGAAGACTCCTACGGTAACAATGATTAATGTTCGATACGATACGGAAGCGTATCGAGTGTTTGTGAATAGCTATGCTGGTGAGCTAAAGTTTTTTTTCTAAATGGCATTCGGCAGATCAACCTACAAGACTGCTTAGCCGGGCTTTTCTTTGGGTGCCTCAATAAATTAAGGCCTTCAGCCAGGGCTTAATAAACTTAAGAACTAAGCGACTATACGCTAAGCGCTTTCCTGTGGGGTAAGGACCTCGGCTTAGAGCGTAGATTAATGGTGAAATAATGGTGAAAAGAACTTGTTAAAAATAAAAAAATAAATATTCAAAATTACATAGTTGGTCGGCTCGGGGAAAAAAAACACAAGGGTTTTTAAAATAATAAAAAAAAAGCATTTCCTTAGCCACTACGCCAATCTAGTCTAATATTAGATAAATAAAAAAATCTTTTGTCAAAGTTAACAACAGTAATTTCGCAAACGTACTGTTTTTTCTGCTTACCTAAACAAAAACTATGATTTGCTGTTATAAATACATAATACACCTAACATGCAATAAATAAGTCCACAAAAACGTGTAAAACTACTTTAGTTTGCAAATGGTTTATTTCTTGGAAAAAAACTGTCATGGCTGACAAAATAGAGCGGCGATGATTAGAAAAAAATTACGATTGTTGCGTTTATAACATAGGGTAATCACATGCTCGCGATTGCGGTCAATATATCGATACTTCGATACTGCTATTTCTACATGGATGGCGGTGTGAACACGTCGGTTCAAAAGCAACGGAAAGCTCAGTTGTGCAGTCGTGTGTTTGAGCAATCACTCACAGAAAGACTACAGCAGTACCCTACTTACTCCAGAAGATTGAGTGGACCTATCCAGTCACTAATCGTGCAACTCAACTCCGAACTTAAAGAGCTCAACGATCCGACGAACTAAACCAAACAAAGGACATTTGGGTAGGCCGCATAAATTACTCAAACTGCCAGACCGTGATTAAAATTAATGAGAAAATAAAATACCCACATAGTCTTCACATTAATATAACGCCAAATCTCTGAAACACAAGCAGTCCGTTTAAGCCTACTTCATTATTTTAAACTTTGTTTACATAGGAGCGGTGCTTTTAAGCTTTACATCTTCATAACAAGCAATCAAGTCCCCAGAATTTAAAGTCGGGAAACAACCAGCCACTGTTTCCTGCATTTAAAAACACCACTTATTTCCCTTCCCCTAACAAAAATAACGAACTTTCTAAAACAAAGAATAATAAAGCATCGACATTCGAAATTCAAATCCAATCGCGTGGCAGTGGCGACGTAAAATCGCCAGGCTTTAAGATTAATCTGAGCTCGACCACTGACATCATTGCGACAAAAAGTCGCAGCAAACGCAACATAGCCCTATACAAGAGATTGGTCGGTACGGTTGGTGCACACATTCACACACTGTTTTACTGCTTCGAAACTCAAATTCAAGCTGTAATAAACCTTATTATGACGGCAGAAGGGAGTTGGGATGTTTTTAAGGGTGGTAAAGTAACTTTGTAAAAGTTTAAACGAATGAAAAATGCGGGTATATTTTGACGTTTTGACTGCGTCAGTCGTTTTCACGCTGGCCGGAGCATTCCGAAAGATTAGATTCTTTTTGTGATACAATGTCGTTCGGAAACCGAAATATTTGAGCATTTCCCTTTGAATTCGAACTGAGAGTTTATTTCCAAACGTCATATTGTCAAGCAATGTTTGTTTTCTGTTTTCAATCAAGTATTTTTCATCGGAAGTTACGATTGGAATGGGGACGGAGAGGCGACATCTTTTTACTATTTATTATTTAGCATCTGCTACAGATCTTTATTTTACATTGTTATTTTGGCCAGAAGTTTTGTACGTGTTTGTTTACTTAAATGAGGTGGAGTGAGATTTTGCAGAGTTAGGTACTCTTTGACGGAATTACAAATGGTTAACTCTTAGCATATGCCGAAGCTTCAAAGTTGGAATATTCTAACTTTGAAGCTTTCAGCCTACAGCAGTCTAACTACTAAGGGTCTACTCTCCAAGCACGAAATCCGCTGATGGCACGGGGAGACTATCGCCGCGATTCTCTTGCCCATGGACATGGCGTCGTAGCTAGATGATTGTCGCAGTTGGTTTTTGTAATGCTAAGATTTGTTAAGACGGTTTGAATGAGATACATTTTAAGTTTGTTGGTCGATGTAAGGGTTGGAGGGACGTTCTGACGCATCGTCCTTTCGGCCAAAGTTACGGGCGTATCCAACACCGTATCACACATCATACGGACGTAACAGTAGTTCGGGCTCCGAGTTGTCCTTACTCCCGATTAGTCCCGATGTGATTTAACCCGTCCGAAAAAGTTAATTAATCAGGAGTAGGGTTCATTTCGAAGTATCGAACTACTTTTGGACGGGCCCATATCTTTGTTGACGGACTTAGACAGTAGGCCTCCTGGACATAAGCCTCTCCAACTGCATGCCATTCAGCTCAATTTTTGGTAACTCTACCTTATGTTTGCCGAGCGTAGAATCTACAATTTTGAAGTGAAACTTCTTTACGCACGCTTGACTTGGGGAGTAAGCTGGCGAACGCGTTACGAAAAGTGTGATCGGGGGAGGCGAACGGGAGTTGAGTGGGGGATATAACCAAGAGAAAGCAGTGCGCGAGTACATTTTCTTTCTCTCTTCCTCTCATAGCCAAATACGTTTGAAGTTTCACTTCAGTCGTGTCGTCATAAGCACACTCGGTTTTTATTAATGCAATCGACTGCTAATGGCAAGCTTTTTCTCCTTCTATTTCGAATGCCATGTAAATACCCATGCTGGATTAAAAAGCCTTCATAGATTTCCATTGAGGCCCAATCAGTGTGGAGGCAGAGAGCATCATAATTGGTGTAAAATAATTGACGTTCATGTCATTTTGTTTTTGTCCACTGAAGGATTACGAGGCACGCTCTCATTAGGAAGCCGGAGAGACTAGAATTTATTGTTTAGAGTACAAAGAGCGTTGTTTAAAATAAATATGACAGTTTGACTTTAGATACAAAAGCTGTCAAACCACCATTCCTCAGATTAAAGATGTCTGACGATTGAAAAGTCAGATCTAAGTGTCGATTTTTTATCGCCAGATATTCTTTATCTAAGGAATTATTATAGTGGTTTGACTGCATTTGTATAGATGTCAAATTGTCATATTATTTATCTTTCAGATTAACTTTATCTGACTATTGCAAAACCAGCCCTAAACGATAACGTACCTACCTTAGTATGTAATTTGAATAATTATAGTTCTAACATAATTTTATTTGTAAAAAAATCGCAAAGAGAAGAAAAAAATACCTACGAACTACTAAAACAGTGTATTTTACAATAAATTATTTAATGTAGAGTAGAGGATTCTTTTAATCCAGCGTCAGGCACTAGTTGTCTGGTGTTTTTCCTGAACTGGCCTTTTTTTTAACGCAACCGTGAGGCACACTTTCTTGCTTATTTTTTTTACATCGGACTTTATACTTTTTTTTAATTTAATCTTTACTTTTTGTTTTTATTTGATGTATTGTATCTGGTGTATTGTGTATCTTTTAGTCTGTGCTAAATAAACGTATTTTCTTTCTTCCTTTCTTTAATTATTAAGGGTGAATTTCACCAAACTTTTATAAGTCTTATCCTGCGTATAAATTTTGAATTGTTGACAGTTTTTCCATACTAGAATTGTCGGACGTCAATTTTATTCCACGGATAAAAGATACTGATATGGCCCGTATCAGCCCTTAGAACCACAAATAAAGTTAAATGGATTTAAAATGTTGCCATTTGTAAAAATAACCGTTTGATTAATATTGACTTTAGGAAACCAGCCGTAAAAATGACGAAACTCTAATTCAAACTTCATTCCCTGAATATGAATGATTTTGTTATTGAATTCCAAACGTTTTCAAATGATTTTGTAATGTAATAGGGCCTAATTAGCATGGCTAATTATCCTTTAAGTTCATTCTCGTGAAAACGTAGCTCATTACGGTAATTTATTGACAGTTCATTTTATTCATGGTTTTTATTACTTTTTAAACGGTTTTGTTTCTGCGATATTGGTCTAGCGGACGTTAGTGCGATTGCTGGATGTAGGACAATGGGTTCGATCTCTAGGTTATGCAATTTGTTAACTACCTGCGGGGTAACTGCGTAATACACTAGCAGTAGGAATAGGTTTCATTTTGACAGTTCAACAACATTCATTGCGTTATTTAAGTCGTTGAGAAGACATATTTTTCAAACATATGCTGCAATGGATTAGCAATATCCTTCAAAATGATTCAGATCGTGATTGATAGGGTGTTAAGATGCTGGGAATCGGTGTCAGGCCTACACGGTCCTCTCATACCTAATAACACAATTTAAAACATTCTAAAAGCCATTTATTTTTAACCGTGGAGTTTCTTGCCGGCTTTTCTCCATAGGAAACTACCAATTGGAACCGTGCACCTAGCTTCTGACGTTTCATTAAAGCCCATGGAGGTTTATGTGTAGTAAAATATTTTGAATTTGAGGAATTAAGTTTTTTCAATGAAGAACCTTGGAGAAAGCTTTTTTTTTATTTATTTTTTTATGGATGGGAAATCATCAAATGACCCCCCCTCCCGCTCTGGATGGAGCGGAAGGGAGTGTCAGACTCTTACTGACTAAAACCCATCCGTGTTCCTTCCTTAGCCCTTTATGTTCCGTGGTAGCGGTCACCCTTTCAGACAATCCCGCACTACCTTGGAGAAGCTGTCTTTTACAATAGGTTCACCTTTTATCATGGTCCTCAAAAAATGTTGAATAAAATATAACTATGTCTACTCCTCCTTAATAATTCCGGAGTGAAGTCTTAAGCAAATAAAGTACATACCGTTTATTGTTTACTAAATCTGTCAAGCTCCGCTAATGAGACACAATTGATTTTCTATTGTTTCGTCGCTAATGGGCGACGCGCGTTGCTTGACCGGTTAATATTCTTTATTTAGGTACATAATCAGTCTATAATATTCCCACTGCTGGGACACAGGCCTCCTCTCTATGAGAGGGAGTGGGCCGTGAGTGCGGGTTGCTAGATATCACATGTCTTCGAATCTTTGGTTCTAGGACATGCTGATTTTGTCACAATATTTTCCTGCACAGTTTTGAGAGCAGTGGTGATGAAATTACACAAAGTAAAGCATCTGTCAGGATTTGAACCTGCGACCTACAACTCGCAAGTTGCGGCCGTTTCCCTCTGGGCTACCACTGCACAAAATTTTTAACCGACTTCAAAAAAGGAGGTTCTGTATTCGACCCGTATGTATGTATGTTTGTATGTCCACGATTTTCTCAAAAACTCATGAACCGATTTTGATAATTCTTTCACTAAAGTGATCTACATACTTTCAGAAAGGTTTTAGTATATAATACATTAGGTAATTATTCTAATGTACGAAGTTATATGTATAAATGTACTGCATCTCCGGCATTTCTATGCGAATTTTTATGATTCTTCGAGTCGTGTCTTCAATTCTTCAATGCAATAGTGTTAATTGAATTGGTGTGGGGTAGGTACAACTAAAAAGTGAAAAATAAAAACTTTTTTCCAAAAAAAAAAAACATACGACTTAAAAAAAAACACTACAAAGTGATAAATAACTTTAATTTCGGAAGTCGGTGTCAAAAAACGAAAATGCGGCACCAACGACACCGACTTCCGAAATTAAAGTTATTTATCACTTTGTAGCGTTTTTTTTTTTAAGTCGGTTGTTTCTTTTTTTGTAAAAAAGTTTTTTAATTATTTACTTGAGCCTTGTTAAATAATGTAATGTGACAAAATGTTTTAACACAGAAACACTTTAATCAAATTTAATAACATTGCCATCTTACAATAAACCTTAACACAAGGTCTAAGGCTTCAATGATAACAACACAATCTCGTTACAACTCATCTTGAAAAGAAAAACAAAAAGATAAATGAAAATAAACCGAGCAACGTGATCACACGACTTTATTACTTCTTTCCTTTGAGGAAACACGGAGTAAGTACAAATGGAGTACTCTTTTAAGACAATTCTAACATTTATAATTATTTACCACTAGCTTTTGCCCACCGCTTCGCCAGCGTGGTTTTCATATAATCTGCATTCGCGATTTTTTATCAAAAATGTAAACAAATATGAGTTTATGGAAAAATAACTTTAAATCCTACACAATAAAGTTCAGTTTACGCTACAACTTCAAACATTTTTTTTAGAAATTTTTCAATGGTGCTAGTCACTCTGAAATCAACTTAATTACCATCAAAATAAAGTTGCTATTTGTTTAACTTGATGTAATATTAATATGAAAAAAGTTTAAATAGACTTTAGATAACTCTATTGGTTTACGCGGCGCACGCCAGTAAATCTCCCAGGCGGCATGATTTTTTCCGACATCATCAACAATCATTGTCATATTTCAGCCAATTTACAGTAAACTACTCCTCATAAATGACTCCGTTCGGTAGTTTTTGAGTTTATCGCGTTCAGACAGACAGACGCGGCGGCGGAACATTGTTTTGTAATACATATGTAGTTGTTGGCAACACAACATTTAGTAAAAAATTTTATCTGTCTACTGTCAGTGTCGTGTCAATAACGTCGTTCTCTTCCTTTTGTACAGACGCCAGCACATCAACCTACTACAATCTGTCAAATTTCTTTAATAGATTTTCAACTTTATCACCAAATCATAAGGTTCAAAGTTGATTGGGAAAATCTGACAGTTTCGGGTAGGTTGATGTGCTGGCGTCTGTACAAGAACACATTACACACCGGTTTTAAATCCAATCTGCATTTTTCATTTCATAAGTTCATTAACAAGTTTCCCAACAGTAGTGATCACTTTTAAGGGTTAGATCTTTCACCTACCCACGTTCCTGAAGATGCCGTGTTTCCGTCTGAGAAAGTTGGAACAAAACCTAGGTATTTCTACCACTTAACAACATATCTGTAGCCTGTATTCTAATAAGACATTTCAAGTTTATTCAAGTATTTAGCCGGTAAGGCATTGGTGCTATGAATGTCTGCAAATGTCTTGGTCACAACTGCTCTAATATACTCTCGACCTATTTGGCAACCGTTTCTTTTCTTATCAGCACGATATATACAGGGATAGCTCATTTCGTAATGAAATATTAGCTAATACGGTTGGTAGCAGCAGTGGTAGTAAAGAATCGTCATTCGTGGATAAAAGAAGCCCTCCATTCTTAACCCTTCTTAGTCAGACCCGTAATCTCAATATATTACTTGTAGTAAACAACAGAGGAACAATAGATGCGGAGATAAAATTAACTTTTCGAGCATTTGCCCGTAAAAAGATAGCCTAACATGACGACCTTGATGAAACGACGCAATCGCTCACTTCTTCATACAATTCTGGCTAACTATACAACATCTTTTATGAGCCTCGTGCAGAAACAGCAGTGTATGTTGAATAAAATAGAGTGTTGTACGGATATTTCCAACTCTGATAGGGAGATGTCGGACTTAGCAGAAAACCACTAGTGACGTATTACAATTTATCGTGCCGTTAAGAGCGGTTTACATGGATTTGGGTTGATGTCCTTGAAATTGAAAAACTTATCTTCAAGTATGTATTTCTCGACACGGTAAGTAGAGGTACATAATAATGTACCACTATATACCACTCGTATTTTGTGCCAATTATTTTAAAAGTCCTATGTAATAGAGAGCGCCACAATACCTGAACCAGACTTCCGGCAGACAATAGCATTTCGTAATGGAAAAATTATATCGCATTGACACACTCTAATCAGCTCGGGAGAAATACCCAGGGCACTAAAGTAATCACGTTTACAATGTCTAAACTAAACGACGTTAAATTTCACAACTCAATGTCTTTTACTGGTCTCATATAAAACCGATTTATTTACTATAAAAAAAATAAAAAAGGGTAACGTACAATTATAATTGACATCATCGATATCCTAAGATCCACCACACATAACAATCTCCGATAGTTTTTAAAAACAGGTTTATAAAACAAAATAAAATATTTGTAAAGTGACGTAAGAAGTGATATAAAGATAATCATTACGTCATCGGCTAATAAATTACGTATTATTATAGAATGTTCTGCATTAAGCTGTCAGTTGAGATAGATCATGTGTCAGAGGCCGAGAGGGCTAAAAAAAGGTGTTGATGAAATCGTGCCTATTTGTATTGTGTTTGATGAGCATATTGATTCTGAATTCTCATGTATGTTGACTTTTCAAGCTGAGTTTCACTCTAAAGTAGTGATTAATTTGATTGGGAAGTCTCCAACGCCGAAGTTCCAAACGTCAAGATACGAAGCCCTACGAAGGTCTTCGATATCAGACAACGAGTAATGGAACTCGAATAGAGTTGGGCACGACACTTGCCAAGGCGCAGTGGTAACAGGTGAAGTAAGGCTGTGACAGAGTGGCGTCCAAGGACTGGAAGACGAGATGTCAGCCGTACGGTGGCGAGATGGGCAGACGACATTGTTGACATCGTGGGCAAAACCTGGATGAGGCTGGTACAGGAGCGTGGGGATTGGCACAAGAAAAGAGAGGCCTATGCTCTACAGTGGGAGAAGTCGAGCTGTGGGTGTTGATATTGATAAGTTCCCGACGCTGTATTTGGCCATCGTTTAATTTTTATTATTAGTTAACAATTCGTCACTTAACAACTTTCTGATTTACACACTATGGGTTAGTTCGATACGTTCTTGTCAGACCAATCTTTCCACTAATAGAACTAGCTATTTTTGCAAAGGTTGTTCTGATACAAAGGACATACCTTGAAGAAGTTTTTAACCGAAAATAACTTGGTGTACAATGTTATGACGTCTATTTGTAAATGGGTTAAATAAAAGAAAACAATCTATACTAATATTATAAAGAGGTAAGTTTGTAAGTTTGTATGTAGGGGTAATCTCTGGAACTACCAGTCGGATTTGAAAAATTCTTCTTGCATTTGATAGCCCAATTCTTGAGGAAGGCTATAGGCTATTTAACGTCACGCTATGACCCTTAGGAGCCGAGCAAAAAGAAAAAAAGTCAAAAAGAACGTTAAGTGATAGCGCGGGCGGGTGATGGGATACGACGGGGTGGCTCGGGGGAAACAAGAAGTTTCACGCGAACAAAGTCGCGGGCTGAAGCTAGTTGGGAATAAAGACGCTCTGGTAATGCGGTGCCGGAAGATAATGCTTGGATTGTCGTAGACAGAATTTCGCACCTACACATCTATACTCCAAGAACTCGGCATCAAGCAGAATCTATCAGCTACAATACAAGCTAGAATATTTCAATTTTTTGGGCATGTGTCACGACGAGGAAACGATTCCATAGAACGTCTTGTAGTGCAGGGAAAGGTCGTAGGAACGAGAGCATACGGCAGGTCGCACATGCAATGGACCGATCAGATTAAATCCGCAGTAGGCAGCCCATTACACGAATACACACATGTTACAGCCTATAGGGAAGGATGGGGTTGCATCGGGAGGCAAATTACGGCTGTCCGAAATCTCACTGCAACGTGATGACCGCTCTGTCATGAGTGCACCGACAAAGAAGAAGAAAAGCAAAAACGGCAGCAAAAAATCCAAAGTATTTGATGTCATAGAGAAAATATTAATGAACTGACTAATAAACATAACGTCACATGATATCTGTACTGGATAAGGAAGCGTAATAATACGATAATACGGCGCTTATGATCCTTATAGGAACAGAAACCTACCTCGGAAAAGGTAAGTAAAGAAGGTTCACCAGAGGACGTGAACACTTCGTGTGACGTTTGTCATTACCGACATTTATAATAATGCAGTAGTATATCCAGCCGATGCATATTTACCTACTATTATCAACCTTTTGCTTCTAATTCCAATCAGTGGGGTAAATTCGTAACACACTGACTGTGGCAATGGCTTTAATTTTGACAGTTCAACAGCATTTATTGCGTTATTTACGTTATTGAGTAGACAAACTTTTCGAACATATGAAGCAATGGATTAGCAATATCTTTCAAAATTATTCAAATTGCGGTTGATAGTGTGTTACGCAATTAGGGTACAGGACTTTCTTTTCTTTATTAAATTTTTTTTTTTCTTATAACTCTTGTAAGCATGGCTAAAAATGTTCTAAGTAGATCTTCTGTGTTTTTATTATATGTGCCAATATTGAAATTGCGTTCTGTGAGTCACATTCATAATATGCCGTGCGATACATCGATTCCATATTCTGATGTAAATGTTGTGGCGCTGTTCATTCTTCAAGTATTATTGGCGCAAAGGATTAATCATTACTGAATGGATTTTCTCACGTTTTTTCGTCTAGAATTTTCAAGAATAAGCTATGCTAATTGCGATACTTAATGTTAATTTTTATGACATGATTAATGACTGTTGTTCCTATACTTTTGTTCTTCATTTGTTATAAAAATTATACTTACATATATAAAAAATGAAATTATTATATTAATTATTTTATCATGTCATCAGAAAAATAAATAACCAAATTATATTTTCTCAAACATTATTACTATTTTCCTATTTTAATTACCTTTAACTAAATTATGTATCCCCAACATTTCTCAATTCGTCCCTCCATACATTTCTATCGTCACGGGTCAACTCCATGTAAGCTATCCCTAAATGTGACGTATCATCCAGAATATTCCCGAGTGAGGTCGCCATTGAACCCAAATTGAATGGAACTCGAATGGCAGAAGCCCCCGTCAGCCATTGAGCTGCCCAAATAAAAATAAGTGGGTATTGTCAGTCTAATGATATAATGTTGTTTGCGAACTTATATTAGGTCCTTACATATGAAATTGGCGTTTTTCGTACTGGCCACTTTAATCACGAATTTCTCCTCTTTGGTAAGGAATTCCAAATTCAAATTTGTACAGCTAGTTACTCATGTATTTGTGCTTCGATGACCGTCATTCATTTGTTTTTTTTCTTCTGTTTTTTCTGTTTGCGTCACTCATTTTACAAAATGGAAAATTTAAAATATCGCATTATTTACGAGTACGAGTTCCGCCGTGGCACTAGTGCTGCGGAAACGACTCGAAGGGTGAATGATGTGTATTGCGGTCATGTTGCAAAAGAAAACACAGTTCGTTTTTGGTTCCAACGTTTTCGTTCTGGAAATTTCGACCTGCAGAACAAGCCCCGTGGACGGCCTGAGACCCAAGTTGATAATGGAGAATTGAAGGCTATTGTGGAAGCGGACCCATCGCAAACCACGTCCGAGTTAGCTGCAGGCTTCGATGTTAGTGATAAAACTGTTTTAATTCACTTGAAGCAAATTGGGAAGATTAAAAAGCTTGAAAGCACGACAACGCCAGACCACACACTGCGCAACAGACGGCTACCAAATTAGAAGAGCTTGAATTGGAATGTCTTAGACATCCTCCGTACTCCCCGGACCTTGCTCCAACAGATTACCATTTTTTTCGCAATTTGGATAACTTTTTGCAAGGGAAAAAATTCAACTCCGATGGGGCAGTCCAAATCGCCTTCAAAGATTTTATTGATTCCCGTCCGACTGGTTTTTTTAGTAAAGGGATCAATGAACTACCTATAAGATGGCAAAAGTGCATTGAAAACAATGGTTCATACTTTGATTAATTAAATATATTATATTAAAAAATATTCGACTTTTTGTTCCTTCCATACAAAACGCCAATTTCATATGTAAGGACCTAATATTAATATTGGAAAAGTGGTACTTTGGATAATTTTATTGGAAAAGTCTTCCTACGCCTTGGCTTTTTCTTATAAGGTTAGGGTTGGCTTACTCTCTATTTTTTAATTCGACTGAATACCTAATATCTATGTGAAATCTACAGTCGAAAAACACAGTCGAATTTTCCTTAGTGCGCATACACAGGAGCGCTACGCGGACAGACAGAGGCAACTGCACCCGCGACATACTAACGCGTCAAAGGCGGGCGTCGACGGGCGGCGACAGCTGTCGTCGACGTGTATCGGTGGATGCAGTTGCTTTTGTCGTCAATACGTGTCGTTAGTGTGTATGAGCACTTAGATAAAACAGTTTTCCGACTATCGCCGGGTAGTCTATCTGTCTAACCCGTGACGACTTTCCTGTTACTGAAATTTTAGGTTTAAGAACAACTTTATTTCTCATAAGAATTCATACATAATTCACTTACTGAGAAACAATATCTAAAACTAAGATTAATAATTAGAGCGCACAGATGTACGTACCTATATAAAATAACAAAACAAAATAGCAAAGAGAAAAAAACAAATGTGGGTAAACAGATAACATAAACTCGATCGTTAACCAAGCACAAGATGGATGTATGAATTTGATTTTTACTAGATGTGGCATTGATGGCATAGTCTGTTATTAGCAAGTTTATTACTATAAGACTATTTTATTTTTAGTTTATTGTTCTATTTATATAGGTATTTTGGGTACATACATGGTTTATAAAAATTAGCTGCCAAAACTCTTATACATAACAATAATATTCCCAAGGCCGGTTTCAGAAGGCAGTACTCTTAGATACGGCTCGCATCGCGAGAAGGTTCCTGTCTTAGGACCCCTAACCACTGGTAGCTTAGACCCTGCTCCCGATACCGGCAGACTACATTTTTTTTTACATTTTTAAATGTTTTTTGTTATGTTTATTATAAAAAATATTTAAAAATATATTTTTTATTTAAGAAATTAAATAAACGAGATAATAATATTTCCAATAACTCATTTCTATAAACTTCTACAACCTTTCACCAAATAGCATAAACACCAAAAACATCTCCTAAAAACAAAGCGTTCGTCCACAATTTTGTTCCGCGGCCATCTTAACCAGAATTGGCGCGAAACGACCATAGACACGATTCGTCTCCGCTTTTATGGTTCTATTAGGATTTTGCCGACGATATTTTATTAGAAGTGTAATGCCAACGGGATGTGGATGGCTTGGATATAATCTTTGAGAGAGAGAGAGCTTTAAATTTTTAAAAGCGACGATTTACTTCCGAATTTCTTTGTTTGGTGACGGTTTATCTTTTATGATGATAATGAAAACGGCGGGTCTATGGATTTTCCTTCGCGTTTCTTTTGATAAAAGTTTAATAAAAAATATTGTTTCTACAATATTGTTCCTACAGTATTTTTGTAAAAGTTAGAAATGATTTATTTTTCCTTCCCTGAGTGAATAAAAAAAGGGACTGTTATCGAGATTGTTTCGAAATGTCAATGGTTGTTGAAGGAATTGTTGCCAGTCTCAACAGCCTTGATAAAGGACTATTTAAACAGAGGCGAAACTCGCGCAGGATGCGGACCGCGACTACGGATGTCGATCGTTCTAATGATTAGGAAGTCACCTGATGATTATTGACACCAGGGCCCTAATTCACGATGATCACTCAATGACTCCTTACTTCAAAACTACATCAATTCCTTAGATAATCACTCCAACTTCGCATTCATTTCGCGCGGTTTCGCTCATTGTGTCGTAGAGAATAAATACGTTACCAGTTTGAACACCTCCATACAATCAAGGCGGTGCGAGCGAATTTAAAGAAAGAAAGAAAGTAAATACGTTTATTTGCGGTGAAAATGACGCAAAAAAACATAAATACAAAAAATAAAATAAAAAGGTAGGGGGAAACATGCGTCGCATCCACGCAAAACGGCTATCGCTCAGCATTATGCTGCGACCCTATGGAATTTAAAAGTTATAGAATAATTATACTAAACAGGAAATAGACATAGGTACAGTACATGCTAGGAGAATATCATCCACCCATCCTTCGCGGAATTATTGTAACTGGTCTTTGGAACTCTATTTATTTCAAGGTTAATAGCTGAAAGATTATCCAGTCAACAAGGGTGATAGTGGAGTTGACTGCCCGGGGTGCAAACTCCAAGTTCGCTCAGTTATTCTATGTTGGATGCTCTTCTATAGGACACCCCAACGAAAATTATTTCACTTTTGAACAATATTCCCAAAACACATATTTTTCGCTGAAACTTTACAACTACAAACAACATTAAAATGATCAAAAAGTGCGAGATAAGGGGGAAAAAACGTGATTAATTAAAAAGTTGAACATAATCAGCGAAGGCAGAACTAATTTAAGAGATAAACACCAGCAATAAAAGTGACAAACAGTTCTGGGCGACACCCACTGCCAACAAAAATACTGTACAGTTAAACACAGAAGTACCACTCACACATACTTTAGTCAAAAAAAAAAAAAAGACGGGTTGCACTCCGGAAGTGCCGGCAGAAGTGAAAACTTGAATATTAGGTCCTTACATATGAAATTGGCGTTTTGTATGGAAGGAACAAAAAGTCGAATATTTTTTAATATAATATATTTAATTAATCAAAGTATGAACCATTGTTTTCAATGCACTTTTGCCATCTTATAGGTAGTTCATTGATCCCTTTACTAAAAAAACCAGTCGGACGGGAATCAATAAAATCTTTGAAGGCGATTTGGACTGCCCCATCGGAGTTGAATTTTTTCCCTTGCAAAAAGTTATCCAAATTGCGAAAAAAATGGTAATCTGTTGGAGCAAGGTCCGGGGAGTACGGAGGATGTCTAAGACATTCCAATTCAAGCTCTTCTAATTTGGTAGCCGTCTGTTGCGCAGTGTGTGGTCTGGCGTTGTCGTGAAGCAGCAGTGGCGTGGAGCTTTTTAATCTTCCCAATTTGCTTCAAGTGAATTAAAACAGTTTTATCACTAACATCGAAGCCTGCAGCTAACTCGGACGTGGTTTGCGATGGGTCCGCTTCCACAATAGCCTTCAATTCTCCATTATCAACTTGGGTCTCAGGCCGTCCACGGGGCTTGTTCTGCAGGTCGAAATTTCCAGAACGAAAACGTTGGAACCAAAAACGAACTGTGTTTTCTTTTGAAACATGACCGCCATACACATCATTCAAACGTTGAAATAAATCAATTATTAAATGAATTAATATAACTAAGTTTTTTTCACTATTTCTGCGTCACTTTTTTCATTAATCGATGCACTTTGTTCAATTTCCATTTTTTGAAACACTTTATATACACGAATTTTACGAATACACAGCAGTGTGGCTACTACACAGACGGTCGAGCCATCAGCTGTCCATCCACGGCCGCGTCCGCATCCGCGTCCACCATCACCATCACATCACATCACCATCGCCATCGCCATCACCATCGCCATCGCCATCACTATCGCCATCACCATCGCCATCACCATCACCATCGCCATCACCATCGCCATTACCATCACCATCCATCCATCCATCCATTATCGTGTCTCACTTGGTTCACTTCGGTTGGCGCCGCCTTAGAAAGAGATGGGGGGGGGGGGAATCTCTCCTGACGGTCACGTGTCCTGACGCAATGCCCTGACGCGAGTTTAACATTTTTTACCCATTACAAAAAGTGTTCAACGCCGCTAAAGAAGTTTTCACTTCAAAAACATCTACATAGCTTTTCCCAACTACAGGGCCGTCTTTACCCGGGGGTGCAAGGGGTGAATGGCACCCAGGCGCAAGGTCTTAAAGGGCGCAAGCCGATCAGGTCATCTCTTATTATAACCGCACCGCTCCAGCGCAGTAACGGCCCGGCACCGCATCGGAAAAAGTCCACCCGTTTGTCGCCAACGCGCCGTCAGCAAGACGACCGCTCGCTGCTGGTACGCCACCGGTAAGGGAACAGCTTTTTGTTCACGCGTGATAGTTGGTAGCTCGTAGTCTTATATTATTAAGTTTTTTTTCTTTTGTTGGCAAAGGGGGCGCAGGCTGATTTTCGCACCCCGGCGCCCAATATGGTTAAGACGGCCCTGCCCAACTATGTCGGGGTCGGCTTCCACCAGAGGCAGCTGAATACCAGTATTTTACATGGAGTGACTGCCTATCTGACCTCCACAACCCAGTTACTAGGCACCACCTTTTGGTAAGACTGGTTGTCAGTCGTTTTGGGCATCCTGTATACGTAAAGACTGTCAAAGATCTACGTATTACAGCCGGGTCCAACGTATTAACGTGCTTTCCGAGACACGGAGGGGTCTCAATATGTAATAGTCGGGTCCCATCCGCGGACCGACCGCGGCTAGCGTAGCTTAACCTTCGGTCGACCAATGCGGCTGTTATTATTTACTCACGTCAATATATTGATAGATGGCGCCGGTATTTCCTATCTGACTGATCCCTGAGAAGAAATGTTGAAACAAACTCGGATGTTATTGTCTCTTTAAAAAGTTCAAACATTATATTATTAGGATTTTATGCGAGTCTAACAATGCAGGGCCATGTCTGCAAGGGCCTTTTGAAGAAAGAGCTATTGCAGCAAATATTGAATAGTCTCCTATTGTACCACTACTTCAAGGTAAGCGAAGATGCTGTCATGTTTGCCTGGGAGTATCAAAACCCTCATCAAGATTTAAGACTCCAAAAAAAAAAAAAAGCAGAGATTTTGGAAAGGAGTATCTCAGGGAACGTGTCTGCTCATTGCTTACCGCTCCTAATTTCCTTGCATAGCCAACACAGAACAATAATATGATATACTAGCTTTTGCCAGCGGTTTCGCCCGCGTGGATGTCAGATATAATCCCACAGGAAGGTATTAAAAAGTATCCTATGTGTTAATCCTAAAAAATATCCTCGTAGTAGTCGTTCTAGTAGTAGTAGTATAGTGATACAACGCGAATTTTATACCATAAACCATATTACCTATGTTCAACAAATAAACTACTTTGACTTTATCCTATGTGTTAATCCTGCGTGGCAATTTTCATCCAAATCCGTCGGTTGACCCGTTTTTGCGTGATTGAGTAACAAAAATCCAAACTTTTACATTTATAATATCACAGTAGGATAGTAAGATTATGAATCTCAGTCTTGTGACGGTATTTATTGAGTCGAAATTCATATTCTATTCTAATCCTATATGGCTTTGTGCTCTCACGACATATTATTATCATTGCGAATCTTATAAGTAACTACCATTGACCTCCAATGAATGGAATAGTTTGATGCCCCACGTGTGTGGGCGGGGTTTTAACCGTAAACCATATCTAGTACAGTTAGTTAAGTAGGTATGATGTGTTTATTCTTTTGACATCCGGGGCCTATGATTAACGAGAACTTCGGAAGTGTAACGGTACTTCAAAGACTCACAGTCACCTTTGCAATAAACGAATTAACACAACCAACATTATTGTTTGTCTCTGCATCACCCAAATTTTGACTGGTAGAAAATGCCTATGGCATTAAATCCGCCTCTGTACATTTATGTGCTTGAAGTATTAAGTAATAAACAAGAGCGAAGAAATATGAACATCATTTGCCTAGCCTTGTTCCAATTATTTTGGGGTCAGCTTCCAGTCTTACCGCATCCGGTAAGACTGGAAGCTGACCCCAACATAAGTATAATCTAAACCTATCCTTGGTAAATACTGGTAGTCAACTGTATCCAGTTGAATACCAGTATTTCACATGCAGTGACTACCAATCTGACCTCTACAATCCAGTTACTAAAATTAATATCATAACATCCTCTTGCCTTTATACCAATTAATTTGAAATCAGCGCAGCATGTTAACTCGCACTGGGCTCGCGAGGTGGATTACGTCCCATTCCCTGTCACAGAGAGGAGGACTATGTCCCAGCAGTGAGAAGGTTATGGGCTGATTATGCAGCATGTTGTCTTCTTCCATACATCTCGGAATCGGAATCGGTTTCATTTTGACAGTTCAACAACATTCATTACGTTATACGTGTTGAGCAGACAATTTTTTCGAACTTATGAAGCAATGGATTAGCAATTTGCTTTAAAATGATTCTGATTCCGATTGATAGTGTGTTACGCAATTAGGGTGCAGTTCTCAGTATTTAACCTCTTTTTTGGCTCATCTGCCACCCAACCCGTTTTCAGTTTTGTTCAAACCGAATCTACTTTGTTTCTCATTTCTTTTGTCCCCTCTTCTTCAAATTGAATAGTATGCACACTTGCACAGTGTCGGTAGCTGGAAACCGTAGCGCTCCCGTGTTTTAGTAAATCACTTCATATCTACTTCCATTGCTTTTGTTTTCAGCACAACGGAACGGAATTAAGTTTACTTCATTTAATTCTACAATGGTATTAATATATCAGGGAGGAGCTAGCTCTTTATTATTTTCTATAGAAATTTTGTTACAGAGGATATTATTTGGAAGGATCGTTATACTGCTATAATGATCATTCTATAGTGATTTAAATCACCTCATATTATTCAGTAAATAGGATAATTATTACAAAACAAATTGTCACCAGTGCGTTTGGCAGCCCTTTTTATCCGACTACGGCGAAGCAAAAAGTACGGTTATGATTTTGACCGGTATGTATGTATGTATGTTCATAAATGTTCTTTCATAACTTCTAAACTACTTGTCATAATTGGACAAATGAGGTATCGTTGGAAGCGTCTTAATCGTCCGCTAGTTATATGCTATGTGACGTCACATTAAATTCAATACGGCGCCCTTTAACGGGCATAAAGACACGATCTAAAAAATTTTTTTTTGTTATGTGTATTAAATGAAAGGGCTTAATTAGCACATTTCAAAAATATAAATATTATTTCTGAAATAAGCCCCAAAATGACTACTGAAAAGGATGAAACAAGAAAGTACCTTCCCGTGGTCGCATGCTACCATAGCTTATAAATATGTTAGTACAGCGGCAGGCGACCACGGGAAGGTACTTTCTTGTTTCATCCTTTTCAGTAGTCAGGTTTTAGTTTTTAAACATATCTCTTAGTAATCTTGTCTTGTCTTGGTCGCCATGTCTGTACTGTCATCATCTTTATTGCGCTCTCCCAACTTGTTTGTTCGTAGCGTTTCTTCTTCAGACTTCTATACAGGGTTAAATTAAATTAGCTAGAGAAACATCGCAAACGTGATGGGTATCGATATCTAATCACGACAAAATAAATAATAGATAATCTTTTTGGGGTCGACGACCGCTGCTGGTTTTGTAGGGTTCCGTAGCCAAATGGCAAAAAACGGAACCCTTATGGATTCGTCATGTCTGTCTGTCTGTCTGTCTGTCTGTCTGTCTGTCCGTCCGTCCGTATGTCACAGCCACTTTTTTCCGAAACTATAAGAACTATACTGTTGAAACTTGGTAAGTAGATGTATTCTGTGAACCGCAGTAAGATTTTCACACAAAAATAGAAAAAAAACAATAAATTTTGGGGTTCCCCATACTTACAACTGAAACTCCAAAAATTTTTTTTCATCAAACCTGTACGTGTGGGGTATCTATAGATAGGTCTTCAAAAATGATATTGAGGTTTCTAATATCATTTTTTTCTGACTTGAATAGTTTGCGCGAGAGACACTTCCAAAGTGGTAAAATGTGTGTCCCCCCCCCTCTAACTTCTAAAATAAGAGAATGATAAAATTAAAAAAATATATATAATGTACATTACCATGTAAACTTCCACCGAAAATTGGTTTGAACGAGATCTAGTAAGTAGTTTTTTTTTAATACGTCATAAATCGAAAACCGCAATTTACCTTTCACAAAGTTACAACGAACTACAAGAACTTTTATATTATGTTACTTGCTGCTACGGAACCCTTCATGGGCGAGTCCGACTCGCACTTGGCCGGTTTTTTTTTTGAAGTACTTATGAGTTGAGAAAATCTGTTGTTTTTTAGTTTCGTCGTGTTTGGATATCGATAACCATCACATCTGTATTTATACAAAGAAAACTGATATTTTATATGAACTGATATTTCATACGTTAACTGCGGTTGATGACCCCAAAAAAAAAACTCTTGAAATCACACTAATATTATAAAGGCGAAAGTTTGTGTGTGTGTGTGTTTATATGTTTGTTACTTCTTCACGCTCAAACGGCTTGACCAATTTTGATAAAATTTTGTATGGAGGTAGCTGATACCTTGGATTAACATATAGGCTACTTTTTATCCCGATATTCCCACGGGATCGACATTTACGCGGGTGAAACCGCGGGGCGCAGCTAGTTAATTTCTATTTTGTTTAATCATGTTTTGATATCGGTCCCAACACGTCTGCGGAGTTTCCACACCATATACCAACCACTAAGTACCATATCGTCATCATCTGCCTAGCCTTTTCCCAACATAGTTGGGGTCGGCTTCCAGTCTAACCGGATGCAGCTGAATACCAGTATTTTACATGGAGCGACTGCCTATCTGACCTCCACAACCCAGTTACTGGGTAATAGGTACTATACCCCTTGGTAAGACTGGTTGTCAGACTTTCGGGCTTCTGACTACCCGTAACGACAGTCAAAGATCTACGAATGACAGCTGGAACCAACAGCCTAACCAAAATATCATACATCAACCATATTATCAACTTACAAAAAGTCCGTTTATCGTTTCCCTGCTTCTCTTTGATTCTAATAAACTTTGCCATTCAAACTCAAAACTTAAAACCTTTTTTACTATCTTGTCTATGCATCCCCATCTGAAAAGACACTAAACTTTTTAAAGCTACCCATTCACAATGCAATAGTAAAAGCACACAATAGTTGTTTTCCAATAAACAATCCGGTCTGATTTACGGGCACAACGAAGCGGGCAGCACTATTCTGTGCGGGCACAGAATGGCAGTACTATTCTGTGCGGGCACTTCGCAGTAAAGCTGCTTGTTTACCACTTTTTATGAGGCTCGAGATTGAGTTTTCGAAGATACGATCGATTCACAGATTTTGTTTTTATTGAAGTCATTGATAAAAACTAAAACTCGACTTCTGAAAAAGATGAAACAAGAAAGTACCTTCCCGTGGTCGCATGCCGCTGTACTAACAATTATAAGCTATGAGCATGCGACCACGGGAAGGTACTTTCTTGTTTCATCCTTTTCAGTTCGGGTTTTAATTTTTAATTGGGTACGTATCAAAATCCCGAATTTTAATAGACCGAATTTTAAAATACCGATAGACGAAATCCCGATAATTAAAACGCCGAATGGTTGTTTGGTCGAAAGTTTTAAATCCCGAAAGTTCATTTGCCCGAAAGTTTAAAATCCCGAAGTTTAAAATCCCGAAGTACAAAATCCCGAAATTGCCACCGTTTCCGAGAAAACACATATTTCCAATTGTAAGAATATAGATGGCACAAAACCAACAATAGAGCCCCTATTTCTGTGTAAAGGGTTTAAAGTAACCTAACCAAACCAAACCTCGGGGTGCCCTTCGCTCGTTCTTGCATCCTAAGTCGACGGAGCCCCGCTTCGCGGGGCCCCTATTTCTGTGTAAAGGGTTTAAAGTAACCTAACCAAACCGAACCTCGGGGTGCCCTTCGCTCGCTCTTGCATCCTACGTCGTCTATTGCGTTCGTTGAGGTATATATGAGTAATCGCGGGAACTGCGTCGCTGCTCTTTGGGATTTCATCCATCGGTATTTCGTCCATCGGTATTTCGTCCATTCGGGATTTCGTCCGTTCGGGATTTCGTCCTTTCGGGCATTTGAACATTGGTATTTTGTGTTTCGATATAACGACTATCGGCATTTAAAACTTTCGGTATTTTGAATTTCGGTGTTTTGGACGTCGGTATTTCAATCATAGGTATTATGAACTTTCGGGATTTTGATACGTACCCTCCACAAGACACCATCCCAAAATATTTATTTTTAAATTTATTACTTTATGTCCTCTAGAGGGCGCCATATTGAATGTAGTGTGACGTCACATAGCCTATAACCAGCGGACGATCAAGATGCTTCCAACGATACCTAATTTGTCCAATTATGACAAGGAGCTTAGAAGTTATGAGGGAACAGATTAACATACATACATACCGGTCAAAATCATAACCCTCCTTTTTGCTTCGCCGTAGTCGGGTAAAAAGATATGCTTATGCAATAAATGTGCTACACGTTCTACAGTAAGCCTATAGAACTTATAGCACAAGATTAAACCAGCAAAATAAATCTTCCCATTGTTCCCCGATCAATATTTCATCAAAACAATACGCAATCAACATTCCACAGCCCGGAATTGCACATAAAACTTCGATCTTAATTAGCTGACTACCCTCTTCCTAATCTTTATGGCATCTCCGGAATTGCATCGCTTCCTCGAGGGGACATGGGTGCCCCTGTTATAATGGGGGAGTATTTACAATGTGAGGTCAAATGTGGGCTGGTCTGTGATTGGGTGCACATAATTACTGCTTCCGACGAAAAGCGGTTTGTTAATTAATTGTTATGTAGACAGCCCTGATATATTATGTAGAATATTTAGGGCTGTTACGTCTTGTCTGGAATGCATCGTCTACCAGATTATAAATTAAGAATCCAACAGTTTTTTTTTTTAAATACCTATCTGTCCCTTAGGTACGTATGACGGAAACATTTTATCTAGAAAGTTCATATAAACAATCTGTTGAATTAAAGTCATTTCGCGGTTATGCATTTATAAGTTAGTAAAATTACGACATTATTTTTACCATTGGGCGGACTATTAAGGCAAATAGCAATCTATACATCTATACAAATAAATAAAATTGGAGTGTCTGTTTGTAATATTAAAATAACCGGTTTTTAATAAATGCATATGGACACGGTACATGTAACAAAATAACATTTTTTACAATTTTTGTCTGTCTGTTTGTTCCAGCTAATCTCTGAAACGGCTGGACCTATTTTGACGGGAATGTCAGCTATCTGCCAGGAGGCAAGACCTGCCTGCTAGGGAGTAACTTGGGCTACTTTTATTTTAGAAAAATAATAAAAAATTAAAACGTTTTCCGTCATGCACGCGAACGAAGTCGCGGGCACAGCTAGTTATTAAATAAAATATGGTAGGTGCACATATTGTTATAACTAAGACAAAAATCAATTCTCATTATTGTTCAACCACAGACAAATGACTCACTAAATAAGTAATTCTTATAATGTACCTATATAACTTTACATGTAGGTAAAAACAACATTATTTTTACATTCAAGCCAACCATAAGATATAGCATGGCTTTATAATCCGTAGGTACGTCGAAACCTTTTCGTAATTATTGTAGCATTATTTTACTTTACAACGCACTAGTAAGGAGCTCCTTGGATTATTGTTCCACTATTTGGTCTCCCTATTATTCAACTTATTCTAATAGTGTTGAATCTGTTCAGGCCCGTTTTTTTAGGTATTTGTGTCATGTCATTGTTATCAGGTATAACTTTACGAATCCCATTCTTCACAAAGAATGGGATTCGTAAAGTTATACCTGATAACAATGACAGGTTGAGGCACTTTAAAATGATTAGCTTAAAAGAAAGACGTAGCCATTCTGACTTCCTAATACTCCATAAAATTATAAACGGTTCCATCGATGCACAATTGGTAAACTATTTTAACTTCAGGTCTAGCCAACGTAGTAAGCGTCATCATCGTATTTTTGAATTGCCTACATCCACCTTAAACACCTCATTTAATAGCCCTCTAACACGTATGGCAAGGCAATATAATGAAAGGTCCAACTTGACAGATTTTCCTATTGATATTTTTTCCATGAGTTTTCCTTCATACAGACGTTCCCAATTTAGACAGTGTGAAGAGTGCACGTCTATGTAGCTTAAATTGATTTGTTTTTGTGGTGTTCTAGCAGATCTACTAGACACACTATTTATTGTTCTCCTTTGTCTCTAATATTTTTGAGTTAGATGTCATGCATACCTGTTATTTGCATGTTTACTGAAATGCTAATTTTAGTTGATATTTCTTTAGAATTGTAAGTGACTGTGCTGTTGGTGTGCTTGTTATTATAAATAAATACATAACACAATTAAATTGTGATATAAGTATTATTAAATCAAAAACACATTCAATTCTCATTCAAAGTAATTATCACATCGACAGTCATCGACCGCAATTATTAGTATAGGTACTGATTCACTAAATCAACGTTGATCACTCTACCTACTACCTACTCTTAAAACGTCGTGCCTGTCCTAAAACAGACATAAATAAGATATTTGTTCAATGAGACATAAGTACGTGATCTTCAAGTATACCTGTGCTAATATTTTGTATAAATATGTGTACGTTGACTAATGATATTGTTGGTTATAGTGGATACGTGTGTCTGTCTGTCCATCTGTGAATCATTTTCATAAACATTGTCTTAAAAACCCTTTGCCTTTTGAGGACATCTAAACGTAACATCTAAGTGTCCTTCGTTTTTTTGTTTTTATTTATTTGTATTGTAAGTTAGTCATTTATTTTAGTATCAAGTAGTAGTAGTTAGTTACTTATTTTGAAGCAATGAATTTGAACTTTATGTTGTTTAAAATGAATATCGTAAATATATGAAATTCCCGGCTCTTTTATTGTGGGTGCGTTCACAGATACAAATCTTACGCACAAGTTACAACAACTTTTTATTTTTGGTGTGAAATAAAACTCATGCATGTACCTTTCATTGTTAAATAGTGTAAGAATTGTCTCATAATATTATGGAAAAATACAGTGTCGTAAAAAACTTTTCTACAAAAAAAAACAACCGACTTCAAAAGAAACACTACAAAGTCTTTAATTTCGGAAGCGGTGTCTTTGGTTCCGCATTTTCGTTTTTTGACACCGACTTCCGAAATTAAAGTTATTTATCACTTGTAGTGTTTTTTTTTTGAAGTCGGTTTTTTTTTTGTTGTAAAAAAGTTTTTACTTTTCACTTTTAAGCGTCGTTTTCCCTCATTATTGCCTTATAAATAGACACTTTTACAACTTTAAATAATTTTATAGATGAATCTCAGCAGGTAAAACCGCGGTGCAGTTTAGTTTCATATAGGTAAGTATATGAATCATATTTTTAGCACGTACTTGTCAATGTTTCAATAAGAATTGTGGTGCGAATATTTATAAGAGAAGATTCTTTTACATGCCTGCCTAGTTGTTTGTGTTGAGGCATATTATGTTAAAGAAAATCTAGGGCTTATTCAATTTGAATATAAATTTTGTTAGGATGAATGTATTTCTCAGTAACAGCCCGGAGTGTTGTGGTTGTCAATGGCAATATAATTCTCGTCTCACATACCGCAGTGTCTCAAGACGAAAGTCTTTGACCAGTGCGTATTGTCAGTGATGACATAAGGCACTGAAATGTGGTCGCTTACAATGGGCCTTATTAGAAGATTAAAAATGAAGGATGAAAATTACTTCCACTTTCTACGATACCGCTTAATGAAACAAGTCGATAGTACATTGTTATAATTAATAAAGTATGAATCACCAAACCACTCGTTTGTTTCAGCAAGACTGGATTTTGTTCTCGTGTGAACTTTTAGCAAACTAATTAAAGCAACAAGAATGTTCGTCATTACGTTACTAATTAAAAAGTTAGGCGGTGCCTAGTAGGTGTCAATTCACGCTGCTTTGTAGACACCGGTCTGCTCTAGAAACATTATTAAAATCATGCCGACATCACGCCTTCAAGTGGATGAGCAGAGTATGTGAGTCATACCTAGCTCCTTGGAAAAAGGCTAGGCAGACGATTATGACTCTCGCCCACAAATTACACTGTTAATTGAGTAGCTGGTAAGGAGGTCCCTCGCTTTCAATAAAGTATAATCAAGTTGCAGTGGAGAGCAGTGGTGGCCCATTAGTAATAGCCCTGACTTACGAGTTGTAGGTCGTGGGTTCGAGCCCAGGCAGACGCTTTACTTTGTGTAAATTATTTCATCACCACTGCTCTCAAAACGGTCAAGGCAAACATCGTGAGGAAACCGGCATCACCTAGAACCAAAAATTCGAAGACATTTTAGACTATACCTAGTATTCAAACTAAAATTACTAGATACCGTCAGAATAAAAAAAAACCGAGTGTGCTTATGACCACACGACTGAAGTGAAACTTCAACGTATTTGGCTATGAGAGGAATAGAGAATGAAAATGTGCGCGCGCACTGCTTTCTCTTGCTTATATCCCCCACTCAACTCCGGTTCGCCTCGCCCGATCACACTTTTCGTAACGCTTACGTCACGCGTTCGCCAGCATACTCCCCAAGTCAAGCGTGCGTAAAGAAGTTTCACTTCAAAATTCGAAGATATGTGACTTCTACCAACCCACACTGGGCCCAACAGTGGTGGATTATTAGCCCACTCTCTCAAGAAGAGAGGAGGTACGTGTCCCAGCAGTGGGAACATTATAGGCTGATTATGTAATCTATAGATTTTCCCCTGCTAGGATACAGGCCTCTCTGTGAGAGAAAGCGGGCCGTAATCCACCACTGGTGGGCCCAGTGTGGGTGGGTAGAAGTCCCGAATCTTCGATTTTTTTGGTTCTGACGGTATCTAGTATGAAGAAAAGGTATAGTCTAAAATCTATATACTAATAATAAAGCTGGATAGTTTGTTGGTTTGAACGCGCTAATCTCTGGAAATACCAGACGGATTTGAGAGATTATTTTTGCTATTGATAGCCCAATTCTCGAGGAAGGCTATAGGCTATTTAACATCACGCTATGTCCCTTAGGAGCCGAGCAAAAAGTCAGAAGGAACGCTTAGCGAAAACGAAGCGATAGCGGAGCAGGTGATCGGGGGAACAAGAAGCGGGCGAAGTCGAGGACAGAAGCTAGTACTCTATAAACCTGTGTATTTACTTCATCCTAAAATCACGCATAAATCATCACAATTAGCGGTGTCGTCACAGGAAGTACAGCCGCTCCCGCAGTGACGACACTCATTGTACGCCCATTGTGTTCTCGGCGAACTTGTGTGAGCTACTGTACCCAATAGCCTTTGTACCGAGATGAAATAACGTTACTATGGCTTTGAGAGCTCCTAATTATAGCATGGAGAACACTATCTGGCTGCAAGCTGTTACTGTGAAAGATAAAGGATGGTAATAAAACTTCTCTAAAAGATCTATGTGAGGAAAGAGACCTTTTGGAATTTGGGGGCACATGAGATATTTTAACTTTATCTATAAGCGGACGAGATATCAGAATTTCCGCTGGCGTTTCGCGCTTCTAGACGGTGATAGTTGCCATCAAGCATGCTGTCCGTTCGCGAATTCAAAGTCACTCAGCGCAGTATGGAGCGGGTACTTTGCTCAAATTTTCTTTGAAAGATTAAATCAGAAATGAAATTATCTGGAAAAGAGCCGGAGTTAGTGATATACTCATAGCTTGCAAAGTAAGCAAGCTGATGTGGCGGGGGGCTGGCCATGTTTGTCGAAGGTTCAACGGCCGGTGGAGCAGACGAGTCCTGGAGTCAAGACCGCGTATCAGCAAGCGTAGTGTGGAACGCCCCCCAGCTAGATGGGCCGACGATCTTAAGAAGGTGGCTGGGACGGACTGGATGCGGAAGGCGGAGGACAGCATGTTGTGGCCCAGCCTGGGAGAGGCCGATGTCCAGCAGTGGACTGCGATAGGATGAGTTGATTGGTTGAGGCTGTCCGTCTGTCTGCCAAACTCATTATAGAGATATGAGGAACAGGGTGTAAAGTTCACTCATACTCTATAGAAAAGGGAGGATCCTCCGATCAGACGGGTATTGTGTCTGGCGGGGAACTTCTCGATGATTCATGTCGGGCCGTTGTATCTATGCTAGGTGCGCGGTAAACTCGGCTTGCGAGATGCAGGATTTGCGTGACGTCAGTATGACGCGTAGGTCGCTAGGCAGATGATGTTTCATCATTATCCGCCTAGCCTTTTCCCAACTTTGTTGGGGTCGGCTTCCAGTCTAACCGGTGCAGCTGAATACCAGTATTTTACATGGAGCGACTGTTTGCCAAACTAGCACATGATAAAATATGTTTCTATGGTCTTTTCATATTGTTGGGTGGCAATTAAGCAGACAGCTCATCTGTTGGTTAGTTAAATTGTCATAGTCACCTATGAATATCTACAAACACTTAGCAGGTGCGCTAAAACTCGAGAGACAAAGCTGAAATGAAGGTATCAGGGGAAGAACAACTTTTGTCACATTTTTAATTTTTTTCAACTGGCAATGCAATCTGAATGGTTATACCTGTCGCTATGTTCTGTCAAAAACAACAGGGCAATAACATCCATAGTCTCCGAGCTATCATGCTTTTAAAATATCGATACGGGAATAAACATACAATGTCCGGACCGTTCAGGAAAAAAAACAACCGTTGTCCGTGGTCGACTGTGACAGCTATACCTACCCCTACCCCTATACCATTATACCTATTACAGTTAAAGTTCCTTGGGTATAAATGACACTATTTTATTAAGATCTTATATTTTAATTAGTAATATCTCAGTTTCTTCATTAGGTGACAAAAGTGGTTCTTCCCCTGATCCCTTCAAATGTGCCCTTAATTACACCGACAAGCTGCGAATCGGTACCTACCTACACAGCAACGCTGCTAAGCGGCTGATTAAGTATGGTAGTAAAACTCTCTCCAGCGAGCTAAGGCTGAAGCCAAACGAGCGTAAATTTTTGAGTTGTGGGTTGCGTAATTTCGGTCGCGTAATTTCTGCTGCATTCGGTTTCATACAAAAGCCCTGTTTCATTCACACGGCGACGCAAAATGAGTGGTCTGCCGACTCACACGCATTATTCGGACTGAATTGAGTTTGCGGGGGGCGAGGGGGCCGACGCGGGCCGAGCAAAGCGTGGAAAAGTAAAGTGTGGAACTGTCCAAGCATCAGTCTTTCACTATTAAGCAGATTTACCCAGCATCTTTTTCTGGCATTATCTACTTCTTCGTCTTCTAAATATGCTTCGTAAATACACAAAATGTTCAACGGTTCCATTGCACGACATAAACATCCGCTATAAACGTTGGGTAGTAACTGAATAAAATGCGCTCGTCTGGCAGTTTTCTGCCAACAGAATTTCTGCCAGGCAGAATTTCTGCAACCGAAATTCTGCGACTCACGACTCACAAAATGACGCTTGTTTGGCCTCACACTAACTCATAAAGAGATCAAAACATCACGCTTGTAATCTCCGAAGCACTAGGTAGAGGTATACCTACAGATGTAATAGGGGGCAAGATTATTGCCATCAACCGTGCACAAATCCGGACGCTGCTACTGAGAAAATCGCTGACAGGAAAACCTAATAACACTTTGCCCGACCTGGGAATCGAGCTCAGCACCCTAATTGCGAAACACATTATCGAACTCAATCTGAATCATTTTGAAGCATATTGCTAATCCATTGCTTCATATGTTCAAATAATGTGTCTGCTCAACAACGTAAAAACGCAATGAACGTTGTTGAACTGTCAAAATGAAACCCATTGCAAATAATAGTGTGTTAAATTACCCCGCAGGACTTCATGCTCTTCAGTAGCGTTTGCCACCACTAGACCGACGAGCCAGCTACCATTATTAACCAAAATAGAACATAATACGCCACTAATTTCTAATTAACAGTATACCTATAATGTATATATTATCTATGTAGCACACACAGCCAGATATAATTAGACCAATGAATAATGCGTCTGTTATCGACACCGTGATAATTAAGCGCTCCAGCGACACATTCAAATTATATTCAGCGCTGTTCTAGCGCGAACTATACAGCACTAAATTTGATTTCAGTTTTAGTCGTATCGTAGAAATTAGTTGTTTGGGAATATACTCGTTGGTGTAGTAGTATTGCTAGTCAGTAGTGGGTAATAATTGGTTCCGGGAAATATAGTGACTTACCAACTGAATTTCGACAAACTGTAATACGACATGATTTTATTTCGACACCATGGAACTCCGACACGTCTTCATTTCGACAATACTTTAGTTCGAAATACCAAACTCAAACTCAAAGCATTTATTTCAATTAAACCATTTACAGGCACGTTTGAATTGTCAAGAAGTCAGTCAGTCAGAAAATATGAAGCTAGTGGCCCATTCCAAAGCGTAGGTACCTATGGAGAAGAACGGGCAAGAAACTCCATGGACACTCTTTTAAATTATATTTTTACATTTAAATATTAGTTAAGTACATCATTTATGTTGAATTTATAATTATATGTGAGAACGATGTAAAAATAAAACGACGTACGCGTTAAAAGCGTCCAGAGTACAGCAAATTGTAAAAAAAACAACAATCCAAAAATAAAATAAGTAGTTAAAACTAAGCCGAGGCAGCTAAGTGATGACCAGTCCCTACTGACAGCGCCCGTTCACGAACATGACGCAAGTATCAGCACCATTCAGCTCAACCATTTTAAAGGGAGCTAAATGATCCAACACACGCCACCGTCAGCGAGACATACCTTAAGTTCGACACTACTGGTCAGCAACGATCACCAGTGAGCAGTGGTGACTTCGAATCCACGCAGGCGCTATACTTTGTGCATTTAATTTCATCACCACTGCTCTCAAAACGGTGAAGGACAACAGTGTGAGGAAACCGGCATGTCCTAGAACCAAAAAAAACCGAGTGTGCTTATGACCACACGACTGAAGTGAAACTTCAAACGTATTTGGCTATGAGAGGAAGAGAGAAAGAAAATGTGCGCGCGCACTGCTTTCTCTTGCTTATATCCCCCACTCAACTCTCGTTCACCTCGCCCGATGACACTTTTCGTAACGCTTATGTCACGCGTTCACTTTGAAGTTTCACTTCAAAAATTTTAATGTGACATCCACCAACCCGCACTGGGCCCGCGTGGTGGATTATGGCCCACTCCCTCTCACAGAGAGGAGGCCTGTTTCCCAGAGACTGATTATGCTAACCATCATCATCATTCTTCTGCCCTTAATTCAATTTATTTGTGGTCGACGCAACATGTCTTTTCTTCCATACCTACTTCTCTATTAGTTCTCTCTTTCCTGTTAGAGGTTGGCTAAGAAATAACAGCAGCACGGGTCAATCGATCAGGTTACAAGGACGTTTACTGCGGTTGGTCCGTGGATGGGTGGCCATCTTTACCTACATATGAGAGCCTTCATGCTTCGGAAAGTACGTTAAGATTTTGGTCCCGGCTGTCATTCGTAGATCTTTGACAGTCGTTACGGGTCGTCAGAAGCTTGAAAGACAACCAGTCTTACCAAAGGGTATCGTATCACCCAATAACTGAGATGTGGAGGTCAGATAGGCAGGCGCTCTATGTAAAATACTGGTATTCGCTGCATCAGCGGAGCAATTGCGTAACACATTATCAATCGGAATCGGTTTCATTTTGGCAGTTCAACAACATTCATTGCGCTATTTACGTGTTGAGCAGACAAATTTTTTGAACTTATGAAGCAATGGATTAGTAATTTGCTTCAAAATGATTCAGATTCCGAGAGATAGTGTGTTACGCAATTATGGTGCCGGTTTGACTGGAAGCCGACCCCAACATGGTTGGGACAGGCAGATGATGACTTCTCTATTAGTCGTCATTTTGTTAAACATCAGCTTTCTAACCGTATCATCATTAACATGGTCCATCCATCGTTTCTTTGGTCTTACCCTACCCACCTCCCTACACATTTATACTGAAAACTTTCCTCACGACATTTTCCTCATTCCTCCGTATCACATGCCCATACCATGGCAACCGATTTCCACACAACTTTTCAGTTACGGGTACCAATGTCAGACTTCCTCTTATGTAAGTCAAAGTACCATCATAAATATCTAGCTATTTCTGCCTCTAAGGCCAAGTGGGCACCACAAATCACTAACCACATTTAACGTTAAACGTATATAAATTATAGTTCTGTTTCTGCCAATCGTTTGAAGATGATAGAGACAGAATGATATTTAAACGTGGTTAGCGGTTAACGCATAGTGATTTCTGGTGTAAGTGGGCTTAAGTGTCATTGCTGTGTTCTCCAATGGGTGTGTCGGTTGGTGAAGTTACAAGCACATACGAATTTGGAACTTTGTGTTTGAACTTGTTTTTTTTTTATTTCTCTTGGTGGAGTAGACGAACTAGTCGGGGATCGAGGAGGGGGGGTGGAGGGGGGGTTCAGGGGTTAGGCCGGAATAAATCTGTGTTTATAGTGATGGCGATAACTTTATTATTTCATTTCTTTTTGACAGTATTAAAAAAAAAAAAAACAAAAAAACCGTCTGTGTTGAATTAATTTTTCGTTCTAAAGCTGAGTTGATCGATTTATTGAAGAAACAAGGGACGTTTAACACTCATAAATTACATACTATAAATATATTATTTTTTCTTTTGATGACTGAAAATAGATAGAATTAGCACATGTGATGGACTTAGTTTCCTGCATAGACAGGTGTTACCACCATTTGACGTGAACTACCAACTATATTGGTCCATATTGCTGTGTCCGTTCATTGCTCTGTTGCTCGCACAAAGGAATATTAAAAGCATAAATTCTCGCGGCTTTTTTCCAATTTTTGGATATCGCATATCGCTATCACTTTGGGCCGCTAAAATGTTGCCTTTCATGATTTTTGAGTAGATAATATATTGAATCTGACTTTTTCAATAATTGTCCAGTTGATTTTGCAAGTAAGTAATATTGCCATGTTTATTCATTCAGGGCCGTAGAACCAATGACCTTTGGGGTAGACGTATTCTTGAGTGGAAACGTAAGGTGGGATGCCCTCAGGCTAGGTAGAGAGACGGTCTTCGCAGAGTGCCTGGTAGCAGCTGGATGAGAGTTGTGGAGAATCAAGCTAAATGGCGTGTTATTGGTGAGGCCTATGTCCAACAGTGGACTGCTGTAGGCTGGTGATAACTCGGTCAAGGAAATATTTTTGAAGTGAAACTTCTTTACGCACGCTTGACTTGGGGAGTAAACTGGCGAACGCGTGACGTAAGCGTTACGAAAAGTGTGATCGAGCGAGGCAAACGGGAGTTGAGTGGGGGATATAAGCAAGAGAAAGCAGTGCGCGCGCACATTTTCTTTCTCTCTTCCTCTCATAGCTAAATACGTTCGAAGTTTCACTTCAGTCGTGAAGCACACTCTGTTTTTTTTTAATGTTAATATCCTTATTTATCACAAATTATCTGTGGTTGACGTAACATGTGTTCTTCTTCCATACTTATCTACTAGTCATCGTCTTATTTTGCCAGTTAGCTGACGTTCGCACGGAGAAAATTTATCGCGGCGGGATTTTATCGCACATTGGATTTTCAACGCGTTGCCTACCGCCGAGAGTTGAAACTCCAACAGCGTGATTTTTTGATACGCTGGGATTCGAATACTTTGTTGGATTCTCAATTCTCGGCTCAACACCGAGGGTTGAAACTCCAGCGCGCAAAATCCCGCTGCGAACGTCACCTTAGGGAAACCAATTACCTAAATGTACAAAAAATATCCCGATTCAGTACTTACCTACCGATTAAACCATCAAGGATAAGAGGTAGAGTAATTAATTTATGTTAAATAGGCTAACCTATTTAATATATTAATTACTAGCAGCGCCCCGCGGTTTCACCCGTGTAAGTTTCGGTCCCGTGGGAATATCGGGATAAAAACTATCCTATGTCCTTTCCTGAGACTGAAACTATCTCTATAGCAAATTTCATCAAAATCGGTTCAGCGGTTTAGGCGTGAAAAAACACACACAGACAGACAGAGTTACTTTCAAATTTATAATATTAGTATGAATTATAGTGAAGGAGCTTATCAAAGTGACACAAAATTTTGCTTCTATTGTAAAGTTTATTTTAAAACAAACTGTAGACGCTTGTAATGTTGAAACCGCGTCATTATCGTAGTCATTACGACAAAAACCATTAAATAATAATTTCTCAATTATATTCAATAATTGGCACCGTGGCAGAGCCACAAGGCAACACGTAACAGAAGGGCAACTCTTAAAAGCACATGAAAATGAAATTATTCTTTTTTTTCTTAGCCAACACTGTCGCACTTCTGAACAAAGGCCTCCCCCAAATTTTTCCAGGCTTCCTTTTCTAGGGCCTGGAAATGGTTCTATGCACAGATATATAGACCTAGAAAACGCAAGTATCACGAACTGTATGAAAACTAAGCGTGCCATTTTTTGACTACCTACTATGACGTCACAAGCTCGCGCTCTCGCTCACGCTCACCCAGCCAGCAGTCCATAGGACTGAGCGCGAAAGTGGCGGTTTACGATTTTGGAACGTAAACTGGTGCGATTTTTGGCACGCGAAGTAATTGCTCTTGCGTTATCTAGGTGTATCTATATCTGTGGTTTTATGCTAGGAAAAACAGTTTTTTAATCAAAACGTCAACGGCAGCAACATCAGCACCCTAATTGCGTAACACACTATCAATCGGAATCAGAATCATTTCGAAGCCAATTGCTAATCGATTGCTTCATATGTTCGAAAAATTTGTCAGCTCAACACGTAAATAACGCAATGAATGTTGTTGAACTGTCAAAATGAAACCGATTCCGATTGATAATGTGTTACGCAATTACCCCGCAGTATTTTATTTTCCCTTATCCTCTTACATACACGTGTCTACATGTTATCTTTTTATCCACTTTCCTATCGCAGGTATGCTGGAAGAGATTACTTTAAAAACAAGCATCACCTTTGTATGTATTTTTCTATTCTTTTCCTCTTGTCTGTTTATACTCGTGTGTAGATAAATGGTTAAATGAATTAACAAATACATCACAGACTATGAATAAAATCTGCCGAATACTTTGCTATTTTCTCAAATAAGGAAAAAGCTACGAGGTAATTGCGTAACACATTATCAGTAGGAATGACTTTCATTTTGACGGTACAACAACATTCATTGCGTTATTTTCGCTGTTGAGCAGACACATTTTTCGAACATATGAAGCAATGGATTAGCAATATCCTTCAATATGATTCGGATTGTGATTGATGGTGTGTTCCGCAATTTGGGTACTGTTTCGAGAATATAGGTACCAGTTAAGTTAAAGGCACAGGCGACTTCATTAATTTGCTACCTACTTAATTTTACCTCAAAATTTACGCTGTATTCGACGCCGCAAAAGGGGATTAGTTTCATTTGAAAAATTTTTTTTGATGCCCCTGCATTTAACTATCGTCTTGTAGGATAGAACTTCTGTATCTATCTTGTAATGGTCGAATACCTACATAATAATAACTGTTATAAACTTTACTGGCACACTGCCCAGTTTTTACACAAACTATCGAGATACTTGTAGGTACTTATGTTAGATAGGGAAGTTTTTCCTCATTGTCACATGAAAGAAAGGGGGTGAGAACAATGCTGTTGTTTGGCTCATGGGGAAATTAATTTTCCTTTAACTTTATAATAAAATGACCCTGAAGTCGTCAACGGGTTGTGTTGCCAGTCCAAGCAAAGATTAATTTCGTTTCCAAGGAAGAAACACTTTAATTTATTAAAGTACTCATTGCACACCAAATAAAAGAAAGCATTATATTAAACTAGCTGCGCCCCGCGGTTTTACCCGCAGAAGTTTCGATCCTGTGGAAATATCGGGATAAAAAAGTAGCCTATATGTTAATCTAGGGTGTCAGCTACCTCCATACAAAATTTTATCAAAATTGGTTTAGCCGTTTGAGTGTGAAGAAGTAACAAACATATAAACACACACACACACACACTCACAAACTTTCGCCTTTATATTATTAGTGTGATAGTGTGATTAGGTAGTCAGAAGCGCGGAAGTCTGACAACAAGTCAACAAAGGGGTATCGTGTTACCCAGTAACTGGGTTGTAGAGGTCAAACAGGCAGTAACCCCATGTAAAATAGTGGTATTCAGCTGCATCCGCGATCTAGTTTAGAAAATGCTAGCGATAGGTGCTAATAAATGAAACTTAAAAATAGGTGCAAAGGATGGGCGTGCTTAGTTACGCATATTATGTATGCTGCCCAGAAAACAACAAGTTTCTGTCACTAGACTCATTGTAGGTTTTTCTAATTTCCAGATAAGAGTGTTTGTCTATATTCTTATCTAGTATTTAGGCCAGAAAAGAGGTTTAACTCAGTCATCAACTGGTGTAAAGGAAATGAACTATTAAACGAGATAACGCTGTGTATGTAAACATTCACAGTCATTTTGGAACGTTATTTTTTCATTATTTATGTATACCTACTTATATTTGCACCTTCCCAGGCAGACACTTTATTTTGTGTGTTTAAATTCATCATCACTTCTCTCAAAACGGTGAAGGAAAACATCTTGGGGAAACCGGCATGTTCTAGAACCAAAAATTACCAACCCGCACGGGGCCCGCGTGGTGAACTATGGTCCACTCTCTCTCACAGAGAGGAGGCCTGTGTCCCAGCATTGGGAACATTATAGGCTGATTATGCTTATGCTATATTTTCACCTGTAAGTACGTGTTTGGTTGTTGTTATCTTAATCTACCAGTCATAACAACTAACATGAGATTTTCTAGTTTACATTATATTATATTCAATGTTTTTTTGTTTGTTTATTTACCTGGTAGAAAACGCGATACGTTTATTTATTTATTCATTACAGTTTGATAATACTCGTACTTAAAGCGTCGATTATAATAATCAAGATATCAAAAGCGGCATTTTATCGCCTCGCAGTTCACGCATCGGAGCGCGACGTCAACTGCACGTAGTTTGTAACGTTAGGCTCCCTGCACACGGTGCATAATGCACATAACATTGTGTTGGACATTACCTTCATTGTTTTTATTAAATAGTGGCCTGAAAACTGTAGTCAATTATACAGGGTGTTACGGAAGGGGGAATATCAATACAAACGGGTTGAAGAGTGTATCTGGTCTAGAATCTCCGTGCAAAATTTCAGCTCAAAAGCATTAACTTTGAAAATGCTTAATATTTTTTTATTTCGACATCACGGCGTTGCAATGGCGCGCGGCAGCGTGATGTGCGTGTACTAGGCGCACAGACACACTACAGATAATGGATAATGACCCTCGTAGTGCGGTGACACGTTTGTTATGATTTCAATTTAATAAACTATCGAAATGAAAAAATATTAAGCATTTTCAAAGTTAATGCTTTTGAGCTGAAATTTTGTACAGAGATTCTATACCAGACACACTCTTCAACCCGTTTGTATTGATATACCCTTTCCGTAACAACCTGTATAAACACGAACTAGCCTGCGACTTCTTTCGTGTGTGAAACATAAAATATTTCGGCACTCGGCAATAGTGCAGCTGTATCAGTAAAAGTTTTATTACAATCGGATCAGTACTTCCAGAGGTTAATCGTTACAAACATCAACAAATAATGTTATCTATACTAATAAATCAATATTTATTCTAATAATAAAGCCGCTAAACGTGCTAATCTTTGAACTACCAGTTGGATTTGGTATTTTGCATTTGATAGATTCTTGAGAGACGCTATTGGCTATTTAACATCACGCCAATTCTCTTAGGAGCCGACCAAAAAGTAAAACTAAAACAGAACGCTAAGCGAAAATGAAGTAAAAGCAGCATACGATACGATGCGATGGGGAAGGTTGAATTTCACGCGGACAAAATCATGGGCAGAAGCTAGTCTATTTATAATAATATATGTATAATGTATACTAATAATATATACATATGTATGTATATATGTATTTTCACTTCTCATGCTCTAAAAGTTCGTCTTTATGTTGTGCTTAGGCGACATAAAATCGCTTTTTATGTTCTAGTGCATAAAGTAATTTTTTTTTCTGAGACTAAGGTAATCAGGCCCAACAGCCACACGCACAATAAAACTTCGCAGATTAAATTCGTGATTTATTTCATCTTCTTTAATTTATACCACTTCCGTGTTTTCTATCGTTAATTTAATAAAATCAGGTAAAATAGTTGTCATTTATTATTTAAAAACGCAAAGAAACGTTTTTATGACTTGGCAGTATGAAGTACCCAAGTCGAATGACAAATGTAAAAATTAAAAAAAAAAAACTTAAAAAGTTTCGTGACGGTATTATCTGTGGTGGCGGGAATTAGCTATGCTTTGCAACATTTTTGATTAATTATGTACTGTATACTTTATGCCTGTTTCATTTTCTCGCAATCGAAGTGAAAAGCAGAGTGTATAACTCAGGCATAAACGAGCCATTTTACCCCTCGACTAAACTATCCACCCTCGCCTGCGGCTCGCGTGGATATAAACGTCTCGGAGTAAAATAGCTTCTTTTATGCCTTAGTTGTACAATCTACTATTATTATTATATCTATTCTTATATCTTAGTTATAAATATTTTCTTATCTTTTCTTTCTGTTATTGCACCTACTGTGTATTGTCTCTGTATCACCCTAAGGTAGACTGGTAGAAAATGCCTAAGGCATTAAGTCCGCCTTTGTACAGTTTTTACTTGTGCATAAAGTTTTAATAAATAAATAAATAAAATATCAGTTTAGATTTAGATTACAACTTTATGATAGTCTTTATCTTTAGAATGAGCACTGTTTTTTCGTAACTTCTTTAGCGGCGTTGCATACTTTTAGTAATAGGTAAAAAATGTTAAACTCGCGTCAGGACACGTGACCGTCAGGAGAGATTTCCCCCCCCCCCTCTCTTTCTACGGCGGCGCCAACACCAATGTGAAGTGACACACGGACACAATGGATGGATGGATGGATGGATGGTGATGGAAGTGGAAGTGGAAATGGAAGTGGAAGTCGAAGTGGAAGCCGAAGTGGAAGTGGAAGTCGAAGTGGAAGTCGAAGTCGAAGTGGAAGTCGAAGTGGAAGTGGAAGTCGAAGTGGAAGTGGAAGTGGAAGTCGAAGTGGAAGTCGAAGTGGAAGTCGAAGTGGAAGTCGAAGTGGAAGTGGAAGTCGAAGTGGAAGTCGAAGTGGAAGTCGAAGTGGAAGTCGAAGTGGAAGTCGAAGTGGAAGTCGAAGTGGAAGTCGAAGTGGAAGTCGAAGTGGAAGTCGAAGTGGAAGTCGAAGTGGAAGTGGAAGTGGATGGATGGATTGATGGACAGCTGATGGCTCGACCGTCTGTGTAGTAGCCACACTGCTGTGTATTCGTAAAATTCGTGTATTTATAAAGTGTTTAAAATATGGAAATTGAACAAAGTACATCTACACACATCAAAAGTGTCTAGGGATCAAGCATTTTTATGCGGATTTCTTGAGATTGAAATGTGGCTTTGTAATAAATTTATGATTTTATAAATTTATATGGATCCTTTTTGGTGCATTTCATAATTTGAATCAGGAACTGTGAATCAAATTCGAGTAAAAGATGAAAATCAGCTGTCAATATTTTCCCTATAAAAACATACAACGCATTGAAGACATTATTAGTGTTACTGTTTCCCTACTACTGATTAAAACCAACGTTATTATGGAGCGGCGACGTCATTTAAGCAGGGAAGAAATGCTCAGAGCCGTGGGAATGATAGAAGCTGGTTCCCGGCAACGTACTGTGGCTTTAGCTCTGAATACAAGTCAGAGTGTTATCAGTCGACTTTGGACACGTTACCGAAGCACTGGTACCGTGGCTGAGCGCCATGGAGGACGGTATCGCTGCACCACACGGAGACAAGACCGATACATTCAAATCTTAACTCGAAGAGCTCCAACAATAACCGCCATGATGTTAGCCGTGAGGCTTCATCACTCTTCAGGGAACTTAATTAGCGACCAAACAGTCAGAAACCGCTTGCATGAAGTGAACCTTCATTCCCGAAGACCGCTACGGGTACCACCTATAGCAATGCACAATCGTAGGATTCGATATCAATGGGCTCTTGAACACAGAAATTGGGCAGAAGAACAATGGCGTTTCGTGTGCTTTTCTGATGAGTCTCGTTTTGGTATGAGACCGGATACAAGACGTATACGACACTGGAGAACCCCTGGACGCCAACAGCGATTAAAATCCTGCCAGGAAGTCCATCCTTATAGTGGTGGAACCATCATGGTATGGGCGGGTATTTGGATCGGCGGAAGAACTGAGTTGATTTGGATCAGAGGCAACCTCAACGCTCAAATTTATGCTGAGACGATTGTATCAGACGTCATCGTTCCTCTACAAGTGCAAATCGGTCCCTTATTTCAGTTAATGCATGATAATGCACGACCGCACACCGCAAGAGTTGTAAGACAGACTCTCGCCGCAGCTAACATCAATGTCCTGCCCTGGCCTGCTCAGTCGCCAGACTTGAACCCGATTGAGCATGCATGGGATATGCTACAGAGAAGAGCTCTGCCGAATATGGAGGGTATCCAGTCGCAAGAAGACCTTTTTTTGTTGTTGCAACGAACATGGGCGGCCATTCCACAGCGTGATTTGGATGAACTCATTTTGAGTATGCCAAACCGATGTTCTTGTGTTGTTAGTGTTCGCGGTAGAAACACGGATTATTAATTGTTTAAGTTACCCAATAAAATTTTAAAGAAAACTGTTATTTCAGTCTTTTTTTCGAACTTTTGTGTTAGTGGTTCAAATGTCAAAAATCCCTTTATTAGGAAAATGGCAAATTTCTTTATTAATGCAAAGGTGACTTGGTTTATCGTTACTGTGACAAACGAAAACACTTTATTTGATGAATCCTTAAAGAAAATTTTAATTAATATCAATCAGGAGAAAAGTTATTGCAAAAATATATGTTGATCCCTCCCAAGTAGCAAACAATTGTCTTAAAAAGGTATTGTAGATATCTTGAAGACAAGTAGACTAATTCCAGCTGTTGTCTTGGCTAAAACTATTATGTCCCTCAAGATATCTTCTAGATACACTCCAAGAAACAGTTAAGTAAAAGTGGGCACAGTATTTAAGAACTTGTTAAGAAAGAGTTAATACTACTGTTTAGATAAACTTTAACCCTACTTAAGAGAGTATGGTTTTGCAGAACTCTTAAACACTGTCTTCAAGATATCTTGTAGGTTGACTTAAGATAAAGAAATAGACTTAAAGATATCTACAATACCTAATTAAAACTATCAATTTTGAAGTGCAGATATTCCATCTTGTCTTAGTGAAGTATAAATAAATACTTATTTTGCTTTAAAGTGCTTTAAGTAATATTATTTTAGAAAACATGGTGAACTTTTAAAGTATTTTAAGACTTACGAAAATGGCGGTTTAACAACATTTTTTATGTCTAGAAAAGGCTTTCTTATGTCGTTGAATGCATTGGAAATTTAAAACGCATGATGATTTCTCGTGTAAAATCTATAGATAGTGCTATAGAACAGACGGGCTTTTAAAATACTAGAAAACAAACAAAAATATGTGGTATAATAATATTGCAAATTAAAAATTTTGTGCCATTTAGTGCAGAGTACTACATTTTTTATAAATGTGTAAGTTATTAATGTAGTTAGAATGACTATGACAAAAATGTAAGTTCAATTTACTCTGGTTTTTGATGACGTATTGTTGGAAAATGTTTAATATTTTTTTCACTTGTAGTGCAAAATGGCGTTAAATCTTATTTTTCTTAACGAAGTAAGATTTTAGACAATAATGATTTTGTAAGGCTAGTTCAGACAAAGTTAAGACAAGTTACACTTGAAGTAGTGCTAGTTAAGAGATATTATACTTAACCTTTACTAAAAACAGTATTGGTGAAGTACTATTTAATTTGTTTGGTATTAAGTGATTCTATAGTTTGATTTAGTTAAAACAAGATTACGTCTTAATGTTTTCTTAACTTGTCATTTATTGTTATTGTGTGGTTCTTGTTTATTTTGTGGTGGAAACAGGTTTATGTAAGATAGTCGAAAGAATATGATTAAATTAATATAGGTAGGTACCTCCTAATGTTTGAATTCGACGAAGCATAACAGAACACAAGGATTCAAATTCAGTGCTATAAGTAGCTTACTAATTGATATGTCGCAGGGAAATGAGGATATCAGGGATATCACGAAATCCCGGTAGATGTCGAATATTCTTGTTTATTACGTCTTTTTACTAAAAGTATGTAGTGATATGACAAAATACTAATATAAAATCAGAGATATGTCATTTCACTAAACTAAATGTAGTGAAATGAAGAATACTGTTGATGAATCAAGTAATAAAACAAAATTACAAATTAACTGGTGCATTTTTATTAGAAAATAAAGTTTTAATCAACTAAACAATAATCTGACAATGATATCAGGTATTATACCTTTTTCTATTACCTATGTGGATTCGTTCATTAGGTATAAAAATATAAATGTAAATAATAAAAAAAAATGACTTGCGAGGCTCAACAATTAAGACAACGACTCACTCCTGATGGAAAATGGAAAATCTTGTTATTTATTTAAACAAAGCAGTGATTTGTGGCACCTTGAATTACACAAAACATTTAGCTTCTTGCAAATACATCTTTTGGTTTTGCACTGGAACTTTGATATTTCACAATTACGTTGTAGAAGTACAAATGTAGAAATTCTTCCAGCTAATGCATGGCTCGATTTTTATTCGGCAGTATCCGCTTTTCTAACATTTTACTAGATTTAGTTTAGTGAAACGACATATCACTGACGATAAATTGGTATTTTGTCACATTTATTTATTAAAACTTTATGCACAAGTAAAAACTGTACAAAGGCGGACTTAACGCCTTAGGCATTTTCTATACCAGTCTACACAGTCAGTCAGTCAGTATATCACTAGATACTTTTAGTAAGAAGACGTAATAAACAAGAATATTCGACATCTACCGGGATTTCGTGATATCCTCATTTCCCTGCGACAGATATATTGTTTAAATAACTTAAACTATCCAATTCCAATTTTCTTAGAAGCCACCCAAACTCAGGAAATAACTTCTGTTCTGCTTATTTGATAATCTCGACTCGGCACATTGGTTAAGTTTAATTTTTTATATTTTACTAGCTTCAGCCCGCGACTTCGTTTGCGTGAAACTTCTTGTTTCCCCCCAAAGCCACCCCGTCGTATCGCATCACCCGCCCGCGCTATCACTTAACGTTCTTTTTGGCTTTGTTTCTTTTTGCCCGGCTCCTAAGGGTCATAGCGTGCCTTCCTCAAGAATTGGGCTATCAAATGCAAGAATAATTTTTCAAATCCGACTGGTAGGTAGTTCCAGAGATTACCCCCTACATACAAACTTACAAACAAATTTTACCTCTTTATAATATTAGTATAGATAACACGCCGATGAAAGCTAACAAATCTTTTTAATTTTTCCACTTTATCCATATTTTGGTTCTGTTTGAAGAGAACGTCCCGTTAAATGTATTTTTACACTAAACTTACTAATTTTAGTCAAAAAGGAATAAAAATATACTCAGGAAAATCAGTTTCTAGAAATTGGAATTACAATTATCTTAATTTTATCTACAAAATCAATTTCTTCTTTGTTTGTCTAAAAAAGTACTTCAGTTATTCAATTGCGTTTTAAGTGAGCTTTCAAATATTCTGAGTATAGTAAAAAAATATTTTTAGTATTAACTGTAGGCATACTTAATACAAACTAGTTTTGAGAATACTTAACTTGGTTTTTGGTATTCCTAATTTACTTAAGTAGCGGTTGTTTAAAACGATTTAGTATTAAAGAAAGAAAAGGCTTAACGAAATCCTTTTTGATTTAGCTAAATCCAACTTTAGATAAAGTATAGACATGTAAGATTTAATCACTATTCTTGTTTGCTACTTGGGCTAGACACTTTTGATGTGTGTATTAATGAAAAAAGTGACGCAAAAATAGTGAAAAAAATGAGTTATATTAATTAAATTAATAATTGATTTATTTCAAAGTTAATATTCAAGTTTTCACTTCTGCCGGCACTCCTGGAGTGCAACCCGTCTTTTTTTTTCAATTTTTTATGATTTAGTAACGGAACATTGCAGTTGCTTGAAATACTTATCTATTCATAAGTCTTTTTCACTCTGCAGTCGTCAACTTGATAGTTTTTTTTTTTTTTTTCTATGAAACCATAAGAAAAACAAAGAACAAATTTAGTTTAAAATTAGTTACGAATTCTTAAAATAATTCTCACGCAAGTCACGTTAATACCAAGAGTACTTAAGCAACAACGCCAAACACCAATTTTAATAATATCTATACAAATTGCTACGACCCAGTTCGTTTGACCGACTTCTTAAACTCGTCCCAAAGGACCAAGTTTTTAGCCAACTTTTATCAATTATATAAGAAGAAAATTCGGTTATAAAACACATTATAGACTTACAAATGCGTTAAAATTTTCTTTTTTTTTTAATTTATTGATGTTGTTATTATTAATTCGACACCTGTCATGAAGCTATTGTAAAATAAACATGTAGGACTGCTGAAAATCCTTTTTCCTTGTAATTTTATAAACAGACCCAACAACAACATTCAACAACAACATCAACCAACAACATCGACCAACAACAATATTATTATTTAAAGATTTAAAGAACTTGTTTATTTTGATTAAGACCATTCAATGGTCCTTCACGTCGAATTCACCATTTAATACTTACAGTAAAATAAAAATTACCTATAGAAAGTCTTTATACCAAAAAAATATCCGAATGAAACTGGAGAAAGTCATTACCTAGTAATTGAGAAAAAAATGTTGAAAATGTTGAAGAATATTCAGATTAACACAATTATCTGTCTCTCGGAATAACGTCGAGCACTTCATTAGCAAAAATATGCTTTGAAGTCGCAATATTAATATTTTGTTCCATCAAAAAACGTTAATTTGAAAAAGAATCTGTATTTTGTTTCATGAACTCTTTTAAAAGAGAATTCCGTGAATATACTGAGATTTAAGTCGACGTATTCAACGTTTTTAATGGATTTTTTTATGAGAAACAGATTGTTTTCGTAAAACATAAAAATGAATAAGTTTAGTTGCATAATCAGCCTATGACGTTCCCACTGCTGGGACACAGGCCTCCTCTCTGTGAGGTAGTGGGCCGTAATCCATCACGCGGGCCCAGTGCGAGTTTGCAGATGTCGCATATCTTCGAATTTTTGGTTCGACATGCCGGTTTCCTCACGATGTTTTCTTTCAAGCTTAGGTGCCAAGAATATTTTCTCGAGGCGATCTCCATTACTATAGGATTCCATAAACTTTATTTTGATAGCTCTAATCGTTAACTAAAATGTTACGGGATTACGATCGTATCTTTTTATAAGACTATTGGGATTCGATTTTCTTGTTTTCCGCCATTAACGTTTTCTATGTCCGCATTATCTAACCGCTTTCGTTTAAGAGCCATCTCTTATGTGAAGCACATTTTACTTTGTGAAAAAACGGAAATTAGATGACGCTTATACTTTTGATATTTAGGAGTCATGTTATAGTTATTTCAAAACTTAGGGATTGTGCTGCCATCTATAATAACTATGTGTAGCTATATGTTTAAAATATGTAAATTACTACAGTGTAACGTTTTTTTTTTCAATTTTCTTTCTTCTTTTATCCATCTGTGATTGTATAGATAGTTACATAATATAAGCTAACATAAAAACTATAATAATATGTACAATTATATGAAAAAATAAACAAAATAGTCATCGGGCATTAAAGAATTCGTCCGCATCGCTGTTAACAGGAACAGTGCCCAAAAGGCTGCCACGTTGTATGGAAATGCTAATTCTTTGGCCAAGAAATAGGCCAGCAACAAGGGAATAGCTATACTTTTATATGATTATATTATAATATGATAATAATTATATTCACGTGTAAAATTGTTTGTGCAAACCTACTTGTAAAATTAAAATCATTTATCTTAACATAAAACAGTATTTTTAATAAATTAACCTTTTGAACGCCATTGTCACATATATGTGACAAACGAAATCTTACCCTGAACGCCAACGTCACAAATATATGACAAAATACACGTCGTACGGGTCGCACCATATTATGAAAATAAACAATTTAATCATTACTTTTGTGTGTTTTTATTTATATAATTTAAAAGTTTAAGCTTCTGTCTATATTGTATTGCATGAAACTAATATAAATAAACTACCAATATCGAGAAATTTGTTGTTTTAAGTGTGTGTGTGTGTTGTTTTGTTAAAGTAGCCTGGCGTCAGGGGTACGGCGATAAGTTTATACTCTGGCGTCCAAAAGATTAAACCAACATAAATATTAATGTTGGATCGTCTACTCCGGCACTAACATCTGCCATCAGTTTGGCAGTCATCGGGCCAACGTGGGCATCCAACTTTATGCGCACGTAAAACTCACTGCAGTTAAACCTCCATGGTTTAGAAAAGCGTGCATTAAAAACTTTTCAGTTTTATTTTTTAGTAACGTTTTCGTGTGAGTGGACGTTTCACGGACACGTTGCGATTCGGGTTATAACTACCTACCGAGTTTTGTTTTAACTTCGTTCAATAGAACTTTTTATTTTTAAAAGGATTTTATTTTTTATAGTCGCAGCGTATAGTTTTTTCCTGTAATTGGATTAGCTTTGCTAGAATGGAATAAATTACCTCTTTTATATCGTGTATGTTAAAAGAGTTGATTAAAATATTTTTTATGGGGCTTTTTATATATCAAATTCAGTTTGTAGGCTTTTATACTAGCCCGGGTCGACGGCGCATTGTGTTCCCGCGCCTCAAAGAGATGTCAGCAAAAAGAAAGGGGCCTGCCAGGGCCGAAGCCTGCCGGGGGTGCGGGATTGTCCGAAAGGGTTACCGCTACCACCCCGGAGCATAAAGGGCTAAGGAAGGAACATGGATGGGTTTTAGTCAGTAAGAGTCTAATACTCCCTTCCGCTCCGCCCAGAGCGGGAGGGGTCATTTAAACATTTCCCATCCATAAAAAAGTAGCTTTCGCATTTATGGTATTGCCCAATAAGGCACAATTATAAAGTCCCTATAATTTTCATACACAAACAAACGAATCACGCACTACTATTAAATCCGAAACAAAATTCAAGCGTGCCCAATTTAGACAAACATGGGGTACATTTCAAATAGATCCAATTACTAACAAAGAGATAAAGTTTATAACTACTTCGCCCTCTGCTTACCCTTCACAATATACTTGATGCAAATTGTATCTCATTGAGATCTGTATCGCAAAATCCATAGACAAAAGCTCTGTTCCAAATTTACTTACTTTATTGTTCAATTTCCATAGATTATAGCTAATTTTCTTTCCCCTAACTCAAAGGGGCTTTAATTAGGGATGGGACAAGATGAGTAGTTACTATTGAAGTTACATTTTCAAAATAATTATACAGTATTTCTCATCCAAACTAATATTATAAATTCGAAAGTAACTCTGTCTGTCTGTATGTTACCTTTCACGCCTAAACCGCTGAACCGATTTAGATGAAATTTGGTATAGAGATAGTTTCGAGTCCCATGAAAGGACATAGGATAGTTTTTATCCCGATATTCCCACGGGATCGAAACTTATGCGGGTGAAACCGCGAACGCTGCTAGTGCTTTATAATTGACTAGCTTCTGCCCTTGACTTCATCCGCGTATAACTTCTTATTTCCCTGACCCACCCCACCGCATCCCATGACCTGCCTGCGGTGTCACTTAGTCTTCACTCAGCTCCTAGCGGGATGCTAAATAAGCCTTCATCAAGAACTGGACCTTCAAATGAAGAAGAAGAAAGAAGTTGTTGTTGTTTGTTGTTAATGTTGTAGTTGTTGTTAGAATTTGTACTTTTGTGTGGTGTGCTGTCTTTTGTGTGCGCCAAATAAATGGTTTATCTATCTATCTAGAGTCTGGCAAACGAAAGTAGAGACTGAAAAAGCGCGGCAAATTTAAAAAAATATCAGTAAAGCAACCCTAAAATTAGTATGACATACCTGGAATAACCTAATTTGATACTTTATAATACTTTGTTTTGATGAAAAACGGTATTATTTGTACACTACTGTTTGACTTAGAGACTTTTGAGCTAGAAAAATGCTCAACAAGATCAAGAAAAAAAAAAAAACAACAACAACAACAACAACAAATAAACAAAAACAAAACATTGCCATATAAAAAGTCTGCAAATAATTCGAGTGTCTACTTTCGTTTGCCAGACTCTATGAAATATTTTTGAAGTGAAACTTCTTTACGCACGCTTGACTTGGGGAGTAAGCTGGCGAACACGTTACGAAAAGAGTGATCGGGCGAGGCTAACGGGAGTTGAGTGGGGGATATAAGCAAGAGAAAGCAGTGCGCGCGCACATTTTCTTTCTCTCTTCCTCTCATAGCCAAATACGTTTGAAGTTTCACTTCAGTCGTGTGGTCATAAGCACACTCGGTTTTTTTTCAAAACCGACCTGTAGTACCAGAGATTAGCGCATTTAAACCAACAAACCCTTCAACTTTATTGTTAGTATAGAATAAGTATCTTCATGTTTTTATTGCTGTATGTACATAGTACCATTATGTACGGAAAATAATGTATTGCAAGTAGAAAAACTCTCATTCGATTAAATATTTACAAAGATCTTTCGCTCGATGTAGACATTGAGAATAAAATTACTTAGACTTGTGTATTACTTTATTTGTAGATATTACATTTAGATTTTATTCTTTGTACAGTTAACCGCAGATCCCTGGTAACACTTTCACTGCGAAAATCGCCCCAACAGCTGCGACATAAAGGCGCTGTCAATGTCAAATTGTTACCACTCATGTGTGGGTCATTGTACTAGGTAGATTTAATTAATATCTTGTTCATGAGCGTAGGTGACGAGGGTCAACAATGAAGTTGATGACAACATCCTGCTTTTAGTACTTTATGTACTATTAAATAAAGCTAACTTAAATTAAAGACTAGAAGCCCTTTCAAAAAGTTGTAGAATCAGGTTGTAGAGTCAGGCTTTCAAAAACTGGGGTTCCTTATACATCCTTTAAATATGAAATCAGAGTTTAAGTGCCTATGTGAAGCGTACTTGAATCCTATACTCCGTAGACAAACTCTCAACGCACATCACTAGAGCAAGTTAAGCCGAACACTTGCCAAGCGAGGTTGGCATCTGTTCAATGTTCCGTCTCTCTCGCTCCTATGGATTTATTGCACCTTTTCATTTTATTTCGCCAATTACATAATTGGGTCTTGTATAGTCTCGTCATCTACTTTGGTGCATTTGTTATGAAAGTGATACCTGCCTCTGAGTTTGTTTCCGCATTTCTTCTCAGAGTAGTCAGATAGGAAACGCCGACCTCATCTATTTTTTTTTTTTAATATTATTGACGTGTAAAGTCAAAGTTAAAAATCATTTATTTCAAATAGGCACATAAAAGGCACTTTTGAACGTCAAAAATTACATTAAAAAATGGAATTGATTCTAGTCGCCCCTTCCAAAAGGTAGTTTTCGTATGGAGAAGAATGGGCAAGAAACTCCACCGTTACTCTTTCAAAATGTTTTGCATGGGTACATTAATTAAATAAAAGTGTTTGTACAAACTTATTTACATAAATAAAATAGTTTACCGTTTATCATTATCATTATGAATGTGTAGTACAAAGCTGCTTACGAAAAACGCCGCCAGATTAGTCTGGTAGGATGCGTCCGAATTTTAGTTCAAATCTGACGGATCTGAAGGAGCAGCTGACCATGTAGGAGACGGGCAGCAACATCCTCTTGTCTGCTAATTGCAACATAATGGAATCATCTGCCCGTCTGCCAAGTTTCTAGGCTCTCGTATATGGTTTGTATTTATAACAAAGGTAGAAATGAATATCTATGTAAATGTTCCTACTTAGGCCTGTAGATTTTAGATCTGTAGACCATTTTTTGGTTTATTAAATACCCGATGCTTGTTGACAGGCCTACGCTGTCCTTCCATACCTACTGTAATTTGAAAACGTTGTAAAAGCCGATAATTTTTTTTAAAGAGTAATCGTGGAGTTTCTTGCCGGCTCTTCTCCATAGGAAACGACCAATTGGAACCGTGCACCTAGCTTCTGACGTTTCATAAGACTAAGTACCCATGTTTATGTGAAATAAAATATATTGATTTTCTTCAAATACGGATGTGAATTTGTTTTGTACAGCTAATCTGACAAAGTAATTTTGAATTTTCTCAAGGTAGCAGGTACTATATAGGATTGCCATCATGCACCTTTATGCAGTAGGTACCTACATACTCGGGCGCAAATTATGATACCAAGGTGACTGCCACACACGTTGTTTGTTTATCTAACAGACAGCTGTGCTGCAGGACAGTTTGTTGCGCCACTTCTTCTTCCCAGCTAAAGCATTAGGAATGAGAGAATGGAGGTGATGGGCCGGCGTTTTGGGGGACTGTCTTTTGTAATGTTCGAAAAGTGCTGATTCTCAGCCTAATTTTAATAAATGACTTTCAACGTGGCAATGTTGTCAGTCCTCTGGGCACGTTTCCGGATGACAGCGATGCGGACGAGTACTTCGACTAAGTGTCCTTTGTTTATGTATTTATTTGTATAGTAAGTTAGTTAGTCATTTAATTTAGTATCTAGTGTAAATAGTTAGTTACATTTTCTCTAAATAAAAATAAATAAATTTTGATTTAATTGATTTTCGGATCTACGATTTTTTCAAACCGGGGCAAAACCGTGATAGTGGCGCCCCCTCCTTTCAGTGTTTGAGAAAAACTGTTAAAATTGCCAATGAGTAGCATTTTTGTGGCTTCATTTCTTCGATATTTCGAATTCTTGTCTCAAGGATTTGGCGCCCCCATGAAACTGTCGCCCGGGGCAAATGCCCCGGTTTGCCCCCCTTAGATTCGGGGCTGCGCTCTACAAAACCAAACTTTCAAACAATTAAAAATTATACCTACCTACTGTGTGTGCAAAATGACAAAGAATACATTTCATCCCAAATAATTGAAAACAAAGCGAGTCACAGCTCGTTAAAATAACCAAACAGAATTAATTAATTTAAAACTACTTCGACAGCCGAACGAAACGTTTAAAAACCTCGACAATGCGAGCAATGGCCCATACCTACCCACACGTATTGATTGTAAGCATGTACGACAAGAGAACTGCCATTAAAATGGCACAAACGCAAGTACACAAAGATCGTGCGTATATTAAACTTTTAATCCGGTTCGAATCGGATACAGGCGGTAATGCCTGGTTATACCCGGGTAATGGAGGAGAGAGTGAATGGAGGAATAAGTTTGCAAGTATACTACTGTGGTGTTGATAGCGCGGCGCTGATGATCTAGTCAAAGATGGTTTGTGGAGACAGCGGGGCAATTACGTAACACATTATCAATCAGAATCGGGTTCATTTTGAAAGTTCAACAACATTCATTGCGTTATTTACGTGTCGAGCAGACAAATTTTTCGAACTTATGAAGCAATGGATTAGAAATTTGCTTCAAAATTATTCAGATTCCGATTGATAGTGTGTTACGCAATTAGGGTGCAGACTAAGTATGGGGGTTTTGGAATAGGTTTACAGCTCTGCATTCTTTCGCTCGTGTTTTAGAAATTAGTAGAACCACTCACAATTGCCCTTGTACTTACGGATCATTACTGCTTGAACTACTTGATGGTTTAAAAATCAAAGGTGAAACATAATAGCCGCCCGACTGTCCATGTTCAACACTCCATGCGTTATTTATTCCGTGTATCAGGAAAATACGGGCGCGATCCGGCCTGAACCATTTAATTGCATTCCATTGTCAGTGCCCAAAGATTCCTAGTGATGGGACCGTGAACCGGAAAGTACCGATAAAATAATGTAGGATCATTGGTTTTATCGGTTGTCGAAATAGGAATGGTGTGACTAGTTGTACGGGGAATTTTAACTTGTATTTTATTTATATTTATTTTCCAGCTATAATCCATTATGAAGAAAAAATGGAAACGAAGAGATCCGCAGAAGAACCAAGGTAACCGACATAGCCAGAAGAATTGCCAAACTTAAGTGGCAGTGGGCAGGGCACATTGCTAACAGAACAGATGGCCGATGGGGCCGAAAGGTTCTGGAGTGGCGACCGCGTACCGGAAGACGTAGCGTTGGAAGGCCTCCCACAAGGTGGGCCGACGACCTTATGAAGGCCGCAGGAACCCGTTGGATGCGAGAAGCACAGAACCGGTCGAAGTGGAGGTGCTTGGGGGGAGGCCTATGTCCAGCAGTGGACGTCTTTCGGCTGAAATGATGATGATGATGATACTTTATGTTGCATCTGCCATGTTTTGTCTCTGCATCACCCTAAAGTTGCCTGGTTGAAAATGCCATTAAATCAGCCTTTGTATTTTTTTTACGTCTGCATAAAGTTTAATCAATAAATAAATGGTTAAATCATTCATTTTTATGAAGTAATTTGTTTTCAACCTAAACAATCACATTTATTTTACTATAAAGGAGACGTTCAATAAATGTATGGGGCTTGGTACTAAAATAATTGAAAATTTAAACAGCCTTCTGAGCTTTATAGGCTGAAAGAGGGTAATTATTTTGATGTCTTAGGGCATTTAATTTTTTTTTACAGCCGCCCGTTTTTTTTTAAAACAAGTTATGAAAAATAAAAGGCTTGCATCACTAACTACAAACATTATTTATATTTTAGGGTTGGCAGCCATATGGCAAATGACGGCACGGGGGTTTTTGGCGGGATTTCTTCGAGTGAAGTTCAGTGGCTGTTTTAATTATTCGCAAATTGATTCCTAGTGGATATTGTGATGTAAAATTGGTGTAGTTTTGTATCTCAAGTGTCTGCGCAACTGGACAATATGTGGAATCATTGAAACAGGCGCAATCTCGGTAAAACGGAGCTGAGAATTTTATTGTGGTTTTGGCCGCCTCAGCGAAGTTTACTGAGAAGGCTGACTCGATACATTTGCTGCCAAATACTTCAAAGTCGTTAGAATGGGTTGCACCCGCATTCTAATGACAATTACGTAAGAAAACAAAAATGTTTAGTGACTACGACTGAAGGACATGTATCCATGGTCATGAATAAATTTAAAAAAAAAAAAAAATGACGGCACGGCTGACTGACATTGTCATTGTCATTTCTCATTGTCAATTATCATAGAAATAAGTGGCTATTACATACTTGTACTTCATAAATTAAGTACATTAATACATTTGTCGACGTATTTTTCTACATATAAAAACACTACGCCTCGCAGACTTGCACCAGTGGTTATGGTTTTTTTTTTTATTTCAACGTCATTCTGACATTTACAGATTTGACCTTTTTTCGACACGTTTTGATATTGCATTGTCATGATAATCAATATTTTCTGTCTCAATTTCATGGAGCTGCAGCTAAAATTATAATAAAGTCTCAAAGTATTTAATGTAAACAGAAACTTTAACCACATTTAAAATAATTATATTCCATAGAAATGAATAAATAAAGGCTACGTGCGTTTCGTTGTACTGAAACATTTTTCACTTTTTTACAAAAACGGGCGCCTGAAAAAATCATATTTAACTATAATCGAGTAGCTTAATAAATAAGCTTTCTAATAAGGTACACCACATTAGCGTTTAAAAATCTTCGGAATTTAGTATCACTTTTGACCTCTCCTTTAGAAGCCTTTAGTCATACATTCTCTCAGCCTGTCTGAATACTTTCTGAATATAAATTCGAAAGTAACTCTGTCTGTCTGTTTGTGTGTATGTTACCTTTTCACGCCTAAGCCGCTGAACGGATTTAGATGGAATTTGGCAGAGAGACAGATTGCATCCCGGGGAAAGACATAGAATAAATTTTATCCCCGAAATTATCCTTTAAGAGGGTGAAAAGGGGGGTGAAAGTTTGTGTGGGGAATCAATAGCCGCTGAACCGATTTAGATGAAATTTGGTATGGAGTTAGTTTGAGTTGTGGGGAAGGATATAGAATAGTTTTTATCCCTAAAATTATCCCTTAAGGGTGTAAAAAGGGGGGTGGAGATTTGTAAAGGGAATCAATAAAAAAGGACTATAATACTTTTTTCGCGGGTGAAACCGCGGGGCACAGCTAGTATTCTATATACCAATAATAAAGCTGTAGAGTTTGTCTGGACGCGCTATCTCTGGAACTGCCAGTCGGTTTTGAAAAATTTTTTTTTGCATTTAATAGCCCAATTATTGAAGAAGACTATAGGCTTAACATCACGCTAGGACCATTAGTAGCCAATAAAAAAAAGGCAGATAGAACGTTAAGCGAAAACGGAGTAATACAAGGCAGGTGGTAACTTTAAATTTGTGTAAATTTAATTAAAATATGCGACATGTGACGGTAGAGCACGGACGACCCATATGATAAAACATCTATGTACAGACGCCAGCACATCAAGCTACCCGAAACTGTCAAATTTTCCCAATCAACTTTGAACCTTATCCTTTAGCGATAAAGTTGAAAATCTATTAAAGAAATTTGACAGATTGTAGTAGCTTAATGTGCTGGCGTCTGTACTAAATACTCATGTTTGCAAACCAATAATTAATGATTTGATGCGACGGGGTGGATCGAGAGAACAATAAATTTCACGCGGACAAAGTCGCTGGCAGATGCTAGTACTTTATAGAATCATTTTAGATTTTATTTTAAACAGCAAAGGTCGTATAAGTAATATTTTACTCCATCAAAAAACTCCAATCGGCAAACTTTTTATATAGAATTTAAATCGTAATCTCTTTTTTGTAATATTTGTCTAAAGTAGATAAAAGATTCCATTTTAAAACCTCGTCTATCAGACGTAACGTCGTTCACATCAAATATAAGTTTTAAGATCTTTGAGAAAATTGCCGAGACTGTGTTGATAAGTACCATGAGGTCAAATGGCAGGCAGGGGTTACATCGTTAAATTGAAATCTTGAGGTAACCCTTTTTACTGCGTTATTGTTCTAGCAGACTTTCTACACGAGCGGCCTGTGGGCAAACTTTACACAAAAAGCCTACAATGCCTTGCGCGTCCAGTACAATAATGTGTTCAGGGCTCTGTTTCGGTTCCCTCGATATTGCAGTGCATCCGGCATGTTTGCTGACGCCAGCGTAGATGACTTCTACGCAATAATACGTAAAAAAGTTGCGTCGGCGGTGCGACGAATAGCGTCCTGAAGATGTTTGAAGATGATGATGATGAAGATGTTCATCGAGCTCCATGTGTTGCGAGACCGATGAGCGTACTGTGCAGAGATAGACGGTGTGTTTAGTTTCTTCCTTTTTATTTAATTACTAACATTAGTTATAAGCTAAATTCTTGTTACTAACAACCTTGCCTTGCCTATGGACTTTTTTGTCTGAAATAAATGATTTTTATTTTTATTATTTATTTTATTTATTGTTATTCTATTTTTTCACGTTTATTAGATCTTTTATACATAACATCACGCCTGTAGATAATCGCCGCAGGGTTAGACAGAGGCATAATAGGGGATGAGCTTAATGCCATCAACCGGATACAAATCCAGACTCCGGGCGAAGGTGGCGAGATTGCTGAGGGAGAGAGCCTCACGTCCCAGCCGCCGCGTGATGACTCCCGGCTACCATAGGAGCGGGCCTGCGGACGGAGAGTAATGGGTAGCTCACCGTCCGATCAGGACCAGGCCCGTGCCGGACGGCGCGTATGTGTTCCACGCGCGCCTCAAAGAAATGTCAGCATAAAGAAAGGGGCCTGCCAGGGCCGAAGCCTGCCGGGGGTGCGGGATTGTCCGAAAGGGTTACCGCTACCCCGGAACATAAAGGGCTAAGGAACACGGATGGGTTTTAGTCAGTAAGAGTCTGACACTCCCTTCGCTCCACCCAGAGCGGGAGGGGTCATTTGATGATTTCCCATCCATAAAAAAAAAAAAAAACTCCGGGCTGCTAAATACCCAATAACCCTAACACTACACCAACGAGGTAGCAAAATAACTTTTAATATTTAGTGAAACAAAGTTTAAATTACAGTTACACAGGTATACAGTTTCTTAATAACCACTTTACAAACTTGGTGTTACACTCAATTACTAAACTATTTAGTTAGAAGTTTGATTGTGCTAAAGTTATTTCAACTTTAGGAATTATCGATATAATGAACCTGTCTGCCAAGCGCGGTTATTAAGTATGATGTTACCTATCTCCTCTAGCTTTTGCCCGCGGCTACGCGGTGAGGTCGGAAATAATCTCTCAGAAAAGCACTGCCGGGATAAAAAGTATCCTAAGTCCTAACCCGGGTCATGGTCTATTCGTGTGCCCAATTTCATCTAAATCTGTTTAGCCGTATTTTCGTGAGAGCGTAAAAAACAAACATAAGTACAAAATATCAAATCTTTTCTTTTTATAATATTAGTTAGACGGATGGATAGCCGCGGCATTATACATTCGACCACTCTAATTTTAAACTTCTTCCTAACATACCTACTAATTACTTAAACCCTAAAATCAACCAGATTTTTCCCGACTTCGATTCCCACTTCGACTTTTTCGCCTTTCCCCTCACTACCTCCAAACGCCATTGTTTGTACCGGGGACGATTTGTAGTTCACCCGGTTGAGTTACTATCCCCCGGATAAAAAGATTTGTGATAACGATGCAGATAAGGATGGGAGGAAAGTTATGGGACTTTATGGGGAGGGGAGGGGTAATATGGGAGTTTTAGGGAAGGAAAATATGGGACTTTTTACGGTGTTGCGGCGTTGAGATAATGGATTGCTAACGATTTTTGTTTTTGACGGGGGATTTTCTTTTTGCGAAAGAGAGATTTGAGATAAGGCTTTTGTATGGTGGCAACATTTTTATGTATATAGGTTTTGCCTGATGGAAAATGGTTTTCACCGTCAGCAGAGAGACTTACATGAAATAAATCTCTTGCTATACAAAAATATACAGTCAAATTATTACAGGGTGGCAGGGACTACGACGCACATCGCACATGGATTCAGTACATACGCCAGCACATCAAGGCACCCGAAACTGTCAAATTTTCCCAATCAGCTTTGAACTTTCTGCTTTAGCGATAAACTTGCAAATCTATTAAAGAAATTTGACAGGTTGTAGTAGCTTGATGTGCTGGCGTCTTTACATGATTCTGAACTCCCCTGCGTTGAAAATTTTTCGTCGGTTATTTAAAGAAAGTCAACTTTTCCATATATTTTGACCGCGTATGTATTGCATTACATTATACGAAACGCCCCCCTAGCGCAGAAATTTTTCATCCATTATCAAAAAAAAAATCTATTGTTTCATAACTTTGCTGTGATGTATGTAATTATTTCATCACCACTGCTCTCAAAACGGTGACGGAAAACATCGTAAGGAAACCGGTATGTCCTAGAACCAAAAATTCGAAGACATATGACATCTGCCAACTCGCACTGGGCCCGCGTGGTGGATTACGGCCCACTCCCTCTCACTGAGAGGAGGCCTGTGTCCCAGCAGTGGGAACAGTACAGTATAGGCTGATTATGTACCTATGTGTAAAGTGCGAACCTATGCGATCAAAATCGGTTAGAAAGAAGAGTGTGGCGCGTCTTCGTGGATGGCGCTATCTGTACAGAAACATATTATGTACTGAACCCATGGTCACAGGCTGCGGCTTTCTTCCTAATAATAATATAATATCCTATCCTACTAATCACACTAATATTATAAACGCGAAAGTTTGTGAAGATGGATGGATGGATGTTTGTTACTCTTTCACGCAAAAACTACTGCACGGATTTGGATAAAATTTGGCACACAAATAGTTTATAACATGGATTACTATAAATAATACTTTTTATCCCGGTAGTACGTTCCCGTGGGATAATTTACAACCTCCACGCCGGCGGGAGCCGCTGGAAAAAGCTAGTTCTTTCATAATTGCACCAGCTGCAGCCAGCACCAATTTTCACTAACAGGAACCTGCACCCTAATTGCTTAACACACTATCATTGCTAAACCATTGCTTCATAAGTTCGAAAAATTTGTCTGCTCAACACGTACATAACGCAATGAATGTTGTTGAACTGTCAAAATGAAACCGATTCCGATTGATAAAGTGTTATGCAATTGTCCCGCTGACTTTTATAGTACAGAATAGATGTTTGCACCACTGTAAGTCCACTGTAATATGTCACACTATATTTAAGAAAGTAAAATACAACGTAAGGAGACGGTTCGACGCAATAACTGCTGCTTGAAGCTCTTGAAAATAAAAGCTTTCAATAGTGGACAATCTTCAAACGAGAAGTAGCGTTTCTATGTCTCTTCAGTATAAGAATATGAAGTGCATCGTCAAGAAAATCTAAGTGAAACACAAACTAATGGAGTCCGACCGAAATTTTTGAAGTGAAAACTTCTTTAGCGGCGTTGTACACTTTTTTTGTAATGGGTAAAAAATGTTAAACTCGCGTCAGGACACGTGACCTGATCGAAAATTCGTAAGACGGATGGAGAGTAGACAGCCGGCGCGGCGTAGGAGAGGAAGTATCCCCCTCTCTTTTCTACGGCGCGGCGAAAATGTATGCCTGCTGTTTCGTTTAGGCAGCGCAGGGCGCTTGCTCGAATGTTCGTGTGTGTTTATGTTACAGCGTGCCACGCGCATCCATGGATGTGACAGCTGATGGTTCGACCGTCTGTGTAGTGGCCACACTGCTGTGTACTCGTAAAATTCGTGTATATAGAGTGTTTAAAATATGGAAATTGAACAAAGTGCATCTATTAAAGAAAAATATCAAAAATGCACAACGTTAATATTCAAGTTTTCACTTCTGCCGGCACTCCCGGAGTGCAACCCGGTTTTTTTTTTTTCGAAAACGATAATTGCCGATACTGGATAGGTATTTTGTCAGAAAACCGAAAATGAAATTCGCTCGGAATCAAAACCTAACAAAAGAGTTGTACAGACACTAGCACATTAAGCTACCCGAAACTGTCAAATTTTTCCAATCAACTTTGAACCTAATTTTAATAGCAATAAAGTTGAAAATCTATTAAAGAAATTTGACAGATTGTATTAGCTTGATGTGCTGGCGTCTGTACAAAATCATTTTAGGCAGGACTTTTCGTGAAATCCTTGACCCTAGAACGAATTTTTCCTTTCTTAATACCTAGCTAAAGTACCTCCTATACAGGGTGTTACGGAAAGGGTATATCAATACAAATGGGTTGAAGAGTGTATCTGGTCTAGAATCTCTGTACAAAATTTCCTACGAGGGTCATTATCTATTATCTGTAGTGTGTCTGTGCGCCTAGTACACGCACATCACGCCGCCGCGCGCCAGTGCAGCGCCGTAATGTCGAAATAAAAAAATAGTAAGCATTTTCAAAGTTAATGCTTTTGAGCTGAAATTTTGTACAGAGATTCTAGACTAGATACACTCTTCAACCCGTTTGTATTGATATACCCTTTCCGTAACACCCTGTATAAAATAATAGGTAGGTAGGTAACAAATAGTATTTGTCGGTGAAATCGATGCGTGGGCCACATTAGTGGGGCCACTGATAAACTGTCCCGGGGCGGTGATTTAGCGGGACGCAGCGGGATAGCGCTCACAGTGCAAGGAGAACAGTGAGTCAAGAAAAAAGTTATGCGTGGTCATACATAAAAAATATATATAAGTACACTAGCTATGCCCCGAAGTTTCACCCGCAATAAAAGTATTATAGTCCTTTTTTATTGATTCCCTTTACAAATCTCCACCCCCCTTTTTACACCCTTATGGGATAATTTCGGGGATAAAACCTATTCTATATCCTTCCCCACAACTCAAACTATCTCCATACCAAACTTCCATCCCCCTTTTTACCCCCTCAAAGGATGATTTCTTTGATAAAAAACTATCTTATGTCCTTCTCCGGAATGCAATCTATCTCTCTGCCAAATTTCATCTAAATCCGTTCAGTGGTTTAGGCGTGAAAAGGTAACATATAGACAGACAGACAGAGTTACTTTCGAATTTATAATATTTATATGGATATATACGCGTCGACTTGAGAACGTCATCCGTTTTTTCGTCGGTTAAAAATATGGTGATTATAACGCGCACCTATTTCAAACCGCTTCCGCCACAATCCGCTAGTCCAAAGGAGAATCTTCTAGAATGTTCTAAAAGCCGTGTGAGAAGCAGACCAGACGAGGCGCGCCTTTTGTTTTGACACCAAAAAAGGGTTCTTTGTTATATAATTAACGATCTTCGGCCCGAATCCTATTGTTCTTGTTTTTATTTATATTTATGTTACTGAAAATAAAGCATTTACAGTACATATATCGCTCATTTGCAGAAACTCGACATAACTGCTACTTCTTTTTTACGTCTATGCTTTCGAAACGTAATTACCAGTGATCGGAATAGGCTGAGTATATTTACCTAAACTTCGGAGAACAGAAACAGAAAGTGGAGACTTCCTTACGACGACATTTTTTTTCCCGGAATTCGGGAAAAATCTTAAATAAGTTGAAAATAAGCTTTAGATGGGTAAAGGCTATTTTTAACTAAACTTGCGTTTACCAAATTTTCGGGATCTTTTTCCTTCCTCAAGAATTGGGTCATCAAATGCAGTAATAATTTTTCAAATCCGACTGGTGGTTCCAGATATAAGCGCGTTCAAACAAACAAACAAACTTTTCAGCCTTAATATTATTAGGTATATAGATGAAGAATTCCCTAGCTCCTGCGCTAGTAATAACTCTATCACAGGAGCCAGCCAAATGAAAACTCAGAACTATCAAGATTATTAGTTCCTCTATTGGAAAGAATTTGTAAATATTGATTTTGGCTTATTTATCAAGAACTTACTACTAATATCCCTACCACACCTCTAAAAATTTAAAAAATCAAAAAACCCGACTGCGCTAAAAAACTTAAGTTAAAAAAAAACTGAAAAACTAAAAACAAGCCCATTTTAAATTAAATAAAAGTTGGAAGCAGGCGGGACCCATTTGAGTTTGAAAATATAAAAATGGTATGGGTCCCGCCTGCTTCCAACTTTTATTTAATTTAAAATGGGCTTGTTTTTAGCTTTTCAGTTTTTTTTTAACTTAAGTTTTTTAGCGCAGTCGGGTTTTTTGATTTTTTAAATTTAATTTTTTTATTTTATTCTTTTTAGTTATGAGTTGTTAATCCCACTTAAGTGTGATAGTTTTCCTTTAAACTTCGTAATATATGTATAGGTTCTACTGCCGTTACATTTAAATTTCTAACTACAACCGTTTTGTTGGTAGAGGGGGGGACGGGTAAGTAATATATGATATAATTACAAAACCTCTAATATTTACAAGATATAATATCTATACTAATATTATAAAGAGGTAAAATTTGTAAGTTTGTATGTAGGGGGTAATCTCTGGAACTACCAGTCGGATTTGAAAAATTCTTCTTGCATTTGATAGCCCAATTCTTGAGGAAGGCTATAGGCTATTTAACATCACGCTATAACCCTTAGGAGCCGAGCAAAAAGAAAAAAAGTAAAAAAGAACGTTAAGTGATAGCGCGGGCGGGTGATGCGATACGACGGGGTGGCTCGGGGGAAACAAGAAGTTTCACGCGAACGAAGTCGCGGGCTGAAGCTAGTATATGATATAATTACAAAACCTCTAATATTTACAAGATATAACAACTGAACCTATAATTTTATTTGATACTAGCTTCTACCCGCGACTTCGTTCGCGTGAAATTTCTTATTCCTTCGACCCATCTCGTCGTATTGCATCACTTGCCGCGTCTCCTGCTCTATCACTTCGTTTCCCCATAGCGCTTTTGCTCGGCTCCTAAGGGCCATAGTGTGACGTTAAATAACCTATAGCCTTCCTCAAGAATTGGGCTATCAAATGCAAGAAGAATTTTTCAAATCCGACTGGTAGTTCCACAAATTACCCCCTACATACAAACTTACAAACAAATACCTCTTTATAATATTAGTAAAGATAATGATCAGTTAATATAATAAACGATTGATATAATTTTAATATAACTAATTTCTATAAGAATAACAGACAATTAATATAAAATCGTTTGATATACCACTCAATAGACATAAAACCTATTTAGTCTAATATGATAAAAACTTTTTTTTCATCCTATGTCGACGGAGCCCCGCTTCGCGGGGCCCCTATTTCTGTGTAAAGGGTTTAAAGTAACCTAACCAAACCGAACCTCGGGGTGCCCTTCACTCGCCCTTGCATCCTATGTCGACGGAGCCCCGCTTCGCGGGGCCCCTATTTCTGTGTAAAGGGTTTAAAGTAACCTAACCAAACCGAACCTCGGGGTGCCCTTCGCTTGCTCTTGCATCCTATGTCGACGAAGCCCCGCTTCGCGGGGCCTCCATTTTTGTGTAAAGGGTTTAAAGTAACCTAACCAAACCGAACCTCGGGGTGCCCTTCGCTCGCTCTTGCATCCTACGTCGTCTAGTGCGTTCGTTGAGTTCGGGTGCGGTAACGGTAACGGAAATAATTCGGAAGCCACGAAGGCTTTCTAACCTAAGCTGTCCGAGTCGGATTGTTCTGAATCGGGGTGTTAACCAGAATGACGGTATCAATATATATTTTAAACGATAGACCCAATGATTTTCGATTAAATAAACGTTATATTCAATAACGTTATACGAAGTAAGTTTAAGAGTTTATAAATATTATATGTAAATAAATTATATCAGCAGTTGGTATATCTCACGTTTATTATATCTTGTGAACGTTATTGAAATGAAAATATACCAAATAACTTTATACGATATGAGACGCACCCGGGGAGGACACTTGATTCTAACGAAATTTGGTACTTTAAAGCTTGATAAGTCACTAACGGTTTACTTAATCAAAAAACGGTCTTCCCAAACCACTAATATTTTTGAAAGACCTATTCAACGATACCCCACTTGACATAGTTTGTTGACTTTCATTTTTTTCATTTTCACAATATGGCGTCCAGTAGTCGCCATATTGAATTTTCACTAACGTCATGTCTTTAGTGACACTCGCCGGACTAAGAGGAATCGATTGACGTGTGAATCATAAAAATCGGCCCAGGCGTTTGGTCTGTATAGTGCTTCAAAGGAACATACATACATACATACATACATACATACATACATAGGCTGATAAACACATTACCACTCCTTTGCGTCGCGCAGTCGGGTAAAAATAGTAATAGTTGACAAAACCACCTTGGACAATCATCGCCGGTATGTGCATTATGTAAAATTCACGAAAATCATATACGATATGTAAATGCAGACGTAAGACAAACACGTGACTGAGCTATCGCGACATTTCGATCTCATTTACATACAAACGTATTTAAATACTTCTTACATAAACATTTCCTATTAACATTGGAGAATTAATGTATGTTAACAGGCTTGCCTAGTGAGAGAAAACTTCACCCCTTACAGGCATCTGCTTTGTCAGCTTTCGACACAAAGTTGAAGTCTAGGTACCTGTAGTTTTATCTAGCCCAGAACAGACAGGTTAGTAGATGTCACGTGTCTTGGTATTTTTAGTTCAAGACATGTCATGACGGTTTTCTCACGACGTCTTCCTTAATCGTTTTGAGAGCAGTGGTGATGAAATAATTTACACAAAGTAAAGAGCATGCCTAGGTTCGAACCTACGACCTACAACCCGTAAGTTGGGGCCGGTTATCACCGTGCCATTGATCTACTGTTACGTGTACTTTTTAGTTCCTAATTTATGTTAGAGGTATTGTTTGTACCTTTTTATATTTTTTATTTATCAGTGGAAATATTTAAATTTCAATTTCATAGTGTCTAAAAACACAGTGTAAGTTGGCTGCAAGTTTCCCGAAAAGAATAAAATAAATAAGCTTTTGAGGCTCAGAATTTGAGGCTTCCAGGCTGACTACTATTTTACATATTTTGCCACGAAATCGCAAGCAGTAAAAACTTACAGATACTCCATTCAAACAATACAATCGTGATTTAAAGAATCGCACAGTAGTCGATACTCAAGGTGACTATCTATAACATTAAATCCAAACAGGTTTGTATGAGTACTTACATTTGTGAGGCGTAAGCTTTCATAACTGGGCCAAGGGCCTTCAAGGGAGAAAATTAACGCTTTATTGTTTGCAAGGCATCTAAAGGTTTGATAGATTAAATATTCACTGATGAATGTACCAGCGATTAAAATCAATTTATTTTTTGGGTTCGTTAAACGTCTTTAGCTGTTTACTTAGTTTTGAATAAGAAGGAAAACCGGTTTGCACCGGTACAATCTATTGCCGCGTGACTAAAATCGGAACTAAGGCCGCCATCTTGATTTTTCAATACTACCTAATTTCTGCAACGCCCCAGTCAATGACATTTAGCCGCAAAAAGATCACCAAGAGTCGAAGTAGCTACAAAGAACATTCATATTCATGTAGGTAGACAATGGCTTCAGATAGGTGAACTTCGACATTTTCCAACTATGACTGCTTAGGATTGAGTTTATAGGTTCGGTTAAACGGGTTCGGGCAAACTACAACCATGAATTCAATACAGTCATGGCTTTTTACCCCCTAGGGTAGAAATTTTTCGTCAGTCATAAAAAAAAATACCCGCTATTTCACAGATAAGTGCAATACCAACGCGATCAAAATGAATGAAACAATTTTTTTTTTATAATTGACGACCAAATTCAATGGGTTTCAAATCATGTAGGATTGTAGGTACTGGATCCATCTGGATCCATGGTTTAAGGTTGTGCGTCAATGTCCCTTTCACCTTGTATAACGTGATGCGGCTGATAATGAACATTTCAATAAGTGTTAGCCTACTACATTCGTAGTTTTACACTTTCCAAGCCTTTGCCTACCCACAAAACCGAAATGAATGACGGATTAATTCCTTTTTTGTGTTTCAGCTCGGTCAGCGGTCAGTCTGTAGATCCTACAGACTGACCGCTGACTGAGCTACAACCACATCAATTAAATTATTATTTAACCTCTAAAATACTCGGACTAGTATACTTTACACGTTCCATACGCAGAGCTCACGATAATTAAATACCACTATACTGCATGCATTGAATACATTCACAGTGTTGTGCTACTGTTAATCCACAAACAATGACCAATATCCCGGGTTTGGATTAATTAAATAATACCATGCGTTTGTGCAGATTCTAGGCACAAAATCATAAGTACAGAAGGTCGGCTCCATACAGCCAGTGAAAACAGACGCACGTACGCAGGCTGAGAGTATGTCATGCTCACTCAAATGTCTCGCTAATGGTGGCGCAAGTGTTGGATAATTTTTAGCTCCCTTCAAAATGGTTGAGCTGAATGGTGCTGATACATGCGTCATGTTCGTGAACGGGCGCCGTCAGTAGGGACTGGTCATCTCTTTGCTGCCACGGCTTATTTTATTTTAATTTATTATTTGAATTGTTGTTTTTTCTCATCTTTTCATTATGGACGCTTTTAACGTTCTGCATCGTTCTCACATATATAATTTTTAACATGAATGATGTAACCAAGACTTTGTAACATGAATGATTGTAACCAAGACTTTGTAAGTGTCCATGGAGTTCCTTGCCCGTTCTTCTCCATAGGTACCTACGCTTTGGAATGGGCAACTAGCTTCATCTTTCTGACTGACCGACCCCTTGACAATTCAAAAGTGCCTGTAATTGGTTTAATTGAAATAAATGCTTTGAGTTTGAGTTTGAGTTTTTGAGTTTTTAACCATATTATTTTGATTTAAAAGAGTGTCCATGGAGTTTCTTGCCAGTCCTTCTCCATAGGTACCTACGCTTTGGAATGGGCAACTAGCTTCATCTTTCTGACTGACCGACCCCTTGACAATTCAAAAGTGCCTGTAATTGGTTTAATTGAAATAAATGCTTTGAGTTTGAGTTTGTGTTTAGACGCGTATGTGCGGCGATCTGAAACAAATGCCGGTCGCGAGTGCGCTTGCCTTGCACTCTCTGTACGTGAACGGTGTCTATGTGTGCGTGCGTGATAGCTCGTTGTATAGAGTCAACCTTCTGTACTAGGTATCTATTTAGTGTTCTCTGTGAGCTTGCATTGACCTCAATATTCGCGAGAAATTGGGTTAAATTTTAAATCCGTTTGCTACTGCAATATATTGTGTCCTTTTCTGACTATTCGTTATCGATGGATACTGAAACAATTTTGTTCTTTAATTGGATTTTTTTTATTTTTCGAATTCTGCAAAGTGATGTATTGCGAATAATTAGATATAGATAGACTTGTAATTTTTCTCTGGAATTATTAATCTGCCGTTTGTAACGAAATTAATGTGGAAATCTCAGAATTAATAAAAACTACCTTAGTGGTCATTTCCTAATCCTTTTTAGGGTTCCGTAGCCAAATGGCAAAAACGGAACCCTTATGGATTCGTCATGTCTGTCTGTCTGTCTGTCCGTCCGTCCGTATGTCACAGCCACTTTTTTCCGAAACTATAAGAATTATACTGTTGAAACTTGGTAAGTAGATGTATTCTGTGAACCGCAGTAAGATTTTCACACAAAAATAGAAAAAAAACAATAAATTTTGGGGTTCCCCATACTTACAACTGAAACTCCAAAATTTTTTTTTCATCAAACCTGTACGTGCGGTGTATCTATGGATAGGTCTTCAAAAATAATATTGAGGTTTCTAATATCATTTTTTTCTGAACTGAATAGTTTGCGCGAGAGACACTTCCAAAGTGGTAAAATGTGTGTCCCCCCCCTCTAACTTCTAAAATAAGAGAATGATAAAATTAAAAAAATATATATAATGTACATTACCATGTAAACTTCCACCGAAAATTGGTTTGAACGAGATCTAGTAAGTAGTTTTTTTTTAATACGTCATAAATCGAAAACCGCAATTTACCTTTCACAAAGTTACAACGAACTACAAGAATTACTTTTATATTATGTTACTTGCTGCTACGGAACCCTTCATGGGCGAGTCCGACTCGCACTTGGCCGGTTTTTTATTTGTAAGATTTAATATTTCTCTAGTAGCAACTACATTTACGCTTTTCCACCTCTTGGAAAATACTTAAAACAAATACAGATTTTTGAAGTGAAACTTCTTTACGCACGCTTGACTTGGGGAGTAAGCTGGCGAACGCGTGACGTAAGCGTTACGAACAATGTGATCGGGCGAGGCGATCGGGAGATATAAGCAAGAATTGAGTGGGGGATATAAGCAAGAGAAAGCAGTGCGCGCGCACATTTTCTTTCTCTCTTCCTCTCATAGGCAAATACGTTTGAAGTTTCACTTCAGTCGTGTGGTCATAAGCACACTCGGTTTTTTTTTTAATGTTTGACTTGTGCTACTGAACCACCCCGCACTATGGCCGAAACCCCGGGATAGCAGTAATTACACGTCTTGCTGACTGTGCCGAACTAATCACGTATGGATGTGATATGTCCCGGTCCCAACGATGTCCCGATACAGTCCTCACACTATTGGAGACATTCGCTCGGAAAAAGAACTGCTTTCTGTGTGGCTAATTGAGTGCAAACAGGGTCAGGTCAGATATTCTGTTGATTAAGATAGAATATATTGATAGTATTAAAGATTTATTTTCCCAAATTCGGTACCTATAGATTTTTTTTTCTTATTATTGTATCGACCCTTACGAGTTGTAGGTCGTGGGTTCAAACCCATCCATGAGCGTTTTTTTGTGTGATTCATTTCATCAAGTAAAGTGCGAGTCGTACTCGCGTACCGAGGGTTCCGTACAAATTTGTAGGTATGTAACTACTTTACGGTTTTCGGATTTTTTCCTTTACTTGTGCTACATGGCATTGCTTCTTGCCAAATTTCATGATTCTAAGTCAACGGGAAGTACCCTATAGGTTTTGATTCCCTTGTGAATGTTAAAATATGCGGCATAAACGGAACCTCAACGCTCGTAGTATCTTTTGATTGCATTGACTTAGAAGTTTGATTTTTTCACTGCTTATATTAATTTCAACTTGGTAACTCCACGCGTTCCTGAGAAAAAGGGTCTTGACAGACAGACGGACAACGAAGTGATCTTATAAGGATTCCGTTTTTCCTTTTGAGGTACGGAACCCTAAAAACCATAGTCATGTGATATCTACCAACACGACTACTCCCACTCCCTCTCACAGAGAGGAGGCCTGTGTCCCAACAGTGGGAATATTGTAGGCTGATAATGCTCATGCTAGAGCTATTGTACAGATACTGTTTTAATTTTGACCAAATTTATTTGTTAACCATTTGCAGTAACATTCCAAAAAGATCACAATTCTTTTTTTTTGTACCTATACCGTAAAAATGAAAAATACTTCAACGTGACAATACTGTAATGTACACGTATATAAGGTCCCATTAAAACAGATGGACAAACTTTTAGAAATCAATCAGACTACCAAAATAAGTATGATGGTAAAAAAATATACATTTTTTACTTTTTTATACAACCTATTTTATCCAAACCAGATTGAATAAGGCACGAGAAGTTACTGACACTTGATGATCTACTAGTATACAGGGTGAATTTTTCAAGCGGGCGTGGATGGCCAAATCCGAAACTATGAGGAGTAGCAAAAAGTACTCAAAGGAGTCGCGGGCTCGATTTTGATGAAAACTAAAACTACATCATTAGATTTTCGAAAAATCAATATTTCTTTCAGATTTGGCCATCCACGCCCACTTGAAAAATTCATCCTGTATACCTAGTTACCTACCCTCTGCTTAACCTTTCGCAGATTACAGGCGCAATGTTATGTTATTATAAGAAAAACGCATTAGACACTTACAAGAAAAATAATCAGCTGGCGAAAATAAACTTAGTGTGCCGGTAATTTATTATTTTAGGTCAAAATAAAATCACTGTTTTTTTTTTGCTTGGATATCTTTGGTTAGACGTACTGAGCTCTGTGTTAGTCCATATATATAATGGGACCCTGTATAGTAAGAGAAAAGAACGAATTTGACTATCACCTCAAATTGTTCGTATAAGTAATGTTCATCAAATCACAAAACTTTCATTGTTTAACAATTACAACATATGAAACGGATGACCCGGGCCTGCGCGGCCATAGTGTGTCAATCAATCAATCCATTTTCCGGACTGTTTGTTTATTTGTTTTGCTTGTCCGACTGTATGTCCCTGACTACACATATTTGCTCGCCTGATATATTTACCCGACTACGGCGAAGCAAAAAGGAGTGTTATGATTTTGACCGGTATGTATGTATGTATGTTCATCTGTTTCCTCATAACTTCTAAACTACTCGTCATAATTGGACAAATGAGGTATCGTTGGAAGAGTCTTGATCGTTCGCTGGTTAAAGGCTATGTGACGTCACATTAAATTCAATATGGCGCCATCTAGCGGGCATAGTCGTGATCTAAAAAAAAAAATTAATCATGCCGTGTTAGGTATCAAATGAAAGGGCTTAATTAGCACATTTCAAAAATATAAACATTCCTGATATAAGCGCCAAAATAATTAAATAAAAAATAAGTTTAAAAACTAAAACCCGACTACTGAAAAGGATGAAACAAGAAAGTACCTACCTTCCCGTGGTCGCATGCTACCATGGCTTATAAATAATATGTTAGCACAGCGGCATGCGACCACGGGAAGGTACTTTCTTGTTTCATCCTTTTCAGTGTTCGGGTTTTAGTTTTTAAACTTATTTTTTATTTAATTATTTTGGGGTTTATTTCAGTAACTTTTATATATTTGAAATGTGCTAATTAAGCCCTTTGCTTCGATACCCAAGACGTGAGATGTTTAAAAAACAATCATTTTTTTATCATGATTGTCTTTATTTCCGCTAGAGGGCACCATATTCAATTTATTGTGACGTCACATAGCCTATAACCAGCGGACGATCAAATATGACAAGAAGTTTAGAAGTTATGAGGGAATAGATGAACATACATACATACCTACACATTATACCGGTCAAAATCATAACCCTCCTTTTTGCTTTGCCGAAGTAGGTAATTGCGTAACACACTATCAGAAACAATGGCTTTCATTTTAACAGTTCAACAACATTCATTGCGTTATTTACGTAGTAGGGTAGATAAATTTTTCGAACATATGAAGCAATGGATTAGCAAATTATCCTTCAGATTGAGATTCATATTTTGTTACGCAATTTGGGTGCTGGTAAGTACTACTTCTGGCTTTTTGTAATATTTCAGGGTCTGAAACCCTGAAAAGACCTACAAATATTTTAAATTACGTTCTAGGCCATTGTTTTAACAAATAACAGACGCCCGCTATGCGTGGCTTGATACTTACTACCTTCCAAGCCAAAAAACAGAACAGCAAAAATAAAATACTGCAAACTACCCCTCCGTTTATACTCACACCTCCCGAAATCCCGAGCAATATAAAAAGTAATTTTTATCCTAGACAAATTCCCAGCCCTATTATATTCACGTGCATAGTTCGGGCTATATTTTACCGGGCCGGGCTATTATTTATTGCTCACATTTCTCCGGCTATTTATTTAAAGGGCTGCATCAGATATGTGCGAATCTCTGGGGGGCTCAGGGGATGTTGTGCCAGATGTTTGGGAAAGTTGAGAGTTAGGCAAAACTGGTAAAGCTGTCATTACCATTTTTATTTTATTTTTTTCAGGACAAGGAAATTCTGAATGATTTACATTAAATTTGGTGTAGTAAGGGGATCGAAGCTGTGTTGTAGATTCTATGTAGCTAGTAGCGTAGCAGTGGCGTGCATTGGTTTCCAGTATAGGTAGGCACTAGGCCGGGTCTAGTCTAGGCAAACGTGGTCACTAATCAGAAAAAAAAGAGTGGTTATTTGAGTAGGCATGCCTACTTAAGGGTGATAAATTGCGAAGGTCGAACGTCATGGTATTACGCGTGAGACGTACGTATTTTTAATTTTGTCGTATTAACTTGAACGAGTAAAGACCAATGACAATGTGCGAATAGTACGGGAGCCGAGTAGGCCGTCCGGCGACTGCCTACTGCCGCGCGTGTTTGTATGAAGATTTTGGTTTTTGTTTGGTATGATAATTTAGTGAGTTTATTCATTGTGGGGCACACACACTAAAATGTAATTGAGAGGCTTATCTTCTATACTAATATTTTAAAGAGGTAAAATTTGTAAGTTTGTATGTTTGTAAGTTTGTATGTAGGGGGTAATTTCTGGAACTACCAGTCGGATTTGAAAAATTCTTCTTGCATTTGATAGCCCAATTCTTGAGGAAGGCTATAGGCTATTTAACATCACGCTATGACCCTTAGGAGCCGAGCAAAAAGAAAAAAAGTAAAAAAAGAACGTTAAATGATAGCGCGGGCGGGTGATGCGATACGACGGGGTGGCTCGGGGGAAGCAAGAAGTTTCACGCGAACGAAGTCGCGGGCTGAAGCTAGTGTTGATATATTGAGGTAGGCACTGCTTATATGCCTATATGCAATGCACGCCACTGTAGCGTAGAGAGTCAATCGTAGCCATTGCGTTATAAAAAAATAAAGGGTCGAATTAAATTAGCTAGCAAAATTGAGTGGTTCGTCAACTTAGTCTGGGTATCGACATCTTCATTTTTTTTTATATGGTTTTTTTGGGGTCAACGACAGCTGGTGGTATTGTTACTTGAAAATGAGTTGAGAAAATCGGTTTATTTTGTTTTATCGTGTTTAGATTAAGACAAAAAGTGTATTTCAAGTGACTACACGAATTGCGGTCAATAAAGCAAAAAAAAACAGTGGCACTCCGGGAGTGCCGACAGAAGTGAAAACTTGAACAATTACGTGTATATTCTTTGAATCGTTATGTAAACAAAACACAAACAGAATATTTTGCCATCACTCACTGACATAGAAATACATTAAAACCGATTAAATCCCGAAGACAGCCGAACACATCCAAAGCGGTGTCAGTTACAGTAACAGTAGCGCGAATTCAATGGTTTTTTCTCATCTCAAAAAAATGCCTACCCTAATGAAGTTTTCACTTCATAAACATGAAATTAATTTCTTTTTTACCCGACTGCGCGACGCAAAGGAGTGGTAATGTGTTTATCAGCCTATGTATGTATGTAAGTATGTATGTATGTATGTTTGTATGTTCCTTTGAAGCACTATACAGACCAAACGCCTGGACCGATTTTTATGATTCATACGTCAATCGATTCCTATTAGTCCGGCGAGTGTCACTAAAGACATGACGTTAATGAAAATTCAATATGGCGACTACTAGACGCCATATTGTGAAAATGAAACAAATGATAGTCAAGAAACTATGTCAAGTGGGGTATCGTTGGATAGGTCTTTCAAAAATATCAGTAGTTTGGGAAGACCGTTTTTTGATTAAGTAAACCGTTCGTGAATTATCAAGCTTTAAAGTAACAATTTTCGTTAGAATCAAGTGTCCCCCCCCCCCTACCAACTAAACGCGGCAGTAGTACCTATATATTACGAAGTTTAAAGGGAAACTATCACACTTAAGTGGGGTTTACAACTCATAACTAAAAAGAATAAAATAATAAAATTAAATTAAAAAAATCAAAAAACCCGACTGCGGTAAAAAAAACTTAAGTTAAAAAAAAACTGAAAAGCTAAAAACAAGCCCATTTTAAATTAAATAAAAGTTGGAAGCAGGCGGGACCCATACCATTTTTCTATTTTCAAACTCAAATGGGTCCCGCCTGCTTCCAACTTTTATTTAATTTAAAATGGGCTTGTTTTTAGCTTTTCAGTTTTTTTTTAACCGACTTTAAAAAAGGAGGTTCTGTATTCGACCCGTATGTATGTATGTATGTATGTATGTATGTATGTATGTATGTATGTATGTATGTATGTTTGTATGTCCGCGATTATCTCAAAAACTACTGAACCGATTTTGATAATTATTTCATTAGTGTGATCTACATACTTTCAGGAAGGTTTTAGTATATAATACATTAGGTAATTATGCTTATGTACGAAGTTATATGCATAAGTGTACTGCATCTCCGGCATTTCTATGCGAATTTTGATAATTCTTCGAGTCGTGTCTTCAATTCTTCAATGCACTAGTGTTAATTGAATTTGTGTGGGGTAGGTACAACTAAAAAGTGAAAAATAAAAACTTTTTTACAAAAAAAACAACCGACTTCAAAAAAAACACTACAAAGTGAAAAATAACTTTAATTTCGGAAGTCGGTGTCAAATAACGAAAATGCTGAACCAACGACACCGACTTCCGAAATTAAAGTTATTTTTCACTTTGTAGTGTTTTTTTTGAAGTCGGTTGTTTTTTTTGTAAAAAAGTTTTTTAACTTAAGTTTTTTACCGCAGTCGGGTTTTTTGATTTTTTAAATTTAATTTTTAACCGACTTTTTAACCGACTTTAAAAAAGGAGGTTCTGTATTCGACCCGTATGTATGTATGTATGTATGTATGTATGTTTGTATGTCCGCGATTATCTCAAAAACTACTGAACCGATTTTGATAATTCTTTCATGAGTGTGATCTACATACTTTCAGGAAGGTTTTAGTATATAATACATTAGGTAATTATTCTTATGTACGAAGTTATATGCATAAATGTACTGCATCTCCGTCATTTTTATGTGAATTTTGATGATTCTTCGAGTTGTGTCTTCAATGCACTAGTGTTAATTGAATTTGTGTGGGGTAGGTACAACTAAAAAGTGAAAAATAAAAACTTTTTTACAAAAAAAACAACCGACTTCAAAAAAAAAACACTACAAAGTAAAAAATAACTTTAATTTCGGAAGTCGGTGTCAAAAAACGAAAATGCTGAAGCAACGACACCGACTTCCGAAATTAAAGTTATTTTTTACTTTGTAGTGTTTTTTTTTGAAGTCGGTTGTTTTTTTTGCTACAATTATCATTTGCCGGGGTAACACACATAACATCGCATCAATGAAATTAAAACAAATACCGTCAACCGGGGTGAATAGGGATGCAGCGGTGAATCGGGACAAAACTTTAAAAGGGATTTTAACATTAAAAATAATATAGTTTGTGGCCAAAAAGGACCCTAATGTGTTTACTGTAATTTAATTAACGATTACGTGCCCTTATTGACAACAAACTATATTATTTCAACGTTAAAATCCATTTTTTAAAGTTTCGTCCCGATTCACCCCTGTATCCCTATTCACCCCGTTTGTAGGTAACGTGCAAAGAGTAGGTGAATTGAAGGAAAGAGATAGAGCCAGTTGACGAGCGGCGCAGGCGGTAGTTTTCAAATTACGAATTATTTTATGTTATTCTAATTATTATGATCACTGGCCACTAGCCCGACCCGAGTGGTAATTTAATGTCGCCATTGTAGCGACACGTGGTATAATTATATCAAATACCTAAATTAGGACTTATTCTTTAATGTACAGACGCCAGCACATCAAGCTACCCGAAACTGTCAAATCTTCCCAATCAACTTTAAACCTTATATTTCAGCGATAAAGTTGAAAATCTATTAAAGAAATTTGACAGATCGGAGTAGCTTGATGTGCTAGCGTCTGCCCACCATAATGATATCATGAATTATCCTCAAGCAATCAATTCTCACACAACAATACCGTATTATTTACCTGTGTAAGTATGAGTCAGTGTATGACTCATGTATGAGATTTGTATGAGATTACTCATGTCAACGACATTCGCGTACAATGTGTCATACTAGATCATATTGCAGGGTAGTATTAAAGAAATTCTCCTTCCTTTTACCCGCGTTGGTCTAGTGGCCGTATACCGCGACTATTGCGCGTGTGGTCTTGGGTTGTACCTCCACTTGAGTTCGTCGAAAAAAAATTACTTTTTCCAATATTACATTAGACATAATTACACTCATCTTCGCAGGATGGCTGGTAGCAGCTGGATGAGAGTTGCCGAAAATCGAGTTGAATGGCGTGCAATAGGAGAGGCCTATGTCCAACAGTGGACTGCTATAGGCTGTTAACACTTTGCCCGACCCGGGAATCGAATCCAGGACTTCGAGCTCAACATTAGCGCTTGCCCAACAAGGCAGTCCTACAGGATAATGATCCTTTGTTTGGCGAAACGACATGTCTTTCCCATTAACTTTTCGGCTTGCCGCGTGGAACCAACGATGACTCATAAAATTACCTTCACACGACTCTCGACCTAATAGGAGAACAACTTTCACAACTAATGCTTACACCATGACTCCTAGAACTCGGAAATATTATCACAACGCGTTATTTATTAACAGTATCATTTATGACTCACCTATACAACATGGAGACCAAATATGCCTTTCTATATCGAACGTTTTCCTTATAGGAAGTACCATCAGTGCTGGGATTAATCATTAGGACTCATCGAGTTTAGAAAGAGACTCGGGTACCCCCGTGCCTCGGAAAGCACGTAAAACCGCTGGTCCTTTGCCTTATCTCTCTCCGATCGTGCTGGATTGCCGTCCCGTCGGACAGTGAGAGGGGGTGTGTGTGTGCTAGATTTGTCACCATGGCCGAAGTCCGGTCTGGAGGATCATGAGTGTCAGAGAGGGCGCACGAGGCTCTGCAAAGATCTCTCTCGATTTTTCAGTAAGTGGTTCTGTAGCCTTGTTTTTGGGTTTTCACTATGAATGGTTTTGCTAGTTATCGGAGAGCTTACGAAAAGAAAATTAGTCTGGGTCGGATAAGGCGAAAAGGACTATGTATAGATTCCCTACTGGCTCCTTATTGTAGTGGTCGTAAAGTGCGGCTGTGAGCGAGATCCTGAGTTTGATCCCCATGTCGAACAAAGATAGAAGAAGATTCGTCGGTTCAGTTTGATTTTGCCATTTTCTGTATAAGTGTTAGTAGCCTATAAGGGTTTTTCCATTGAGACTCCCACCGGAGTCTGACGTCAAGCAGCCTGCTGTGTTTCGTCGGTGCGTGGGAGTTCCAGTGCCAGGAATCTTCTGGGTAAGCTCACTCCATCGTCGAATTTGTCTCTGTCACCTCTGACCTAGACTCGAGTCAAGAGCAAAACCATTTCAAATAAAATAAATTACTAATAATAGACCTCATCCATCGCTTTCCATCAGGCATGATCGAGGTCAATAGCGGGCCCATTCAGCAATTAAAAAAAAAAACAGCCCGGATTATTGGCAACAGACTTACCCCTTATTTAACGGCGGGACCTAGAGCGGGCCCATTCAGCAATTAAAAAAAAAACAGCCCGGATTATTGGCAACAGACTTACCCCTTATTTAACGGCGGGACCTAGAGCGCCCCCATTCAGCAATTAAAAAAAAAACAGCCCGGATTATTGGCAACAGACTTACCCCTTATTTAACGGCGGGACCTAGATCGGGCCCATTCAGCAATTAAAAAAAAAAAACAGCCCGGATTATTGGCAACGTCTGTGGGTAAGGGGTAAGTCTTTACCCTTATTTAACGGCGGGACTTAAACAATTCGCGAAATATACCAATTATTATACTTAGATGCCTAACAGTATACTGCCTGATGCCTAGCACCTCTCCATATCCTTTCCGAGAATGCCGCGAGATGTTTACGTGTAATTATGTACGTCATAATCTTATGTACTTGTAACAGATAACAGTAGTAATCTTGATTTGTAACCGGTTGCTCGATGACGTTAGTGAAGGCCACGGATATCTATGGTGAAGGCGCTATGAAGCGCCAATTGATCTACGAATGGACTAGTAGCGCCATCTAGACAAAGTCATAGACATTTATTCGTCGGATATGGTAGGTACAAAGTTGGTTAGTAAAATAGTTACGTTCAGGACAAGTGCGTGATCCGCCGCTAAAAGCAGCATATTTAAGAATATTTACAATAATATAATATACTGGTAAAATAGTGAAACTGTTAGGTGTACATTTGTTACTGTTTGTGTGTTTAATGATAGCTTTGTTGCTCAATTCCTTTGTAATACTTTATCATTGTGTACATCTATACTAGTTACCTTAAGGTAACTCTTGAGCTCTAAAACGATTTTCTATAAATTCAGGACCTTCTTTGACAAACTCCAAGATTGTACCTAAACTGTATTAATAACTATTTTAACGGTACGACTAAGTACGTCTCAAACTTTATGCCCGTTATAATGCTAGGTGTATTAAGTGTTAATAACGTTATCAAAACAATGAAAAGGTATTTCAGACCCGCAACACGAAAGCTTCATAAATACCGTGAGATACGATCGCGTGGGACATAACACAAATACCGAATACCAGATAGTGGGGCCACGAACAAAACCTACTTTATTATTTATTGTAATAATATTGGGAGCACGTCTAATAATAGTGGCGTATAATTAATGCAAATTGCCTATTGATCGCGCGGAGCACGCATATCTGATTACACGTACGATTGCTATTACAATTGTATCAGGCGTTCGTGTTTAAATAAGTCTGAGATTTAGTACAATTTGTTGTTCTAATAGGGCGTTTTAATGAACTGAGGTGTATTTATTTGTGGTTAAGATGCTAGATTAATGTAATGAGAATTACACTTTATATGAATCACTAATTCAAGTAAGTAGATAGTTAATTTACTACAAAGCAAGGCAGTAGATTCGTAGTGCAAATCAGTCGTCAGTGGTAACATTTGCACTACGAAAATCGCCACAAACGAAAAGTTATGTATCTTACTGCTGCTGAAGTTATTCGCCCCTCACACCTAATCCACAGACATCATATTTACATCTCTAAAGGTTTTGATCTTACTATACAATTATAATATATATTTGTCGCATCCGGCAATTGACGTTTACAACAAAACAAGGCACGCCACCTAGTGGCAACTATCAAGACGAGAGTTGGCGTGCTTTGACAGAGTCGGGACGTTTTCCGCTTGGTTACGAGGTTGAAGAGAACGCCTCAAGTGGCACATTCCTTACCCCGGTGATCGAGCAGGCAGACGCTTCGGAACTGTCCTACGTTTTGTTGAAACTATCATCACCATACCAGTCTGTTATTGTCTAATAGTAGTTGAGTTGTATACCTACAGTGTGTGATTCGCTAGTGTGATTAATTTGTTCGTAAAATTATAATCTGATTTGAACTGTAACAGTTTTTCTATTGCGCAATAACCAGCACTACCCAAGTACCCATAATGGTGCGCCCACAATAGTTGAAATGTGCCTGATGACAAAGAGAAAAATATACCCTCTCCGTCATATTTATGTCTGTAATTTATATGGTGTACAAGTACATAATAAAGAGTATTTTTAACTATTCTATATTATATAATATACAGACTGCCATTGTCATTCGTGGATCTTTGACAGTCGTTACGAGTAGTCAGAAGCCCGAAATTCTGACAACCAGTCATACCAAGGGATATCGTATTACCCAGTACTTAACTAGATTGTGGAGGTCAGATAATCAGTCGCTCCATGTAAGATACTGGTTTTCCTCTGCATCCAGTTAGACTGGAAGCCGACCTCGACATAGTTGAGAAAAGACTAGGCAGATGATGATGACAGACTGCCTCGCTGGTCTAGTGCTCGCAAGCGCTACTGCTGAGGATGAGGTCCTGGGTTCGATTCCCAGGTCCCAGAATTTCTCAGTAGCAACCTGATTTGTGTCCGTTTGCTGGCAATAGGCTCATGACATGGAACTTAAAAACATAACTGTCGAAATGTGGGTGTACTATAGGTACACCTCTGCCTAACCATTCGGCGGAATACAGGCGTGATGTTATGATGATATCACACTATCACACTGATATTATAAAGGCGAAAGTTTGTGACTGCGTGTGTGTGTGTGTGTTTATATGTTTGTTACTTCTTCACGCTCAAACGGCTGGACCAATTTTGATAAAATTTTGTATGGGGGTAGCTGACACCCTGGATTAACATATAGGCTACTTTTTTATCCCGATATTTCTACGGGATCGACATTTACGAGGGTGAAACCGCGGGGCGCAGCTAGTTATAAATATAAAAGTTTGTAGATATGTTTAGATGTTTTTAGGGTTCCGTAGCCAAATGGCATAAAACGGAACCCTTATGGATTCGTCATGTCTGTCTGTCCGTCCGTCCGTATGTCACAGCCACTTTTTTCCGAAACTATAAGGACTATACTGTTGAAACTTGGTAAATAGATGTATTCTGTGAACCGCAGTAAGATTTTCACACAAAAATAGAAAAAAAACAATAAATTTTGGGGTTCCCCATACTTACAACTGAAACTACAAAATTTTTTTTTCATCAAACCTGTACGTGTGGGGTATCTATGGATAGGTCTTCAAAAATGATATTGAGGTTTCTAATATCATTTTTTTCTGAACTGAATAGTTTGCACGAGAGACACTTCCAAAGTGGTAAAATGTGTGTGTCCCCCCCCCCCCCCCTCTAACTTCTAAAATAAGAGAATGATAAAATTAAAAAAATATATATAATGTACAGTCGCCAGCAAAATTGCATGGGTACCTTAGTGTCTATTTTCCCGTGAACGTTTGAATTCAAGTTTTCGAAAATAAACTAGATGGCGTTGGTTCACAACTATGACTAATTATTTACGAAACATAAGTAAGGAGTTAGGAAGAAACGTATAAGTAGGATTGAGCAAAGAGTTACAAGGCTAATACATTTATCTAATTATTACATTACATTTACCAGCATACGTAGCTTAAATGATAAAAATAATAAAAGAAACCGATAGGAATATATTTATTAAGCTAACGAGTGGGTATTTTAATAATTAATTTAATATTCGAATTAGTAGTTACTTAGCACCTACTTATAAATTGATATTCAATTTTAACATAGTAGGTTAATAATTAGGAACAATTTTCTTTAAAAGAAACTATTAATTATAAATTGTTTGAATGTTTGAAGAGACAAAAAGAAACTACAAAAATATTTTATCATATAGAGCAAAGCAACGCCATCTAATAACAGCACAATTAAATTTTGTTAGTCGTTAACTGGTTTTACGCTAGATGGCGTCATTTCTCGCTTCATACGATTTTGTTTCTGTACTACCCATGCACTTTTGCAGCCTATCGTACATTACCATGTAAACTTCCACCGAAAATTGGTTTGAACGAGATCTAGTAGGTAGTTTTTTTTAATACGTCATAAATCGAAAACCGCAATTTACCTTTCACAAAGTTACAACGAACTACAACAACTTTTATATTATGTTACTTGCTGCTACGGAACCCTTCATGGGCGAGTCCGACTCGCACTTGGCCGGTTTTTTTACTCTATCACGCAATAGCGATACACAATGATTTGGATGGGCTCACAGACAATTTATAACCTGCATCCATTAATGTATCAATGCCTGCATCCTAATTACGCAACACACTATAAAATCTCAATCTGAATCATTTTGAAGGATATTGCTAATCCATTGCTTCATATGTTCAAAAAATTTGTCTACTCAACAACGTAAATAACGCAATGAATGTAGTTGAACTGTCAAAATGAAACCCATTGCTACTGATTGTGTGTTACGCAATTACCCCGCTGGATATTACGATACTTTGTTCCTTCTACCACGCGGGTGAAGCTGCGGGAGAAAGCTAGTAAAAAAAAGACGCTTCGGGAGTGCCCGCAGAAGTGAAAACTTATATATTAACGTTGAAATAAATCAACTATTATTTGAATTAATATAACTCATTTTCTTTCGCTATTTCTTCGTCACTTTTTTCATTAATAGATAGATGCACTTTGTTCAATTTCCATATTTTAAACACTTTATATACACGAATTTTACGAATACACAGCAGTGTGGCCACTACACAGACGGTCGAGCCATCAGCTGTCACCATCCATGGATGCGCGTGACACGCTGTAACATAAACACACACGAACATTTGCGCAAGCGCCCTGCGCCTCTTAAACGAAACAGCAGGCATACATTTTCGCCGCGCCGCAGAAAGAGAGGGGGATACTTCCTCTCCTACGCCGCGCCGGCTGTCTACTCTCCATCCGTCTTACGAATTTTCGATCAGGTCACGTGTCCTGACGGTCACGTGTCCTGACGCGAGTTTAGCATTTTTTACCCATAACAAAAAAGTGTAGGTACAACGCCGCTAAAGAAGTTTTCACTTCAAAAATATATTCCTGAAAATTAAATCTATGATAAATTATATTAATAGGCTCGGTTAAATTGTCCTATTCAAAATGATTGCCGGACTAACTTCATAAAAGGTTCCCGTTACCAATAGCAATTTAATTTAAGTAATATTACTTACCTAGAATTTTAAACTTTATAAACGTCATGACTCTAATAAATGTTGATTGAAACATTATTTTTCGCTGAGAAGATAGGTCTTTTAATAACTAAGCGCAGACTTCGTTCTGGCCTTTATTATCTAGGTATAGGCTCTTAGATAAAGTTGATTTACAATCTAGATAAAATTTTAAGGTGACTTCAGTGACGATAAAACCGAGGACCGAGAAATTTGTATGTTTTAATCTTACTAAAATAGGTATTTTTATTAGTTCTTATCTTGGAAAAATATTAACTTATCTGCCTATAGTCCGGCCTTCGAGGGACTGTGTTCCTGACACAGTGTCAGTGCGACAATTCTAGTCACACTAATCACACTATATTATAAAGGCGAAAGTTTGTGAGTGTGTGTGTGCGTGTCTGTGTGTGTGTTTATAGTTTGTTACTTCTTCACGCTCAAACGGCTGGACCAATTTTGATAAAATGTTGTATGGACCTCCATACAACAGCTACAGCTAGCTATTAAGAGCCTATACTACCTCAAATGGCTTAGCGTGATCCTCCGTTATGTCGAAAATCCTGCACCATTAATTTTGAAATAAATATATGGTAAAGTTGAGGATTAATGCAAAGTCTTATGTTAGACGAAAACACGATTCCATAAAATTTTCTCGATAGAAAAAAAAACCAAAGTTACCTCTAACCCGAACAATAAACCGCTGGCATTCAAAAAATACTTCAAATTAGATCATGAAACTTTGCATACTAACTAAACTTACTTTAAAGCAGGTCTTATGTTATTTACTTTTTTATAATTACCATTATTTTTCTGTAAAAATCAAATACCTAAACTATTAGCGCTGCCTGCCGCCCAGCACCGCACTCTGTCTCGCTCTCACTCAGTCCGCGAGCAGTATCGTATGAGCGAGATAAAGAGCGAATTTTAGCTGAGGTAGTATAGGCTCTTAACATATAGGCTACTTTTTATCCCGATATTCCTACGGGATCGAAACTTGTGCGGGTGAAACCGCGGGGCGCAGCTAGTAGCTAATAAATGTCAAATTCGCAAATCACATATCTGTCTTTCATCTTAAAAAAAGAAGAACTGTGGTGTCCCAGTGGTAAATGGTCACGACTTACGAGTTGTAGGTCGGGGGTTCGGACGCACTTTCTGTAAATAATTTCATCACCACTGCTCTCAAAACGGCGAAGGAAAATATCGTGGGGAATCCGGCATGTCCTAGAATCAAAAATTGGAAGACATGTGACATCATCATGTACCAAACTTATAATGCGAATTAGATATTCATATTCATTTATTTTGCGTTCCACAATGTAAAAAAGATGTTTACAAAAGGCTTGTAGGTTATGCCTCAATGGCGGTAAGCAGACTTACCTGTAACTAACACACCTTCTTATGAACCTATGATCCGCAATAAATTATTTGAATTTGAATCTACCAGCCCGCACTGGGCCCGCGTGGTGAATTACGGCCCACTATCTCTCTTAAGTTTTTGCAAAAATATACAAAACAAAGTAGACGTTTCTAAATTAAATACATTAAGCGTTACTCAATAGATATTGAATATTAAAGTAACTGAATAATACAAATTGAATATTAGGTAATTCAAATGTGCATTATAGAAAATGTTCATTAAACCATAAATATAATTAGGTAAAATGAAATTATATCAATAATATTCATTAAATCATTTCGCTTTATTTAAAAAAAAGTATATTAAATGAAATATTTAGGTCATAATTATGATCATTAGAACTTTCGTTATTAACACACCCATTCTGAACTTTTTTAGATCTAGATAATAACAACAGAAATACGAAAGAAGGCGATTTGTCATTTTAGATTTTTTTACAATACATTGCTGATTTACAATTAAGGTAAACGCGGGTGAAGTCGACAGTGACCCAGAAGTCGTCAAATTGTCTAAAAACATCAATATCTTTTTCTACTAAACATTTAACTGGCCCATTTTTATGGGAACAGATTTTTGGTAACATATTGCATAATTAAAATAAAACACTGAGTTTTAACTGTAATGGTGGCTGAGATATGTCACTTAAAAAGTGTGTCCCACAATTTTTTCAATTTTTTGCAAGTTTAGCTGCTAAATGTCAAACTCAGCACGTAGTTTTGTGTTTTGATTTACGAACCTTCAGTGGGGTATGTGTTAAGTCTGATTGTTTGATGTATTAGTTAAGTTATTTTACTAATGATATAACTTGAAATTTAGAACACTTTTATGATAAAAGTATTTTTTTTTAACGTGACATCTATTGGTACCTTAAAATTCCTAATTGACCCAAATATCGTCATTTTAAGTACTTTTTTGACGATTACTGGGACACGCTTAATACTTGCCTCTAAACTCGTCATATTGTAAATATTTTCAACTTTATCGCTAAAGCATAAGGTTCAAAGTTGATTGGAATTTTGACAGTTTCAAGTAGTTTGATGTGCTGGCGTATTTACAAACAAGTAATGAGGTTTGGGCTACATTTGACGATAAAACTGGGTTTCTCTTAAGCTGTTTTCGCTTCGCTCACTCATTCCTTGAGTACTTAAGCGTGCTCTGCTTAGTCGTCGCGTCATTGGGTTCGCTTAGCTAGCTCGGCACGAAACTGTGCTCGCGCTTCACTCGTGATAGAGCTCGCTTCGCTCGCTCTTTTCATATGTGTTGAAGATAGGCTTGCTTCGCTTGCTGGTTTAAGAAGCTGTTAAGACTAGCATGAGAAGTAAGCCCATCTTTTGATTAAGCGCGCTCATCGTGCTATTAAGCGTGCTTTGATTATTTGTATCTAGGAAGGGCTCGCTTCGCACGCTGTATCGCAAACGCGCTCCACTCGCTCGGCCCGTAAAAAGTATTCTCAGTTCTAACCGAAACTGCCTTACTGGGAAAGGTATAATAATGAGCTATAATAAGCCTTGGCCAATTGATGCTAGTTTTACAACAGTACCTCACTCAGATCGAGCGTGGATATTACAGTACCAATCAAATCCTCACATATATATAGGTGTCTTCTTACTAAGTCTTCTGCCGTTGAATCTTGCTAATGTTCTCGTAATCTTCACACATACTTGCACGATGACAGGCCAGGACGCCGTCCATTAATAGCATGGCGATTGGCGATGATTTTATAGGTATTACCCTAGCTTTTTAATTCGCTCATAAGTAGATTTTGTAGGCTTATTTTGTTTCTTATGATTTAAAACTTTCTTTCGTTGGCTTGTGATTGGGTTACTACTAGTCGGAGGCGCGCCGAATGTACAAGTATTTCCTGGGCCCCGGACTCATGGTACTAGAGGGAGCAGTGGGGTTTAAGTCGGTATTAGTCCGACATAACCCTCAGTTCTTCCCACACGGAAGTTATCTATGAGGATTTCCCCACGAAAAAGAAGGCTTATTGCATTTCATATAAAGCAACCTTTCACCGTATGTGATATTTTTCAGTTCTAAGCAGATTTACGGTCGATATAAGACGACATCTTTAACTTTTATGCTACTTGCTGCAGATTTTCTATCGTTTTCTGATACTGCCGTAACTATTGTATCTGCTCGGTACTAGGCTTTTGAGGCTCATTGAATTCCTTATGATGCAAGCTTACTTTTATACAGATTTTTTCATTTTTGGCCTGACTTACGGCCGACATGAGACGTCATTTGCAATTATTTTGCTATTGTCAACTTCAAATGCATTTTTAACTCGGACAATATTTCTGTTGATTCTCTTTAGGCCCTAGTATTGCTGTGTCAATTCTTGACAATGGCACTTAGTAGCTAAACATTTTTTTGCGAATTGAAATTTCGACGCATAGTAAAAAGGGGGATCGGGCGCACTGCACTTGCGATGTAACGCCAAACACAAATTAGATCGTGCTTCAAATTTGAAAAACCCAAGCTGAAATATTACATGTTATTGTCGGTCAGACATATTGAATTTACCACAAAAGTTCAACGACGTTTCTACGTCAACAGGAGACCAGTCACGTTTCATACAGAGTTGGGCCCAAAACACAAAGTGACAGCGAAATAAAATTTATTATTATTTAAAATTTCTACGAAAAAAATCTAGTTTCATAAAGGGGTTTGAAGGTTTTGGCCCTAAAATCAGCCGCCATTTTGATTTTTTTTCAGAATCGCGGTGCACAACAAAAGTTATATATTTAGATAGAGGACACTTATACAAACAAAAAATGTTATGTAACATAATATCCTAAAGCGTCAGGTTTCGGAGTTATTCACCGAAATATAAGTCGAAAACAACAAGGACTTTTTTGTATTTTTTCCCTCCAGGTAAGCATATTGAACTATTGAGGTAATAGAAACGTTATGAAACCTTTATGGAGAAGAAACAAATGAAGAATAGACATTTTTTTAAATAAATAATTAAACACGGCAATTTATTTACAATGTAAAGAAAAGTCAGTACATGGTCTTTAAGGCCGCAAGTAGGTGTCCTGAATCTGTTCCATCCATTACTTTGAATGGTGTAAACTTGGATAGGGTGTCGCAGTTTAAGTACCTTGGACATTACCTTACCGACGGCCTTAAGGATGATGTTGCCATAGAGACGGAGCGCAGGGCTCTGTCAGTCCGTGGCAACATGCTGGCCCGTAGATTCGCCCGCTGTACGGGCCAAGTCAAGATCACACTATTTAAAGCGTATTGTCAGGGTCTGTACACGGGTAGTCTATAGGTTAGTTATACAAAAAAATCCCTGGACACATTGCGCGTCCAATACAATAATATTTTCAGGATGGTGTTGGGAGGGACTTCCTCGTTTCTGCAGTGCCTCCGAGAATGATGTTCGCGCATTCTCCGACTGACGGTTTTCATGCCGTCATTCGGAAAAAAGTCGTGTCTCTTATGAGGAAGGTGCGGGGGAGTCACAACAGCATCCTGAAAACTATAGCTGTTGGCTATCTTGTTGGGGCGGGGTGTCTCAGCACAGGGGCTTTTTGTGAATTGTGTTGTGATGTTTATTGATGGATGTGTGTTGTTCTTTGTTATTGTATTTTAAGTACTAACAATAGTTTCTAAGTTTTTGTATACTAACCGGTGGATCTAGTTGTCCCGAATAAATAATTTTGAATTTGAATTTATAGTTCGTTTTTTAATCCCAGAGACTAATCTGTCAAGTGTAATGTCAAAGTTCTATAAGTACTAAAAAAAACGAAAACACAAAAGACTTAAATGTCAGATTAGTCTCTGGGATTAAAAAACGAACTATAAATAGCCGTTTTTAATTATTTATTTAAAAAATGTGTATTCTTCATTTGTACCCCAATAGTTCAATATGCTTACCTGGAGGGAAAAAAAACAAAAAAATCCTTGTTGTTTTCGACTTATATTTCGGTGAATAACTCCGAAACCTGACGCTTTAGGATATTATGTTATGTAACATTTTTTGTTTGTATAAGCGTCCTCTATCTAAATATATAACTTTTGTTGTGCACCGCGATTTTGAAAAAAAAATCAAAATGGCGGCCGACCTTAGGGCCACTCTCCATACAAAAATCTTCTAACCCCATAAAATGTATTAACTACCGATTGGCTAAAATAAAAGAAAGGTGACCTTAAACAAGTATTACCTACTATGACAACAAACCTTTGAGAGTGTTACTATAACTATTCTTTGCATATATAGTTCTAAAATCAGTTTTTTTTTAAAGTATAAAACTTTATTTTTCAACTTAAAAAAACAGCTTATATGGCTGATTTATTTATTTATTTATATACTTTATTGTACACCACAAAAATACACAACATAAAAAAGAACATTAGACACTTAATATACAATGGACTGAACTCCTTTATTCTGATAAACTCTGATTCTGTGATTCGGATATCTTAATTTTTTAAGCTAAAATATGTTAGAATTGACCTACCTAGTCTGCTAACAGCTTACAACCTTTAGTAATTTCTTGCGATTTGGTTTTCTACCTATCTTTTGTTTCTTAGACTTGCCACTCATATGAAAGACAATTACAATATGTTTTAATGTGTAATCATCTTGAACTCTATGTTCAAGGCCTGAAAGTTCACATTAGCATCAAAAATTGACGATTACTGGGTCCTTTTGATGAGTTATAGTACAAATCTGGCGAGTACTGGTACAAATCGCCTTTTTTGCACATTTGCTTAAATAAGTATTTATTATCACAAAAAATTACAAAAATTAACAACTTATTTAGAATATCGGATAATTTTTCTATTTCGTCATGCAAAAAGTTTCATTATAAATGAAATACTTCTCACGCAGCAGCTCTTCAAAGTCAGTGAATATCAAAACCCGACGACTATTGGTACGTTTACCTTACGGTCTATGCAAAAGTTTGAACATAGCAAGCAGCGTAGGTATACCAAAATAATAGGTTTAATCAAAAACATTTAAATATGGAAAAGCGCCTTGGTACAGATCGTCGAGTTGTAGTTTTCAATTCAGCGACGTTCAAGTTCGGAATCTGAGAAAGTTTTTTCAAATTTCGAACGCCGAACGTTCGCATTTTGAATTCGCATTCATGATTGGAGCGTCTGTCTGCGGGCGAATGAAAAAAGTTTAGTTCTAAAATCAAATTCCGAATGAATTTAAAATTTTGTTGTGCGATCTTATTTGAACCGATATCGTTTGAGTTAAAAACGAGGGTACCTACTTCTGTGTGAGGGTCATTGTATATGTTAGGTCCCTTGCTTTTCTAACCTATAACATACTTAGGTACCTAAAGGCAAAGTTAATGTACAGTTGATGTCGTCCATATCTATACTAATAATAAAGCAGAGAAGTTTGTTTGTTATAGTCTCTGGAACTGCCGGTCGGATTTCTTTTGTATTTGAGAACCCAATTCTTGAGGAAGGCTAGGGTTTAACATCACGCTATGACTCTTATGAGCCGAGCAAAAGCAGAAAAGTCAGAAACGAAGTAATAGCGCGGGCAGGCGATGCGATGCGACGCAGTAGGGGAACAAGAAATTCCACGCGAACGAAGTCACGGGCAGAAGCTAGTCCAGAATAAAATTCTCGTTCTGCCTTGGACGTCCACTGCTGGACATAGAGCCTCCCCAAACATTTTCCCAACGACCGCTTTTGGGAATCGCGAAATCCCTTAACAACTTAATGATTTAGTCAACACAAGAGGCACCGTGAACACAGCTACTAGTTAATATGACGTCACATCCCCCTATTCTATTTAACAAGGAACCAATAAGCCCGCACTTCCGGCGGGTGATCATCCATTACTCGCGCCTCCGGGGACCCGTCTAACAACCTGCTACGTACCTAAAAGTTCTCAACCACTCATGTATTCATGTACAAGAGAATATTGAAATAGATTGGCATAACTATTGAAGATAACGGGAAATCTAAATCTGATATTGGTTAAATAATGTAGTAAGTAAAGGAGAGGTTCGATCGATTAGGTTAAGCTGCGCTTGCCGCGGTAGGTCCGGGGATGGGTGACCATCTTTACATACCAAGACCCCTCTGTGCCTCAGAAAGCACGTTAAGCCGTTGGTCCCGGCTGTCATTCGTGGATCTTTGACAATTGTTACGTGTCCAAACAGGCAACCAGTCTTACCAACGGTTTCGTATTACCCAGTAACTGGGTTGTGGAGGCTAGCAGCCGCTCCATGTGAGATACTGGTATTCAGCTGCATCCTAAATGTATTTAGCATAATCAGCAGTGTAACCGAGTTGTAGGTCATAGGTTCGAACCATCCCAGGCGCTTTACTTTGTATAATTATATTATTTCATCACCACTGCTCTCAAAACAGTAAAGGAAAACCAAAAAACTCGAAGACATGTCGGGCCGTTACCTTTGGGCCACCACTGCTCTTACAAAAAGTGTCTTATGTCTTATTAAATACGACATGTCATATTAAAACTTTCTTACAAAAAGAAAAAACAACCGACTTCAAAAAAAAAAAAACACTACAAAGTGAAAAATAACTTTAATTTCGGAAGTCTGTGTCGTTGGTTCCGCATTTTTGTTTTTGATACCGACTTCCTAAATTAAAGTTATTTTTCACTTTGTAGTGTTTTTTTTTTTAAAAACCCACCCCACACTAATTCAAATAACACTAGTGCATTGAAGAATTGAAGACACCGACTAGAAGAATCATCAAAATTCGCATAGAAATGCCGGAGATGCAGTACATTTATGTATATAACTTCGTACATAAGAATAATTACCTAATTTATTATATACTGAAACCTTTTTGAAAGTACATATGTAGATTACATTAGTGAAAGAATTATCAAAATTTTTATATCAATTTAATGTAATTTAATTGAATGGAATGGACTTAAATATTTACATAATTTAAAAAGCTAACAATCTTAAAATAATAATATGTACAAGTATATAGTATATTATCAAAATTGGTTCATTAGTTTTTGAGAAAATCGCGGACATACAAACATACATACATAAGGGTCGAATACAGAACCTCCTTTTTGAAGTCGGTTAAAAAGTGTCTTATGTCTTAATAAATACGACATGTCATATTAAAATGCCCAAAAATATCTCTACAGTCTCTTTAAACCCAACGTCAGTATAATTAAGTCGCGCCCTACAAACAGTCGAGCGGGAGCATGCACTAAGTTCGGGAGTGCGCGTAACTTTGTTCTAAGTTGAGCGTAGCTTAGCCCTCCACTCTCTGCCGTGCTCACTTAGAAGCACGAACTCGGTGCATTATTGAAATGTTCCGGTTTCGGTTCGACGATGTTTATTTGTACTTTATCCTTTAACAGTTTATGCTATACTAGCGACCTGCTTCTCAAGGTTTTTACGACTTGATAAAATGGGTACATTAGGCATGTCCTAGAACCCTAAATTCGAAGATTTGTGACATCTACCAATCCACACTGGGCCCGCGTAGTGGATTACGGCCCACTCTCTCTCACAGAGAGGAGGCCTGTGTCCCGCAGTGGGAACATTATAGGCTGATTACGATGAGTACATGATTGAGACGGTAGAAACAACAAAAGTTATTTAAGCCATATCCTACCATGTATCAATGTTAATGTAATATACGTATAAACCCACCGGAATAAATTCTCTAAATGACGGTTAAAAGCGCATCAAAATCCGTTGCGCAGTTTAGAAGAGCAACGTGGTCACACACACATACACGAAAAGCGAGTTTAAGCCGATAGTTTTATCTACCAATAGTTACGTTTTAGAATCCTGCGCATCATGATTTTTAGTAAGGCACATCAGCACCCTAATTGGGCAACGCACTCTCTCATCAATCACAATCTGAATCATTTGGAACAAAATTGCTAATCCATTGCTTCATATGTTCGAAAAATGTGTCTACTCAACAACGTCTATAACGCAATGAATGTTGTTGAACTATCAAAATGAAACCCATTGCTACCGATAGTGTGTTACGCAATTACCCCGCGGGTTGTAGAAAAAGTTTATCTTTGTAGACGTTTCTGACATTTTTTTATTTAAACTCGGTGTCTCGGTAAGCCAAAGTACCATTACATACATAATCAGCCTATAATGTTCCAATTACTGGGACACTGGCCTGTTCTCTTCGAGAGGGAGTGCGATGGGCTAATAGCCTACCACACGGGCCCAGTGCGGTAGGTGTCACAAGTCTTCGAATCACACGACATGCCAGTTTCCTCACGATATTTTCCTTCACCGTTTTGAGAGCAGTGGTAATGAATAGTAGATTGTTATGCAAGGGTCGAAAGGAATCAATTCCTATACGAGGCATTTAGACGCCCGAGCGCAGCGAGGGCGGCTATAGCCCGAGTAGGAATTGATGGCTTTCACCCGTGTTAAACACTCTACTTTTCATTTCGAATATAAGGAAAGTAAAAAGTAGTCGTTTTTCTAAAATATTTGTTGATAACAATAACATGCAAAGTTTTTGAATTTCGGTACAGCTTACAGGGTTACTATCCCGCCAAATAATACTATTGTCTTTTTTTATTTTAAATATAGAACACACCGCGTCATCGCCGCGGGCTGTCCCGCTTAATAGTTTTTTTTTTTAAATTCACACTGGCTGTTTATACACTCACAAGACTGCAGCATTTTTCTTAATTTATGTCGATACCTTTGGGTAGAAAGGTCGTATAAACCATTTTGGCCAAATTGAGTTATATATACCATTTTTCTCAGAATTTTTTTCTCTATCGATCTGTATATACGAAATGCAGAAATTCGCACAAAAATGGTTAATACGACCCAGAAATTTTCGGTCATAGCCTCTTAAAAAAGGTAAATTTTCAATGTAAAAGCCGAATGTTTTTTTTTTGTAGTTTTGTTATGATGTAATGACCATAATTTTATATTAACTCAGGGCGTAAAAATAGTCGTTAATTGTAAATGGTTTATACGCCCTAACGTGTTAAATGCATTACCTAAACATAGTTTAAATTCGACGTCGTAAATCCAAAGGCAGTTCGCGACGTTGGTGTATAAACCATGTTCATTGCAAGAAGCACTTTACGACCGACACACAAGGCTCGCATTTGGCGCGCAGCGACAAGCAGAAGAGCGAGCGGGATAGACAGATACCGGCGCATTTGTTTACTCGATACCTTTGGGTAGAAAGGTCGTATAAACCAAAACCCGACTTTTCAGGAGAGCAGAAAAACTAATTTTTTTTTACATAAAAATTCATAACTTTTTTGTTTTTGAAGTTATAAAAAAATTATCTATGAGAAAGGTTCTTACAATTTGCAAATGAAAAAAGTTAAATCATCAAAACCTATCTATCTTCTTTAGTTTTAAAGTTAGCTTGGATTTACGCCTAAGAAAAAATCAATTCTTGGTTAATACACCTCATGAAAATGTACTTTAAAAAAACTGTATAAGTCGTATATCCATTTTTGGTAAGCTTATGGTCACATTTACTGTCGTAAAAACCCATATATGTAGTTTTTTTTTGTATTAAAAACCATTTATAATCATAGATCAATTGAATTCTGACTAATAAACAATCCTGTTACCCTAAGAATTAGTAGGAACTCAATTAATATTATTCTAATACCCAATAACGGTCGATGCAAATAAAATAAAACTACCTGAAATACGAAATCAACATTTATTAAGTATTACAATACCTTCTAGTGAACATTTACTATTATTTCAATAATGGTACAACATACCTAACAGGTTTAACATTTTTAAATTGAAAAAAATATTTATAACAACTTAAACTGAAAAGTGAAATAAAAAAATCTACTTAATCATAAAAAAAACAAAAATTATTCTATTAAAAATTAACTTCTTCTAAATTAAAGTAATCAGGCATTTTAGACATTTATAAAATTATGACTTGATCGTTTTTTTAATTTTTGTACATATTTAGATGTACTTAATTCAATGAATTATTGAATTAAGCCTTTGTACTAAGGCTTAATTACTAAGTAATTTATTGAATTGCAACTAAATAATAAAAATAAAACAATCAAGCACTAAACGTAACTTATGTACTAAAAAGTAACTTATTTATGATATTAATTTGTACCGATTCATAAATTAGTTTAAAAATATTTATGAATTGTTACTACAAATTATTTTAATTATTATTATAAATTATTTTAAAACGAATTATGAATTGAGAAACACATTTTCAAAAAATAAATTTAGGTGACAAAGAATACAATCATTTAACATAGTCTTGTTTTTTTACTAACCATGGTACCACCATGATTATTTAAACTTACCCTATGGAAATGTGGCTGACTCTCTTACGCTAACCGACGAAGAAGAGCTAATTGAATAATACAATTATTATTATTATAACAGAATAATAACTTTTCCTATTTACGTAATTTCACATTTCGTTCGTTAGCAAAATATTATTTAGTAAAAAAACAAGACTATGTTAAATGATTGTATTCTTTGTCACCTAAATTTATTTTTTGAAAATGTGTTTCTCAATTCATAATTCGTTTTAAAATAATTTATAATAATAATTAAAATAATTTATAGTAACAATTCATAAATAATTTTAAACTAATTATGAATCGGTACAAATTAATATCATAAATAAGTTACTTTTTAGTACATAAGTTAGTTACGTTTAGTGCTTGATTGTTTTATTTTTATTATTTAGTTGCAATTCAATAAATTACTTAGTAATTAAGCCTTAGTACAAAGGCTTAATTCAATAATTTATTGAATTAAGTACATCTAAATATGTACAAAAATTAAAAAAACGATCAAGTCATAATTTTATAAATGACTAAAATGCCTGATTACTTTAATTTAGAAGAAATAATTTTTGTTTTTTTATGATTAAGTAGATTTTTTTATTTCACTTTTCAGTTTAAGTTGTTATAAATATTTTTTTCAATTTAAAAATGTTAAACCTGTTAGGTATGTTGTACCATTATTGAAATAATAGTAAATGTTGATTAGAAGGTATTGTAATACTTAATAAATGTTGATTTCGTATTTCAGGTAGTTTTATTTTATTTGCATCGACCGTTATTGGGTATTAGAATAATAATAATTGAGTTCCTACTAATTCTTAGGGTAATAGGATTGTTTATTAGTCAGAATTCAATTGATCCATGATTATAAATGGTTTTTAATACAAAAAAAAAACTACATATATGGGTTTTTACGATAGTAAATGTGACCATAAGCTTACCTAAAATGGATATACGACTTATACAGTTTTTTAAAAGTACATTTTCATGAGGTGTATTAACCAAGAATTGGTTTTTTCTTAGGCGTAAATCCAAGCTAACTTTAAAACTAAAGAAGATAGATAGGTTTTGATGATTTAACTTTTTTCATTTGCAAATTGTAAGAACCTTTCTCATAGATCATTTTTTTATAACTTCAAAAACAAAAAAGTTATGAATTTTTATGTAAAAAAAAAAATAGTTTTTCTGCTCTCCTGAAAAGTCGGGTTTTGGTTTATACGACCTTTCTACCCAAAGGTATCGATGTAAAAAAGAAGAAGGGTCACGTCCCATAGAAAATTTACCCAGGCCCGACACAAAAGGAACACATCTCAGGTATTTTGTTATATTAAATATAACAGAAATAAATTAACACTATTCTGAATATCAGTGGCTATCACCCATATATTGCTATTTGATTTTGGTAAGGCAAAATATTTTAAAATATTTTTTTTAATGAATAGCAATTATATCCATTTAAAATGACGCCAATTTAGATAAAAATACAAAAATAGACAGCTGGAGGCTTAATTTATTGAGGCATCCACAGGCAAGCCCGGTTAAGCAGACGTTAACCTCAAAGTTAAACTGCGAGATGTCATTAAAAAAATATAAAATAGAATTGGCTTTCTGTGTTGAGATCTCTGCGTTTTTTAACCGTCTTCAAAAAAGGAGGTTCTGTATTCGACCCGTATGTATGTTTGTATGTCTGCGATTTTCTCAAAAACTAATGAATCAATTTTGATAATTCTTTCACTAATGTAATGTACATACTTTCAGGAAGGTTTTAGTATATAATGCATTAGGTAATTATTCTTATGTACGGAGTTATATGCATAAATGTACTGCATCTCCGGCATTTCTATGCGAATTTGGACGATTCTTCTAGTCAGTGTCTTCAATTCTTCAATGCACTAGTGTTAATTGGATTTGGGTGGGGTAGGTACAACTATAAAATAAAAAATAAAAACTTTTTTTACAAAAAAACAACCAACTTGAAAAAAAAAACACTACAAAGTGATACATAACTTTAATTTCGGAAGTCGTTTTCTAAAAACAAAAATGCGGAACCAACGACACAGACTTCCGAAATTAAAGTTATTTATCACTTTGTAGTGTTTTTTTTTTAAGTCGGTTGTTTTTTTCTAAATTGTTGTATCGTCATTGAATTACCTACATACAATTACGAATTTTGTAGGTAAATAGGTATTAAAAGAAAATTGTATATCGCCTGAACAAAAACACAAGGCAATATTTTGGTGTTAGCCATTGATTTGGAATATAAAAAATATATGTTTTAGCTATATTTAAAATAACAAAAAAACTGAGATATGTCTCTTTCGTGTCGGGCCTGAGTCACAAATGACCGTTCTTCTTTCGTAGCTGACTACAGTTCTATTTTTAAAATTCATTCCTACCCTAAAGAGGGAAGTAATTAGTATGAGTCTTTTCCGCCCTGTGGTGGGAAGCAACGTCTTCCACCCGCTATTTGGATCAAACAAACACTACTTTCCGAGTATGAGAAATGAAAATTATTTACACAAAGTAAAGCACCTGCCTAGGTCCGAACCCACGACCTGTAACTCGTAATTCGGGGCTCTGTTACCACTGGGTCACGACTGCTCTAGGTACCTACACTATCTATCCTTAATAATGTAACAAAAGCCACGTGCTAACTATAAACTTAAACACGTTTTACTCCGGCTCCGTGAAACTTTTTCTTTGTTAGATATACCCATATATTCACAGTTTTATGTTAACTCCCTTGAGTGAGAGGAAATGGGGCAGTAACATTCTGACCTGGATTTAATCCTTTGTCTTTAAAGTATGGTGCAACGGGGACTTAGACTCTTTTTACAAGGGTAGCGGGTTGTTCGCAGGATTATATAACGTCGATCGATTTAGACGGTAGACATTAGTTTAAAGAAAGGCTTATGTTTAACTTATCACCAGATAAAGTAAAATATAACATCAGAAAAACACTTTTTACTGCCAAAAATAGTAAATGATCACCAAAATTAAAACTCCATTTTGTTGTAAAATACCTAGGTAAAGGTATTTGTATTCTCATTTGCTACCTCTTGCATCCTATGTCGACGGAGCCCCGCTTCGCGGGGCTCCTATTTCTATGTACAGGGTTTAAAGTAACCTAACCATTTTTTTTTTTAACGTGGAGAAACGCTCATGCATTCTGCACTACCACGGGGAGATAGTGCAGTTATGTGGGACTCCAACCCACTAAAACTCCACGGTGTCCTCCTCTGCCGCTTACGGCGGGAACACGGGCACGCGTTAGCACTCATCCGTGAACCCGCCGCGGCTGTCCGTCACCGGACCCTCCTCTGGGGAGTATTCCCCATCACCGGCGCACCAGAACACATAGCACGCCGTGACCAAACCAGCACATGGGCGCCAGACGACCCCATGTCTGAGCACCCCTGGTCCCCCTGCGACGGGTCAAGTCATTGGCCCCGCCGCACGTTGGGCTGAAAATCGGCTTTCATAGACTTAGGCATTTTATTTTGCAAGTGCCAGTTTTTATGCCGGATATCACTTCTATTAGTTATAACAATATACAAAAATGACACCAGAATGGATTCTGCACAAAAACGAAGGAATTATAATTTTTTTACGAAAATCTTGTATGGAGCTAGCATGAAAAATCGAAATATCTCTAAAACGGCAGAGATAACCGTAATATCCTTATAGGAGGTTATAGTACTAATTATTTATGATTTTTTGACATAAGTTACATAATGGTTGTAGATGCCGTTTTTTTTTTAAAAATCGACAAAATATTTTTATTTATTTTTACATATGAAACGTTCTTTTTAGTGTTTAAGTTGAAGAATTCAGAGCTTTAACAACTCTTAACATAAAATAGCATCACCCCTATAGACCTGAAGGACTAGACAGAGGTGTGTAGTATCTTGTTGATCTTGTAAGATTTCCAACAATACCAAATAGTTGAATATCAGTGTCAAAGTGCCCATGCTGTCGCTTCTTTTTGAAAGATAGGGGAATAAAATTGTTTGTTGTTGAATGTGAAATGCGTACGGAGAGTGGCTGCAAGCAAATATTGATTGGCCAAGTTGCGTGCAAACTTTAATAAATTAAGAACCAACTATTGGTGAGATACCAAGAGCACGCTCAGTCTCTCCAGAACCTTCGACATCATCGACTGTTGGAACAATGACAAAAAGGTCCCGAAAACCATTCAAAGATCTGGGAAGCAAACAGAAAAAGAGAAGATCTAGTGAGCACATAGGCGAGGATTCCTTTGAATTGGCATATGCAGCTGCGGCACGTTTAAAAGATGAAGGGTATGAAGATATCGCATCTGTAATCGAATGTATGATCAAAAATCCAGAAGCTGCCGTTAAAATCTATGAAAGCATTAAGAAACCAGTGAAAACAGTAATATTTACACCAGAGAAAGTTAAGCTTTCAAAGTGGCAAAATATTACGTTGCGAGAGACTGCCATTCGGGAAGGTGCTAAGGATATTTACCCATCCTACTATCAACTGCAACAAACTAAGCTTGCATGCTACCCTCCTAATCAATCAGTGTCAGTTACGGATTCATCAGCTAGAATTACACTTCAAGCTTTACTTGACATCACGGTGAAGCGGATTCTTCAAAGTCTTTCTGATAATGTGGAAAATAAGCAGTCAAAGCTGATATCGAAGTGGGGATTTGATGGTGCTGGTGGTGGTGGAGTTCTCCTGGTCCACCATCAGCTCCATATTACCATTCACATCGTGGCGAGCATAAATTGCTTAGCAATCATATTAAAGTAATCGAATCGCAACCCGTGAAATACTTAAATATTATTGAGTAGTTCCGGTGTCCATCTGTGGTCTTCATCATCAGTTCCACTTCACCAAATGGTACTTTCCGAGAGCAAATGCACGAATTACTATAAAAAATACCCAAATCGCTATAGGTGTGCCTATAATATTTGAAGAGTTCCTTCGATTTCTCCAGGATCCAATCATCAGATCCTGGCTTGGTGACTATGGGACCACTTCAGAAGTATCTCCTTTCGAACAAAAAATAATTTTGAAAATCGGTCCACAATTGACGGAGTAATCGCGTAACAAACATACAAAAAAAAGACGGGTTGCACTCCGGGAGTGCCGGCAGAAGTGAAAACTTGAATATTAACGTTGAAATAAATCAATTATTAATTGAATTAATCGATGCACTTTCTTCAATTTCCATTTTTCGAAACACTTTATATACACGAATTTTACGAATACACAGCAGTGTGGCTACTACACAGACGGTCGAGCCATCAGCTGTCCATCCACGTCCTCGTCCACCATCACCATCACATCACATCACCATCGCCATCACCATCACTATCGCCATCAGCATCATCCATCCATTATCGTGTCTCACTTGGTTCACTTCGGTTGGCGCCGCCGTAGAAAGAGATGGGGGGGGGGGAATCTCTCCTGACGGTCACGTGTCCTGACGCGATGCCCTGACGCGAATTTAACATTTTTTACCCATTACAAAAAGTGTTCAACGCCGCTAAAGAAGTTTTCACTTCAAAAAATAATAAACATACCGTCAAATTGAGAACCTCCTCCTTTTTTTGAAGTAGGTTAAAAAGGAAGACAACCTTTTTTGCTGAAACTCTCGACCTAATACAGTTTCCAGAAACTGAGTTCGAGTTTGTAGGTATATCCAATCTGGATTCTGACTCGGAATTGGAGTCCGACAACGAAAGTTGTAAAGAAAGTTATGTTAGTTTATTGTACCAATATGTTTAGTTAATAAATTCATAGATTTTGGTTTCAAATATTTTGTATAATTGAATTTATAGCACTTAGACATTATTTTTGTTACTTTTGTTTTATTTAAATTACCTATCAATAAAAGTATATATTTACAGTCTATTTTTTATCACATATTCTTAATATTTTGGGAAAAAGGATGCTTCCTAACGATGTTCTTAACTTTGACACAGTTCACGGATCGTTTTGAACAGTTTCATATGTAAAAATAAATAAAAATATTTTGACGATTTTTTAAAAAAAAAACGGCATCTACAATCATTATGTAACGTATGTCAAAAATCATAAATAATTAGTACTATAACCTCCTATAAGGATATTACGGTTATCTTTGCCGTTTTAGAGATATTTCGATTTTTCATACTAGCTCCATACAAAATTTTCGTAAAAAAATTATAATTCCTTCGTTTTTGTGCAGAATCAATTCTGGTGTCATTTTTGTATATTGTTATAACTAATAGAAGTGATATCCGGCATAAAAACTGGCACTTGCAAAATAAAATGCCTAAGTCTATGAAAGCCGATTTTCAGTCCACCGTGTGCCGCCTGCCAATTTTCGGCCGCAGAGGATAGGGAGAGCGGCCAACGTCATACCAACACTCCTCTTCCTCTGCGGCCCCACCGCGTCCGCCAACGGACGGTGGCGACCCCGTCAAGGCCGCGGAAGGTAGGGAGAGCGGCGCACCGCAATACCGGCACTCCTCTCCCACCGCGGCCTCCAACCCTCAGCCGCGATGCCTCCGATACGACATCGCGGCCCGCCTCAGCTGCGATGTCGCTCAAGCGGCACCGCAACCTACTTGTTGGCCGCTACGTCGTCGGCTTACCGGCAAAAGCCCTGACGAGCGGTCCCTCCTCGGGTTCCACTTCGCTTCACCGTGGGTGTCCAAGCCACGGCTACTGAGCCCCCCCGCCTCGACAATGCGGGAACCCACCGGGGGGGAAATTAACCTAACCAAACCTAACCTCGGGGTCCCCAACTAGAACTATTGTAATTTTAGACTTCATCTTTTGGTGTTCAATATATTTTTTTGGTGATCATTATATTTAATCCCCTAAAAAAATAAATATTCCGAGACTATATTTTGTTAAAAGTTAAGCGAATAAAAGCCTGTTAATACTGTTAATAGGTACGGTTATCCGTCTATTAGCGCATACCATAGGTGGCATGGCATGATGTCATCAACTGCAAAAAGGTTGACTACCGAAAGGTTGCAACTTTCCAACTTTCGGCAGTCACCTTTACTGCCGCAAGACCGAGAGTGACTCCTAAAGAGTTAGAAGTGTGAAATTGAAATGGTGGTAGGTCACTTTGTAAAGTCTCTTAACAGCCGGAAGCTGCTTTTAAATATCATTGGAACTGGCTTCATAAAAGAAGGTTCTGTATTCGTCCCGGATGTAGTATGTATGTCCGCGATTTTCTCAAAAACGAATGAGCAAAATTTTGATAATTCTATCACTAATTTGATCTACATACTTTCAGGAAGGTTTTAGTATATAATAAATTAGGCAATTATTCTTATGAACACAAATGTACTACATCTCCGTCATTTCTCTGCGAATTTTGATGATTCTTCTATTCGGTGTCTTCAATTCTTCAATGCACTAGTGTTAATTGAATTTGTGTGGGGTAGGTACAACTAAAAAGTGAAAAATAAAAACTTTTTTACAAAAAATCAACCGACTTCAAAAAAAAACACTACAAAGTGATAAATAACTTTAATTTCGGAAGTCGATGTCAAAAAAACGAAAATGCGGAACCAACGACACCGACTTCCGAAATTAAAGTTATTATCACTTTGTAGTGTTTTTTTTGAAGTCGGTTGTTTTTCTTGTAATTCTATATTTACTCAAAGAGGGTTATAATCTAAACATATTTTACTCTCATCGTTACAATATCGACTTTAAATACTAAACGCAACTAAAAATTAACTTACACTTCCTCTGCGATAAATCTTAATGCGTGTGAATCATCCTGTCCGCCTCCGAAGCAGAAACAGCAAGGATGCTGTTAAATACCCTAGTCTTGCTAATACTATTAAATTCAATAAACAAATCTCGTTTTTACGGCTCGTTTATTGTGACTGGTTTAAAGTTTAAAATGTGCCAATGTGCAACCAATCCTAATTAAATAATTATTTAGTAATTTTGAGTCGGCGCCAAACAATTATTGAACAAAGATCACTAAATTACCTTTTTAAATACATATTCAAATTAAGTGGGAACTATATTTTCTATCACCAAAATTTATATTTGTCATCAAGTTGTACCACCTAATAAATAGATCTATCGCCACGAAATATTTGTATCACCTAATAAATAGATCTATCGCCACGAAATATTTTCGTTCTCAGATAGCGGGGCTCCGTCGACATAGGATGCAAGAACGAGCGAAGGGCACCCCGAGGTTCGGTTTGGTTAGGTTACTTTAAACCCTTTACACAGAAATAGGGGCCCCGCGAAGCGGGGCTCCGTCGACATAGGATGCAAGAGCGAGCGAAGGGCACCCCGAGGTTCGGTTTGGTTAGGTCACTTGCATTGTTTGGTGACTACATTTTGGTGACAGATCTACTATTTGGAGGACAAACCCTATTATTTAAGAAACACAAAACTAATTAAATTGGTGATAGCTTTAATGATACCCAAATTAAATTAACAATGCATGAAATCTCCATCGATAAACATTAACATTCCAAACAAAAAATGCGCTCTCCGCACGACCACTCGCTTTACATTAGTTTAAGAACTTAGTTATTAAGTTTAAATAAAAAAGGTTTATTATTTTTTGCTTTTCAGTTTTTTCGGAGGTTTAATTTTTTTGTTAAAAAGTTTTTATTTTATCATTTTTTAAGGCTACAATTTACTAATTACTACATTATTAATTTTTTATTACTGATGGCCGGTGGAGCAGGCGAGTCCTGGAGTGGAGACCGCGTATCGGCAAGCGTAGTGTGGGACGCCCCCCAGCTAGATGGACGGACGACCTAAAGAAGGTGGCTGGGGTAGACTGGATGCGGAAGGCGGAGGACAGGGTGCTGTGGCGCAGTCTGGGAGAGGCGTATGCCCAGCAGTGGACTGCGATAGGCTGAGTTGATAATTTTTTATTACTTTTATATTTTATTGTGTTTAGATTTCGATACCCACCGTGTCTGCGAAGTTTAGCTAGCCAATTTAAAATAACCCTGCATATTGTTGAGAATTGTTGCATGAGGTAGACCACAGATTGTATTAGCTATCAGAAACCAGCTCTCTATCCATAATTTCAGGTAAGGTAAGAAAACTTAATATAAACCGATTAAAGCCGTTATCACGTAACAATTGGCAATACCCTGGTAATACCCTGCCGTACCGTGGGATACCCTGGTGACCCAACTCACTGTCGCTACGGATTTCAGCAACCTTATCAACTTTATTGAATGTGTCTAGAAAATCGTACCCTGGCAAGTTTTACGCTGATAGGAAAAAAGTCAGGAGAGAAGGAGTTAGAACTTTTAAATTGAGGTTTTATGTATGTTTAGTTTTTTTTTTGCTGTAGTAAATGTGGCACCCATTTTGCTAGGAACTGATGTTAAATTATCAAACTTTTTTCGATATTGATCCAGTGCATTGTATGCCTGAGATAGACTAGCCTTTCAATTGAATTGAATTCAATTCTTTGTTGTGTAATCACAATTTTAAATATAATTTAAATAATAACAAGTTCAAGGACTCTGTCGGGCACAACCACTTAATACACGGGCGGAAGAGATAGAATTTAAAAATAAGATTCGAAATCTACTAACAGACAAATGTTATGTAAACGCATGTTTCATATATAAATTATCTTTATCTTATGATTTTGAGGTAATCGTAGATTCTGTATCAGATTCGTGCCATTGTCTTTTTGTTTCGACCGTATCCACGGGTAGCTTAAAGCATAGATGTTTTTTTTAGTTTTGACAGTGGGTCCAGTTGACCAATAAAAATATAGAAAATTATTGCTTTGGTCAACTGGACCCGCGGGTCCACTTCGAGTAGGTCCAGTTGACCAAAGACTCGTGATTAATAATTATAAAGTACTCACTATAGCCTCCTTCCATCTTGTATTAGGTATATAAACTGCCCTGTCACTGGTGGGTCGTTGACTTAATAAACAAAGATTAGTAGGATCGTCGAACTGAAATCCTACATACTCGCATATTCAATATATCGTGTTTAAGCTAATAATAAATTATAGTCTAAGTTAATTGTCTATTGATACGAATTAGAGGTCGTTGGCATGTAAATACTGATGTTAACAAGAAGACTATCAATTATAACGAAGACTATTAATAGAGGTATTTAATATGTATTGAATATAGAGTATACATAATTACACACAAGTATATAATTACATAGTATTCATCACAGGGCCTACCACAGATATAGATATCCATCTATATCTGTGGGTCCTACCCCTGTGAGGGATAATAAATAAAATAAAAGTGTTTATTTAACTACGTTTTAATTTTTTTTTTACATAGATACACTGCATACAGTTTTCATGTTTCTAAGAAAAATTCATTATACCTTGACTTTTGGCTAAGTATATTTTCCTATTTATATGATACCAGCTGCGCCCCGCGGTTTCACCCACATAAGTTTCGATCCCGTGGGAATATCAGGATAAAAACTATGCTATGTCCTTTCCCGGGACTCAAAGTATATCTATACCGAATTTCATCTAAATTGGTTCAGTGGTTTAGGTGTGAAAAGGTAACATACAGACAGACAGAGTTACTTTCGAATTTATAATTTTAGTATGGATTATAAATACAGGCTGGCAAGGACATAGACACCATCCTGCTACTATAGATTCGTAAAATAATTCTGAAACTGCTGCGGTTGGTAAAAAAAAAATTGTTCTGCCATACATTTTGACCGTGTAGGTATTGCACTTTTTTATAAAACAGCTGAAGAAACAATCTGTTTCTTTGATTTATTCCGGTCTGATTCCCTGAAGCGTCCCCCCCACCCCCCTTGGATACCCTGCTAGTTGTTCTTCTAACCGATGAAAATGTCTACGCTAGGGGCTCTAAACCCTCTGCCGGGGGTGCGGGATTGTCCGAAAGGGTTACCGCTACCCCGGAACATAAAGGGCTAAGGAAGGAACACGGATGGGTTTTAGTCAGTAAGAGTCTGACACTCCCTTCGCTCCACCCAAAGCGGGAGGGGTCATTTGATGATTTCCCATCCATAAAAAAAGGGGGTCTAAACCCCCCAACCCCCCCCCCCCATCCGCTCCCTGGATCGCCTGCTAGTTGTTCTTCTAACCAATGAAAATGTCTACGCTAGGTGGTCTAGAAACATGTGCTGAATTCATGGTTGCAGTTTGCGTGACGAGGTCCCTGCCACCCTGTATATGTTATACTAGCTGTGCCCCGCGGTTTCACCCGCGATAAAAGTATTAGGCGACTGGCACACTGCTGCGTTTCACGCAGCGGTGTGCGGGAAACGGAGCCAAATTCCACGCGCGTGTGTGTGTTTTTATTGAATTTGTATGTGAAAAATCACGCGTGTGGGTGCGTTATCTGGGCCCCGCTGCGTGATGCGGTGCAGTGTGCGAATCGCCTTATAGTCCTTTTTTATTGATTCTCTTTACAAATTTCCACCCCCCTTTTTACACCCTTAAGGGATAATTTCGGAGATAAAAACTATTCTATATCCTTCCTCACAACTCAAACTATCTCCATACCAAATTTCATCTAAATCGGTTCAGCGGTTATTGATTCTCCATACAAACTTCCACCCCCTTTTTCACCCCCTCAAAGGATGATTTCTGGGATAAAAACTATCATGTGTCCTTCCCCGGGATGCAATCTGTCTCTCAGCCAAATTTCATCTGAATCCGTTCAGTGGTTTAGGCGTGAAAAGGTAACGTACAGACAGACAGAGCTGTTTTCGAATTTATAATATTAGTATGGATGTGTGGCTCACGCCTCTAAGCAGTAGTCGCCTATTTGGTGTAGGACTCCTTCATTCCCTTCCACTGGTTCCTGACCCTAGCTTTAGTCATCCATCCTGGTTCTCCGTTCTCCCAAAAGATGTTTTACCATCTTTTCCTAGGCCGACCTCTACTTCTGCTTTGGTCTCTTGGTCTTTTGGTTTCTTCCTGTGAGAAATACTAACATAATATTTTGTACCTCTACCGATACCGGATGAAACCAACTCTGAAATCACGAAAAAAAAAAACAGCTGTTTGATACAAAAGTTCAATACGTAAAGTTGACAAAAATGTATGAATCAGCTGATTCTTTTTTCGTGATTTCAGAGTTGGTCCCCGAGTGAAAGTTGTTCATATGAATAGATCAGGGTAGAACAACCTGTAAAAATTGGAAACCGGTAAAAAAATCGTCCTGTATATATGTAAACCATTAATTTTTTCCCCATGGCACCAGTTTTGTTATACGTCCCAAATTTAATAGGAAGCGACCCTATTGCCTCCTATCAATTCACTTTCGTCAACAGCTAAGCCCCAGTTTTTATCAAAACCGTTCACTTTGCTACTCTAAAAACTTTCATCGCAATTTTTTACCGCGTGACCTACAGCCGTGTCATCACTCAACCATACTTCTCTATCGTCTATGTATACGTCCTCTTTTTGTTCCATAGTCTATGCATGTGTCCACTTTTTGTTCTATCAAAGTAAAAGCCGAAGCACTTCGCTTGATACGCTGACGCAATATTCTACGCCATCGCTTCCAGCACTTTATAGCACAGATTTTATGATCACTATAAACTTACACACATGAAACAAGTTAAACAAGAAGGTTAGATTTTGTGAGATTTCTAGCTTCAAGTTTTGGACATACATAGGCCAGTAGATACTGTGGGAACTAACTACAGAGGAGAGCTATTTATTTTAAATGAAACTCCTATCGGATTTCATAAGATAATTAATTTAGGAGTTTTCTATATTAATCGGTCAAGCACCGCGCGTATTTTTACACGTCAAACCTATCAAAATCAAAAATCAAAATCAAAAGTCATTTATTCAAACTAGGCTGAGAATCAGCACCTTTCGAACGTCAAAATTACAAAAGACAGTCCCCCAAAACGCCCGCCCTTCGCCACTTCCTAGTGCTTTCGCTGGGGAGAAGAAGTGGCGGAACAAACTCCCCAGCAGCACAGCTGTCTGTTTAGTTAGAAAATAATTAATTTTATACAATACTATGTATGCAAAGTAATTAACATTACAGGACACAGAACCTTAAATTAAATTATTTGCCATAGGTTAACTAGCCACGCCAATATACCAACAAATACAATAAACACTATACTCACTCAAGCAAAAAAAAAATTTAAAAATATAACAAAAAAAAAAAAAAAACTTACTGACCAAATAAAAGCCTCCAGGTATAAAGGGCGTGACAGCTTACATATATATGCAATGCTGGGTTCTGTTTACATAGCTGTCACTTGAAGTCACAAATGATAAACTAGGACCATCGAAGTAAAATAAATAAACAAGTTATTACTACTAATAACAACAATAAAACCATGGTCAGCAAGACGACCAGTCACCACAAGCAGCACCCGTTCACGAGCATAACGCAAAGATCAGCCTATAACTCATCGAATGACACACGCTTAAACGTTCGAATGGAACTTGCCTTCAAATATGTCCGGCCTGTATTTCAAATGAGAGAGAACTTCTACAGTACCATACTTGAAATACTTCAGCGCAATTTAGTTAGGTTTTATGGCCTGGCAGTCTAAAGAAGTATTTTACAACAAAAAAATATTTTACCACTTCGAATAGGTAAAACCTATGTATATCGAAATTAACTACAAGTTCCCTTTTGAGGAAATGCGGGTGGTCTTTTCTCCATAGAAACGCTCTCACCTGTTTTCTTTCTGATTATAAAGCAATGATTTATTACAGAATAATAAATATTAACCCTATGTTTTCCTTTTTGATGATACGTTAATTTTATAAGCACTAGAACTAGGGAATGCAATCCCGGGATCCCGGATCCCGAGATCCCGGGATCCCGGCTTTATTCCAGCCCCGAAAATCCCGGGATTAGATTTGTCCAATTCCGGGATTTTCGGGATTAACGAAAATGCTAAAACTTTATAACTTTATTTTTTTTTATAAATTACTCATCGTAGCTTTCTTTGTAAACGCAATGTTACAGTCAATGTCACAACACAATGTCGGCCATCTTGAATTGACAGCTGATTATTATTAGTCGTACGTAAATGTTTGATGACGGTTCCCCCGACTTCCGTAGAGCCTGAAAGAGCATTTTCAGCTGCAGCATTTGTATGTAATAAATTGAGAACACGGCTTGGAGACGAAACTTTAGATGCATTGATGTTTTTAAGGTCTTATTTTCGTAATAAGTAGATCTCAAAGTTGTTTTCTTAGTAAATTTTTATGTTTAAGATAATTTCAAGTCATAGTCTAATTGGTTAATGTTTTAGAAGACTAGTTCCTAAAGTTCCTAATTGTTTCCTAAGAAGAATTCTATGTTTAATTTGTTATTTTTAAAGATGATTTAAGTTGAAGTTGTTTTAGTTAAAAAGTTAATGTTTTAGAAGTTCATTTTTGTTTTGATTTTGTTCACATTGCCACGGAAGTTGACGAAAGACTGCTGAGTTTAAATAAAAATGATAACCGATGATTTTTTGGTCGTTTTTAATACAAATTTTCAATCCCGGGACTATCCCGGGATCCCGGGGTTGTCTTTGTTCAATCCCGTAATCCCGGGATTGAAAATAGGAGCCGGGATTGCATTCCCTAACTAGAACCCTCAAAAAATGCTCAAAATTGCCGATTTAAACTGCCGTCAACAGAGGCCTAGTGTAGAAATTTGACAACTATTAATGAAAAAAGAAAAACATAGGGACATAGTATATATCCCTTTTATTCAGTTTATGAAATATCTTTTAAATTGGTCCAATATTAGTGGAGGAAATAGGCGAGAGCCAAACCTCGAATTATGACTTTTTACTTAGGCTTTTTCAAAAGTCTCTCCGACCGCATTTTCTCTTACTAGCCTTGTCAATAAAATCTGTGGTCTATTTAGTGGTTGACTTTCACTTCATTTTAAAAACGTTCGGTTCTCGTTAATGCTCATCGAATCACAACAGCTGATTCAAATCGAGTTTTACATCTCCACTTGGTAGTAAGCCTTCTGCATCACCTTACCTACATAGTGCCAGTGAAGCGGCAAAGCGCTGTTCAAGCTATTTACAACAACCGCTCGCTTCACAACGCTCATGGGTGTGGCGTTTGACACCTTATTAAAGGGATATTTTCCTTCAAGCTGATCTTGTGAAAGAGGAAAATAAGTTCACCATGTATCAGATAGTTATCGGCCTGAAAACATCGTAAACGTTTACCGAGGGTATATGGTTTATTGTTGTTGAAGGATACGCTGTAATTTTTTACTGGACCATATTTTTATTTTTACAACATGATTACATGCTGTGGCAAAAAAATTGCCAATCACAGGACATTCTGTACTATTGCCAATCATGGAAACAGTTTTATTACACCTTTGGACAATACCAATCGTGAATGATTGGCAATTTGTTTGTATGAATTATTTATTTATCATTTGATACAACATTGACACTGTTTATTGCCTGCTCGTTGGCACAGTGGTCGCAAACACTACTGGGAAGCGTGGGGTGTTTGGTTTGATCCTCAGGTCGGGCAAAGTTAAAGGGAACTTATTACGTCAGGATTCGTGTCCGGGTAATGGCAATAGACTCGCCCTCTAGTACGAAGAACATAATATATATACAACTATGAAATGTGGGTACACTAATACACATCTACCAATCCCTTCGAAAAATACAAGCGTGATGTAATGAGCAAAGGCAAAAGACGTTCGCAAGGTCACCGATTCTGCGTACGAACATAAAATAAACGCGATCTCAGCACAAACCTAACAAAATGGACACGTCGGCAAAGTAAATACTAGGTATAGTGCGTAAAAATATGTACTTGATGTGAATACACACGAAATATCTGAAGTGCACCCTTTTAGTGAGCGGGGTGGCACTGCGAGCGAGCTGCTATTCATCTATCTATACTCATAATAAAGCTGAGGAGTTTGTTTAAACGCGCTGGTCTCTGGAACTCCTGCCCCCTTATTCAAAAAAACTGGATATGCTTCCGTATCGTATCGAACATTAATCATTGTTATCGTAGGAGTCTTCTCAATGCTGTTCACAAGTCCAAAATCCGAAAATTTTGTCAGTTTAAATCAAATAGACGCCCGCTATTCTTCCAACAGCTATTTGCTGTTGAGGGGAAGTCAAATCAGGTTATCAAAATGTCAGGTTTTCGATACGATAGCCTGCCGTATGGTTGTGAATCAGGGCTCTGGTCGGATTTGAAATATTACAATTTCACTAGCTGCGCCCCGCGGTTTCACCCGCATAAGTTTCGATCCCGTGGGAATATCGGGATAAAAACTATCCTATGTCCTTTCCCGGGACTCAAACTATCTCCATACCAAACTTCATCTAAATCGGTTCAGTGGTTTAGGCCTGAAAAGGTAACATACAGACAGACAGACAGAGTTGCTTTCGAATTTATAATATTAAGTAAGTATGGAAGTATATTAGTATGCATTTGACAGAATAGAATAGAATAGAATAGAATACTCCACAACACACAACCCAACAACACAGCCCAATTTTTAAGGAAGGCTATAGATATCACGCGTTGACTCTTAAGAGCTGAGCAAAAATAAAAAAAATCAGATAGAACGCTAAGCGAAAATGAAGTGATAAATGCGACGGGGTGGGTTGGAACAAGAAACACGCGGACGAAGTCACGAGCAGAAGCTATAGATGAAACATATTATTTCATTGTATTTTTCGTCATCTTATTTATTTATCCTAGTAGAGCGACTCTGCTGTGGTCTCTTTGCGGTGCCCTTGTATAGCCTTGTATTGCCCTCTTCACCGTATCCGGCGACAGCGACCCCGACTACTTCTCTTTCCTTTCATGAGCTCTTTGATGACTAGCAAAACCAAATTTGGTCTTGAAAACCCGGTCACACCGTGTACAGAAGAGCTGATCAGCATCGTTGTATGTATATGCATAGGAAGGCTTTGGGCGGCTTTTGCGTATTTGGCGTTCCTTGTCCAGGTCTTCTAGACGATTTGTATCAAAACATTCAGTTGCTTTGCAGATTGAAGTGCGCCACCTCTCTCGGTTTCGAGCAAGCTCCTGCCACCGATCAAAAGGAATGCCACAGGTCGTAAGGTGACGTTTGAGGACATCTTTGTAGCGCAGGTATTGCCCGCCCTGTGCACGTTTTCCTTGGGCGAGTTCTGAGTAGAAACGCCCTTGTAATTTGGACATAAATCATGATCACCACGATAATACGAAATATGCTTGTAGTGAATAATAAGCTTAATATGAGGTGATTCGCTTTCCATTATTATCATCGTCTGTATCGCAGTAGAAAAAGTACTTGTGGAGGAGGTCGTCCGTTCTCGTCCACTACACTCATTTCTGTCGCCAAGCTATGTTGCTATTTTCCATGGGAACGGGTATGAGTGAATTCCCAAACTTAAGTGGCTGTGGATACAGCACATTGCTCGCAGAACAGATGGCAGATGGGGCGGAAAGGCTCCGGAAGACGTAGCGTTGGAAGGCCTCCCACAATGTGGACCAATGACCTGGTCAAGACTGCAGGGCGAGGAACACAAACCCAGTTGAAATGGCGGTGCTTGAGGGAGGCCTATGTCCAGCAGTGGACGTTTTTCGGCAGAAATTATGGGTATGAGTGTCGGTATATTACAAACACATGAAATCTCTAGGATGACAACGCATCTACGATGTCATTGGTATTGCAGCTGATGTCCATAGTGCCAGGTGCCTTTAAATATTTAACTTACCTTTTTATCGCTGTCATTGGAGCCCCATGGCTGCGTCAGCAGCAGCTCCGTCGCTTCGTAAAATATCGAGTGCGAGATATGACAGCATTCGGCCTGCGTTTGATGGACCTCCCTCTCCTACCCCACCTCACTGCCTCTCACCCCCCAGTCCCTGAGGACGGCTAGAATGGTGGTGTCGGGAACACTGATTGGGACTGGTGTCACGTGTGATAACGTTGTTATCATTAAACATTTTCAGAACCTTCGAAATATAGCTAATGTGGGTTGAAGGTGCCAATTTTTTATGGTTTCAATAAATTAAAGTGATTTATACAGGATGAAATTGAATAGGTGCGATAAAATAAAATATCTAAATCAGCTTTTTCGTAGGAACGGTCCAAATTAGGTAAATACCGATAGTTCAACACGTTGTCAACTTGCTTCAAGGTTTGAACTCAGCGATGAATGGGTTGCATATCGGGCGCGCGCTAAAATTAAAATTTGAATTGATAATTTTGAAAAAAAAAAACGAAGCGACGGTAAGTCGTGTCTACTTGAAGGCTGGGCCCATAACCTGAAGAAATATTAACAAGGGCAGTTCAACTCTTAACCGGTCAAACGGCGCGGTTCGCCGATCGGCGACGAAACAATAGAAAATCAATTGTGTCTCATTAGCGGAGCTTGACAGATTAAAACAAAATTTGAAAGACTATTTTAAATATACCGGATAATGTTAGCACACGCGAGATGACAGATAAAAAAACATTTTGACACAACACAGCTTCGTGACTGGTTGCATGTTTATGAAGTGCAGGCGTCCATAACTTAGTTTGCACCATGGTTTGCACTATCTAAGACGATAATTACACGATGTTTTTCAAGAATTTAAATTTGGGAAATGACAATTTACTATCTAATTTCTTCGATTTGTCGCAAATTTTCAACTTTATACCTGTGTGTTTAATTTTTCTTGACTAAAAGACTGACTGACGATGCTAAGCCAATTATTTTTAAAAGAGTAACCGTGGAGTTTCTTCTCCATAAGTGCCCATGGAGGTTTGTGTGAAAGAAAATATTTTGATTTTTAGGTTAGAGAGTTAGATTAGACCGGGGGTCAAGCAAGATTCGGTGTTTTATAAGAAAATTCTTAGCAACCCATAGTTGGGATGTGGGACTGGTTTATAGAATTTGCAATAATATTAATATTAGCAGAACAGATGGCCGATGAGGTCGAAAGGCTCTGGAGTGGCGACCGTGTACCGGAGACGTAATGTTGAAAGGCCTCCCAGAAGGTGGACTGATGACCTGGTGAAGGCCGCAGGAACCCGTTGGATGCGAGAAGCACAGAACCGGTCGCAGTGGCGGTACTTGGGGAGGCCTATGTCCAGCAGTGGACGTCTTTAACGGCTGAAATGATGATGATGAATAAAATTATTCAAATTTAAAATATGATTCTAACAAATTAATTTAATTTATTAATTAGCATAATTTGTAGGTACACACGCCAGCACATCAACCTACCCGAAACTGTCACATTTTCCCAATCAACTTTGAACCTTATATTTGAGTGATAAAGTTGAAAATCGATTAAAGAAATTTGACAGATTGTAGTAGGTTGATGTGCTGGCGTATGTACAAGAAAAGGTTGGGTGGTGACCCCCAAACATATTATTATATCTGATAAAATGAGTTGGTGTACTATCTCACATAGGTGAGATAAAGGTATCTTACCTCATCATGCAAAAGTTAGGTAAATGCCTAATTCAGATTTTATTCTACTTCTGACCAGCATAAATATTCACAACCATTCGAAAGGCTTCCGAATCGAAATGACACATCATTTTCTGTTTCCTGACTTGCCTAGACCCCGACAGCTGTCGGAAGAATGGCGGTGGTCGACATGATTTACAGACTGTAAATATTTTCGGGTTTCGGATTTGTGAACAGCGTTTAGAGGAATCTTCCGATAACATTGATTCATGTTCAATTCGTCACGGAAGCGTATCGAATGTTTGTGAATAGCTATGCTTATCAGTACCTGTACCGTGTGTGAATATTTTGACCTCAAGACCTACGCATCAGTAAAGACTAGAGCGATTACTACCTGAACAGAATCTTTTAAGATACAAGTAGAATATTATTTAAAAAAAAGTTTAAAAACTAAAACCCGACTACTGAAAAAGATGAAACAAGAAAGTACCTTCCCGTGGTCGCATGCCGCTGTACTAAATAAGCTATGGTAGCATGCGACCACGGGAAGGTACTTTCTTGTTTCATCCTTTTTAGTAGTCGGGTTTAATTTTTTAAACTTTTTTTTTATTTAATTATTTTGGGGTTTATTTTAGTAATATTTATATTTTTAAGCCCTTTCATTAGATACCCAACACGGCATGATTATTATTATTTTTTTTAATCATTTCTTTATGTCCTCTAGAGGGCGCCATATTGAATTTAGCGTGACGTCACATAGCCTATAACCAGCGGACGGTCAAGACGCTTCTAACGATACCTCATTTGTCAAATTATTATAAGTACTTTTGAAGTTATGAGGGAACAGACGAACATATATACATACATACATACCGGTCAAAATCATAACCCTCCTTTTTGCTTCACCGTAGTCGGGTAAAAATACAAGTAGATATTATTTAAGAATAATATTCTTTACAAACATGTATTATTTACCGTACAGTTCAAAACCCAGATACACCGCATCACGTCATTCAGTTAGATGTATGCTCACGTATTCGTTGCAGCAACATCGGAGGCGGCTCACGTTGCTACATAGTGGTGGTGATCCCCGGAGGCTGCAACGTGTTCAGGTTAAACCCAGTTCTTCTTTGTAATGTCGGTTTATTGTTTGCTTGTTCGTGTTACCCATTGAAATATATTCTTATAATATCATGTTACCTGTACGAGTATTCTGTTTAAAATTAGTACAAAACCATAATTTTCTTAAACCAACTTTAGTTTTAGTAACGGTGGAGTTTCTTGCATTTAGCATTATTCTTCATACGAAACTACTTTTTGAAAAGAAAGAAAGAAAAGAAGGACACCGACCGAGGAGGGACTGGATTTGATAAATGAGCTTTTTGTTTTCTATTAATAAAATTAAATTTTATTCGATAACATCCATCGGTTTCTTACTAAACTTCAACTATGTCCGGTGATCCTGCATACTTATCTCTTTTGTTGACTGTACCTAAGGTAATGAAGGAATGAATTCTAAGTAATTCCTCAAACTTGTAATTGACAGAGTTCCATTCCGATAAGTTTTCCAACTTCCCTGAACCGCATCAATTGCAAGACAAAGATGAAATACGAAGAAATCGATTCAAACTATCTTTTGCAATGAATCGCTTCCGTTGGCAGTTTAATAAAATGTCAATTGGAATTATTCAGGAGTTCAGTTCCGAGGGAAACTTAGTACTTATCATCTGCCTCGCCTTTTCCCAACTATGTTGGGGACGGCTTCCAGTCTAACCGGGTGCAGCTGAATACCAGTATTTTACATGGAGCGACTGCCTATATGACCTCCACAAACCAGTTACTGGGTAATACGATACTCCTTGGTAAGACTGTTTATCAGACTTTCGGGATTCTGACGACCCGTAATGACTGTCAAAGAACCAGGAATGACAGCCGGGACAACGGTTTAACGTGCTTTCCGAGGCACGGAGGGTTCTTGGTATGTGAAGATGGTAACCCATCCACGGATCAACCGCGGCAAGCGTAGCTTAACCTGATCGATCGACCCGTCCGGCTGTTATTACGTAGCCACAAGCCCTGAGGGAAACTTAACAGTAAAATATAAAAATAAAACGTTTTTCAACATGTCATTACATAACGCCAATAATCCTCGAAGAGATAGGCAAAGTTACCTATCTAGAGTAGGTACACCCAGATTTCGCCAGTTATGTTCAAGTCGGTACCATGTAATAGAAGGCGAGTCTATTGTCATCCGAGCACAGATCCACAAAACAAACTCCGGGATGCTACTGAGGAATTTCTGACAGAAAAAAAAAACCGAGTGTGCTTATGACCACACGACTGAAGTGAAACTTCAAACGTATTTAGCTATGAGAGGAAGAGAGAAAGAAAATGTGCGCGCGCACTGCTTTCTCTTGCTTATATCCCCCACTCAACTCCCGTTCGCCTCGCCCGATCACACTTTTCGTAACGCTTACGTCACGCGTTCGCCAGCTTACTCCCCAAGTCAAGCGTGCGTAAAGAAGTTTCATTTCAAAACCTAATAACACTTTGCCTGGCCGGGGAATTAAACAAAGGACCTCATCTTTACCTTAGCAGTAGGGACCATTAGACCAACGAGGTTAGAAGTAATGAAACAGCACAGTTTTACTGTCGCAAAACTGAATAGCACATGTACGGTCCGTCGCGCTCGGCGGCCTGTTGTCCTTTGAGTGCACCGTGCACGGAACAATCTCGATTGTAATGATATGTACGTGATCACTAGTCACTTTTCCCTAAAGGCTCATTAGAAAACCAGCATCAGACAGCATTTATTCTGTCTGGCATTAATGCTGAAATGAACCATTTTGGCGCAGCCGTGAGGCACACACTATTGTTGTCTGAAACATTATTTTTTACTAGCTTCTGCCCGCGACTTCGTCCGCGTGAAATTTCACCCTCCCTCCATTCACCCTCTTAGGGTTGGAATTTCGAAAAACATTTTCTTAGTGGATACCTACTCTTCACAAAGAACACACCCTCCACGTAACCTACGACAAAGTTATTATTTGCGGCTGGTACAGTAATCGGGTCTAGGGATCGAACCGCAAAATTAAGTTTGTTTTTTATTGTATATACTTTTCCGGGATAAAAACTACCCAGTGTATTAAAGAATAATTATACCAACTTTCATCGTAATCGAACCGGTAGTTTTTGCGTGATGCCTGAACAGACAGACAGACAGACAAAAATTTTTTTAATCACATTTTTGGGTTCGTTGTCGATCTAGTAACACCCCCTGCCATTTATTTTTTTGATATTTTCAATGTACAGAATTTTCACTTCTACAGATTTATTATAAGTATAGATTTTATTAATTTTGTATTTTGTGTTTCACGAACTGTGTCTAAATAAACATTTTTCTTTCTTTCTAGAAAAAACTTTTTAACAAAAAAATTAAACCTCCGAAAAAACTGAAAAGCAAAAAATAAAAACCTTTTTTATTTTACCTTAATAAATAAGTTCTTAAAACTAATGCAATTATACCTAAGTAATTTTGAGTCGGCGCCAAACAAGCAACTTAATATCGTTGCGAATGGTCGTGCGGAGAACGCATTTTTTGTTTGGAATCGCTGGAGATTTCACGTTGCATTATTAATTTGATTTGGTTATTTCTTTAAATTTAAGGTAATTTAGTGATCTTTGTTCATTGATTGTTTGGCGCCGACTCAAAATTTCTTAGGTATAATTGCATTAGTTTTAAGAACTTATTTATTAAGGTAAAATAAAAAAGGTTTTTATTTTTTGCTTTTCAGTTTTTTCGGAGGTTTAATTTTTTTGTTAAAACGTTTTTATTTTATAATTTTTTGAGGCTATAATTTACTAATTACTACATGCTTAATTTTTGATTACTTTTGAAATAGATACCTACCTTACTTTAGATATTAACTGTTATATAATCCTACTTTAATTATTATTTTTTGTATAATAAAATAATTAAAAAAACAGGCTTTATATACTAACATAGATAGGCCTTTTATTTTAATTGTAATACACAGCTCAGCATTAAAATCTTTGAATGAACAATAAATCACCCCTATTTTCCCACCCTTAGGGTAAGAATTTTTTTTCCAAATTTACATGGGACCAACTTCGAGGTATGTCCTATCCAATAAAAAAAGAATTATTAAAATTGGACTACGCTGTAAAAAGTTATGCGTGGTCATACATTACAATCAGTGAGTGAACAATCAATCATCCCCTGTTTTCCTACCCTTAGCGTTGGATTTTTTTTTTCAAATTTATATGGGACCAACTTCGGGGTATATCCTTTCCAATAGAAAAAGAATTATCAAAATCGGACTGCTCTGTAAAAAGATATGCGTGATCATACATAAAAAAAAAAAAAAAAAAAATATACGCGTCGAATTGATAACCTCCTCCGTTTTTTCGTCGGTTGAAAAACAGTTTTCAACTACAAATATTGAACATCTTTGGAAAGTATTCAAAATTCACAAAGTATCCATAATCAGCTTATATAAATGTTCCCACTGCTGGGACACAGGCCTCCTCTCGGTGAGAGCTCAAAGTACCCATTCACGTTAAAATGTAAAGTTATTTTTCTAGAAATATTTTCAGGCTGAAATGATATAATTTTTGGAGACTGAACGGCAATTAAGCTTTTAGTATAATTAGGCTGTTTTCTTTGAAGGTTTTATGGAAAAATACGATGAAAAACTGCTTTCTTCGGCGACCGGAATAAGGGAGCCGTGATTTGCGTTTTCCTAGGGACTTTCCTAATTACGATATAAAAATGAAACCTATTCCTCATATTTTTTCCTCATTGTAGTTTTATGTTTTAGTTATCAAATATTTAATTTGCATTGGACACAGGCCTCCTCTCCATGAGAGGGAGTGGGCCGTAATCCACCACGCGGGTCCTGTGCGGGTTGGTGGATGTCACATCTCTTCGATTTTTTGGTTCTAGGGCACGCCGGTTTCTTTCACTGTTTTTGAGAGCAGTGGTGATGGAATAATTTACACAAAGTAAAGCGTCTGTCTGGGTTCGAACTTACGACCTACAACTCGTAAGTCGCGGCCGTTACCACTGGGCCACCACTGCTCTTACGAAGCTTTTACTACTTACCTACTCACGAATGAATGAATGAATGAATTGCACTGATCCCAGCATGGTTAAACCAGACTCGATTAATCGAATGAACCCCAAGATTCGCACTGGCTCCTGTAGCCTCATGTTCATGGTGCTACAGCAACCATTGCATATCAAGGAATAGACCGGGGGGCGCGGTAATGGTAGGGAAGACGTGTCCGAAGGAGAGGTAAGGATTTAAGAGCCTACCGGATATGCATCCTGGAGCAAGCATTGGACTAGTGGAGAGATGGGTAATTATATCTATGTATGGGCATCTTTTAACGACCTTGCCGCCAGGTTGGTTAAGGTCGAGCTTCATCGTTGAGTCTTTTGGCGGGGTTCTACTGCTTTCTCGGTTCTTTTGTATGTCGTTGCTCTGCTGTGTTGTGCTCGATGTTGCTGTTTTCAATGTCATCGTCGGAAGTTTCGCTACTCTCCGTTTCCGGTTTTTTGTAAATCTCACCAGCAGCAATCTTGATCTTACTTCTGTCTTCCGCTGTATCCATCCAAAAATTAATTTCATTGTCAAAGTACTTCATGTCCGCTATAATTTTCTGTTTTCGTTACAAAAACATATAAGTGTAGTATTTTGATAAAAAGCTGTTCCGATGTAACTATTGCCAAGTTACATAACTTGAATACCATCTCGAAGGTACTTACTCAGCAATAAACTAGATTGACACTATCACGGCGCCATTAAACCCGACTATAACAATATCTGCACAAGAACCACTTACGAAAATAATCCGAAACCACCCGAACATTAATTAATTTCTTGCGCGACTCATCGTCACCCTCAGAAGGGTTGGCTTACAAAGCGAATGACACTACTCTCCCTCTCTCTTTCTTTCTACCGCCGTTTGATATTCCCTCTCGCTCGCACGTAGGGTAAAATCACCAGTTTGTTTGATGAGCGTTAATTGCTTTATTAGTTTCTCTTGTTTTTGTAAAATATTCGCAAATCTGTTGGTGGAAGTCGTTTACTTTGTGCTGGGACTGTGTCGGTGTGGAAATTCATTTAAAATGTTTGTGTCGACTAATGAATGTGAGCTCGGTTGGGTAATTTATTGAATAGGGGTTTTGGGATTCATTTTTTATTTAATTCAAATAGTATTTGTGCAATTGTGACAGTAGCAGTAGATAGACCAGCACCCTAATTGCGTAACACACTATCAATCGGAAACAGAATCATTTCGAAGCCAATTGCTAATACATTACTTCATAAGTTCGAAAAATTTGTCTGCGCAACACGTAAATAACGCAATGAATGTTGTTGAACTGTCAAAATGAAACCGATTCCGATTGATAAAGTGTTACGCAATTGCCCTGCTGGACTACATACAGAAAGAATGGCTAATAGAAATCTCTATTCCTAGACAGCACGTTTCGCCGAAAACTTTGTTGATAGAAAACATTGTTTGTAGATATCTCGGTTCATATGAAGCACTGTTGGCAGATATCTTTGTTCATAGATAGCACTTCTTGCCGTAAATTATGTTCATAGAAACCACCTGTTTCCAGATACCTTGTTTTATAGACGGCGCCCTTAGTTCACGGAAACCAATTAGATAATTATTTTTAAGTAAGTTGTATTTCCATTCGCACGCTCTTGCATCCTATATCCCAACGCAACGAAATTATAATTATATTATTATTATTATTAGCCTGTGACGTCCCACTGCAGGGCAAAGGCCTCCCTACTCTCTTTCCACCTCTCTCTGTTCAAAGCTGCTAGCTCATCCCGCCATCTCCGTCTGGGCCTGCCACGATGTCGTTTGCCATTAAGAGGGATCCATTGGGTCGTAAGTTTGGCCCACTGTTCGTCCGACATGCGGCAGATGTATCCAGCCCAGTTCCATTTTATCGTGGCAGCTTTCCAAGTGACATCAGTTATCTTTGTGATGGAACGGATGGTCGTATTCCTAACCCGGTCTGTTAGTTTGATACCCAGAATACTCCGTTTTATAGCCCTCTGGCAAACCTCGAGCGAAAAAAACCCAAATTGACTCTGCTCGACTCCGGAATCGATTCCAGAACCTTCACGCTCAACGGTCGCGCTCACGACCACTATACCAACGAGGCAGTAATAACGTTAATGTAGTGAATGTAAAGTGGATCAGTCGCCATGTGACGAGGGTCCGTCGGTGAGTACAGATGATATCTTGAGGGTAGTTGAAGAAGCCAGTCGCATGGACCGGGGTCATACAGGCTGGGCTGTGCTGGAGGTCAAGGAAATATTTTTGGGCGATGAGATTTCTTTCCAAATATATTTTGGCAACATAAGGGTTGTCCCCCGTTATTATCGGTCGATAATTGCGTATACACTATAATAATAATAAATATTTTTATTTCCCAAAAATACATATAATAGTACTTTAAGTTTACAATTTTGGAATTTGTAATAGTGAACATTTATATAAAAGACTCAATCATAATTTGAATTATTTTGAAGGATATTGCTAATCCATTGCTTAATATGTTAGAAAAAATTGTCTGCTCAACAACGTAAATAAGGCAATGAATGTTCTTGAACTGTCAAAAAGTAAGCCATTCCTACTCTACTGTTAGTGTGTTACGCACATAACGCGCTGGTTTTTATAAATTAGAATGACTTTCGTATTCCATTGAGATTATAACGTAAACGATTTTTCTATTGCGCAATAACCAACACTACCCATAGTACGCCCACAGTAATTAAAATATGGCTGATAATATCGAGACACACGTACCTTCTCTGAACTTCTCTGTCATATATTATACAAAAATATGAATAGATAGATTATATTGTGTCACCTGTGTAAAGAAATAATTTTAAAACAACAGATTTTTGGTGTTGACTTTGTCCAAAAGAGATTAAAGGCACTATGACAAAGACAAAGAAGAAATAACAAGTACTCCTTAAAAGATTTACAAAAGACCTTCCAAGTTACCAAACATAATTCCCCCTAAACGCAAGCCATTTTATTGCAGCACACAGAATGACTTCCTCTTCCGATTAATTCTACGGAACTCGCCTCGTTTCCATAACAAAAACCTTTCAGCTATAAATTCGCTTTAGAACCTTCAAGAAACACCCACAAAGAAAATCAATCGCCCCGCATAAAATATAGAAAATCCTAAGCCAAGATATTTTATCGCTGGCTCTTTCAAAATCAGAGACGTCTTATTTTCAGAACAAAACTTTGAAAATCGGAAAGTCACACAGCGAAGGAAATATAGATACCGACTCTTTATACACCGAAAACTAGTTTCTAGTTTCGTTGCCATGTTTCGGGAGTCTTGTGTGGTGGTGATAAGGTTGAGTTTCGCGTGTGTAATTTGGGAGCGTAGCGTACACACACGTAGAGCAAATAAAGTAAGTTCTTGCTAATAAAGTTCCCTTATCAAACAGAGGCACGTGCCTAGGCGAGCTTGACGATGTGGCACACGGCGGGCGAGGTCGGCGAGCGGACTGGGGGGCTTGCTGTATTTGAGAGATCAGTGTGATATAATGAGTTTTGTAAAAAAAATCTAAATAAATGCATCTAGATCGACTGGCAGCTAGGACTGATTGCTTTTGAATAAAAAACTTTTTTACAAAAAAAAACAGACGACTTCAAAAAAATCACTACAAAGTGATAAATAACTTTAATTTCGGAAGTCGGTGTCGTTGGTTCTGCATTTTCGTTTTATGACACCGACTTCCGAAATTAAAGTTATTTATCACTTCGAAGTGTTTTTTTTTGAAGTCGTTTGTTTTTTTTTTGTGAATAAGTTTTTATTTTGCACTTTTTAGTTGTACCTACCCCACACAAATTCAATTAACCCTAGTGCATTGAAGAATTGAAGACTAGAAGAATCATCAAAATTCGCATAGAAATGCTGGAGATGCAGTACATTTATGTATATAACTTCGTATATAAGAATAATTACCTAATATATTATATACTTAAACCTTCCTGAAAGTATGTAGATCACATTAGTGAAAGAATTGTCAAAATTAGTTCATTAGTTTTTAAGAAAATCGCGGACATACAAACATACATACATACCGGCCGAATACAGAACCTCCTTTTTTAAAGTCGGTTAAAAATGATACTGAGGTTTCTTTGTCTTTGAGAGTTGAGTAAAAGTTTTATTTTTTGGATTTTACTGTGACACCTACAGGGACTCTTGGTTCTTCCATACTAATGTTATCTACAACATAATATCTATATGTATACAGGAAGATTTTTTTTATCACCATCCAAATTTTTACAGGCTGTTCTACCCATGAATATGAACAACTTTCACTATGGGACCAACTCTGAAATCACGGAAAATAAATCTGCTGTTTCATACATGTTGGTCAAGTAGGTATTGAACTTTTATATGAAACAGCCACAGCAGCAGCAAATACGAAAAATCTACCAAGCAGTCCTTTAGAAAACGAGATACATTGAAAACTTTAGAATTTTCTGAATCTTGAACAGAATATTTCACCACATAAACACAAATACACAAATATTGACATTCATGAGAAACAGAAAAATACAAGCAAGAAATATCTTTTCTTTAGAGTTTCAAACACTACTGAGACATTTATATTCGAATTTCTGAATTTCTGAACAAAGATTCATATCCAAAAATATATGAAAAAAAATTTTTTTACAAAAAAAAAACAACCGACTTCAAAAAAAAATACTACAAAGTGAAAAATAACTTTAATTTCGGAAGTCGGTGTCGTTGGTTCCGCATTTTCGTTTTTTGACACCGACTTCCGAAATTAAAGTTATTTTTCATTTTGTAGTGTTTTTTTTTTGAAGTCGGTTGTTTTTTTTTTGTAAAAAAGTTTTTATTTTTCACTTTTTAGTTGTACCTACCCCACACAAATTCAATTAACACTAGTGCATTGAAGAATTGAAGACACGACTCGAAGAATCATCAAAATTCCCATAGAAATGCCGGAGATGCAGTACATTTATGCATATAACTTCGTAGATAAGAATAATTACCTAATGTATTATATACTAAAACCTTCCTGAAAGTATGTAGATCACACTTATGAAAAAATTACCAAAATCGGTTCAGCAGTTTTTTAGATAATCGCGGACATACAAACATACATACATACATACATACGGGTCGAATACAGAACCTCCTTTTTTAAAGTCGGTTAAAAAAAAGAAACCTAATCTTAGCAGATTAAGAAAACTTAAGTGTGCATACACACGAGCGACACGCGGCTACGACAAAGCCAACTGCAGCCGGCGACGCGTGTCGGCAGCTGCCGTCGACAACAAGCTGCTCGTATATTTGAGCACCGCACTCAAACACACGAGCGGCACGTTGTCTACGACTGTTGCCGACGTGTTTATGTCAAGCGTCGATAGGTGTCGACGGCAGCCATCGACACTCGTCGACGGTTGCAGTTGCTTCTGTCCTTGACGTGTGCTGCTCGTGTGTATGCACCATAGCTATATGAAAGAAGTGTTTTTACATTTCTATGGTATGCGCACTAAATTGAACAAAAAATATTAATTATACTAATTAAACAAAATCACAGGCCCGCAACTTTCGAAAAAGTTGAAAGAATTATTTGCCCGTGGGTGCCAGCAAGGTGACCCCTCGGTCTAGATTCCCTGACCGGCCTAGCTTGCACCAGGGCGATGCCCGGGGGGTTAGGCGTCTGCACCTACCACTCGTGGGGGGCTCGGAGGGGCTGGGGGGGCTAGGGGGGCTAGGCAGTAAATCACAGGCCATTCTTCATCCTATCTCAGCTCAGTTTCAGATTTATAACCGTCTCCAGTCACTGATAATTCGCGGGTTTTAATGTTATTTCTTTTCTGATATTAGTTTTAGCTGCAATATATTTACGTTATGTTTTGATACGAGGATGTACTCGTAAGTGCGTAAATATTTTACCTTAAAGCTTTTTTCGTAGTGTTATTCGAGTAGATTTTAAGGGGGAATTAATGTTAAGGTTTAGTCTGATTAAGTGAAACTATTAAAATGCTTTTAGTTAGATAAGATAAGACATTTATTTGTAGTTTAGATATTGTTTTAAATCCAATATAGCATAATCAACCTACATATAATGTTCTTATGTGTTAAAGCTGAGACACAGGTCTCCTCTATGTGGAAGGGAATGGGCCGTAATCCACCACGCAGGCCCAGTGCGGATTGGTGGATGTCACGTGTCCTCCAGTTTTTTGGTTCGATGTTTTCCTTCACCTTTTGGAAAGCAGAGGTGATTAAATAATTTACACAAAGTAAAGCGCCTGTCTGGGTTTGAACCTGCGACCTACAAATCGTAAGAGAAAAGATTTGATTTTCTGTATGTTTGTTTGTTACGCTTTCACGCTAAAACGGCTGAACGGATTTGGATGAAAAAAGGTAGTCCATGACCTGAATTAGGACATAAGATACTTTTTATCCCGATTTTGCGACGGGATCAAGACTTATGCAGGTGAAACCGCGGGGCGCAGCTAGTTACTTAAACAAAGGTAATTTATTCATGTTTGCATTGTAGACTAATTGAATAGGTTCTGATTAATCACTATGTTCTATCCCACTTGTGTAACTGTTAGGGTTCCGTACCCAAAGGCCTATTACTAAGACTTCACTGTCCGTCTGTATGTCTGTCTGTCACCAGGCTGTATCTCATGAACCGTGATAGCTAGACAGTTTAAATTTTCACAGATGATGTATTTCTGTTGCCGCTATAATAACAAATACCAACTAAAAACAGAATACAATAATCATTTAAGGGGGGCCCCCATACAACAGACGTGATTTTTTGAAGTGAAACTTCTTTACGCACGCTTGACTTGGGGAGTAAGCTCGCGAACGCGTTACGAAAAGTGTGATCGGGCGAGGCGAACGGGAGTTGAGTGGGGGATATAAGCAAGAGAAAGCAGTGCGCGCGCACATTTTCTTTCTCTCTTCCTCTCATAGCCAAATACGTTTGAAGTTTCACTTCAGTCGTGTGGTTATGACCACACGACTGAAGTGAAACTTTTTTGAAGTGAAACTTCTTTACGCACGCTTGACTTTTTTCCTTGTGGTACGGAACCCTTCGTTTGCGAGTCCGACTCGCACTTGGCCGGTTTTTTTTATCTATACTTACTAATAATAAAGCTGAAGAGTTTATTTGAACGCACTAATCTCGGGAACAACGTAAGTATCGGTTTCGAATAATTCTTTTTGCAATTGATAGCCCAATCCTTGAGGAAGGCTATAGGCTATTTAACTTCACGCTACGACCCTTAGGAGCCGAGCAAAAATGGAAGAAGAAGATAGAAAAAGAAGTATGGCGCGGACGGGCGATGGGATGGGACGCGGCCGAAATTTCACGCGGACGAAGTCGCGGGTAGAAGCTAGTCAATTTGTAAAGCGCTAGAAATATCTTTCAATCTGCGATTCTGAACTTTTATAGACTAATCTATACAGGGTGAAATTGAATTCATGGGCATCCTTTTAAGGGGTCATTGTAATCATCATTATGAACAACTTTAGCTATGAGACCGAACCTGAAATCTCGTCAAAAAAATTTCGTCAAAATGTACTTATTTTGACGAGTTATGTGAACATAAATGCAAGGAACAGCTAATTTTTTTTTCGCGATTTTAGGTTTAGTCCCATAGTAAAAGTTGTTCATAATGATGAGTACAATGACCTCTTAAAAGGATGCCCATGAATTTAATTTCGCCCTGTAGAGAAAATCAATTTATATTGAGAAAATGGATTCTGTCCATGATTTATTCATGTGAATGTAATTGACTTTATTCTTTAGTAGGCACTCGAGATAATCTGCGGTATCGGTTTACTTATTAAATTGTTTTATTTAGTTCCATGCCCGTTTAACCAGCTGTTGAATCTTTTGGTCGGTTTTTCGATCACTTCTCCTAGAACGTCCCTACTGAGTCAATATTTATCATACTGTGTAGTTCTGGAATCGATAGGTTCAGAAGGTGACCCGACAAACTGTGTACCGAACGTGTTACATCGACATAGGGCGACTGCCGATTTTCGGAACAAATGAGTGCAGATATATGTATATGAACGACTTTCATTTTATTAACCGACGAAAAAACGGAGGAGCCGACTCAAAATTGCTTAGGTATACTTGCATTAGTTTAAGAACTTATTTATTAAGGTAAAATAAAAAAGGTTTTTATTTTTTGCTTTTCAGTTTTTTCGGAGGTTTAATTTTTAAACAATGTTTTAAGGGTATTACCTTGCCCGTTGACCTTGAAAGATTTGATCTCTGTACTAGTATTGGTTTATTTGGCGCCACCTACCGACCAACGACCATACTACAATAAAACGAACTGAAGATTATGCAAAAACACTGAGGGGCAATTCTAGTAATTTTAAGAACGTTCACAGTCTGATCTCAGTCTCAATCTGTCAAAAATACCTCTAATTTCCCTACATTTTGACAAGTTTTTGACATTTGTTTGTCGCTGAGATGAGACTGCGACTAGATTTTGAACGTTTTCAATTACGAGAATTGGCCTTCAGATGTGTCACAGAGTTGTCATAGTTTTTGCCTATTTTATTCGTTCTCTAAAAGCTCTAATAGATTTAATTCCTCTAGGCGTTTTGTACAAGTACATACCTACATCTATCTATACTTGTATCTGGTACTTGTTGACAGGCCTACGCTGTCCTCCCATACCTAATGTAATCTGAAAACATTGTAAAAGCCAATTATTTTTAAAAGAGTAACCGTGGAGTTTCTTGCCGACTCTTCTCCATAGGAAACGACCAATTAGAACCGTGCACCTAGCTTCTGACGTTCCTTATGTGAAATAAAAGACGATCACGCTATAATGCGTATACGTGACCAATGGTTTTAGTTAGAACACGGGGTTAGACAAGCTTTCTAATTATAATTTCTAAAGGGTATCCTTTAATGATCCTTTGGCATGCCGAAACCACAAATTTGCCAAGCGATCGTCATCCGCGTCGTATAGGATACCAAGTCAATCAGTGGTTTGTGGTGAAAGTTTCTCCTACCAACCACAAATACAAGACACAGATATTAATATGTTACTTAAACGGTTGCTCCGAAACCGTGCGTCGTAAATTACACATCGGATACTAATTGTACCTTGATTGCACTAATTAGACGTATTGATGTGATTAGCGTAGCGTTATGTTCTGTTTATGTGATTCTGATTGCCTTTATCGTGTACGTACGAGTACATTACATATTAATACGTAAATTGTATCTCTTTTGCACAGTGGCGTGCATTGCCTATAGGCATATAAGCAGTGCCTACCTCGATATATCAACATAAGCCGGTCAATTACATTTTAGTGTGTGTGCCCCACAATTAAGAAACTCACTAAATTATCAGGAATTTGTGGGGCAGATTCCACTGCAAAATTTTAGGCATTCCACTTTACCCCACCAGTAGGGCGGCTGGTGGGGCAAAGTGGAATAACCCACAAAAAACAAAATCTTCAGACAAACACGCGCGGCAGTAGGCAGTCGCCGCGGCCTACTCGGCTCCCGTACTATTCGCACATTGTCATTGGTCTTTACTCGTTCAAGATACTACGACAAAATTAAAAATACGTACCTACTTCTCCCGCGTAATACCATGACGTTCGACATTCGCCATTTATCACCCTAAAGTAGGCATGCCTACTCAAATAACCACACTTTTGACCTCACTTTTTTTCTGATTAGTGACCGCGTTTGCCTAGACTAGACCCAGCCTAGGCCTTTTCTGAAAACTAATGCACGCCACTGCTTTTGCATAGGTATATCAATCTAATACTATATACCAAATCTATATACGCTAACTCACCTATCACTTTATTATTTGCGAAATATAATACGGCGACTTTTACAATGCACATAGGTACGTAGTTCGTTTTTTTTAAAGTAAGGACTAGAACAAAAAAATTCATGGATTTCACCTTGCATTTATTAAATAACAGTCACAAAATAAACACAACTAGTACCTTACAGAATACACGTACGAAACCACCGAGTCGTAGGAGCGTAACACAGAGTCGTGAACTAACCGCGCGGGTTCAGTGGGGTACGCTGGACAGCTCGGCGAGACACAACTTTTTACAATACTCGCCGACAAATATAACTTTACCTGACTAGCGTCGCCACACGGTATTGTGAACGAGGACATAGCTATAAATAATAAATTATAAAAAATAAAAATGTTTATTGAAGAAAACCCTAAGTACAAACTTAAACAATGTTATATTATAACTAAGTAGCTATGCTAAGCACAATACATTGAAACCCTGGTCTCCAAACTAGAGGTGACCCTCGCCGGACGGCGCGTACGTGTTCCACGCGCGCCTCAAAGAGATGTCAGGAAAACCGGCCAAGTGCGAGTCGGACTCGCCCATGAAGGGTTCCGTAGCAGCAAATAACATAATATAAAAGTTCATGTAGTTCGTTGTAACTTTGTGAAAGGTAAATTGCGGTTTTCGATTTATGACGTATTAAATAAAAACTTTTTTACAAAAAAAACAACCGACTTCAAAAAAAAACACTACAAAGTGAAAAATAACTTTAATTTCGGAAGTCGGTGTCGTTGCTTCAGCATTTTCGTTTTTTGACACCGACTTCCGAAATTAAAGTTATTTTTCACTTTGTAGTGTTTTTTTTTGAAGTCGGTTGTTTTTTTTGTAAAAAAGTTTTTATTTTTCACTTTTTAGTTGTACCTACCCCACACAAATTCAATTAACACTAGTGCATTGAAGACACGACTCGAAGAATTATCAAAATTCACTTAAAAATGCCGGAGATGCAGTACATTTATGCATATAACTTCGTACATAAGAATAATTACCTAATGTATTATATACTAAAACCTTCCTGAAAGTATGTAGCTCACACTCATGAAAGAATTATCAAAATCGGTTCAGGAGTTTTTGAGATAATCGCGGACATACAAACATACATACATACATACATACATACATACATACATACATACATACGGGTCGAATACAGAACCTCCTTTTTTAAAGTCGGTTAAAAAAACTACTTACTAGATCTCGTTCAAACCAATTTTCGGTGGAAGTTTACATGGTAATGTACATTATATATATTTTTTTAATTTTATCATTCTCGTATTTTAGAAGTTAGAGGGGGGGGGGGGACACATTTTACCACTTTGGAAGTGTCTCTCGCGCAAACTATTCAGTTCAGAAAAAAATGATATTAGAAACCTCAATATAATTTTTAAAGACCTATCCATAGATACCCCACACGTACAGGATTGATGAAAAAAAATTTTTGGAGTTTCAGTTGTAAGTATGGGGAGCCACAAAATTTATTGTTTTTTTTCTATTTTTGTGTGAAAATCTTACTGCGGTTCACAGAATACATCTACTTACCAAGTTTCAACAGTATAATTCTTATAGTTTCGGAAAAAAGTGGCTGTGACATACGGACGGACGGACAGACAGACGACAGACATGACGAATCCATAAAGGTTCCGTTTTTTGCCATTTGGCTACGGAAACCTAAAAAGGAAGGGGCCTGCCAGGGCCGAAGCCTGCCGTGGGTGCGGGATTATCCGTAAGGGCTACCGCTACCCCGGAACATAAAGGGCTAAGGAAGGAACACGGGGTTTTAGTCAGTAAGAGTCTGACACTCCCTTCCGCTCCACCCAGAGCGGGAGGAGTCATTTGATGATTTCCCATCCATAAAAAAGGGGTGACCCTGTATCTTAGAGAACAGTCAAGTAGGTTTACGCAAATTGTGAGTTAGTATCAACTTAAGAGCAGCGGTGGCAAACTGGTAACGACCCCTAGACTTACCGAGTTGTAGGGCGTGGGTTTGAACCCAGGCAGGCGCTTAACTTTGTGTAAATCACCACCACTATTTCAAAACGGTGAAGGAAAACATCGTGAGAAAACTGGCATGTCCTAGAACCAAAAATACGAAGACATGTGACATCTGCCAACCCGCACTAGGCCCGCGTGGTAGATTATTGTCCACTCCCTCTCGAAGTGAGGAGGCCTGTGTCCCAGTAGTGGGAACGTTACAGGCTGATTATGCTATCTTATCAACTTATGGGTATGTAGCGGTATCAACAACGCCACATGCGAACAACGCGTCACACTGACGTCGCGCAAATCCTGCATCTCGCAAGCAGAGTTTACCGCGCAACTAGCATAAATACAACAGCCCGACATTAATCATTGGGCAGTTGCCCGCCAGATACAACACCCGTCTGGTCGGAGGATCCTCCCTTTTCTATAGAGTATGAGTGAACTTTACACCCTGTTCCTCATACTTCTATAGGTACCTAGTATGTTAGTTGGAGGGAAAATAAATATTCAACAGAAATAAAGAAATTATAAGAATATAGCTGTTCCTTATATTTTGACACTTCTATGAAACAACTTATTTTTTTTTTTGGATAACCGACGTAAACTATCGGGTCTAGAATCATGTGCTGCATTTATGGTTTCAATTTGCGCGTCGATGGCATCAACCAAACAGCAACCTAATTGCTACGACAATAAAGATCAATGATTTTGGTATATATAGTGTTGAAAAATCAGAGATGAAATAACTTTAAAAGGACTGTAGATGGTATTGTTGAAACAGTTAATCACCCAATTAGGAAGAAACAAGAAACAACAAAAACAAATTAAAGCAAAATGAGAGCGTTATAAGCCCGAACTAAATCTTACAAAGTCAACTTCAAAATCTGTTAGCTTAACAAATTAGTCACAAGAAAAGCACTTTAAGGCCTATCAATCAATAATTAAATTAGTACCCCAAACAGTTTGCAAAGCGAGGGAGGAACTTACAAGGAATAGTAAAAGTTTATCTATAGATCCCTTACTATAGTTTCCCTTAAGCTTTTCGACTTATCCCCTCGAACAATATGAGGAGTTTAATAAATTCTTGTGCTACAGAATAATGAAGGAAGGATAATATTACTTTCTGTGAAGTCTTTATTTATAACCGAATTGGGTTTTTCCATCCAAAATTTTTCAGTAGCAGATAGGAGTCCAGTAGAAGTTGGAAGGTCTCCCACAAGGTGAACCGACGACCTTGTGAAGCCCGCAGGAATCCGTTGGATGCGAGACGCACAAAAACCGGTCAAAGTGGAGGTGCTTGAGGGAGGCCTATGTCCAGCAGTGGACGTCTTTCGTCTGAAATGATGATGATGATGAGCTAGGAGTCTGGATGTATGCCCGGTTGATGGCAATAGGCTCGCCTCCTATTACATGGGACTTAAACATGACTGGCGAAATGTGGGTCTACTATAGCTGCACTTCTGCTTCACCCTTCGGGCCATACAGGCGTGATAATATTGTTGCGCGCCACAATTGATGGCGACTTTAGCTACTACTAGCGCCATCTAGTATCGAGTAGCAGAACTAATAGTCAGGACCCTTCGAGAAATTTCTATGCTAGAACTTTCTAGATATATCGACATCTGGTCAGTCGGGATCGGTATATACTTGAACATTCTAGATGTTTCTACAGTAGAAGGTTCTGGAACTATCCGAGACCTATATAAGGCCGGTATGACCGCGACCCGGGATCAGTATTGGTTAAGTGATACAAGCGAAAACATAGAAGCGATCTTCAAGTGCGACTTTCAAGAGTGCGATTGTGTTTTATAATTAGTGTGTTTAAGTTGTATTGGTGTTGTTAATTAAAGTGTCTATTTTTGGTTATAAATCGGTAGTTTTTAATTGTCACGAACCAAAGCTCGTAACAATATATTATAGAAGTAGTGTCAGGCGCTGATTCATTTGACAGGACTAAACTAAAATTTATCCTCTGTCCTTTTCTTAATGAAATAGAAAGAAAAAGACGCAGTGAAATTAAATTAGTTTAGTTTGTGAACAACAGAATCGGAACCATTAACATTTATATCCTTTCTCTAAATCAGCAGTACCATCTACTACGTCGTTCCCTATAACTTTAGTAAACCGTATCGTACCGAACAGATTGTTACCAGCTAACTATAAATCTGTGCGCAAGACTGTTGCCAAAATATATTGCGCTATTACTTTGTCGCTTCGACATTTTGTTTAGCACTATATGTTACGGAAAAGTAGTGATTGTGCGAGCTTAGTTCACTTATTTGTTTTCTTACTTACTAAGAACACTATTTAGGATTAAAGTTGCAATATTAAAAGTACTCGTTGCTTGTTTTGCTAAACTTACAAGTTAACATAGATGTTTGCTCAATTTGACTGTGTTTTCATACAATTAAATGCTTATTTAGACGTAGCGTTGGAAGGCCTCCCACAAGGTGGACCGACGACCTTGTGAAGGCCGCAGGAACTCGTTGGATGCGAGAAGCACAAAACCGGTCGAAGTGGAGGTGCTTGGGGGAGGCCTATGTCAGCAGTGGATGTCTTTCGGCTGAAATGTTGATGATGATGAAATGCTTATTTTGTAAAGTAAGAAGTTAAAAGTATTATTTTGGAAACACTTATATAAAAATCGTTGTAAACAGTCAATAAAAGACCCTTTTCAAAATGTCCCAGCAAATAAAAGCTCATGGTCGCCCTACTACCCACAAATGGCGAGTCTCGTTGCATTTTTTCCTTATAAACGCAACCGCAACCGTTTTATTGTCACCCTTCTTTTAGTGATACTAACGTTACTTCACACTATAGCTCCCTCCGTTTCTATTTCCTCTAACTTTGACATATAATCACTGGAAAACCAATCCTATGCACCATAACACAAGGTCTATATTTCTTCAAATATCTTTTTATCCTTACGACATTTTCAAATAAATTGAAGTAACATTTTAGAACGGCGAGACGTTAAACAAAACTACACCTTATATCAAACTAGTTAAAGTAGAAATTCCTTGGTAAATAAGAAATGGTTACGTATTTGCTGTCGGGCCGTGGTTCCGTAGAATGCGAACCCTTTAATAAAGGATAATGACATAATGTGAAAAGTTAGACTTGTTACAACGAAGTAAACTTGGATAGGACTGGGACTGAACAATATCTTAAGAATTATTCCGCTATTGTAGTCATGATAATATCAAAAATGTTTGCTAAGAAAGGAAGTGAACTCTGCGAAAAAGGCTAAAAGTTAAAGGTAGAAAAAGACAGACATACAAAAAAAAAACACTCCGGGAGTGCCGACAGAAGTGAAAACAAAACACAAACAGAATACTTTGCCATCACTCACTGACATATCGGCTGAGTACATCCCGAGGACAGCCGAACACATCCGAAGCGGCGTCGGTTACGGTAACAGTGGCGCGAATTCAATGGTTTTGTTCATCTCAAAAAATGCTGAACGCGCCTAAAGAAGTTTTCACTTCAAAAATGGGTTGAGGTAAGTACTATTAGTAATTCTGTGGTTGAGGGCAGGAAAATGGTGATCTGATTAGACTGGAAGCCAATCACTTCATCTATCTATCTATGTACTAATAATAATGATGAAGAATTGGTTTGTTTGTTTGATCGCGCTAATCTCTGGAGTTACCAGTTGGATTAAAATTTGTTTTTTTTTAAAGTGAAACTTCTTTACGCACGCTTGACTTGGGGAGTAAGCTGGCGAACGCGTGACGTAAGCGTTACGAAAAGTGTGATCGGGCGAGGCGAACGGGAGTTGAGTGGGGGATATAAGCAAGAGAAAGCAGTGCGCGCGCACATTTTCTTTCTCTCTTCCTCTCATAGCCAAATACGTCTCAAGTTTCACTTCAGTCGTGTAGTCATAAGCACACTCGTTTTTTTTTTTGCATTTGATAGCTCTATTTTTGATGATTTAGCATCACGCTAGGGCCCTTAGGAGCTGAGCAAAATAAATAAAGCAGAAATAACGAAGTAATAGCGTGGGCAGACGATGAGTTGGAACGAGGAAACAAAAAACTTCGCAGTGAAAGTCGCAGGCAGAAGCTATTGTTGATAAAGGTCTGTTCCAAATATATCTGATGAAAATGTAAAAAACCGTCCAAGTGCGAGTCGGACTCGCCCATGAAGGGTTCCGTAGCAGCAAGTAACATATTATAAAAGTTCTTGTAGTTCGTTGTAACTTTGTGAAAGGTAAATTGCGGTTTTCGATTTATGACGTATTAAAAAAAAACTACTTTCTAGATCTCGTTCAAACCAATTTTCGGTGGAAGTTTACATGGTAAGGTACATTATATATATTTTTTTAATTTTATCATTCTCTTATTTTAGAAGTTAGAGGGGGGGGACACACATTTTACCACTTTGGAAGTGTCTCTCGCGCAAACTATTCAGTTCAGAAAAAAATGATATTAGAAACCTCAATATCATTTTTGAAGACCTATCCATAGATACCCCACACGTACAGGTTTGATGAAAAAAAATTTTTGGAGTTTCAGTTGTAAGTATGGGGAACCCCAAAATTTATTGTTTTTTTTTCTATTTTTGTGTAAAAATCTTACTGCGGTTCACAGAATACATCTACTTACCAAGTTTCAACAGTATAGTTCTTATAGTTTCGGAAAAAAGTGGCTGTGACATACGGACGGACGGACAGACAGACAGACATGACGAATCCATAAGGGTTCCGTTTTTTGCCATATGGCTACGGAACCCTAAAAAATGGATCAGAAAACGTGTCTGTGGGTGAGTGCTTCAATTTGATTAGGTATTTGAATAGTCTAGAGTCAATTCTATTTTCTTGTAAATTTTGATGTTCAAAAGCACCTTTTAAGTACCTTTTTGAAATAGACTATTTAACTTTGACTTTAGCTTTACTTAACCTTTTAACCGCTTGTGTCCCCCCCGGGACACAAGCCCGGGCCGGGGCTTGGGTTCCGTGCCCCTACCGCTCGTGTCGTATTTCTGCGACAGAGAACGCGCATGATTTTTAACCGACTTTTTTCGTTCTGTTTTCGTCCTATTAACTGCGTGGTACAATTAAAACCAATATTAAATAGAGATAAAAACTTTTTGACTATTTTTGAATCGATACAACGATTTCTCCTCCTTTTTTATTGTAGGTATTATTATATCTTGATTTTATCGATTTGTAGCCGCGCGATAGGGGCACGCGGTAATTAATATTTAGCCAAGCGCTTAAAAGGTTAATTGATATCCTTAATTTAACAATTGAGGTTAATTTTCCAACCTTAACTTTTGGTCGATGATTTTTCAATTACAATTTAATACAGAAGCAATATTCAAACAATAATGGTATTAAAACTTGGTGATATATATATTTTTTTCTTTTTATTGCTAAATAGGCCCGCTCTTGACCTCGATCACGCCTGACAGAAAGCGATGGATGAGGTCTATGATGGAACGAGCGTGCCCAGAAGATGCCTATGGCATTGTAACTCCGCTGTAACTCCGCTAACAGGCTGCTTGATTCCGGCGGGAGGGTGGTCGTAAACCAGGCGGAGGGGCGGGGGCGAGGATCTTCCAAATACAGATGAATGTGTTACTAATTACCTTTAGTAAGTGATTGAAATGGTCGCATTTCATGAAATGTTTCACTGTCTATTGGCCACATCATGATGTGGTCTGGCCAGATCAATGATTACTCAACGTTTGACGATATGAACAGTTAAACGCACGACTACTTGATGATGTGGCCAAACATTAGTGATCATATCGTAAAATAATTAGAATATCCGCCGGTAGAGGCGTTGATGTCTGTTTCCTCTGTGGGTTCCCTATCCATTTGCATAAAATTTTAAGACCTAATATAACATGCCATACTTTTCTTTCTCCTAATTATATTTTCGCATAGCAGCTTACGCATAATATTCTAAAGCATAAATTTAGCATGCTCGTTTTATTTCTAACGACGTCAGGTCGACGGAGCCCCGCTGGGCGGGGCTCCTCTTTCTGCCTGCAGGGCTTAAAGGAACCTAACCAAACCGAATCTCGGGGTGCCCCTGACGTCGTTTAGTATTATGCGAACCCTAAATTTATGATATGGCCAAACGTCGAATGATATATCATTAAACGTTGACTTTTAAACGATATGGTCAATCTTAGCTGGCCATTTCATGATACACAACCATTGCATGAAATGACCGAACTCTTCATGAAATGCTCAATTCTATAATCTGGCCACGGCATTTAAACTTCGATCAGATTACCAAATAGTTTTGGAACAGACATTACCTACGTAAGCATTGTAATCCCTCTACAAACCCTTCCACGAAATGTAATTCATCCTCGTTTCAGACATGATCTTGATAAGTCAGGCAACATTGTGCCTGTCCTAGGCCGGGACTTCACGCCTGACGTTTGAGCCTGAGTTGTGTACGGGTCGGTCCTGACGTACTTGTGGCAAAGCTTACACCATGACGTTAATCCAAACTTAATATTATAAAAATGCGAAAGTAACTCTGTCTGTCTGTCTTTTCTTCACGCCTAAACTACTGAACCGATTTGTGTGAAATTTGGTATAGAGATAGCTTGAGTCCCGGGAAAGGACATAGGATACTATTTATCCCGATATTCCCACGGGATCGAAACTTATGCGGGGCGCAGCTAGTATTTTCTATATTTGGGAAAAAATTTAAATCGTTAGATCGTTACCCGTAAAAAGATGGTAACCTTTTTGTTTCGTTTTGACACTACTGACATATACACTACGCCATTAGAACGCCATTATAGGGGACTAGCTGCGCCCCGCGGTTTCATCCACATAAGTGCCGATCCCGTGGGAATATCGGGATAAAAAGTAGCTTATGTGTTAATCCAGGGCGTCAGCTACCTCCATACAAAATTTTATCAAAATTGGTGTAGCCGTTTGAACGTGAAGAAGTAACAAACATATAAACACACACACACACACACACTCACAAACTTTCGCCTTAGTGTGAAGTGTGATATGTAGATTGATAGATAAACAATTTATTGAGTGCACACAAAAAATAGCCCAACACACAATTTTTATTTAGGTAGGTTTTTTCTCGTTGAAGTTATTTTCGCCATAGAACAGCGTCATTGCAATTTTAAACGGGCTTGTGACTAAGTAATAACAACCGCACGGTTCGATCGATCATGGTAAGCTACGTTTGCCGCGGTTGGTCCGTGGCTGGGTGACCATCTTCACATACCAAGACCCCTCCGTGTCTCGGAAACTATGTTAAGCCGCTAGCCACTGGTCCCGGCTGTCATTCGTGGAACTTTGACAGTCGTTACAGGTCGTCAGTAACCCGAGAGTCTGACAACCAGTCTTACCAAGGGGTATCGTATTACCCAGTAACTGGGTTGTGGAGGTCTGATAGGCAATCGCTCCATGTAAAATACTGGTATTCAGCTGCATCTGGTTAGACTGGAAGCCGACTCCGACGTAATTGGGAAAAGGCGAGGCAGATGATCACACGAACTAATGATAATATTATGTAATAAGAGTACACGTGGACAGATTTCAACAGTTCCGTTGCAGAATGAGTGCCTTTGACAATAAATGGCTTCCTCGCCTTCCTAAGAAAACGAAATGACGAACGTTAAGACATGTTTCATTTGCACTGCTATGGAAACATTTCACACAATATTTCTTTTCACCCGACTGCGAACCCTCATCGGGTTTGACCCAGTTTTATGATCACAAAGTATTACAAGGTATAAATACGTACAGATACCAGTACATCAGGCTACTACAATCTGTCAAATTTCTTTAATTGATTTTTAACTTTATTGCTAAATCATAGGGTTCAAAGTTGATTGGGAAAATTTGACAGTTTCGGGTAGCTTGATGTGCTGGCGTCTGTACTTTCTGTACGGTTCAAAGCGATTTTTAAGATAATCATTTTGTTAACTACGTCCTAAGCTAAGTGTAATCTTCAACTCATATCCGACTATGTCTGTCTAAACACTGTAATTTCCTGTATGAAGTTTCCATTTCCTGACGCAACGCTTTGCTGATTAATAATAATAACTATGTAATTATAGTTAGGAAGACCGAACCCAAGTTTAAGTTCAATTATAATTTTATGTATGACGTAGGTACGACATATTTAAGCTATTATGTTAGGGAACAATTACTTATAATAATTTAAGTTCATTTAACTATTCTTTAGTGGAAAATCCTTTACTTTCTAAATTTTTAGAGTTCCGTACCTCAAAAGGAAAAACGTAACCTTTATAAGATAACTTCGTTGTCCGTCTGTCAAAACCCTTTTTCTCAGGAACGCGTCGAGTTATCAGGTTGAAATTAATATCAAATACTCAAGGCTGCAAGCCCTTGAAGCAGCAAAAAAAAAAAAATCAACCTTCTATGTCGACGCAATCAAAAGATACGGACGTTTATGGTCCATTAACCCATTGAATGTCGTAATTACAGACACAATTAAAAAGCTATTGTGTCTTGCGTAGATCTACGTGCAAAGGGTTAATGCCGCATATTTTGACACTCGCAAGGGAATAAAAACCCATATGGTACTTTCCGTTGACCAAGAATCATGCAAGAAGCAATCTCATGCAGAACGAGTAAAGGAAAAAATCCGAAAACCGTAGATTTGTAGTTACATTCCTAGGAACCCTCGGGGCGCGAGTCCGACTCGCACTTGGCCGGTTTTTTTTATTGTATGTTCTTTTTCATATTATTTTACTCATCATTTCATATCCAGTAAAAACCTGTAGGAATCCCCGGTAGATTATGAACAACACGACAATTTACATAACATAACATCAAATAACATAACATCACATCAAATAACATAACATAACATCAAATAATTATCATAACATCACATCAAATAACATAACATAACATCACATCAAATAACATAACATAACATCACATCAAATAACATACCATAACATCAAATAACATAACATCACATCAAATAACATAACATCACATAACACATAACATCACGCCTGTATTCCCCAAAGGGTTGGGCAGAGGTGTACCGACAGTACACCCACATTTCGCCAATTACGTTTAATTCCTATGTACTAATGTACCCATGCAAAATATTGTACCTAAAACATTTTAAAAGAGTAACGGTGGAGTTTCTTGCCCGTTCTTCTCTATACGAAAACTACCTTTTGGAATGGGCGACTAGAATCAATTCTATTTTAAGATAATTTTTGACGTTCAAAAGTGCCTTTTATGTGCCTATTTGAAATAAATGCTTTGATTTTGACTTTGACTACGGGGCGAGCCTATTGCCACCAACCGGGCACAAATCTAGATTCCGGGCTACTATTGTGAAATTCCAGATGAAAAAAAAAACAATAAAACTCACTGTCAGACCCGGGCATCCAACCCAGGACCCCATGTCAAGCAGTAGCGCTTGCAATAGACCAACGGAGTCATATAAAATTGTAACTCCATATGAGTACCCAATACGCAGACAATGTACGAAGCCAGTTAGTTGGCGAACAATTATTTCGGTTGTTATTTTTTTGCAAGTTTTATGAGATCTCCCGACAATGGTAAAGTTTGTCTGCGTATAGACACGGAAACTATCGGTGACAATGTAAGTTTGATGAAAAAGTAATTTATAGCTCGCGGGGGATAAACAAGTCCGCTGAGTTTTTATTGGTTGGATGAAAGAGATTTGGTATTCTTTTGATGAAAACGAAATATACTATTTTGTAGCTCACGGGATAGTAATTGGCTTCCATTCCATTTAAAGAAAGATAGAAAGAAAACGGATTTATTGGGACTCGCATAGGAAGGATACAAACAAAATAGAATGAGACAATGGTAGAAAAATAAAAAGAAAAAAGACAAAAGTACATATCGGATGACTTTTTTTTTACCGTCTCGACAACAATAGAGTACAAAAGGTAAAAGGAGTAGAAGCCCAAAGAGAAAAACGAATAAGTCAACAAATAATATAAAAAATCAACATAAAAGCACCCCTTCTCTACGCGTGGAAGTTATCAATGGATTTGTAGCGACATTCAATCCTTTGATTGAAACCATCGGCCGACTTCAATCAAAGAATTAAATGTAAAAAATAGATTTTTTATTTTATTTTTGTGGCTTCTACTTCGTTCACCATATACAGGGTGAAATTGAAAACATGCGACAAATCGAAATGGGAGATTGTACTCATCATTATGAACAACATTTACTATGGAACCAAAACTGAAATCGCGAAAAAATAATCAGCTGTTCCCTACATTTTATGTTTGCATAACTCGACAAAATGTAGGGAACAGCAGATTTTTTTTCGCGATTTCAGGTTTGGTCAGGTCTGGTCGGACCCGTGAAAAAAAATCAAACGGTATAAACCTTCTTTTTTAATAAAAAGTCAAAGTCTCTAATATAATATAATTAATGGTGCTTCGGTACTTACCAGGTTAGATACAACATTAATAGGAACATTACTAAATAAATAAAAATAACAAAATTAAAACCTAACTTAACTAAAACTATACACAAACTAAAATATAGCGTCGAAAAATTCATCCGCATCGCAGTCGACTGGTAATGTGCCCATGAGACTGGCGGCATTACCACGTTGTGTAATTAATACATTAATAATATAATTTAAAACAATTATTATTTGTTTATTATGAATTTCAAAATCATAGACAAAAAATGTTGTAATAAACCTCAATAATTGATGTAAAATAAACATCTTTGATATAATTAGAATATCGGTTTGAATATTCAAATAATCAAATCAAAACACTCAATTTGTATGTAGCACTACAAAATGGCAACCACTGGTACATTTTCTAATTCATTTGTACAGATACGAAATACAAACTATCCTTCTTACTAATAAACGTTGTATAGCGTCTGTATAGTTACACAACGCTTTGTCTTCTTCTTTCGAAAGTCAAATTACTGACGACTGAAAGAGCAAAATCAGTGTATAACTATTCATCCGATATAATACGTTTATTAGTAAGGGGGTATACATGTAACAGAGAAAATGCTTCATAATCATTCTAATTATAATGTTGGGACACAGGCCTCCTCTCTGTGAGAGGGAACGGGCGGTAATCCACCACGCGGGCCCAGTGCGGTTTGGTGGATGTCACTAGCCTTCAAATTTTTGGTCCTAGAACATGCCGGTTTCCTCACAATGTTTTCCTTCACCGTTTTGAGAGCAGTGGTGATGAAATAATTTACACAAAGTAAAGGCCAGTGGCGGATTTACCAATAGGCTGAGTAGGCTGGAGCCACGAGCTGGAGCCTAGGGCGGCAGATTTTAGGGGCGGCAAATTTGGGGCTAACATTTTTATAAATGTCTTACTGAATTTAAAAAGATTAATATTTATATACCTAACAAGGTTTTTTTGGAAAGAATAAACAAAGAGAATGCTCAAATTCAGGTTTCTACCGTAGAGTTAATCACAGTTGCCGATCTTTACAAATCTCTTTGCAAGTTTTTCGTAGCTGATGATGAACGAGAACATTTTAATTATTTTGAAGAAAAGGCGAAGCAGTATACAGAAGACATGGGACATTATTGTAGAGGTCGGTAGGGGCGGCAAAATTTGAATAGCCTACTGGCGGCAAATGTGTAAAATCACCACTGGTAAAGGCCCTGTCTGGGTTCAAACCCACCTACTTGTAAGTCGCGGCCGCTGCCACTGGGCGACAGGGAGAATACTTACATAAGTTCAATCATATAAGGCTCATCTGTAGGTGACGGGAGCAATGCAATCCCACGTGAGCACGCGCTCCGAGGACGTGACGAGCGAGGTATTGCATTTGTAATAGGGAAGAGTTATTGCCATCTAAGCTGCGTGCACATTTATGAAATTTCAACGGACAATTTCTCGGGCTAGTCATAATAGGTTAAATACCTTTGTTGATATTTGGCTAATCCATATCCATACTAATATTATAAATTGGAAAGTAACTCTGTCTGTCTGTATGTTACCTTTTCACGCCTAAACTAATAAACGGATTTAGATGAAATTTGGCAGAGAGATAGATTGCATGCCGGGGAAGGACATAGGATAGTTTTTATCCCAGAAATCATCCTTTAAGGGGGTGAAAAGGGGGGTGGAAGTTTGTATGGGGAACCAATAACTGCTGAACCGATTTAGATGAAATTTGGTATGGAGATAGTTTGAGTTGTGGGGAAGGATATAGAATACTTTTAACTCCGACATTATTCCTTAAGGGTGTAAAAAGGGGAATCAATAAAAAGGACTATAATACTTTTATCGCGGGTGAAACCGCGGGGCACAGCCAGTGTTATATAAAGAAGTATTTATATATAGTTGTGCTTTTCTTGGTCGGACGTCGATATCCCTGTATTTAACTCTTACAAAGGATAGATCTGATAATAATTTTGCTTTTCTAGCTGGCTGGAACTGCTATAGAATGAAGTATAGAATAGAACAGAATACTCTTTATTATGTATACCATATAAATGACAGTAGCACAGTATAGTTTGTTCATATTTATTATGCGCACAGCCAAAGTTTGGAAGTGGGACTCTTCAAAGCAAGAGTGTGCAGGCATCTTCTGGGCACGCTCGTTCCATCATAGACCTCATTCATCGCTTTCCATCAGGCGTGATCGAGTTCAAGAGCATGTCAATTCAGCAATACAAATAAATAAAAAACGGCCAAGTGCGAGTCGGACTCGCGCACGAAGAGTTCCGTACCATTAGCTCAAAAAACGGCAAAAAAATCACGTCTGTTGTATGGGAGCCCCCCTTAAATATTTATTTTACTTTATTTTATTATTTAAGTAAAAATACAACTGAGTATTTTGTGAATATTTCAAGTGCGTACCTGTTGCCATTATTGATATCGAGCAAAAAAGGGCAAAAAAATCGCGTTTGTTGGATGGAAGCCCCCTTAAATATTTATTTTAATTTATTTTTAGTATTTGCTATTATATCAGCAACAGAAATACATAATTTGTGAAAATTTCAACTGTCTAACTATCGCGGTTCTTGAGATACAGCCTGGTGACAGACAGACGGACGAACAGACAGCGAAGTCTTGGTAATCGGGTACTGTTTTTACCCTTTGGGTACGGAACTCTAAAAAAGTAGTAAATTTTATGTTATTATAGTAAAACTTTATAAGGAGGGATGTGAAATCGTCTGTGTTTTATCTCATGAAGTATATTAAGACTGGTTGGGACACTGAGTGACATTAGATTAAAACATTTATTGCCAGTAAGTACCTACCCAACCATGCTCATCCAATAAGTCACAATTTGATTACTAAACCCTTGCACCCTCACGAATGATAAGCACATGAAACTCGTTCGAGTGCAATCAGGAGGGAGAGAGATAATGATTTAATTATGAAATATGTGACGTGCTGTTTGCTAACCTTAACAAGGTTATAATAAATTATGACGTGTGTCTTTTTTAAGTGAAGCGGTTTACATTTAAATGTAAATTATGTATTTAAACATCAAATGATCTTATGAATAGTGAAAAAGGTAAATGGTGTACTTACAAAGTATGTTGAAAATTTATTTGTTATTAAAAAAAAAACCGAGTGTGTTTATGACCTCACGACTGAAGTGAAACTTCAAACGTATTTGGCTATGAGAGGAAGAGAGAAAGAAAATATGCGCGCGCACTGCTTTCTCTTGCTTATATCCCCCACTCAACTCCCGTTCGCCTCGCCCGATCACACTTTACGTAACGCTAACGTCACGCGTTCGCCAGCTTACTCCCCAAGTCAAGCGTGCGTAAAGAAGTTTCACTTCAAAAACCTTAAATCTGACTTTACAAGTTACCCTAATGCGATAGTTAAGAACAGCATACTATTATGAACGAAATTCACAATAAAATAAACAAACATAAGACCTACATATAACTTAATTATAACACAACACCCTAGAGGTCGCCAGAGTCGTTAATGCTTAATAAAGTCATTCAACATAATACAACGTTCAGTAAAGTAAATAAGCGCTTATATATGTATTAAAGCCTACACACACGGCTTTTTTTGCGCTGTTGACGCACGTGTACGCACTTGAAACGCAACTTACGCTGTATTTCAAGGCATAAAACGCGCCGTCGTCGTCGCGTCAACGCGCAGGTCACGCGCGTATTAAAAACACCGCGTACGCACGGCTACACATTAAGCTATACATAACCAGTATAAGCTGACTTCTGATTCTAAGAAAAACCTATACAATGCCAGGTCAGTTAAAACTGGAAATGTATACCTTGGTGAAGCCGTGTGTACATAGGCCCGTATCTTTTCAAGAAACGAAAGAAACTGGAAATTAATTGTATCCTGTGGACAACGGTTGGAAGGTTTTTAAGAGTAGTATCTCAAGGACTTGGAAGGGAGGCTTACAGCCGCATGGGTCGATCGATCATGTTAAGCTACGCTTGCCGCGGTTGGTCCGTGGATGGGTGACCATCTTTGCATACCAAGATCCGTCCGTGCCTCGGAAAGCACGTTAATCCGTTGGTCCCGGCTGTCATTCGTGGATCTTTGACAGTCGTTATGGATCGTCAGAAGCCCAAAAAACTGACAACCAAAAACTGACAAACAGACAACCACGGGGTATCGTGTTACCCAGTAACTGGTTTGTGGAGGTCAGATAGGCAGTCGCTCCATGTAAAATACTGGTATTCAGCTGCATCCGCTTAGACTGGAAGCCGACCCCAACATAGTTGGGAAAAGGCTAGGCAGATGATGATATCTCAAGCACTTGGAAATTCATTCAGTCTGAGAAATCAATCATTTTCACACAAACTCCAATAAAAAAGTCGCATCATTTGAAACTTTTTTCTTAAAAAATTAACAACCTCACTCCTACCAAGTGATGACCGCCGTTATTTTTGTTTATATTTAAGACGAAAACTTTTCACTGTTCAAATATTTTGTTCAAAAATTCAAAGCACTGTATCCGTCTATTTATCACCGGACAGACCATTAATCAGGATTGATTAATTTCACCAACACTGATCGTTTGTTTTATGTACTGCTGAATAATTCACGAATATTCGCGATGACGTCACAGACTGAATATTTTAAAGTGCGACGTCGAACGGGATTCCAGCAGTTTTCCATAATTTTGGGGAGTTTGAGTCCCCCCTTCCCCCCTTGGAATAACAGTTAGTCATCGAATTGAAGTGAAAATCTTGCTGTATGCTAATGGATTGTTTATTTCGATTTTTTGGTCGGATTCCGTGTACCTACTTGGTCTTAAAATATACTGGAGACATTAAAGAGACTTTTAAGTAGCTCTTTTGTTGTATACCGAGGCTCACAAATGATCCGTAAAGTCTATGTACATTTCACAATAAAAAATTAAAATATATCTAACGGCGCAGGATAGATTTATCAGAAGTGGTCATCGTAGTAGTGGTTCAGCAGCTTGAAAAGTATCAGGATTTTGCTGAAAATATAATATTATTCTAAAGATTAAAAAAAAATATATTTTTCTATATGTTAATGATATTTTATGATAACATTATGACTTGACCTATTACCCCATTCCGGCTTGATGTCGACTTCTGGGTCACCCTGTATACATTCCGTAATTACTTTGTGTTGCGATACCGACAAAAAAAAAAAAAAAAAATGCTGATGAAGCCCCTAATATATTCCACCTACTTACTTTTAAGACTCAGCTGTAGCATGCAACTGTATCTAGAACCTTCAAAGCTTTTGAATGTCTAGTTCTAGTTTCCGCCAAACTTTTCTTCAGATAGAAGAGTTTATATATTATTGAAGGAAACGCAGAAGTCGCAGTAAAAGTACGCTACAACTTAAATGTTCCGTCGTGCTTCGACAGACACGATCATTTGCGAAGACTTGTGTTTAAAGAGCTGGTAGATTTAGGCTCCTTAGGTTTGAGTTGATCTGCACGATTACTGACAAATGGCTGCACTAACTGGACAGGCCCACTCAAATCTGTGTGGTTCTTTCCTCAAAAGACCATTTTAGACACCAATCTATGTACTTGGTCCTCACATGATATAAGCAAGATTATGTCTGGACTTTAAAAGAGACTTTGGACCCAAGTTTCTTCTCGGGGTTAATAAGATAGGAAATGTCGTCTAGCTTAGTTTTTTTTTTTAATATTTTTATATAAAACTAGCGGCCCGCCCCAGTGCAATTTATTTGTTTTAATTTCCGAGATTTTCTTTCATACAAACTTTTTTTTGGCAATACCGACCACAGCAAAAAAATAATTATCCAATTTGGTACAGTCGTTCGGAAGTTATGCGCGTACATTGGTACATTTCGGCGATTCATTTTTATATATATGTATAAAAGTGATATATACAAGGTGTCCGGTAATTAATGGATAACCTTTTAAGGGGTCATTGTACTTATTATTATGTCGCGAAAAAAAAATCAGCTGTTGCTTACATTTATGTTCGCATAACTCGTCAAAATTTAGGAAACTGCTGATTCTATTTCGCGATTTCAGGTTTGGTCCCATAAGTAGTTGTTCATAATGATGATTACAATGACCCCTGAAGATGTTATCCAATACTTACCGGACACCCTGTTTAATAGTGATATTATATTATAGAATTAACAATTTCATTCTAATTTGTCTCAATCTGTAAATTTACCAAAATTTTTAACAAGTTTTTGATAATGATTGTCGTTAAGATGAGGTTACGACTTGAATTCAAACGGTTTTAATGTACTAGAATTGGCCTTCAGGTTCCCAGACTGTATGTATTACATCGATGGAACCTTTAATTAGTTTCGTTCTATACCCTGTTTGAAAATATCAACCGTTCGCCGTCATTTACTTCGGCCGCGCAGCCGAGTTCCGACCGAGCCGCACCGAGCACGTACAGTATTAAGGTTCCGCGGTGAAAGGTGCTGCTGACGCAGTTACTGCCTTTTGAGAGAGCGGCTTATGGTGAGCTCTGAAAGGAACGTTTATGAAGTAGTGTGAGAGGGTATTTCCAATGGTGAACGGGTTTTTGTATAGAAAGTTCAATCGAGATTAGTGAGCAATACCGATCGTGGTAAGCTGAGCTGAGAAGGAAATTATACTAGTTTCTTTGTACGTTTTGTCTAATAATATATTGTGGTGTTTTGGTGATTATCAACCAATCAAACTTCTGTTTGCAATGTACAGACGCCAGCACATCAACCTACCCGAAACTGTCACATTTTCCCAATCAACTTTGAACCTTATGTTTTAATAATAAAGTTGAAAATCGATTAAAGAAATTTGACAGATTGTAGTAGGTTGATGTGCTGGCGTCTGTACATAATAAATAATGAATGATTTATTTCCTGTTAGTAGGTTTGTACAAACAATCATATTTTTTTTAAGCTAGATGAGTTTGACGTTTCGTATCTGACTGTTCTGAGAAGAAAGGCCGAAACAAACTCAGAGGTCACAGTCTCTTCATAATCTTGGTCAGATCATTTGCAGACCATGTAGATTGGTGTCTGAAATGGGCTTTTGAGGAAAGAACCACACAGATCGAGCGGAGCTGTTCAGTCAATAATTTTGGAATCTGAAATTATTTCTTTCCTTTTTTTAACCTGCACCCTAATTGCGTAACACACTAACAATCACAGTCTGAATCTTGAAGTATATTGCTAATCCATTGCTTCATATGTTTGAAAAAATTATCTATTCAACAACGTAAATAACGCAATGAATGTTGTTGAACTGTCAAAATTAAAGCCATCCCTGCTCTCAGTGTGTTACGCAATTACCCCGTAGGTAAAACACGTAGTAACTTCCCATATTATGAAGACGTGTAGCTACATAGATACATACGGAACACACGCCCATTTGAAGTCCAACTCAAACTTAACGAGTTTTTTATTTGTATTTTGTTTAGTACGAGCTCGGCTGGCGTTCTGCCAACTGCCTTAAATTAATCAACAATTAGCGCGAAGAGATTTGTTCAGCGCTATGTCAGACTGTCAGAAACCTCCTCTTTTACTGTTGGCACTGATTTGCATTTCTGATGAATTACACTGGACGGTGAACTACTGCAGTCTAGCGAAGGGGTATCGTGTTACCCAGTAACTGGGGGCGTACTCTCTAATTCCGTCAATGAAGATTCGGGTCCGTCCAAAAGAAGTTTGATACATTGGAATGAACCCTACTCCCGATTAATTAGCTTTGTCGAACGGGTAAACCGTGTTGTCATTCATTGTTAGTTCGGGCCCCGAAGTAATCTTATGTCCGTAGGTGATACGGACAAGTATCGTGCATATATAGTAAAATACTTGTGGTTAGCTGCATCCGGTTAGACTGGAAGGCCAACCTAGCATAGTCGGGAAAAGACTTGGAATTATTTGCTGAAATTCAACACTACAATACGTAAGGTACGCGGTGCTACACACGTTTGAGTGCTGCTGCACTTCAAGTACGTGTGTGTTGCCACACTGCCAGTCATAACAAGTTTCCTCTTAATTCCGTGAAACTGTGAGCCGGTGTCGGGTTGTACCATAAGGCGTGAGTCTGACTGAGAGCTAGGCGGGTAGCAGGATGGCAGATAATGCAGTTATTTGTTCTTGTTATCAGGTAATTAGACTAGTTTGGTGTCTGATGATGATGTTTGTTTGGTAAACACAATGACATTAACTTGTGCTTGAGAAATTAGGTGTTTCGCTATGCATCAATGACATAATGCATGAATGACGCAACACATACACATAGCTTAATCTGTCAAGCGCCGCTAATGAGACACAATTGATTTTCTATTGTTTCGTCGCCGATTGGCGAACCGCGCCGCTTGACCGGTTAATGAGCCTACAATGTTCGCACCACGCATCCAGTGCGGGTTGATTTAGTTAATTGATATTTTTAAGGTACAATTTTTTCAGGTTTCATACTTGATTGACGGGATTTTTTTTAGAAATATTTTGATGATTTTTTCGTTTCTACTGCATTAAATAAATTTTTGTCTATACAATGGTTTTTATCTATACAATGGTATATAAACTAAGTAGGTTTTGTGTACTAGCAGGAGTATAACAATAGAAGCAGTAGCAGAAAGGAGGCAAAAAAATCTTTCGATCGGAAAGCGCTTTCTAATGCTTCACATTATGAGTCGTGCAATAAAATATATGCTGTTCCATACATTTGACCGTGTAGGTATTGCACTTTTCTATTAAACTGATTTTTATTTACAACCGACGAAAAAAATCTACAGTAGCACTGACAAAAAATACACCCAATCAAGTGACTTTTTAGCTTGATTGACGATATCTTGTTTAGATAAATCAAAATCTTAGTTAAGTTAATCATCACGACATGATTGCAGCAATACTAGTTCAAATGATTGAACGCTCAAACAAGTTTCTTGATTACCTTAACATGACATCATCGTAGAAGAGTTAAAACAACAAAGTAAGTTAGTTGTGTCAATCAAGCAACTTGATCAACTTGATTGCTGCAAATAGGTTTTGTGATAACTCCAATCAAGATCCCGTTGCAAATCTCAATCAAATAAAACAAGTAGCTGTGATCATTGTGCTTGATAGGCTCAGATGCAAACAAGTTACTTAGTCAATCTAAACAAAATCTTGATTGTGGCAACTACTTTTTTTTTTTTCAGTGGGAATACTATGTAGTTAGCTCTATCAATGGAATCCTGCGCCGAATCACAGTTACAGTATGCACGTCGATGTTCCTGCCACACTGAATATTACGACGAAAAAATAACCTCTAGAACAACGGAAAGCCTAGTCTAACTATAATTATCTCAGAATCATTTCCGCTCTACTAGAACCGCGACGTGGTTCGGAGTTCAGTAGAAGAAAGTTATACAACGTCTTCACTTGTCTGAAATTCAAAGAAAAAGAAAGATCTTAACTAGTTTAGTTTACGTGTGTTACTTAAAAATAAAGGAACGTTTCTTAGCGCCCAACACACAGGGAACGCAGAAGTTCTAAACAAGTGAAATAACGACTTACCAACTGAATTTCGACAAACTGTAGGCACAACATAAATATAATACATAGGCCTCATAAGATAGTTGACATTTTTCATCTTCAGCTGTGACACACCACATTGTGATTTAAAATTCTAGTGATTCAAATGTTTGAACTGCTATAATGTTTTTATTGACTAATAACTACCATTGACTCATCATAAAAAATAATCAAGTGATTATTATTAGTATATATATACTCCTTCAGGAGTATCTAATTATTTTCATTTTTATTTTAAATCATAGTGTGGCATTACAATTTAAGTGGAAAATATCAACTAACTTTTGGAGGCCCCTGTATATATTTTTATTTTCGCTACCTGTTATCGCCACAAAACTTACTATTTGTAACCGCCTTCAAAAAGATTTATATTACGCAATTATGTTATTGAGAACAGTGGTGGCCAAGTGGTAACGGCCGCGACTTACGAGTTGTAGGTCGTAGGTTCGAATCCAGACAGGCGCTTTACTTTGTGTAAACTATTTCATCACCACTGCTCTCAAAACGGTGAAGGAAAATATCTTGAGGAAACCGGCTTGTCCTAGAACCAAAAATTCGAAGACATGTGACATCTGCCAATCCGCAATGGGCCCGCGTGGTGGATTACAGCCCACTCCCTCTCACCGAGAGGAGGCCTGCGTCCCAGCAGTGGGAACATTATAGGCTGATTATGTAATTATGTTATTGACCCTACACCGGAGTCCGGCGCCAAGCAGCCTGCTGTGTTTCGTCGATGCGTGGGAGTTCCAATGCCTTAGGCATCTTCTGCACGCTTGTTTCATCATAGACTTCATCCATCGCTTTCCATCAGGCGTGACCGAGGTCAAGAGCGGGTCCATTCAGCAATAAAAAAAAACTGATACAAGGATTTTTTAGCGGTCGAATGACATTGTCAAGGGGGCGCTGTTGGTAAACATTTATGTGAAATATATTGGAAAAACAAGATGGCGGCATTGGTTCCAATTTTATCCTTCCCTTTTGAGATCCTTTTTAACCGACTTTAAAAAAGGAGGTTATGTATTCGACCCGTATGTATGTATGTATGTATGTATGTATGTATGTTTGTATGTCCGCGATTATCTCAAAAACTACTGAACCGATTTTGATAATTCTTTCATTACTGTGATCTACATACTTTCAGGAAGGTTTTAGTTTATAATACATTAGGTAACTATTCTTATGTACGAAGTTATATGCATAAATGTACTGCATCTCCGGCATTTCTATGGGAATTTTGATGATTCTTCGAGTCTTGTCTTCAATTCTTCAATGCACTAGTGTTAATTGAATTGGTGTGGGGTAGGTACAACTAAAAAGTGAAAAATAAAAACTCTTTTACAAAAAAAAACAACCGACTTAAAAAAAAACACTACAAAGTGAAAAATAACTTTAATATCGGAAGTCGGTGTCAAAAAACGAAAATGCGGAACCAACGACACCGACTTCCGAAATTAAAGTTATTTTTCACTTTGTAGTGTTTTTTTTTAAGTCGGTTGTTTTTTTTGTAAAAAAGTTTTATAACTATAACTACTGACTAAGTCTTAACTAACATTCTGAAAATTATCGTTTTTAATGTTGATATTTTGAAGAAAATTAATAATTAAATGATTTCCATTCATCTATGAATAAGACAGTAGGTTTATAATTCTAGCTCGGTTTTGAATAATTAATGAACACACTTTTGTACTTGTCATCATATTTGAGAAGCATGAGACTTCTGAGGGAAAACTTCCGTATGAAAATATCAAAAATACCTCTAGTTTTCATGAATAATATAATATTCCACAATATAATATTCCACAACTATCACACAACGCCATCTAGTTCCAAGCTAAGCAGAGCTTGTGTTATGGGTACTAGACAACTGATAAACATACTTATATATTTCTAAATACATACATATTATAGATAAATTACACCGAGACATCTGTGTCTCGGTGTAATTTCATTTGTTCTGACAAATGATCGTGCTCATCACACAAACACTTGTCCTGGGTGGGAATCGAACCCACGACCTCCGGCATAGCAGTCAGGGTCACTAACCACTAGACCATCAGGCCTGTCATTTATGAATTTTTATCACGATTTTGACATACTTTGTCGCTGAGATCATTGTACGTTTTTATTCGGGAATTGGCCTTCTGATCTTTCTTACTATGTGCCGTTACTGTCAAAACTTCAGATGAGTTTCTTTATATTTCTTCAAAGTTCAATGCGGCGCGTAGCGGTACCGTAGCACGTCTCGTAGCCGCGTAGCCGCGTAGTCTCGTAGCAGTGTGCCCTCGTAGCACCAACTAGAGGTGGATATCGGTTTTTACGATATTCTCCAAACTTTGTCGATATTTATGAATATTGATGAGCGTTGTCGATGATATTGACTTGTTCGCGTCGCTTTTTTGTCGAAGCTTTGAAATTTTTTTGGTAAAACGACACCGGTACTTTAAAACTGGTTTTTGTGTAAATAAATCCTGTTTCCGAGGGCAGCTCGGTCGCAGTGATAAAAAATAAGCCCGTTCTTGTTATTGGGGATATTTTGAATACCGAAAAATTGCTAACAGTTTTATTACAAACCGGTAACGAAAAACGGTTTTTATGAGAATTCTTGTCTCAAAAATAAAAGTTTTTTTGGAACAACTTTTTATCTCTTTTTGTAAAATCGGGTTTTCATCACTCAGGAATCAAACCCAGGATTTCCTGTGAAGCCCTACTTGCTATCACACTAACATTATAACGGCAAAAGTTTGTGAGTGCGTTTTTAAGTTTGTAACTTCTTCACTCTTCACGCACAAATGGCTGGACCAATTTTGATAAAATTTGGTATGGAGGTAGCTGACACCCTGGACTAACACATAGGTTACTTTTTATCCCAATAATTTTCCGGAATCGAGTCTTATGCAGGTGAAACCGCGAGGCACAGCTAATCACACTAATATTATACAGGCGAAAGTTTGTGAGTGTGTGTGTGTGTGTTTATATGTTCGTTACTTCTTCACGCTCAAACCGCTGAACCGATTGAAATGAAATTTGGTATAGAGATAGTTTAAGTTCCGGGAAAGGACATAGGCTACTTTTTATCCCGATATTCCTACGGGATTGAAACTTATGCGGGTGAAACCGCGGGGCGCAGCTAGTAATACTATAAAAGTAAATGTTTGTATGTTTGTTACTCAATCACGCAAAAACGGCTGTACGGATCTGGATGAAATTCGATACACAGATAGTTTATAAGCTGGATTAACAAATAGGTCATTTGGTCTTTTTATCCCTGTACTACCTACGTTCCCGTGGGATTATTTACGACTTCCCCGTGGGCAAAAGCTACTTGATATCATCATCTGCCTGCCTTTTCCCAACTATGTTGGGGTTGGCTTCCATTCTCACCGGATATTGCTGAATACCAGTATTTTACATGGAGTGACTGCCTACTTACTTAAAGCTACTTGATATATAAAATGTAAATTCAAATGGTCGTATCATAAAAAGTTGAAGCAAAGTAGAATAAATCAAAGTAGAATCATAAAAGCAATGTAGCCTTCTTTCAAGAAAGGATTCAATTTGCTACAATATTACGAAATGAAATGATGTTTGTTAACAAACAAGTTTTTTAATAATTTCGCTCTCACAATGTAAGTAATGTTACTTGTACTAACTTATATATTGGCTCAATGTTGTCTGCATGTGAATATTTGATGTGAATTTTATACAGGGTGAAATTAAATTCATGAGCATCCTTTTAAGGGGTCATTGTACTCATCATTATGGACAACTTTTACTATGGGACTAAACATGATATCGCGAAAAAAAAAAACAGCTGTTCCTTGCATTTATGTTCACATAATTCATAATGATGATTACAATGACCCCTTAAAAGAATGCCCATGACTTCAATTTCATCCTGTAGAATAGAATAGAATTTTTCTTTATTACAGTAAACAAGACACAAAACAAAATTGTTAGTAAAACTTTTTTACAAAAAAAAAAACAACCGACTTAAAAAAAAAACACTACAAAGTGATAAATAACTTTAATTTCGGAGGTCGGTGTCGTTGATTCCGCATTTTCGTTTTTTGACACCGACTTCCGAAATTAAAGTTATTTATCACTTTGTAGTTTATTTTTTGTAAAATAGTTTTTATTTTTCACTTTTTAGTTGTAACTACCCCACAAAAAAGTAAACAAAAAGATCGGTAATGTAGACAATGTAGATAAATTTTTAGATTTTTGTTGATATTTCAAAAACCGCTTGTCCGATTTCGATAAAATTTTAATGGGACCATTTGGGAAGTATACCCATTCCAACAAAAGAAAAATTTTCCAAATCGGTCCAGGCGTCTTCGAGAAATCGGGGAACATACATAAAAAAAAAGATTCCGACGAATTGAGAACCTCCTCCTTTTTTTGAAGTCGGTTAAAAACTTACGACTATGTTAGTAAGTACAGACACTATACAAAAACACAAGAAGTAACGGTTGATCACCGTCGCGATATCCCATGAGAGACGGCACAACAGTAACCCACGTAAACACAGTCCAGGTGACTCGCAACCATAATATGTTTAAGACACTGTTGGAGCCGCCCCACACCTTGCGCACCAGGGAAGCGCACCTTTTACATATTATTGCGTAAAAGTAATCTAACATGCACATCTGCGAACATCCCTGACGCAATATAGAAACGGGGCATCCCCACCAGTATCCATATTAAGGGGGATGCGGAAGGGTAGCCTTAGATTTTTTTTTAATTTGTAATGGGCTTGCTCTTGACTCTAGTCTAGGTCAAAGGTGACAGAGACAAAGTCGAAATTCTAATATTGTTAGGTTTTTTGCAATTTGCAGGTCAGTGTCAGGTTTCATGTTGATTAAAATATGATTCGCGACCGTTACAAATAAGGCTTTACAGAAAAAAAATAATTATAAGCAGCAATACAATTCCTTGAGTTAAAATTGGTGTTACATGTCATGATTTCATGAAATAGTCATTCAATAGGATAATAATAATTATGAACTAAGATAATATTGTATTGATCATTTTTATGGTGTTATTTAGCTGCGCCCCGCGGTTTCACCCGCATAAGTTTCGATCCCGTGGGAATATGGGGATAAAAAGTAGCCTATATGTTAATTCAGGGTTTCAGCTACCTCCATACAAAATTTTATCGAAATTGGTCCAGCCGTTTGAGCGTGAATGAGTAACAAACATATAAACACACACACATACACTCACAAACTTCCACCTTTATAATATTAGTGTGATTCTATGTATAAATAAATAATATTTGTTACGGCCGCGAATCTTATTCAGATCAATATACAACCTGATACTGTCCTGAAAATTGTAAAAAACGTAAGAAAATTTTAATTTCGCGGGCTGTCTATCCTGACGCTTTCTCCTTAAAGTGTAGGTAGTTAAATACGCAATCAAAGTTTACATACAGCCTTATTTACTACTACTACATTATAAACGTAGATATTCTAAGTATATCTAAATAATTTAACCCTTTTTGTATAGTTGGCCAATAACTGTGTTCATACATACATAATAATCAGCCTATAATGTTACCACTGCAGGGACACAAACCTCTATTATATGAGGGAGTGGGCCGTATTCCACTACGCGGGTCTAATGCGGGTTGGTAGATGTCACATGTCTTCGAATTTTTGGTCCAAGGACATTCCGGTTTCCTCACAATGTTTTTCCTCACCGTTTTGAGAGCAGTGGTGATGACATAATTTACACAAACTAAAGCGCCTTACCACCAGGTTGTAGGACGTACTGGTAAGTCGCAGCCCTTACCACTGGGCCCCCATTGCTCCCACTACTGTGTTCATGGCTGCTCATCTACATAATGCTCGCCAATTTCAACTAGAAGGTACTCATAATATCTAAAAGGTTAAACATGAAAATAAGGAATGCATAATAATCTCTCGTAAAGATTTATTTTAACTAACGATCTACATATATTAAGTACAATATGTCGCGTCAGAATCTTGATCTAGGTCCCGCCGCGTGGCTGTGACGTAGCGGTGACGTGGCTGTGACGCGTCATCAATCACACATCTAGGACACACAGAGGCAGCACTTTTCTACCTACATTAGTACTAACGTCACGCTTACAAATGGAGTAGAATTATTTGATAGAGCTATTTTATTTTGCATTTAAAAGAGCGGTTTTTTGCTGAATAAGATAGTACGCTTCGTGTAAAAAAGCTGTTGTCAAATACCTATTCAATGTACTGATTGCCTCCCATCTACGAAATAAACGCACTGTCGTCCATACTAATATTATAAATTCGAAATTAACTCTGTCTGTCTGTATGTTACCTTTTCACGCCTAAGCCACTGAACGGATTTCGATAAAATTTAGCAGAGAGATAGAATACATCCTGGGGAAGGACATAGGATAGTTTTTATCCCGATATTCCCACGGGATCGACACTTATGCGGGTGAAACCGCGGGGTGCAGCTAGTTATCAATATTTTAACATGGAAGAACAGTAATTGACTGTACTATAAAAAAATTACATTTATAAGTGTGGTTGATGAGGCCGAAAGGTTTTGAAGGCCAATTCCCGTACTTAAAAACGTTCAAAATCTAGTCGCAACCTCATCTCGGCAACAATCAATGTCAAAAACTTGTCAAAATGTAGGGAAATTAGAAGTATTTTTGACAGATTGAGACTGAGATCAGGACTGTGAACGTTCTTAAAATTACGAAAATTGCCCCTCTGGTGTGCGGCCGCATACCGGACGACGTAACGTAGGAAGGCCTCCCTCAAGATGGACCGATGACCAGGTGATCCGCTGGATACAGGAATCACAGAACCGGCCGAAGTGGCGGTGCTTGGAGGAGGCCTATGTCCAGCTGTGAACGTCTTTCGGCTGAAATGACGATGCAATGTGAGTAAATTCCTAATAATATAACTTCCTTCGATAAAATATTTTTATCCTTAAAATAACCTCAAGAAAAACACCAAGTTTAACCAAAAACCAACAGCGACTTGTTCTTGAAAGCACGACTTCCTAATAAAGTCTGCCACGTGTTGTGCCAACCCCGTCTCCGCGATATTTCCTGGCGCCGTCGGGTCACAAACAGATAGCCTACAGAAGGTCGGCTCCATACAACAATGGAAAAAACACGCATACATAAACATGCTGCACACCTACAGCGAATGCGAGTGCACTCGCGACCGGCATTTGTTTGACATTAAGTTTAAGATGGCCACGCCACCGTGTAAAATGAAGAGCGATAGAATGCTCTTTCTCTGCTAACACAAAGTGAATTTGACAGATTTACCGACCTTAGTAAAGAGATTTAAGATACAAAGAGAGAAAAACTGTGTCTCCAAGTCTCAGTGATGCCATCTGGCATATTATGATAGTTGGCGTCACTGAGACTTTTTTTTTATGGATGGGAAATCATCAAATGACCCCTCGCGCTCTGGGTCGAGCGGAAGGGAGTGTCAGACTCTTACTGACTAAAACCCATCCGTGTTCCTTCCTTAGCCCTTTATGTTCCGGGGTAGCGGTAACCCTTTCGGACAATCCCGCACTCCCGGCAGGCTTCGGCCCTGGCAGGCACCTTCCTTTTTGCTGACATCTCTTTGAGGCGCGCGTGGAACACGTACGCGCCGTCCGGCACGGGCCTGGTCCTGATCGGACAGTGAGCTACCCATTACTCTCCGTCCGCAGGCCCGCTCCTATGGTAGCCGGGAGTCATCACGCGGCTCCCGACGCCCGGAGCGTCTCCCGCGGCGGCTGGGACGTGAGGCTCTCTCCCTCAGCAATCCCGCCACCTTCGCTAGCATGACTGCTTCGCAGAAGGAGGTGTCTGCCTCATAGTCCCTCTCGCCCCGGACCATGAATTGAACCAGGGCCAGACGCGAGACGTCGCCACTGCTGCCGATCACCTCTACGAGGGCACGGCGGTGCTCCACCGAAGCGGGGCAGACCTCCACCGTACGCTCCACCGTGTCCTGTGGGCGATCCTCGCAATGATGATACCCGGGCGTCTCCTTACAGCCGGGCGTCTCCTCACAGCCGGGCGTCTCCTCGTCACTGAGACTATGAGCAAAATTACACAATCGTCAAGTTTGACACGAGACCCTGTTACCGATCAATCCAATACATTTTTGACTTGTCCATCGTCGTAATCACTTTGTCTAGGTCTCCTGGTCTTCTGCACCTATCTGTGTAGTGGCTTGTTCACAAACAATGCAGCCAATAGTATTGGTAAGCGGGTCGCTGACCTACTTACCTACTGGCACTGTCTTTTTTCTTCTTTGTTGGTGGCTTCATTATGTAATGGGCTTGTTAGGCTCGATGAGTTATGGAGACGAACTTATTGTTTTTACCATCATAAACATCCATATTTATCCATAATTAATATTATAAATTCGAAAGTAACTCTGTCTATCTGTCTGTCTGTCTGTATGTTACCTTTTTACGCCTAAACCGCTGAACCGATTTAGATGAAATTTGGTATAGAGATAGTTTGAGTCTCCGGAAAGGACATAGGATACTTTTTATCGCGATATTCCCATGGGATCGAGACTTATGTGGCTGAAACCGCGAGGCGCAGCTAGTATATAAATCAGCATCATCTGCCTTGTTTTTTTACCAATAATAAAATGTTTGGGTCAGTTTCCAGTGTAACCGAATGCAGCTGAATATTTTACATGAAGCGACTGTCTACCTGACCTCCGAATAAATTTATTTATCTCACGTCATCTGACTGTTATAGTTTGAGGTCCATATACTCGTATATTTTTTTATATGATTTAATGGTAAACTGATAACAAAAAAAGCGGAGTGAATGATAACGTGACGGTTGACAGGGGAAAACGGATGAAGAGAACGTGTTGCGCCGACTGCACGTAACATGGAAAAAAAGCAGGATGATGATGATGGATGCAGTGGCATGCATTGGTTTTCAGAATAGGTGTCTACCTATTCTGCGTCTTATTCCGCGGTCACTAATCAGAAAAAAAAACGTGTGGACGGGGGACCCCGGCAGGAACTAAGTACAAAATGAATATAATTTAGTGAGTTTCTTAATTGTGGGGCACACACACTAAAATGTAATTGGCAGGCTTATGTTGATATATCGAGGTAGGCACTGTTTATATGCCTAAGTATATTATAATAATAATATAATAATATTCCACAACTATCACACAACGCCATCTAGTCCCAAGCTAAGCAGAGCTTGTGTTATGGGTACTAGACAACTGATAAACATACCTATATATTTCTAAATACATACATATTATAGATAAATTACACCCAGACACAGAACAAATGATCGTGCTCATCACACAAACATTTCTCCTGGGTGGGAATCGAACCCACGACCTCCGGCATAGCAGTCAGGGTCACTAACCACTAAAACATCAGGCCTGTCAAAATGCAATGCACGCCACTGGATGACCAATATGCAATGCACGCCACTGGATGACCAATATGCAATGCACGCCACTGGATGACCAATATGCAATGCACGCCACTGGATGACCAATATGCAATGCACGCCACTGGATGACCAATATGCAATGCACGCCACTGGATGACCAATATGCAATGCACGCCACTGGATGACCAAAATGCAATGCACGCCACTGGATGACCAATATGCAATGCACGCCACTGGATGACCAATATGCAATGCACGCCACTGGATGACCAATATGCAATGCACGCCACTGGATGACCAATATGCAATGCACGCCACTTGATGACCAATATGCAATGCACGCCACTGGATGACCAATATGCAATGCACGCCACTGGATGACCAATATGCAATTCACGCCACTGGATGACCAATATGCAATGCACGCCACTGGATGACCAATATGCAATGCACGCCACTGGATGGATGGTACACTAGACACCGACCCACCTGCTGGTCAGTGGGCACCACTTCCAATCGTCATCTGCAATTTATTGCAGATGCGTTGCCATCTCAGGGACAAACCTAAAATGTGTCATGAGCCTGTAATTACACCGGCAAACCCTTAAGGCGGTACCCCGACCAAAACCGCGTTTTTCTTCGTTATTCACAGGTTATTCACTCAATAATTATGAAAAATAAACTACATCTGAAAGCGTTAATGTTCGATATCTTATCATCACATTGCACGTTATTATTTTAGACTGCTGAAATAGATAGATGTAGGTAATACGGGCTGGTGTTCGACTAATATTTTGATTTAAAAGTGTATCCGTGGAGTTTCTTGCCCGTTCTAATCCATATGTACCTACTATGCTATGAAATTGCAACTAGTTTCATCTATATGACTGACCGGCTCTTGAACATTCAAAAGTGCATGTTAATTAAAATAGTTGCTTGAGTAGATTGTTTCCATAGGCGAGCTCCTTCACTATTTCTACAATATTTTCCTTATAGCAAACCACATTAACGCAAAGCAGCTTGAATCCATTTCTTTTGTCTAAAACAGATCAGCGTGGAATAAAAACAAGCCACTTGCTCGAACAAAAACAAGCAAGCTGTAGTATTAAGAGCCAACAGAACGCGAGCTGCATGCTAGAGCAATGGCTTCAGTTACAACAAACTAAAAACTGTATTATTTAGTATGTCAGACAACGTCTGGTATCTTTGTGTATAGTGGTACTTGCAACAAAGAATCAAGGAAGATGTGGGAACGGAGTAGAGTAGTTTCAAAACTGTACAGTCGACGAATGAAACCTCTTTGAAGCTCTTTTAAGGACATTTCTCAACATTATAGATACATTGTATATGCTGGGGAGTTTGTTGCGCCAATTCTCCCCAGCTAAAGCATTAGGAAGAGGTGAAGGGCGGGCGTTTTGGGGAATTGTGTAAAGGTGCTCCCTCACCAGGAGCATTCGCGTGTAATGTAACATTACAGATTTGACTTTTGAAGTGAAACTTCTTTACGCACGCTTGACTTGGGGAGTAAGCTGGCGAACGCGTGACGTAAGCGTTACGAAAAGTGTGATCGGGCGAGGTGAACGGGAGTTGAGTGGGGGATATACGCAAGAGAAAGCAGTGCGCGCCCACTTTTTCTTTCTCTAAAAATGACTATTGATTTGGAATGCAAAACCAAACAGTTGGCGGGTCATTCCGCGGAAATCCAGTAACGGCGAATATATGCTAATAATAAATTAAATATCATAGCTGCATTCTTTTTTTACTTTATATGACATTTCTTACATGTTTTTACGTATGGCGCCGCTATCTAAAAAAGTATAACACCTTTATTTAATTTATTATTGCAATCAACACGCACCAAATGTCCTTACCATTTCCAAACAAAAGTCGGCCTAATTGCGCGGAATGGCCCTGGCCTCCTCACCTCACATTCTACTACTGCACAAACAGTCTGCAAAGAAACCAACACAAAAGTAAGCAAACCAACATTTTACCGAATTCAAAGCGAAGTGTTTGTTAATCCAGTATTTATAAAATAATTATTCAGATACGATAAATGAGTTACAAAATTATTCCTACATGATTGAAATTACAAATACTAAATTAAACTTTACTTATTTTTAACCGACTTCAAAAAAGGAGGTTCTGTATTCGACCCGTATGTATGTATGTCCGCGATTTTCTCAAAAACGAATTAACCAATTTTGATAACTCTTTCACTAATGTGATCTTCATACTTTCAGAAATGTTTAAGTATATAATACATTAGGTAAATGTTCTTATGTACGAAGTTATATGCATAAATGTACTGCATCTCCGGCATTTCTATGCGAATTTTGATGATTCTTCTAGTCGTTGTCTTAAATTCTTCAGTGAACAAGTGTTAATTGAATTTGTATGGGGTAGGTATAACTAAAAAGTGAAAAATAAAAACTTTTTTACAAAAAAAACAACCAACTTCAAAAAAAAACTACAAGGTGAAAAATAACTTTAATTTCGGAAGTCGGTGTCGTTGGTTCCGCATTTTCGTTTTTTGACACCGACCTCCGAAATTAAAGTTATTTTTCACTTTGTAGTTTTTTTTATATAAGTTCACTAATTTGCAATGTGACATCAGTTTAATTTCCTAGCTCTGTGACGATACATTTGCATTTTCCATTGTGTTTCTGTTGGCTAGGAAGTGGTCCGCTCTTACTGATATTTTACTAACTTTTTGTACTATTGTATTCCAAGAAAATACACTGGAATTTATTTAAGTGGTTTACCCTATTGTTTTTATCCTTATCAGAACAAGAAAGGATGCTCAACCATCCTAACATCACGCTTGTTTTTCACGAAGGGTTAGGCATAAGCTTATCTGAATAGACCGTTATTTTATGTTTATGTTTTTTAAGCCCCATTTACTAGGGGGCGAGCCTATAGCCATAAACCAGGCTCAAATCCTATCAGACTCCGGCTTGCTACTGAGAAATTCCTGATAGAACAACCAAATAACACTTTGCCTGACCTCGGAATCGAAACTAGGACTTCGTGCTTAGCAGTAGCGCTTGCGACCACTAGGTCAACGAAGTAATCAGTAAAAAAAACCGAGTGTGCTTATGACCACACGACTGAATTGAAACTTCGCTATGAGAGGAAGAGAGAAAGAAAATGTGCGCGCGCAATGCTTTCTCTTGCTTATATCCCCCACTCAACTCCCGTTCGCCTCGCCCGATCACACTTTTCGTAACGCTTACGTCATGCGTTCGCCAGCTTACTCCCAAAGTCAAGCGTGCGTAAAGAAGTTTCACTTAAAAAAAAGACGGGTTGCACTCCGGGAGTGCCGGCAGAAGTGAAAACTTGAATATTAACGTTAAAATAAATCAATTATTAATTGAATTAATATAACAATTTTTTTTTCACTATTTCTGCGTCACTTTTTTCATTAATAGATGCACTTTGTTCAATTTCCATATTTTAAACACTTTACACAACATTATTTTTAGTATATGCGAAACCCGAAACACGTGTCTAGTATTTTTATGTAAAGAATCTATGTACAAAATTTCAAAACTGTATCATGAATAATCACCAAGTTATAAGCTTGTTATGTTACCTGTTTGTCCGTCCAAACACATGGTCTCCCCCACCGCGTGCCTAAACGTACCGCGCGGCGATTGTATTGTAATTAACTGGTGATAACATTTTCCATCACACTTGCAGGCTTTGGACTGTCGTAATGGTCAAGTGTAGGTAGTTATTATAATGTACTTTATTCGTAAATAAATGCAGCCGTAAGCTACGAATAAGTAATTACTTATTCGTAAGCCGTAAGTGATACAATGTAGTCAATGCGATTTGTTCAAAGTGGATGAAAAGTGTTAAACATCGCATTACTTAACCACAGCAGGCTGTAGGTACAGATAATAACTTTCTACAATTAACCATCTTGGCGTGTTTAAAAATGTTAATCATCACGGCAAAGCATTGTGTTTCACGATACTCTGATTGCTCCTCGTACCGCTGCACTGCCAGGAATACGTTATCACTGTTATCGTTGTTTCTGTGTACTGGACGTTTGTGTATGAGAAAGTCATGGTTACACGACACTTTTTACATACGATAGGTAAGTACACGATCAACCGAAACACAACTCGGCCTCGGCGGCCGCGCGCTCGCGATTATGCAGTTGGACCCACGCGACACGTGCGCGCCAACCAGTGGTACCCGGGCGACTGAGGTTGCTGCACCCGGGCACCCCCGCCCCGGTCGCCCCGCTCGCTGTGCGTCCGCGCCGCGCCATTGTGCGCGTATGGTAGATAACTACCTACTTAGTCGCTCCTCGGGGCACAGTATAATATACTCGGGGTGTCCAACTATTAAACTTTTTTAAATATTTTTGGGCCAAAATATAACACGGGGTAAAAATTATTGGAATCGATTCAGTTACTTATTCTGAACAAACTATATTCAGGTTTCGCATATACTAAAAATAATGTTGTATACACGAATTTTACGAATACACAGCAGTGTGGCTACTACACAGACGGTCGAGCTATCAGCTGTCCATCCATCCATCCATCCACATCCACATCCACGTCCACGTCCATCCATCCATCCATCCATCCATCCATCCATCCATCCATCCATTGTCGTGAGTCACTTGGTTCACTTCGGTTGGCGCCGCCGTAGAAAGAGAGGGGGGGGGGAATCTCTCCTGACGGTCACGTGTCCTGACGCGATGCCCTGACACGAGTTTAACATTTTTTACCCATTACAAAAAAGTGTGCAACGCCGCTAAAGAAGTTTTCACTTCAAAAACACTCCTGAATTATAATAACATACCTTTGTTTACTTCACAAATATGCAATATTCATCCACAGTCAACATATTTTGTAAGTACCAAAAAGCCAAGAAATAAGATATTTGTCCATGGCAATAGTAGGTGGTCTTATTATTCATGAAGATTGTTTTAAATACGAAGCTTTCTGGGAAACTCATAATTTCCCAAAAAGAGCTCGACTCTCGCCATATCTACGAAAAACAACCTTACATTTATTTTTAGCGACGACATCGACAGCGATGAAAATAAAATAGATGTTAAAATACTGTCTATGATAATACTTTGAAAGTTGTTTCATCGTCCGGATGCAGCGCCCGACAATTACGCAACTTGGTGGCGAGATAAAAGCCTTATTACGCGACGAGAAAGTGAAAATTTGCGTAAATTTCGCACCCGTAGCTATGAGGAGTGGTACAAGTGAAGAGCGGGGCTCGACGGAGCATTTTTTTCGTGTTACATTACAACACTACAATGTTATTTTAACGCGTGACGTAAACCGGAAATAATGTCGCCATCTTGTTTTGTCAATACAATTTCTGTGAAACAATTTCACAAATGATTATCTACTAACAACGTCCCTGTCAATGTCATTCAGGCACCAACATAAAATATCCCTTGTACAGTGGATTGCTACAAGGATTTTATGCCGCTCGAATGACGTTGACATTGAGGCATTGTTGGTAAACATTTGTGCAATTGTGCACATTGTGCATTTGTGTGCATTTGTGCGTGGATGTGACGCATGTTTACCTACCTTTTTATTTTATTTTTTGTGTTTTTGTTCTTTTTGCGTCATTTTCACCGCAAATAAACGTATTTTCTTTCTTTCTTTCTTTCAATTGTTTTGTGAAATGTCACACCTAGTGAATTCCGCTCCCGCTCATCGCTTACGCCACCCGCATCATTCCTCTCTCCCGCTTTGATCCATCACCTGCGTCGTCTTTTGATCATCGCCAAATAAAAACACCACTAATTATATTCCCAAGGTCCGTCTGAAGTAGGTTCCCCAAAAAGTTGGATTTAAATAGGTACAAATCCGAGGATTTTTCCTGTAATGCCGGGGCCACACTATACGGGAAAATCGCGATAAGTTGTTTCTTATTGGCTGACATCGTAGGTCCAGCCAATGAGCATCAACTTATCGCGCAAATCTTCGCGTTATCGTGATAGTGTGGCCCCAGCATAAGCGCTTTCAGTTGTACATATTTTATTTACGGAGTATACACTTGTTCTGGGTATAGGATCATTTTCAACCAGTGGGGCAATTGCGTAACACATTAGCAATCGGAATCGGTTTCATTTTGACAGTTCAACAACATCCATTGCGTTATTTACGTGTCGCGCAGACGAAGCAAATTTGCTTCAAAATGATTCAGATTCCGATTGATAGTGTGTTTCGCAATTAAGGTGCGTGACATACCACAACCCGAAGGGTTTTTGAGCAAATTCATAATCCATGCCTTTTGCTTCCTATGTTTGAGAATTTCGTCTGCTCCAGAACAATACGCACAATAATGCTCAATTACACAATGAATGTTGTTAAATTGTGAAAATGAGCGGCATTGAGATTATGGGTGTGTTCTTATTCCGTCAGTCCTCCATGGACCAATTGAAATTTGACCACTTGGTCTATGGGGAAAATTACATGTTTCCATCGTCCTAATACCAACTGGACTATGGAGAACACGGCAATCTAAATGGAGTCCGCCCAGTATTCGGCCACGTGTCTGGCGCCATCACTACCGTCCGTCAGTTCCTGTAACGTGCAGCTGACAGGACACGCAGGACACGATATTAAGCATCCTATCATTTGTGGAACAGCACATTTTTACACTCCATATTTACACCCATACCATATTTACACTCCAAGGCGGAGTCGTCTATGAATCTCCACCTGAATAGGTTTTCCTTGCTTCCGCCAACCTGGGTCCGGAGTCTGCTTAAAGTCTTCCAGGTTCAAGGCAACTCATGTCCAGGTGGGCGATCTTCAGCGAAGGAAGCTCTGTCTCGCTACAGCTTCAGTCTTGGGCAGAAGCCGCTGCAGCCGTTGACGCTCGTGTATGAGCACTCACACATGTGCCTCGTAGGTCTCTACGTGGAGAAGATTGTTCTACCTAGTAGTACAGCTCTTTATGAAGGAGCTCATCCGTCATAGACTGAAGCTGTGGCGAGACAGTGCTTCCTTACCCAAACCGTTCGTTCCACCCACTGAGGACCTCCCACCTGGACATGAGTTACCTTGGGTAACCTGGAAGTCTTTAAACAGACTCCGGACCCAGGTTGGCCGAAGCAAGGAAAACCTATTTAGGTGGAGATTTATAGACAACTCCGCCTTGGGAGTGTAAATGTGGTGCTGTTCCACAAACGATGGGATACTTAATGTCGTGCCCTGCGTGTCCTGTCAGCTGCACGTTACAGGAACTGGTGGACGCTAGTGATGGCGCCAAACAAGTGGCCGAATTCTGGGCCGAGTACATTTAGATTGCTATCGACACGCTAAGAAGAAGACTAGCACCATCCATAGCTCTGCCGCCGAGCAGCGTCGCCGTGTTCCACTCTGAAGTGTGACGGTGTAAATCTACAGGGTTATTTTAAATTAGCTAGCTAAACTCTGCGGACGCAATGGGTGTCGATATCTAAAAATGATAAAACAAGAAATAATTAATTTGATGTTTTTGTTTTTCGTGGTGTCATCGAACGCAGGGTAATTACTTGAAATATCAGTTTCAAAAATCTGTTTTTAGGGTTCCGTACCTGAAAAGAAAAAAAACGGAACCCTTGTAGGATCACTTTCTTGTCCGTCTGTCTGTCTGTTTGTCAAGACCCTTTATCTCGGGAACGCGTGGAGGTATCCACTTGAAATTAAAACCATATACTCAGGTTTACAGTCCCTTGAAGTTGTGAAAAAAATCAAACCTCTAAGTTACCTTAAAATAAAAAGATAACACCGTTTATGCCGCAAAAAACGTATATTTCGTCACTCTCAAGGGAATCAAAATTTATAGAGTACTTCCCGTTAACCTAGAATCATGAAATTTGGCAAGCAGCAAGTTCATGTAGCACAAGTAAAGCAAAAATCCGAAAACCGTAAATAACAATTACGACAACAACCCGGTTCCGTAAAATTTTACGGTTTACCGAGGGTTCCGTACAAATTTGTAGGTATGTAAATATACATATCTGTAAATTTGTACGGCACCCTCGGTGCGCGAGTCCGACTCGTACTTGACCGGTTTTTTTACTATTGTTTTGGGTATTATCGATATCCAAAACGATAGTAAAAATGTAGAGTTTAGCCATCCAATATAAAATAACCCTGTATTATTAGTCATTTCAGATTTGTCTCTAGGATGGTAATTACCTGCAATGCCTCTAATATTGCAAACATCCATTGATGACGAGTGAAACCGCGGGCAAAAGTTAGTTGAAATTAAAAGTCACATTGGCATTAGGGTTTGAACCTTTTGACTCCATCTGAAGCTGACATACAGCCTTAATGTTCTTTTTGTATCTTTTAGTACCATTATCTTATCTCGCACAAATCGTTAGACGTTGTAAAACAGATCTGTCGTCAGTTCGTAATGCGTGTGTAGCGAGTATCCATAAAATTTGGATATAACTGCGCGTTATGTGAAGGAGATTATGTTTCGTGGGAGGTGCGGAGATAATCCTTATAGGTACTACCTTATAGGTGCTCTAAACAACGTTGGGAGTGTGTCGAGAAGTCAATTATTATTTTACATCATACTTTTGAGTAAGCCAGGAGCTGAAAAGTTATTACGCACACAGTAAAAAAGGATCTGGGACACTTGTGCGAAAGACACTTGCGCGGACCCACTTGCGCAAAAAGACATTTCCGCAAGTAGACTTTTGCGCGAATGGAATTTTGCGCTAATGACACTTGCGTGAAAGACATTAAAAAATAATATTGGCTGGGTGGTTGAATATTTTTCCGTGTATACCAAATTGCAAAGGCGACAATTGTTATTTTTGATCGAATGTCCAATGCCAAGAAATCGTTCGGCAAGCGGCGGGCGGCCGAGGCGTGCGCGGTTCGATCAGTCAGAAGGGCAATTCTCGTAATTTTAACAACGTCACAGTTTGATCTCAGTCTCAATCTGTCAAAAATACATCTTATTTTCCCTACGTTTTTGACAAGTTTTTGACATTGATTATCGTTGAGATGAGATTGCGTTTGCGACTAGATTTTGAACGTTTTTAATTAAGTATACATCCAAGAATTATTTGAGGCTCAGAAAAGATAGATACAACATCAGACTGTCTATATATTAATATTTTTGGGAATTATTTGGGGTTTGATTAAATACAAGCCCTTAGTGTCTCTTACGATATTTGGCACCCTCACTTTTATCAAAAAGTAATAAAATTAAAACAAAATTTTCGTTTATATTGATGCCATTCGAAATAAAAAAAACCGAGTGTGCTTATGACCACACGACTGAAGTGAAACTTCAAACGTATTTGGCTATAAGCGGAAGAGAGAAAGAAAATATGCGCGCGCACTGCTTTCTCTTGCTTATATCCCCCACTCAACTCCCGTTCGCCTCGCCCGATCACACTTTTCGTAACGCTAACGTCACGCGTTCGCCAGCTTACTCCCCAAGTCAAGCGTGCGTAAAGAAGTTTCACTTCAAAACTACTTATTCGCCTATTTCACTCTATCTTCGATGCCACTCGACAGCGCGCATAATACACAAGTCCTTGCAACTTGTTTCAAACAAGTAGCCAATATAAGACATCCTATTCCATTTTATTGTAAACTTGCTGTTGTAACAAAGAGCTATAAAACTTGAACAACAAGCGTCTTGGACAATAGCGTCATTTATATAACACTCGTTTACCGGCACTACGACAATACGACAGAATACGACGGTACGACAATATCGCGGGTAACGTCTCGCGCGAATACTAACAAATCCGAACGATTGGAGTTTTATGGCAACACTCAGGGGTGGCACGCTCATGGCAACTTACAAAACCTCTAAACAAAACGATTATTTCCCAAGGCACTTACCAACCAATGATAAATTAAATTAAATGCAGTGTCAAGCGATTTTGAAACATGTACACACAATTATCAAGCTATATATTTCCAGTTTGCATTTTACAGGCTTTTCGTACAATGAGGAATCGGCTTATACTGGATAGCTTGATATGTCGTCGTGTATACGCGCACTGTTGCAAACTCCTTGGTTGAGTTGAACTTTTTAGAAGATTTTTATAGTTTTTATTCTAATGATATTTCTCCTTTTGTTTTTGCTTTTTCTCTTGTATCTGTCAAAGATTTGTGTTTCCAAATTGTATGTTGTAATATTATTTTTTGAAGTGAAACTTCTTTACGCACGCTTGACTTAGGGAGTAAGCTGGCGAACGCGTGACGTAAGCGTTACGAAAAGTGTGATCGGGCGAGGCGAACGGGAGTTGAGTGGGGGATATAAGCAAGAGAAAGCAGTGAGCGCGCACATTTTCTTTCTCTCTTCCTCTCATAGCCAAATACGTTTGAAGAAAGGTTTGAAGTTTCACTTCAGTCGTGTGGTCATAAGCACACTCGGTTTTTTATCCACTAAAATCCTTTTAACGCACAACTTTAGTTTTTGTTTTATTCCACCAGACATTTTTTTTATTGTAACAGGCTCGCTCCCTAGTGCATGGGACTTAAACATGACTGGCGAAATGTAGATGTAATATTATAGATACAGTGTACACCTCTGCCTAACCCATTGGGACTGACAGGCGTGATGTAATTTTAAATTTTACTAGCTGCGCCTCGCGTTTTCACCCGTGTAAGTTTCGACCCCGTGGGAATATCGGGATAAAAAGTATCCTATGTACAGACGCCAGCACATCAACCTACCCGAAACTGTCAGATTTTCCCAATCAACTTTGAACCTTATGATTTGGTGATGAAGTTGAAAATCTATTAAAGAAATTTGAAAGATTGTAGTAGGTTGATGTGCTGGCGTCTGTACTTTCCCGGGACTTAAGCTATCTCTATACCAAATTTCATCTAAATCGGTTCAGCGGCTTAGGCGTGAATAGGTAACATACAGACAGACAGAGACACTTTCGCATTTATAATATTATTAGTAGGGATTAAATAAATTGCTCGTATCTAGCTTATTATCAGATTTTGTCCATTCAAACATTTTGTGGTACACATTTTCCAACCGATTACTACCGCAAAGATTTGGGATGAAGCCAAACTGCAAACCAGATTACAACTATTATCATACCGAAGTACCGAACAATGATCATATTATTAAACTCCGTGTGAGAATATTATCCTGTAATGTCATTTGATTTTAAAGTAATGGAGTCTGGGTTTGTGCAAGATTAGTGGCAATAGGCTTTCTCCTTATCACGTGGCAGGTCGATACGAGAGGAGCAAATAATCTAAATTTTGCTTTCCTAAACATATTATTGAACACCCTAATTAAATGAATGCATGCCCCTTTTTGTGACCCTCAAATAATTAATATTTTGACCTTTGGGGTCCTAAAAATACTAAATAGCCAAGAAACTACGACCAACTTGGATGTAGCGCTCGCCGACCACTGCTCCGGCATCGTTCGCTTCGCTTGCTCGGCTCGCGCGAGGTTTTTCATCTAAGTAAAAAAAAAAAATTACAAAAAATACACATAATTTTAAACAATTTAAATAAGACAGTGGTTGGGGTAATCGTGTAAAGTTGTCCTTTCCAAAGCTTAGTTCCTATGGAGAAGAACGGGCAAGAAACTCCATGGACTGGAAAATTCGTTGCATAATATTGGGTTGAAAACATACACGTGATAAAGATGTAGAAACACGTGCACGTTAAAATTTTCCAGAGTAAAAAAAGAAAAACAATTAAAATAAAATAAGTAATTAACATAAGCCGTGGCAGCTAAGAGATGTCCAGTCCCAAATAACGGCGCCTGTTCACGAAGATGACGTATGGAGCAGCAACGTACAGCTCAACTATTTTTGACACGTTGACTGCCAGACAACAGACACAGAAAATCTATTGTTCGCGGTCACCGTTGACCGCGGTGGCGGTCAATGCCTTAAGGGCTATATGACTTGCTTTATGAGTGTATATGAAGGGATCACGGGAAGAACCACTTTTGTCACCTAATGAACAAACTGAGATATTACTAATTAAAAGAAAAGATCTTAATAAAATAGTGTAATTTATACTCAAGGCACTTTAACTGTAATAGGTACAAATGGTATAGGGGGTAGGAGTAGGTATAGCTGTCACAGTCGACCACTGACAACGGTTATTTTTTTCCTGAACGGTCTGGACATTGTATGTTTTTTCCCTGTATCGATATTTTAAAAGCTTGAAAGCTCGGAGACTATGGATGTTATTACCGTGTTGTTTTTGACAGAACATAGCGACAGGTATAACATAACATAGTATATAACAGTTATATAGTTGTATACATAGTGTTATACAACCATAATGTTGTTACCATTCAGACTGCATTGCCAGGTGAAAAAATATTATGCGACAAATGTTGTTCTTCCCCTGTAATATTGTACCTAAACATTTTAAAAGAGTAACGGTGGAGTTTCTTGCCCGTTCTTCTCCATACGAAAACTACGTTTTGGAATGGGCGACTAGAATCAATTCTATTTTAAGATAATTTTTGACGTTCAAAAGTGCCCTTTATGTGCCTATTTGAAATAAATGCTTTGACTTTGACTTTTGACTTTGACCTGACCCCTTCATATGATAATCTTCCAGGAAGTCGAAATACAATATAATTATAAAGTGTACGCTGCGACACCCCTGCCTCGGACTTGCTGTCGATAGTCGTCGGCACGTCCGATAGTTGCCACAAACTTACCGCCGCTGTTATAAACTCGCGCGAAGAACTATTGTTTGACCACACCGCCTGAATAGCGGCTAACATAAATGTTGTGTTGCACGAATGTTACTTCTACTGAATTTGTAGGTGACATGTCTGTAAAGTAACGGGACAGACTTCCTCGTCGGTGTAGTGGTCGCAAGCGCTATTGCTGAGCGTGAGGTCCTGATGGGTTCGATTCCCATATCGGGCAAAGTGTTATTGGGTTTTTCCATTAGAAATTTCTCGGTCTCTCTGTAGTCGGTAGTTCATGTCTGAGGATCGTGGTCAGCTTCGGAGTTGCATCTGGAGCGGATAATCCGCATCCACCAGTTTCTGTCATCTCTTAACCACCGTGTAGAATTTAGACGACTTTACCTGATCGGTTCATCGTGTTGGTGGACAACCGCACGATCCAGGAATCGCACCCAGCCACCCACCCATCGCGCAATCGAGGAATTTTTCAGTAGCAGCCGGTAATCTAGGTTTGTCCCCGGTTGATGGCGTCTGTTCCCGTTGTCCCCATTAACGCTGTCCCCATTGAATGGGGACAACGGAACTCAATAAAAATAATTAAAATGTAAAGATAACTGGTGAAATGTATGTGTATTATAGGTATAATACTAATCCTTCGGGGATTGCATGCTTGATGTTATGCGTCATGGCACAGCCTCCTGCATAAATAAGGTTTGGTGCTGACCGCTGACATTGCAGGCACATGAGTTGAATTTGGAATCGCGTAGCTAGCCGTTACTATTTGCTGGGCTGTTGCATTTTCCATTACGTGTTCGTGGTGACAGCAGGACCAGTCTTGCGCGCACAAGTTTATATCTACCTACCGACTTGGCTGCAACCAATCATTCACACAGTCACAAGACACAAAAAAAAATCGTTAAAAATCTCTTTAATTCTTCTTCTTAGCGTGTCGACAGCAATCTAAATGTACTCGGCCTAGAATTCGGCTACTTGTTTGGCGCCATCACTAGCGTCCATCAGTTCCTGTAACGTGCAGCTGACAGGATACGCAGGGCACGATATTAAGTGTCCCATCGTTTGTGGAACAGCACCACATTTACACATTTCTTTAATTAAAATATTAGTAGTCAATGTCTTGTTATTTGTTATCAATGAGTGAGTATGTATTTATCTGTCTCTCTCAAAACGGTGAAGGAAAACATCGTGAGGAAACCGGCATGTCCTAGAATCAAAAATTCGAAGACTTGGTGACATCCACCAGCCCGTACTGGGCGCGACCGCGTGGTAGATTACAGCCCACTCCCTCTCACAGAGAGGAGGCCTGTGTCCCAGCAGGCTGATTACACATATGTATTTATCTGTCATGCAGACTGTGAATGTCGAGAAATTATCGCCATACTGTCGCCCACGTCTTCATGAGATTTACACATGGGGTCATTAAATGCATACATTACCCGAAACTACCAATTGCTATTGTAGTACCTAATATTGCAATCGCTTCAATTGCATTTATTAGACGATCAATTTGCGCATCAGTGTATCAGTTCGGGGTCCCTTTATGTAACCGCAATCTTAGTTTTATCAAATGCATGTACCTATCTATTGTTTGTTGCAGTTTTGTACTGTTTTATCCTACCGTGTCAAATACACATTAGCAAAAAGTTAATAGGTGCTAGTAAGGCCAATCCAAATCTAGCTTTTTCTGCAGATAAAGGTCTCACAATGACTAAACACTCATATTTTTACTAGCCTACGCTGTCCCAATCCTGGGAAAAGGATTTCGTCCACTCCATCTTTCTCGAGCCCGCGCGTCCTCTATCCAGTTTTAACGGAATCTATCTAGTTCGTCCAGCCATCTCCTACGTGCCGCGACCCCGCCTCACTATCTCAGGGCACCAGTTCTGTGTTATTTGGGCCCACAGTTTGTCCGGAATGCGGCAGACATACCCTGCCCAGTCCCATTTAAGTTGGGCAGCCTTTTGAGCCACGTCAGCTAAAAATTCCTTAATATCTTCAAATATCTGTGAACATAGCGAGGTAGCTCACATTTAATACCCTCAGCAACAGACCAGCATGCAGCGTATTCAGTTTAAATGCTCCAAATATTAATTCACAATGACGTAAGCAAAGGTTCCATGCATGAATGTGACAGCATGCGGACGTGCGATATAGAGAGAGAGACAGAAGATCTACTCCAAACAATGTGCATTCGAAGTTGATACTCTTAGATGTGTGTGAGTATTCACATACATATTTACAAATATTGCGACCGTTGACGATTTTTACTAACATTTTAACCTCTGAAGCTTCCGAAAAACAACGCACACTTTGAATCACTAAAGATCATGCAAGTAAGTGCATTGATTGGGAGTTTTTCTTTATTATTATACTTGACTAGTAGGTATCCATTTACAGTTAGAGAGATTCATTGACACACTACGTCATTTAGCAGTATTAAAATCATTTCAAACGACTGTTAAATATTTGTATTTATGAACAATTAGCTGCGCCCCGCGGTTTCACCCGTGTAAATGTCGATCCCATGGGAATATCGGGATAAAAAGTAGCCTATATGTTAATCCAGGATGTCGGCTACCTCCAGACAATTTTTTTTCAAAATTGGTCCAGCCCTCTGAGCGTGAAGAAGTAACAAACATATAAACACACACACTCACAAACTTTCGCCTTTATAATATTAGTGTGATTTAAGTATTCAATTTGTTAAGCAATTATTTTCCCTGACTATAGTATTACAGGGTTCATGATGGACCATCTAGAGAAAGTCAATTATTAATGTCCTCCAATTTTCGGTTTTCTGAAGAACTTCTGCACGCTATGGTTGCATGTTGGTGGTCGAATTATCTCAGTGGGTAGCAGTGTGCTGTCGGATAGAATATCTTGTGAATAGGTTAACGTAATTCAGTGCGACAGACAATGGCTTATGCGGTGCGCTTGGAAATACATGGCGCCACGGTGCGGTAGTCGGACGGGGGTAATGATAGTGGCTTTGAGTGTATCTTTAGAGTTTACTTACGGGATTCAAATGTTGGAGACTTCAATAAAAGGACTAATAAGTTAAAATAAGATAGGTAGTGTTTTTTGTCTATCACTAATTACTTTGTGTTTCGAACAATGTCAAAATATTAGACTTTTCATTGATTGATGGCAGATCAGAATAGAATAGAATAGAATAGAATTTTATTTTGCAAATATGGGTAATACATAATAGTTCTTAAGATAACATTTAGCTCAGCCACATTTTACCAATCGGCATGCAAACATTTGAAATTATTTATATCAGATGATCAGATGGCATTCTTGATTAAAATGTCTTGTCTAAATTCCTTGTACTTGCATAACTGTTATCGATATTTAATCTGTAATCCACGCGGGCCCAGTGCGGGTTGGTGGATGTCACATTTTTCGACAGGCCTGATGGTCTAGTGGTTAGTGACCCTGACTGCTATGCCGGAGGTCGTGGGTTCGATTCCCACCCAGGACAAATGTTTGTGTGATGAGCACGATCATTTGTTCTGTGTCTGGGTGTAATTTATCTATAATATGTATGTATTTAGAAATATATAAGTATGTTTATCAGTTGTCTAGTACCCATAACACAAGCTCTGCTTAGCTTGGGACTAGGTGGCGTTGTGTGATAGTTGTGGAATATTATTATATTATATTATTTTTTCGACTTTTTGGTTCTAGGACATGCCGGTTTCGTCACGATGTTTTCCTTCACCGTTTTGAGAGCAGTGCTGATGAAATAATTTACACCAAGTAAAGTTCCTGTCAGGGTTCGAACCCACGACTGCGACTTACACGTTTCCAATGGGACACACCTGCTCCCTGATGAGCCCTAATGACACGATTTTAGTCGCCACTAATGACGAAAGTATATAAATAAACCAATACACATATAGCTCGTACCCTGTACCGAAGGACCAAAATTATTTTTTGATTTATTTTGTAGTGGCACTTGTTTCGGCCGCCAGTGTACGTATCGAGAGGTCCTCACTAGTCAGCCGTAAACCGCTGAGTGTATTTCTGAACCAAGTGTGTTTGATTAGAAATGCTTGTTTTTTTAGGATTCTCCAAGAGGCTGTGTTGTTTTAGACAGAGAGATGCAAAGGCTTTGGATGTTTGTGAATGTAGAAAAGTAGAAATCCCGTACTATACAGGGTGGAAGGGATATCGCTGCATAACCTGTTGCCATGGATTCATTACATATTATGATTCTGAAACCCCTGAAATAAAATTATTCAGCGGTTATTAAAAAAAAAAAAAAGACGGGTTGCACTCCGGGAGTGCCGGCAGAAGTGAAAACTTGAATATTAACGTTGAAATAAATCAATTATTAATTGAATTAATATAACTCATTTTTTTCACTATTTCTGCGTCCCTTTTTTCATTAATAGATGCACTTTGTTCAATTTCCATATTTTAACCCTTTGACCGCCATGTAAAATTTCATCTATCTTGCCCCCAACGCCGCGACCATATTACAAATCATTTATCGTATGATTGGCTAGTGATGTGTAACACGTAAAATATACAGTAGTAAATATAGTTTAAAAATCAAGTACTTGTTAAGCATTTTACTATCAAACATTTGGACGTCTTAAGTCGTGGTCGGCGATTGTGCCCAATTTTTGGTGACGCTTTAAGACGTCATTGGCGGTCAAAGGGTTAAACACTTTACTTACACGAATTTTACGAATACACAGCAGTGTGGCTACTACACAGGCGGTCGAGCCATCAGCTGTCCATCCATCCATCCATCCATCCACATCCACATCCACGTCCACGTCCACGTCCACGTCCACGTCCACGTCCACGTCCACGTCCACATCCACATCCACATCAATCCATCCATCCATCCATCCATCCATTGTCGTGTGTCACTTGGTTCACTTCGGTTGGCGCCGCCGTAGAAAGAGACGGGGGGGGGGAATCTCTCCTGACGGTCACGTGTCCTGACGCGATGTCCTGACGCGAGTTTAACATTTTTACCCATTACAAAAAAGTGTGCAACGCCGCTAAAGAAATTTTCGCTTCAAAAAACAGTGGTACTCCGGGAGTGCCGACAGAAATGAAAACAAAACACAAACAGAATACTTTGCTATCACTCACTGACATATCGGATATACATTACAAGCGAGTACATTCCGAGGACAGCCGAACACATCCGAAGCGGTGTCGGTTACGGTAAATGTAGCGCGAATACAATGGTTTTTTCCCATCTTAAAAAATGCCCAACGCGCCTAAAGATGTTTTCACTTCAAAAATTGCTGTTCAGTACATTTTGACTTGGTAGGTATTGCACTTTTCTATGTAGCAGCAGTTTTTTTCTTGATAACCGAATTAAATGTTCTACGCTAGTGCTGAACACATGGTTTCAGTTTGCGCGTCGATGTACCTGCCAACCTGCAAGCAAACTTATATTTTCTGTTATGACGCTAACGATCATACTGCATTCTGATTAGAAGGGTAATCGAGGGTCCAACCCATAGAAATGTAAAAAACAGTATATCTATGGTCCAACCCTTGAGTGCCGACGACTTTTCAAACTCATCGGAATTCAACTTTTTTCACTAAACTTCAGCACCCGAAGCATGACTACCATAGAAACGGGTTTTGTCGACGGAAGAATAGACAAAGATGACGTTCGGTGTAGACAGTATGACGGCAGCGAAGAAGAAACAGTCAACTGCACTTTTTACAAAATTCCCTTTTACAGAATTCGAATTCTTTGATTTATCATATTTTTTTTTTCTGTTTGATTCTCCTTTTTTAACCCCCGACGCAAAAACGACGGGGTGTTATAAGTTTGACGTGTCTGTGTGTGTGTGTGTGTGTGTGTGTGTGTGTGTGTGTGTCTGTCTGTGGCATCGTAGCTCCCGAACGGATGAACCGATTTTGATTTTGTTTTTTTTGTTTGAAAGGTGAATTAGTCGCGAGTGTTCTTAGCTATGTTTGAAGAAAATCGGTCCAAGATGGCCGCCGCCAGAAAATGGCGGATTACATATTTTTTCACAACTCCCTCAATATGGGTATCAAATGAAAGGGCTTGACAAGTAGAATACCAAACACTATGATAAATTTCAAAACCAAGATGGCCGCCACCACAAAATGGCGAATTATATTTTTTTTTCATAATTCCCTCAATATGGGTATCAAATGAAAGGGCTTGACTAGTAGAATACTATACACTATTACAAATTTCAAATCTAAGATGGCCGCCACCAGAAATGGTGAATTCACAGAGGAATACGTTAGTATGGAATGAACGCCAACGACCACGAGTACCTAACTAGCTTCGCTTCACTGTGGTAAAAAATACGTACAGCTGCGCAGATTTCGGCTAATCACATGTGGATCGTATAGTATGTTTACTAGTAATATAATATTATAAAGTTTAAAAAGCAAGAAATAAAAATTAAATTAAAAATTTAAAAAACCCCCGACTCAAACAAAAACCTCTAAAAAGTAAAATAATAATATATATTAGCCCTTTAAGTTTAATATAAGTTGCAGGAAATATTTTGATCCAAGCGTCCTCATGTCGGGGGACGGCTAATGAAAACGCCAAACAGATGAGGCTTAAACCCAGCAATAATGAATGTAGCTATTGTAGAAACATAACTGCTGTTAACTTCCAATTTTCATTAGCCGTCCCCCGACGTGAGGACGCTTGGATCAAAATATTTCCTGCAACTTATATTAAACTTAAAGGGCTAATATATATTATTATTTTACTTTTTAGAGGTTTTTGTTTGAGTCGGGGGTTTTTTAAATTTTTAATTTAATTTTTATTTTTACTGATATATAGGAGAAGATAGCTTTGTTCTTCTATTAATTATCACAGTTTTGCGTTCAAAACACTCTCCTGTAAAATCATGATTTTGTAGATAACCGTATATACTTTGTAACCGTCGAGTAGAAAGTTTTCTACTGTCTTTAGCATGGCGATGGCGATTACAAAATGTCAGTTGTCAATGTAATTTTGACAGTTTGGGATAGAAAACTTTCTTCCGAAATAGTCTACATAGAAAAAGACCTAGACAAAGATCGTTAGAAACGGATGACAAAATGACAGATTGTAGAAGGATTTCTACGGTGCGATGTCAAAAATGGAGAAACGAAATGTTACTTTGTATAGAAAGAGCTGTGTCTATTCTTCGTAGAAATAGAAAGCGTCATGCTAAGCTTGCAGGCGGGTCAGATAGCAACAAGAAGTTAAATTTTTATGCAGTTGTAATCTTTAAATTTTCTCGCAGTAAGAAGAGTCAGTGACCCGCACAAGTAATGGGGGTCTCGGCAATAAAGTGCTTAACTATTGTATAGTATTATATAAATCGTCGAATATCTTTTGATACTTGATAGTCCTCCAGCAATTTTACGAGTTTCCATTAAAATTGAACGTTTTTGAGCATTACCTACTCCAGCGGAATGTTACATTTAGGTCGAACTTCGATCGCTAACGAAGCGAACTATTAATAGAGCCAAAAGGATCAGATTCTGATCTCCGCCGCGCATAGACTGAAGCTTTTGACCTAAGTGTGATCTAATATAAGATTACTAGGCAGTGGGGATTTATAGCCTTTTAAAGATTTCATTTTCTAGCTACAGAACTAAGTTTTTGGGTTTATGAATTCCAAAGATGACCGATGCATCAAATAATTTGCCCCTTGCTCCAAACTCACATCTCGAAAAAGTATGATTAATCAGAAGTTTCTACTGTACTGGTTGTAACGTTACTCTGCGTTTGTTAAAGGGCGCTACACACGGCTAAGATATTATGATATTTTATCTTAAGATACAATATCGCTCGCCATACAATTCAATGGACCATTACACACGACGAAGATAATATTTATTTCATATTCCATTGAATTGTATGGCGAGCGATATTGTATCTTAAGATAAAATATTATATAGTATCTTAGCCGTGTGTAGCGCCCTTTATGCACAGGACAGGATTTGTTTATTATATTTATTAAAAACCAAATTTATATTTACAGTTTGCACCACACATACAAGTTAAGTGGTTGCTCTACAGGTTGCAGGTTCGCATGGAACAAAACTATTTTCTTTGGTCTAGAAATAGGTAACCGTTCCGGGTAGGCGAGGGTTGAATGACGGAAATTACATTAGATTTTGATTATTTGAGTTTGTGTTATTTAGACGTTTGTACGTAACGTGAAGTTGAAATTAAGCGCATTAAACAATACGTAAACATTCTAAAAGCAACGTGCACACAAAACACACAGCTAAATGACATTTCGTTTCCAACCTTCAAACAAATAAACACAAAAACCTTATCTCGCTTTACAAACTGAACCAATTCAATAGCAATACATTTCATTGCCTCTAATTCTATCAACACAACACACTCGTGCTTGTCAATTAATTATTCACACAAATCCGCACAGTCGCACATAATCGCACGAGCTCGTACATGATCGGCCGTGATCGGATGCATTCGGCTGCGATCGGCTGCGAATAATTTACGCGTCATTATAAACGTATTAACGCGAGAACACGAATCCGTGATTTAATTATAAACGGACTATGCAAAGGGAATTAATGACGAAATTAATGGCATTCGACGTTAAATGATGATTGTATAGGATCGAAAAGTGTTTCATGAATTAAACTTACTGATTATTATTAGCAGAAGCATAATAAACCTATAATGTTCCCACTGCTGGGACACAGGCCTCCTCTCCGTGAGAAGGAGTGGGCCGTAATCAACCACGCGGGCCCAGTGCGGGTTGGCAGATGTCAAACTCACATATCTCCGAATGTTTGATTCTTGGACATGCCGGTTTCCTCATAATGTTTTCCTTCACAGTTTTGAAAGCAGCGATGATGATATAATTTACACAAAGTAAAGTGCCTGTCTGTGTTTGAACCTACGACCTGTAACTCGTAAGTCGCGGCCGTTACCACTGGGCCACCACTGCTCTCCTCATTACTAGGCACGTACTTTATTCACTGAGTTTTTGAATTGAAACTTCTTTACGCCCGCTTGACTTGGGGAGTAAGCTGGCGAACGTGTGACGTAAGCGTTACGAAAAGTGTAATCGGGCGAGGCGAACGGGAGTTGAGTGAGGGATATAAGCAAGAGAAAGCAGAGCGAGCGCACATTTTCTTTCTCTCTTCCTCTCATAGCCAAATACGTTTAAATTTCACTTCAGTCGTGTGGTCATAAGCACACTCGGATTTTTTTTTTCTTTTAATGTGAAGAAAAGACAGTGGAATCCATTTTATTATAATTGCCTCTTATCATTATGATCATCGTTCAGCCGAAAGTCGTATACTGCTGGACATAGGCCTCCCTCAGCCCTACGCTTCCCGCATTCAATCGATTCCGGTGACCTTCACCAGAAGATCGCTGGACCATCTTATGGCGGAAAATGTTTGCTCCATACAGTTGAAACTACTTTTATACACATAACATCACACCAGTATCCCCCAAAGGGTGAGGCAGAGATGTAGGTGCCTACAGTACACCCACATGTCGCCAGTTATGTTTAAATCCCATGCAATAGGGGGCGAGCCTGTTACCATCAACCGGGCACAAATCCAGGCTCCGGGCTGCTACTGAGAAACACCAGATGGACAAACCCAATCCCACTTTGCCCGACCAGGGAATCCATCCCAGGACCTCATGCTCAGCAGTAGCGCATGCGACCACTAGACCAACCAGACAGGTTCTTTTTTTTTTTAAGTGAAACTTCTTTACGCACGCTTGACTTGGGGAGTAAGCTGGCGAACGCGTGACGTAAGTGTTACGAAAAGTGTGATAGGGCGAGGCGAATGGGAGTTGAGTGGGGGATATAAGCAAGAGAAAGCAGTGCGCGTGCATATTTTCTTTCTCTCTTCCTCTCATAGCCAAATACGTTTGATGTTTCACTTCAGTCGTGTGGTCATAAGCACACTCGGTTTTTTTTTTTAAATTGGTAACATCAAGTGTTTCTCGCTTCTCTAGTACGCCTTTAGCTGGATTATCAAAATCAACATTTCAGGCATTAATCCTGTGATAATGTTATCGATAGTAATAACATATGTACAAACCCTCTTTAGAATCACAGATGTCTATGTTCCGTAACAAAACATCTAAATATAGTCTTATTTACACAAAGGTAACCTCAATTCCGCTTCAACATAACGGATGGCAAACACGTAGCGGGTTAAAGGTTACACGAGCTATTGTGTGTGAAGGTTCACTTCCTGTTCGGTTTACATTTTATAGCTGGTCGAACCCTCTTTATAGGGGACGTCATAATTTAGAACATAAGGAGCGAAAGAATCAACCGGTGAATTTCTTGTCGTGGGTATCGTTAGAATGTCACTTAAGGCTGATTTAAAGTAGTTCGTGGCTAAATAACAAAAGCAGGATGGGTCGGTAGAAGGTTAAGCTACGCTTGCCGCAGCCGATTCGTGGATGGGTGACCATCCATTCCACCTTGAGACTCCTCCGTCCCTCGGAAAGCATGGTAAGCTGTTGGTTCAAGCTGTCATTCGTATAACTTTGACAGTCGTTATGGGTAGTCATAAGCTCAAAAGAAAAAAAAAAGAGTTTTCTATTCTATTCTATCGCGTTACCCAGTAATAGGGTTGTGGAGGTCAGATAGGCTGACACTCCATAAAAAATACTGGTATTCAGCTGGATGCGGCTAGACTGGAAGCCGACCCAAACTTAGTTGAATAAAGGCTAGGCAGATTGTGGGTTAGTTGCAAGTTCAATGACACTTTACAACATGGCGTCTGTGTGTGAAACTTCACAGTGAAGAACTGTCGCTTTTGGACTAACGATTGGACACATAGTTTGATATTTGTATTAAATTCGCTAATCCACATAATTATATATTATCAATCTATTGAGAATGGTCGAAGTTTCGCACCAAGACAGGCGCTTTACTTTGTGTAAATTATTTCATCACCACTGCTCTCAAAACGGTGAAGGAAAACATCGTGAGGAAACCGTCATATAATAATAGGTACCCAAAAATTCAAAGACATGTGACATCTACCAACCCGCACTGGGCCCGCGTGGTAGATTACGGTCCACTCCCTCTCACCGAGGGGAGGCCTGTGTCTCAGCAGTAGGAACATTATAGGCGAATCATGATATCAATTTGTAATAAAATTACTCCAATTACAAATTGAAACATCCATAAAAAAACATTAAATTACCAACTGCGAACCAAAACCATACAATTATAAAGTGCTAATTTACGGCACCAGACTAATAAACCACTTAGCACCTTCCCCCATAAAATATAATAGTCACTAACCGCATTTAACAGCCTGATTTCATTACAAACCAATCTTTCTATTACTATCAGTAATTTGGCGGCGCGCGGTCTACATTGCAGCGTCAGGGGTGGAAGTAGTGGGGGGAGGAACGTGCCGCGCATATCAAGTGACCAGTTAAATGTATTCGTTATGATGCAGTCACAGTACGGACTTGTGAACTAATATGTATGAGAGAGTATTCAAATTGCTGGTTATGATTTTTATTATGAATAGTAAAAAGAATGAATCTGAATAATTGAATGAATAACTTGCAGTTTTGAAAGGATAATCTTTTTATGTGTTGTAAAGAACTACGAGAACTTGCAGCATAATTTTGTGAGAATGCTCTTGTAGTATGATGAAGTGTGTAAGAGATGATCATCGTCATCATTTCAGCCGAAAGACGTCCACTGCTGGACATAGCACCTCCACTTCGACCGGTTTTGTGCTTCTCACATCCAACGAGTTCCTGCGGCGAAAGATGAGAATGAATTATGTTTGAGAGATGATAATGGTTAGTAATTTTTCTTCTTCGTCATTCCCTCAATGCTAAGGATCGCGACCACATATGACGCGTCTCCAAGTCTTCACAGCAGTGTGGACCGCTCGGGACTTGCTACCTCCTACAGCCTTCTTGATCGCGTCTGACCATCTTGCCGGTGCTCTGTCTTGAGCGCCTTTTCCCTCCACTCAGTCCAGTATCATAAGCCTGTCCAGTGAACGCATATGCGTACGCATACTTAGGCCATATTGTTACAGAGCATCTTAAAGATGACTCGGATATGAAAAGGGAGCGAAGGGCGATGGCTGTGAGGGGAAACATGTTGGCTCGCAGGTTTGCTGGTTGTTCAGTCCCAGTTAAAATAACACTTTTTAAGGCGTTTTGTCAAACATTTTACACCAGCAGCCTGTGGGCTAATCATACCCAAAAAACAGACAACACCCTTCGCATACAATACAACAATGCCTTCAGGGCGCTGTTGAGGCTTCCTCCGTACTGTAGTGCGTCACTGAGGTTCGCTGAGGCGCGCACTGACGATTATTTTGCGATCATGCGCAAGAAAGTGGCGTCAATAATACGCAGGTTGAGAGGAAGTGACAATAGCATCCTGAGGGTATTTTCAGATAGGTTAGAAGGGCCTACAATAGATAGGTTTATCAAGCTGCACGCCAGACATGGGGCTTGATAAACCTTCCTGTAATTTGGGCGCTTTTTATTGTGTTTTTATTTAAAATAAGTTAGATTTTAAACTGCTAACATAGTTTTTTAAGTTACTTGTAAGACTAACACGCTATGGGCCTACGATGCCTGACAATAAAAGATTTTTATTTATTTATTTATTTATATGTCCGAAAAGGCCGAGGGCTCCTGGCATATTGTAGATAGTCGCTTGGTGATGTTGAGTTCCTCCAGTAAGGATTCATTCGATCTCATTGTGGTCCATGCTATACGAAGTAGTCGCCGCCAACACCACAATCATCTCGAAAACATCGAACATACTGCTTTCGCGGCTTTTAATGCGCACCATATAAAAAATGGAAAAAAAACATGGTTTAGTGAGGGTGTGACTAAAGAAAGGAAGAAAATACATTATGTTATTTCGCACAGGCAAAACAAAATATATTTTACTAAGTTATTCCGATTTGATCCACTGAACCCCCCTCCACTTCCCCTTCTAGATCCCCTAAATCTATATCTATACTTCCATACTAATATTATAAATTCGAAAGTAACTCTGTATGTCTGTCTCTCTGTCTGTTTGTTACCTTTTCACGCCTAAGCCACTGCACCGATTTAGATGAAATTTGGTATAGAGATAGTTTGAATCCCGGGAATGGACATAGGATAGTTTTTATCCCGATATTTCCACGGGATCGAAACTTATGCGGGTGAAACCGCGGGGCGCAGCTTGTTAATAATAAAGCTGAGAGGTTTTTTTGTTTGAACGCGTTAATCTCTGGAACTACGAGTCAGATTTGAAAAATTATTTTTGCATTTGATAGCCTAATTCTTGAGGAAGGCTATCTCCATCGTTATTTATGATCATCGCCTCTTCGGAGCCGAGCAAGGAGAAATAAAGTCAAAAAGATCGCTAAGCGAAAACGAAGTGATAGCGCTGGCAGGTGATGCGATGCGACAGGATGGGTCGGGGCACAAGAAATTTCACGCGGACGAAGTCGCGAGCAAAAGCTAGTATTATAATAAAATAAATAGTTTATTGCGTTGTAAGAAATCGGCAGAGAGATTATTTTACTACTGTCTGGTTGTTGAAGTGAAACTTCTTTACGCACGCTTGACTTCTGGCGAACGCGTGACGTAAGCGTTACGAAAAGTGTGATCGGGCGAGGCGAACGGGAGTTGAGTGGGGGATATAAGCAAGAGAAAGCAGTGCGCGCGCACATTTTCTTTCTCTCTTCCTCTCATAGCCAAATACGTTTGAAGTTTCACTTCAGTCGTGTGGTCATAAGCACACTCGGTTTTTTTTTAGTCTCCATATAATCCCCTTTGCATAATCCTTTGAAAGACCTCATCCTGAGCTACCTTCGTAGTGCAAGTACAAATAATGATAACTGTCCTTTGTCTTTTTATTGCTACTATGTAGGTTGGTACCTACAAAATATTATTCTGTGTGAAAATAGGATATCTTTGCTGTTTCCTCAGACTGCTCAGTAAGGGTCCAATCACATTAGATCGTATTCGTTTCATTCCATTACGCAGGGAATAGAGTCCCTACTCCCTACCCCGGCGGAGCTACTCGTAGGTACAGTCGAGGGCGAAAATAAGTATATGCTTACTGATATTCAATAAAGTATCTTTCCTCAAGTTTTGATAGGATTTATGGAGTGTTATGAACACCTTACTTTAGAGCATTGTGTCATATTTCAATATATGAAACGATATTATAAAACTATGCTAAATTAATTTTTGTTTTCATTTGTAAATGGGCCACCTGCTGTGACCTGGTTCTGCGTGAATAATTTGCGTAACGCACTATGGCAATGCCATTAGTTAATTTTAATAATTCAACAACATTCATTGCGTTATTAATGTTGTTGAGTAGTCGTACTTTTCAAACATATGCAGCAATGGATTAGCAAATTCCTTCAAAACCTTCTGATTGTTATTAAATGTGTGTTACGCAAATGGGGTGCTGGCTAGGTGGAAAGTGATGGATGAGTTTAACGATGGTATGAGCGTACCTAAAGGACGCCTGTTTTGTATTTTGTGTCTTACTAGCTCCGCCCTGCGGTTTCACCCGCGTAAATGTCGATCCCATGGGAATATCGGGATAAAAAGTATCCTATGCCCTTTCCCGGGACTCAAACCATCTCTATACCACATTTCATCTAAATTGGTTCAGCGGTTTAGGCGTGAAAAGATAACATACAGACAGACAGACAGAGTTACTTTCGAATTTATAATATTGAGTACCTATGGATTATGGATTAAGTATATTAAGTAATTAAGTATAGATGTATAAAAGTTTTTGCCATCAACTGTACTCGGCAAAATTTCATTGAAGCTAACTCAAGGTGAGACTGTTGAAACATCCAGATAGATTACATGATATCTGAATCCGTTTGGGAAACTCGATTTAGTGTTGATGTGCGAGTGGGCAGGGAGTGGCTCGGTTGTGTCTACGAATGTTAGTGGCTTTTAGCTATTTTGCTTCAATTCATTCAAAGGAGACAGATGGAGGTTGAATGGAACGGTAATATTGTACTGCCTCGTTGGTAGCAAGTGCTACTGATGAGCAAGAGGTCCTGGGTTCAATTCCCGGGTCGGGCAAAGTGTTATTGAGTTTTCCCATCTGGAATTCCTCAGTAACAGCTCGGAGTTTGGAAGTTGGCGGTGTGATACCCCTGTGCCTCGGAGCACACGTTATGCTGTTGGTCCTGCTCCTGATCTCTCTCCGGTCGTGTCGGATTACCGTTCCATCGGACTACGAGAGTGAGGGAATAGTGAGTGCTCCCGGTGTTTGTGCACACTTTTGTGCACTATAACAATAAAAAATTAAAAAAAAAAAACATTAAAAAAGACCTTAAAAAAAAAATCAAGTACTTAAATCTTTTGAGAAAATAAATGTCTAAAACCGTAAACCGTAATATCTCCCGCATGGATGACTATATCTTCGTTCCATTCTAGAGACTATTATTGATGTTCTTTCATACAAGTAGGTACATACACACATACACACACATAAGCAACCCACGTTCCCACTGCTGGGACACAGGCCTTCTCTCTGTAGGAGGAGTGGGTCGTAATCCACCACGCGGGCCCAGTGCGGGTTGGCAAATGTCACATGTCTTCGAATTTTATTTCTGGGATATGTTTCCTCACTTGTGTTCCTAACTTGTGTTGGTAACTATGTTCACTTTTTTTTCTACAAGTTTTGTTTACTTACAACTAATGTTTACAACGAAACAAAACTAGTTGCTACAATCTATAAAATACATGTTTTATACTATATTGTGTAAACGCGCGGTTATAAACATGTTTCATGCCCCTGCTAATAGTATTACAGGACTTTTAGCCCGTAATATATCTGTTAAACGTCCTCATCGGCGCCGCGGTGTCTCCACGTATCGGCGTAATGTCTTCCGCGCCAGGAGTGTTCAGCCAAGCTTGAACCTATTATTTTATTTAAGCTTTAGGTTTATAGTTCTACTAAAGACTTGCGAAATGTGGGTGTAGGTACTGTATTAATAGGTACACCTGTTTTCATTTTAGAGAACAGTGTATTCGAAGGTAAGTTATGCCCTTTTAACTACTTTTAACTTTGGCTACAAACGCAATACAGCTATATGACCTACATAGAACGGATTCAGAAACCTGAGATCACATATTCCCACTGTGCCTGTACCGTCAATTTTCACTAGATCCATCATGGATCTGGCCAATGGATCTTCTGAAAAAAAAAATCTCAGTAGATCCAGATCTTGAAATCAGGATCTAATGAGAAAACAATTTTCACTAGTTCCATCATGGATCTGGCCAATGGATCTAAAGAGAATGATCGACAATTCCGTGGTAAATCTGAACCTATGTTTAAGAGCCTATACTACCTCAAATGGCTTAGCGTGATCCTCCGTGGAGCAGTGGTGGCCAAGTGGTAACGGCCGCGACTTACGAGTTGTAGGTCGTAGGTTCGAACCCAGACAGGCGCTTTACTTTGTGTAAATTATTTCATCACCACTGCTCTCAAACCGGTGAAGGAAAACATCGTGAGGAAACCGGCATGTCCTAGAACCAAAAGTTCGAAGACATGTGACATCTGCCAACCCGCACTGGGCCCGCGTGGTGGATTACGGCCCACTCCCTCTCACCGAGAGGAGGCCTGTGTCCCAGCAGTGGGAACATTATAGGCTGATTATGATGATGATATGATGATCCTCCGTTATGTCGAAAATACTGCACCATTAATTTTGAAATAAATATATGGTAAAGTTGAGGATTAATGCTAAGTCCTGCGTTAGACGAAAACACGATTCCATAAAATTTTCTCAATAGAATTAAAATCCAAAGTTACCTCTAACCCGAACAATAAACCGCTGGTATTCAAAAAGTACTTCAAATTAGATCATGAATCTTTGCATACTAACTGAACATACTTTAAAGCAGGTCTTATGTTATTTATTTTTTTATAATTACCATTATTTTCACTGCAAAAAGCAAATCCCTAAACTATTGGCGCTGCCTGCCGCCCAGCACCCCACTCTGTCTTGCTCTCACTCAGTCCGCTAAAGTATCGTATGAGCGAGATAAAGAGTGAATTTTAGCTGAGGTAGTATAGGCTCTTAAGTAATTTTTTATTTAAATTTTAGTTACGGCTTTTTACCGTATGACGGCAGAATAGGTAAAACTATAGAAAATATGGGTGTTCTATACACACCCCTATCTATCCCTTTATCCACATACGCGTGATGTTATCCTAAAGGCCGCACACGATGACCTTCAGAATCTTCAGTGAAAACAGCCGAAGTTTTTTTGCGAATATTGTAAACACTTGTAACTTTTGAAGCGTAAAAATGATGTTTCCATCTCGACGTAGCGCTGGCAGTTGTTGCTGAAACTCGCTAAAACTTCACAAACATGGCCATTCATCTTCGTTTCAAAGTTTGCATTCGTTTAACACAGACTGTTATTGAAAGCTGCCTGTTTAATTTTATTCTACAAATGTCTTAAATTAATAACCTAAACTAAGAAGTTACCTAACATTTACATAACATCACGCCTGTAATCCGAGAGGTAAACCCACATGCCACAGGGGGCGAGCCTACTGCCACCAATCGGGCTCCAATGTTCTTCTCCATAGAGATCTACGCTTTGGAATGGGCAACTAGCTTCAACTTTCTGACTAACTGACCGACTACTTAATTTTGACAATTCAAAAGTGCCTGTACATGGTTTAATTGAAATAAATGCTTTGAGTTTGAGTTTGAGAATGCAAGACTTCTTCTTGTAACCATATTATTTTGATTTAAAAGAGTGTCCATGGAGTTTCTTGCCCGTTCTTCTCCATAGGTACCTACGCTTTGGAATGGGCAACTAGCTTCATCTTTCTGACTGACCGACCCTTTGACAATTCAAAAGTGCCTGTAATTGGTTTAATTTAAATAAATGCTTTGAGTTTGAGTTTCAGGCTACTACGACAAATTCCTATTGGAAAATTTTAGTAACCCTTTACCCGACCTGATAATCGAACCCTCATGCTGTCTGAGGTTATCTGTAAAAGATCGCTGTTAGCGATAAGATCGCCCATTATGTCAACGCTATGAAATATTTCTACATTTATATCTGTAATTTTTATGGTGTACATAATATTTTAAATTCTGTTTATCTATGTATCTCTGCAGTAGCGTTTGCGAATAAATCAACATAAGGCAGTCTAAAACGTAGTAAGTACCTACTAGATACGTAGACTACTAAGTGTAGTGGCATAATCAGCCTGAATGAGAAAGCTTATAATGGATAAGACAAAGTTTAAAAAAGAAGACGAACTAACAGGGGATTGAGAGGGTGGAGGAGGGGGGGGGGGTGTTCAGGGGATCAGGGTGCTTACTCTTGAATTTAATTCCGATAGATCGACATAAAAATTATGACGTTTCGTACTTTTGAGTTCGGTTTAATTAAACTAAAAGGTAAAATTGGATGATTGATTTTGGAGCCCGGCCCTAATTTCCACTTAGTTCACCAAAATGGACACCCAATTTTACCTTTTAGTTTAATTAAACCGAACTCAAAAGTACGAAACGTCACAATTCTAATGTCGATCTATCGGAATTAAATTCAAGAGTAAGCACCCAGACCGGAATAACTCGGAATGTTCCCACTGCTGGGACACAAGCCTCCTCTCGGCTAGAGGGAGTGGGCTGTAATCCACCACGCGGGCCCAGTGCGGGTTGGTGGATGAAGAAGTGTAGTGGGAGGTGTAATATTTGTTTGTATGTAAGAGGCAATAGAAGATAGACAAGGAAGGGTATACACGGTTAGTCTTCAAAGTCCAGCCAAATTGAAGGGTGTGGTACAGACCATCAAACTGAACAACCATTCCTTTACACTTGGCTGGTCTTTGAAAATAAACCATGTATATGTCGTGGCCATATCGTAGATTTGCTCACTTCATGTAATGTTCGAGAATTTCATGAAATAGTCGCATTTCATGAAATGTTTCACTGTCTATTGGCCACATCATGATGTGGTCTGGCCAGATCGATGATTACTCAACGTTTGACGGTAAACGCACGACTACTTCATGATATGGCCAAATATTAGTGATCATACCGTAAAATAATCCGCCGGTAGAGGCGTGGATGTCGGTTTCCTAAAATTTTTCATATTTTTTTGTTTTAGTTTTTTTTTTTAAGTTTCATAAAATTTTAAGACCTAATATAACTTAAATTCATGATACGGCCAAACGGCGAATGATATATCATTAAACGTTGACTTTTAAACGATATGGTCAATCTTAGCTGGCCATTTCATGATACACAACCATTTCATGAAATGACCGAACTCTTCATGACATGATCAATTCTATGATCTGGCCACGATATATACATTTCTTTGAATTTCTAAGAGACTCGCGAGGACCCTTTTAAAGACCGCGCGGATTGCCCTCTTTTGTAAAATGAAAATTGAATCTACGTCAGCTGGCCATCCCCACCGCAGAACACCATAACACATAATACCGTGGAAATAAGTAAATTAGTGAAAGTATTGTTCAGATTTAACAACTCCTTTCACTGATACAAAGCTCCATAATGCCGAGTGCGCGGATATGTTTTACAAGTTTCATGTCGACAAAGTCGAGGGTCGATGAAGATAGTTATTTATCATTTTCAACATGAAAACAGTCCCGCTGTATTTCAGTGACTGGAATTCAAGTATTTGATAACTAAAAGCCGGTTATCAAAAAAAAAGTATTAATCAGGCAATCCCTTATCATAAAGTAGTTGAATTCTACTATCCTACGAATTATTATTATAAACGCGAAAGTTTGTGAAGATGGATGAATGTTTGTTACTCTTTCACGCAAAAACTTCTCAACGGATTTGAATGAAATTTGGCACACAGATAGTTTATAACCAGCAATAACATTTATAGGATACTATTCATCCCGATATTCTTACGGGATCGAGACTTATGCGGGTGCAATCGCGGGGTGTTGCTAGTTAGTCAATAAAAACGTTATTGTGTAGATAAAACATTTTTGAAAGTAGAGTTTTAAATCATAATGTGACATTAGAGTTGAAGTGGAAAAATGTCCAATACAACAACTAACTAATGTAACTTTTGGAGGGCACTGTATGTAGTATATCTCTTCACTTGCCTTAATTTGGCGTGCTAAATCATTTGCACTAATTACGGTAAATCATTTTTTTCTTCCCCTCGAAGAGGAGGTTTGTGTTCTATCATTGGGAACATTATAGGCTGATTATGTTCGTTATTTTATTTTATTTTGTGTATATATTTTTCGACAAAAGAGGCTTAGATATTATTTTCGGCATTTTATTGAATATAATTCTATTCACTCCAATAAGGAAGCGGGTTGATGTAATGTGACATTTCTTAAAGGAATCCAATAATAATAATATGACATTCATACAGTCTTCCTCGCTCCGAGCTCCGCCCGAATAAAACCTGTGTATGGGAAAAGTCGATTTTCTTGACATTTGCCCTCGCAGAAGTTTTGTGAATGTTTTAGGGGTACTCAACCTACGGCCCGAATCTTTTGTGCTGTATTTTTATATGCGAGTGAAAATTAATCGTAGCAAGTTTATCTTGAATGATTGCGTGTTATAGTTGTGGCTTAAAAATATTTACGAATATCGACCGTTAAAAGACAAGCAACAATTTATTTAAAATACATAATAGTGAATATTATCTACATAAATGTTCGTATTGTCATCAATCAATAGATATTTTACGGCTAAGTTTTCATCAAAAAATATCTTCCCCACATGGCTATTTAGGTATTTATTTAGGCATCTTAAATACAATATACAATCTAACAATAAAATATATAATAAGTACAAGTATATAAAGGAAAACTAAGAGAAGAGCTCATTGAGCATAAAAAAAAGACGGGTTGCACTCCGGGAGTGCCGGCAGAAGTGAAAACTTGAATATTAACGTTGTTATATATCAATTATTAATTTAATTTATATAACTCATTTTTTTTTTCACTATTCCTGCGTCACTTTTTTCATTAATAGATGCACTTTGTTCAATTTCCATATTTTAAACACTTTATATACACGAATTTTACGAATACACAGCAGTGTGGCTACTACACAGACGGTCGAGCCATCAGCTGTCCATCAATCCATACACGTCCACGTCCACGTCCACGTCCACGTCACGTCACGTCCATCCATCCATCCATCCATTGTCGTGTGTCACTTGGTTCACTTCGGTTGGCGCCACCGTAGAAAGAGGGGGGGGGGGGGATCTCTCCTGACGGTCACGTGTCCTGACGCGAGTTTAACATTTTTTACCCATTACAAAAAGTGTGCAACGCCGCTAAAGAAGTTTTCACTTCAAAAAATCGGGTTATGTGCCCAAAAGGCTGGTAGCGTTGCCACGCTGGATGCCAATGCTGAGTCACCTAAAAATAGGCTAGCCCTCTGATCAAGTGAAGAGTCAACCAACCGCTTGGCGATGTCCCGAAATACTCGATGAGGATAATTTATACGACTTGCGTAACTTAGCAATAGTAAGATGCGGTCCCGAAAGGCACAAGTTGAGCCTCCCTGTCCCAGATCTCCGATTTGTAAAGACGTGATTACGGAGCGCCCTTGACACTCACAATCCGAGGTTCCAATTTAAATGTAAATTCACAAAAAAACTGCCTTGTATAGCATTTAAATTTATTTGTCGCTTTTACATCCCTGGCGACGAGTGCTACGAAAAATTCGGTGGTTCTGGTTTTTTGATTTTTTCAGATACCTAGTTTATCATTAGGTTTGGTAGGTACTGTAGAGACCTCTTTGCGAGACAGGCCGGTAATATTTGAAGGCATATTGCATTCGAACGTTTAAGCCATGTATCATTGAGAGTCGTAGGTTTGACGTGTAATAAATAGGATGAGCTAATTTTATATATTCGATGAAATACTCCTAAAATAATATCATATGAAATCTGATAGGAGTTTCATTTAAGTAAAATAGCTCTCCTCTGTAGTTAACCCTTCGTAGAGTCTACAAGACTCAACAGTACCTACACGATTTTTTTGATAAGTAGTTGCTTTATCTTAAGGTCCTTTGTACACTTACGTTTTTCTTGCCGTGAAAAACTACGGTTTATTCACCGTGTCGCGTGTACAGTTGTCAGATACGGCGGCACTACGACACGGTGCCGTTGCTATATACCATAGAACCGTGTCACACGATTTTCCGTGTCCAACTGAACCGTGTCACACTGTAAAGAAACCGCGCCGTGTACAAAGGACTTACGGTTTCATAAGAAGTCAACTAGATTCATGCTTTTCTGAATGATCGTTTCTCCTTGACAATTTAAAAGTGCTTGTAGATGGTTTAATTGGAATGAATGCTTTGAATTTGAGTTCAAGTGGAGGACAGAAATTATGGGAATACTCCGAAATCCACAGGAAGGTACAACTGGGAAAAAAGCGGAGGTCGGGGGTGCCTTTTGAAAGATTCACCCCGAAAACAAAAAAAAAAACAAAAATGTCTACCCTTCTGCCAAATATCGAAATCCGTTCCAAAGGTAACAGTCAGGCGTTGTTTTCGCAGTTATAATAATTAGTATGGATACCGTAGGTATTGAATAATCTTTTTGTAGTAATAATAAACTCAAACTCAAAGCATTTATTTCAATTAAACCTAAACCATGTACAGGCACTTTTGAATTGTCAATATTAAATAGTCAGTCAGTTAGTAAGAAAGTTGAAGGTAATTACCCATTCCAAAACGTAGATCTCTATGGAGAAGAACGGGCAAGAAACTCCATGGACACTCTTTTAAATCTAGATTTATTACAAAATCCTGGGAACATTCTTGGTGCTTCTATATGTGAGAACAATGAAAAAAAAAAAACAAACAAATGAAGAAACAATTCAAAAAATAAAATTAAAAATAAGCCTTGGCAGTTAAGAGATGACCAGTCTCAACCGACGGCGCCCGTTCACGAACATGACGCATGGATCACCACCATCCAGCTCAACCATTTTGTAGGGAACCGAATAATCCAACACACGCGCCACCATCAGTGAGACATTTGACACATTCTCAACTGCCATGCTCTTTCAATAATAGTCCTCCAGACCGAAGTTCGGCCATGGCGACCAATCTCAGCGGAGAAGTATACTCTTCTCCGCTGAGATTGAGATCTCACGGGAGATATTATAGTGCACAACTATGTACACACAAGTGCACTCTCTCTTTTCGTCTTTCGCTTTCTTTCTTTCTGTTTTTTTTTTGTAGTATAGTTAAGTAGTACATGAATACACAAGTAAAGTAAGTAGCCCAAGTACTAAAGTATTCTAAACAGTTTTAAACGTCTCCTCCAGATTTAAAAGAGCAGATTTTTTATTCGTAAACGATTTAGTCCCGACCTAAGTTATGGGAGGTCTCCGGAATACTAAGTTGTTCTCACTCCAATCCAGATAGTTGGCATTCTTGAACAGTTTTCGTATATTTTTTGCTAATCTAGATCTAGATTTAGATTAAAAGTAAAGTAGGTATTCGAGCTTCGAGAATGATAAAGTATGTATTGTTGTTAACGTTTTGTGTGTTGATAATAATTCTTCTAACGTTTATTTAAAGTATAAACAAGTTAGGTGTTACCAATAAGATTGTATTTATCTGCTTAAAATAAAGTAGGTATTTTTTATTCATCTTGCACGATTACCTGATGCACCTAATTTTAATGTACTTTCTTTAGAAAACTTTGAAGACAGTAAGGCCGCGTCCTAACCAAAAGCGGTCGTCGCGCGAGTACGCGATCATCTATTATGAATACTAGTATCTGCCCGCGAATTTGTCCGTGTGACATTTCTTGTTCCTCCGACCCGCCCCGTCGCAAAGCATCGTTTGCCCGCGCTAGTGCTCGTACTTCGTTTTTGCATAACGTTTTCTTTATTTTGCTCGCCACCGATAGGTTTTAGCGTGATGTTAAATAACCTTCCTTCTTCTAGCTTTCCTCAAAAATTGGACTATCAAATGCAAAAAAGAACAGATGAAATCCAGCTGGTAGTTCTAGAGATTAGTGCATTCAAACAAACAAATATGTAAAAAAAAACTTTTTTACAAAAAAAACAACCGACTTCAAAAAAAAAACTACAAAGTGAAAAATAACTTTAATTTCGGAAGTCGGTGTCGTTGCTTCAGCATTTTCGTTTTTTGACACCGACTTCCGAAATTAAAGTAATTTTTCACTTTGTAGTTTTTTTTTTGAAGTCGGTTGTTTTTTTTGTAAAAAAGTTTTTATTTTTCACTTTTTAGTTGTACCTACCCCACACAAATTCAATTAACACTAGTGCATTGAAGACACGACTCGAAGAATCATCAAAATTCACATAAAAAAAAAAACAACCGACTTAAAAAAAAAAACACTACAAAGTGATAAATAACTTTAATTTCGGAAGTCGGTGTCGTTGATTCCGCATTTTCGTTTTTTGACACCGACTTCCGAAATTAAAGTTATTTATCACTTTGTAGTGTTTTTTTTTTTAAGTCGGTTGTTTTTTTTTGTAAAAAAGTTTTTATTTTTCACTTTTTAGTTGTACCTACCCCACACCAATTCAATTAACACTAGTGCATTGGAGAATTGAAGACACGACTCGAAAAATCATCAAAATTCCCATAGAAATGCCGGAGATGCAGTACATTTATGCATATAACTTCGTACATAAGAATAGTTACCTAATGTATTATATACTAAAACCTTCCTGAAAGTATGTAGATCACACTAATGAAAGAATTATCAAAATCGGTTCAGTAGTTTTTGAGATAATCGCGGACATACAAACATACATACATACATACATACATACATACATACGGGTCGAATACAGAACCTCCTTTTTTAAAGTCGGTTAATTAAAGTCGGTTAAAAATGCCGGAGATGCAGTACATTTATGCATATAACTTCGTACATAAGAATAATTACCTAATGTATTATATACTAAAACCTTCCTGAAAGTATGTAGATCACACTCATGAAAGAATTATCAAAATCGGTTCAGTAGTTTTTGAGATAATCGCGGACATACAAACATACATACGTACATACATACATACGGGTCGAATACAGAAACTCCTTTTTTAAAGTCGGTTAATAAAGTCGGTTAAAAAACAAACAAGTCCGCGTATTCGCGTGACGATGGCTTTCTGTTAGCAGGCAGAGTCAGCCATTTTCTGCACTAGCAGCAGTAAAAATTTAATTAGTCAAAGATTCTTTTGTCCTCTTTGCCTCATCCGCAGACCTCATTTTTTTTGCATCTGACACCTTTTTAACCCCAAACTGATCGTAAAAACTCGAAGGTCCTCCACCACAATACTCTAACAATAATAGCGCGGCGCAAAAACGGGCGTGTTCCGGATACCAGGCTATTGTGGCCGTCATACGGAAAATTGTGGGCAAACCGATCGCGCGGAGGAGGGTCCGCTGCCGCCGGAGAGCCGAGCTCCGAGTATTCACGACAAGGTTTGGGTTAGTTGCGGTTTTATTGGTTACTGTAGCGAGTAAATATGTCGGTTTTGAGGTGTTAAGAATTATGTAAGGTGGTGATAAAAACCATTAAATAATGATGACGCATTATGTCAAGCCGTTCCCAACTACTTGTATGTATGTTGGGGTCGGCTTCCAGTCTAACCGGATCCAGTTGAGTACCAGATTTTTTCATGAAGCAACTGCCTACCTGACCTCCACAAACCAGTTACTAGGTAATACGATACCCCTTGGTGAGACTGGTTGTCAGACTTTCGGGCTTCTGACGATGCGTAACGACTATCAAAGATCCACAAATGACAGCCGGGACCACCGGCTTAACGTGCTTTCCGAGGCACGGAGGGGTCTGGTCTGGTGATAGTCAGCCATCCACGGACCAACTGCGGCGAGCAGTGTACACAAACAACACGTAGTATTAAAAAAAATTTACTAATATACTTTTAACTAGCTGTGCCCCGCGGTTTCACCCGCGTTAATTTGAGGAAAAAACCTACTAAAATATATTCCACCCCCCTCATGACATGCCGCCTTGCAGAGCAATCATTTATCCCATTTCTGCAACATTTTTTATTGATGCTCCGTCCCTATTGGTTGTACCGTGAATATAGCCTTCCTCGATAAATGGACTATCCAACACAAAAATAATTTTTCGATTCGGAGCAGTAGTTCCTGGGGCCAGCGCGTTCAACCAAATAAACTCATCAGTTTTATAATATTAGTAAGTATAGATTGACCAAAAAAATGTCCGTCTGTTCCCGTTGTCCCCATTAACGCTGTCCCCATTGAATGGGAAGCGGAACTCAATAAAAGTAATTAAAATGTATTCCCGTTGTCCCCATTGACGATTTTCTGTTAATGGGGACAACGGAACTAAATGAAAATAATTACAATTTATTCCTGCTGTCCCCATTGACGGTGTCCCTGTTAACGCGGACAAGCGAAACTTAATGAAATAAAGTTTGTCGTTACATCGAGTGACGTTAAATGGAGTTTAGATTGGTATAATAATCATAAACATAGCTGTTACTTTTGTTTAAAAATACACATTCTTACTGTTACTGTGTAAAATAGTTTAAGTAAGTGAAAGTGACCCTATTTTTTTATTTACCTAGAAATAGCCCTATTCATACTGAATCGAATGACATATAATACATACCTACGATCTAGGTAACTAATCAAAACATCTCAATAGGGTGAAATAAACCAAATGGGAACTATATTTTCTATCACCAAAATTTATATTTGTCATCAAGTTGTATCACCTAATAAATAGATCTATCGCCACGAAATATTTGTATCACCTAATAAATAGATCTATCGCCACGAAATATTTTCGTTCTCAGATAGCGGGGCTCCGTCGACATAGGATGCAAGAACGAGCGAAGGGCACCCCGAGGTTCGGTTTGGTTAGGTCACTTGCATTGTTTGGTGACTACATATTGGTGACAGATCTACTATTTGGAGGACAAACCCTATTATTTAAGAAACACAAAACTAATTAAATTGGTGATAGCTTAAATGATACCCAAACCAAATGTGCGAAAACCTGAAAGATTTCTTTACTAGCCGTGTAATAGATAGTGTATATTTTGTATCTAGATTTATTCCCAAATAAATCTAGATACAATATATCCACTTTCAGACATAAAAAGGTCTCGGTATTCTACGCGCGGCGGCCACCACCCACCAGTCGCAAATCGTTTAGCAATAAAATAGCCGTTACAGCTTTACAGTAAACGTTTAGATGCTATTCTATTTACGATCCAGAATATACTGAACAAAATCGAAGAGTTCTAGATATGTTTGGTTACGAAAATATACATTGTAACTTATTTGCTGTATTAAAATTTTTATTGAATATTATCCGTTTATTGTACGGTTTAGAGGTAGCTTTCAGATTTATTTTAATCGAGAAAACTTTACGCATCTGTCACAGACAGTACATAGTATTATTCCTCATTTTTCATGATCAGTCTACGGCAGTGCAGTGCTGCACGTAGACCTCTCCAATTGCACGCCATTCAAACTCGGTTCTCATGAGAATTATCATCCAGTGGCTACCAGCCACCCTACGAATATCATCGCTCCACCCAGCCCGAGGGTGTGAGGTCCTGAGTGGAGACCGCGAATAGGCAAACGTAAGGAACACTCCTCATTTTTTAACCGACTTTTTAACCGACTTTAAAAAAGGAGGTTCTGTATTCGACCCGTATGTATGTATGTATGTATGTATGTATGTATGTATGTATGTTTGTATGTCCGCGATTATCTCAAAAACTACTGAACCGATTTTGATAATTCTTTCATTAGTGTGATCTACATACTTTCAGGAAGGTTTTAGTATATAATACATTAGGTATATATTCTTATGTATGAAGTTATATGCATAAATGTACTGCATCTCCGGCATTTCTATGGGAATTTTGATGATTCTTCGAGTCGTGTCTTCAATTCTTCAATGCACTAGGGTAGGTACAACTAAAAAGTGAAAAATAAAAACTTTTTTACAAAAAAAACAACCGACTTCAAAAAAAACACTACAAAGTGAAAAATAACTTTAATTTCGGAAGTCGGTGTCAAAAAACGAAAAACCCAGAACCAACGACACAGTCGGTTGTTTTTTTACTGTATATTCATTTCAAAATCAATGCTGCAGTACTAACTCTTGATACAACATGCATTCATGTTATGAGAACTTTCAAAATATGAGGTAAGGTGATCTGCCGTTTTTACTGCCTCGTAGCTCTCATGGTCAAAGTGCGACAGCTGAAAGTGACGTTGTTGGGTTCAATTCAATTTCCTGGCCGGGACAGTATTCTTGGATTTTTCCATAAGGCTTATTTTAGTAGCAGCCCCGAGACTGGATTGCGCCCGATTAAGGGCAATAAGCTAGCCCCCAAATACATGGGATGTAAACATAACCGGCGAAAAGTGTACTAAATACTGTCCTGCCTAATCCTTCGAAGAATATAGCGTGATGTTATGTTACTTACCAAGAGTTTCTACAACAACTAGGTTCACACGTTATTTTTTCACACCTAGGTACATTGGGAATCCAAGTCTATGTAAAGAATTCGTTCCCAAATAGCCGCAGTTAAATAGGGCGAGCTCTTTCCCCAGTTGTTCTATCGTGTGGAAAGATAAAGGATGAACCTGTGGAAACTTTGTTCTAACGGAGGTACAGAACTTACGAAGCAAATTCGCTTTTTTATCGCCGATCTACTGAACGGCGGTTATTTCAGTTTTAATCGAGTTAAAAGAAAAAAGGTTCTGAACTCGAGTTTTTTATTGAGATATCAAAGAATTTTCAGGCAATTCTCAAAAGGTTTCTACGATTTTTATTTTGACTAACATTAAAATTTTGTAGTATACTAGCTGCGCCCCGCGGTTTCACCCGCATAAGTGTCGATCCCGTGGGAATATTGGGATTAAAAACTATCCTATGTCCTTCCCCGGGACTCAAACTATCTCTATACCAAATTTCATCTAAATATGTTCAGTGGTTTAGGCGTGAAAAGGTAACATACAGACAGACAGACAGAGTTACTTTTGAATTTATAATATTAGTATGGATATACCCTGTTGATCGAATTATACCCGGGCATAAATAAGACGTCTAACATTAGAAAGAGAATGACACATAGAATGAGACAACGCACTACTGCGACAAACATTTCTTTAAAACTCGGTGATTTCTTTAAAATATTTACGGTCAGGTACAGTAAGTATTTAAAGTGTTAAAACAGAAATAAAATAAAGGCACCAGCTTCTGAAAAAAAAAAGCTTTTCAAATAGATGTTCGTTGCTCGAACTAAAGCCACGCTATTAACACACAAGCAACAAAGTTCGTACAAACACACGCAACACAATTTCCATAGGATCTAATAACGTGCAGGTAGACAATGATATGCGGGCGTTGTGAATAATTCCCGTCCATTGTCCCCGGATTACGCCCGGACAGCCGGACGGTCGCCATGTCCGAGCCGCCAGCCGGACACCCGACTGAAATACTGGGGATGTAAAGTAGCTGAAATTGGAAATGGACTTTCTGGTTTTAGGAGCGATAATTTTAAGGAAAATGGGGAAGAGAATAAAGTTTAGTGATCTCAATAGATGGAATAATGGCCACCATTTTTATCAGTTAGTAGTATAATATAAGTGCCTGCAGACCGGCGTTGTCACTGAGGCAGGCCTAAGAAACGCGAGACGATTTGGACTCGTTCCTGACCGAGGAAGGCACGACATACCTAAGGAAAATGCTAAAGCATGGGGGAGACCATAATTGCCCAGCAGTGGGACAAAGTAGATTAACTTAAAAAAACAAAGGATTGAGGATGGTTCAAAAACGAATAGTGGACGTCACGTCGGCGGACCGTTAATGAAAATGTTTTCTACAATAGCTACATCCATTATTGCTGGGTTTAAGCCTCATCTGTTTGGCGTTTTCATTAGCCGTCCCCCGACGTGAGGACGCTTGGATCAAAATATTGCCTGCAACTTATATTAAACTTAAAGGGGCCAATATATATTATTATTTTAGTTTTAAGAGGTTTTTGTTTGAGTCGGGGGTTTTTTAAATTTAACTTTTGTTTTCTTTCTTTCTATCAATGACGCCTAGTAGTCAGTAGAGTTCTATTTACGTAGAAGCTCGTCCGGGGAACTGAATACCATACCTATTTCTATAAAATGTCAATACAGGGTGTTACGGAAAGGGTATATCAATACAAACAGGTTGAAGAGTGTATCTGGTCTAGAATCTTTGTACAAAATTTCAGCTCAAACGCATTAACTTTGAAAATGCTTAATATTTTTTTATTTCGATAGTTTATTAAATTGAAATCATAACAAACGTGTCACCGCACTACGAGGGTCTCTGGAGGGATCTGTAGTGTGTCTGTGCGCCTAGTACAGGCACATCACGCCGCCGCGCGCCAGTGCAGCGCCGTGATGTCGAAATAAAAAAATATTAAGCATTTTCAAAGTTAATGCTTTTGATCTGAAAATTTGTACAGAGATTCTAGACCAGATACACTCTTCAACCCATTTGTATTGATATACCCTTTCTGTAACACCCTGTATATTAAGATTTAATTCCGCAATACTAAATAATTTGACATAACATTTAACAACGCCGTGGAAGTGAAAAAGTTTTGGGAAAACAAGATTTTATATACAGTCGGGCCAGCGACACGAAAAACAAGACTGTCATGGATTTCAGCAAAGTTACGCCTGATACTAAAATATAAGTATAGCTATTTCCATTGCCAACAGCTTCAGCTTTGTTTCTGGAATGGCATCATCTCATCGTGAAAACTTAGTTTTAACATGTTGTTGAAGCAAACTTAAATTGAGATGACAATAGTGTTAATCTCAGCATCAAGAGTATTTATTTATTTTATTTTAAAGAAGGCTTACAGACTAACAAACCAATGATATAAAGAATGTAATACTAAAAAATTGCTAATAACAAGCGTCCACATATAGCTAAGGAAATAGTCGACGAAAATAAAGTACACACGATTAATATAATTAGTAGAAGAATAGTAGAAACGAAAAAAAAATTAACTATCCTTGAACAATGACTGTGCCAAAAGCCGCCTTAAGGTCGCCACACTGGTGCAGAACAAATCGACATTAAGGTCCACAGGAAGCCTATTGAAACTAAGTGCACTTCTTATTGAGAAAACATTCCGCCTGTAATTAGTCATTGCAAAAGGTATTGACAGCACTTCACCTAAGTTTTACAGAATAAACCAGCAGGCATGGGCGGCGGCGACCACTGACCTTCGGCCTTCACTTGGCCTGCTTTTTTTGCCACACCAAAAATAAAACACCGATAATTATTTACCCTATTAAAGTAATTCCTTAAAACCTATTAGTTCAGTAACAAAACCGCGATTTGCAACATTACTTTGTACATGTTATAAAGAGCGCGTTTCTCCGTAAGCTTCGCGCTCCCAACATGTCTCTTGGAGTTATTCGCTGAGAGAGCTGCAAACTTCGCTAGATTGACTATTAAGAGTTGCCAACTTGCATACTCGCAGCTTCTGCTAAATTGTAAGATTTCCTGCTTTTCTCAGTTTTATGGGTCGTGTAGCTATTTCAACTTTGTTGTTCAATAAATATCCTGTAATTTGGAGTTTTTTTTCGCTATTAACTACATTGTTCGCTATTAACAACGTAGTTAATAGCATGCATGACTACTGTCCAGGCTATGGGGTCATTATCCCTTAGTCGGGCATAGTATTACTGAGTTTTTCTATTACGAATTCCTTAGTAGCAGCTCAGAGTCTAAGTTTTTGCCTGATTTATGGCAATAAGTGATGAAATATGGGTGTAACTTACATCTCTGCCTAACTTATCTAGATAAGCGTGATGTTATGTTATTTTATTTGTTTCTCTTCATTTGTATCATCACCTTCATCTCCTTTAGATTTAATCAAACTAAGTCTTTAAATTAGGTTTTCTAAAAAACTAGAGACAAGGATTTTAAAATAAATTCCAATTTCAACACAATTAATCACGATAGACTTTCATCTGTCTTCCCAAATCCAAGATGGCCACCCTACCGCCCCCCCCCCCGCGCCGCCGACGTTATTGAATTGCCCCCTGTTATACGAAACTACCCCATACTATGAGTTTTTACTCAATTATGGCGAAATTCAGGGGGTGGTTAGTTCCAAACCGCATTATATCGTTATTTCGACCGTCTGGTGGCGCAATTTGGACACAATGGAACTCGTTGGTTACTGAATGGACGGTATTTCGGGTTTTTGCTGAAGTGGCCACAGTTTAATGACTGCGACATTGGTTTGCTGGTCACGAGTGCGGCTGCTGAGCGCGCGGTTTTCAGTTAGATTCCGGTCGATGTGTATATTTAAGACTAACTTTTGCCTGCAGTTTCACTCGCGTAGGGGTCGGAAATTATCGCACAGAATGCACTACTACTAAAAATAATCCTATGTCCTAAGGTTCGCCGTCGAGAAAGACAACAGTAAAGGTGATGTGACAATCTGATAAGGTTTGGTCACAAGACACAGGGGGTTGGAAGGGAAAAGGGGAGGTCTTTGCCCAGCTTTGCACACAATAAACTAGTGGCGTGCATTGGTTTTCAGAATAGGTAGCCACTAGGCCGGGTCTAGTCTAGCCAAACGCGGTCACTAATCAGAATAAACCGGCCAATTGCGAGTCGGACTCGCCCATGAAGGGTTCCGTAGCAGCAAGTAACATAATAATAAAAGTTCTTGTAGTTCGTTGTAACTTTGTGAAAGGTAAATTGCGGTTTTCGATTTATGACGTATTAAAAAAAAACTACTTACTAGATCTCGTTCAAACCAATTTTTGGTGGAAGTTTACATGGTAATGTACATTATATATATATTTTTAATTTTATCATTCTCTTATTTTAGAAGTTAGAGGGGGGGGGGACACACATTTTACCACTTTGGAAGTGTCTCTCGCGTAAACTATTCAGTTCAGAAAAAAATGATATTAGAAACCTCAATATCATTTTTGAAGACCTATCCATAGATACCCCACACGTACAGGTTGGATGAAAAAAAATTTTTGGAGTTTCAGTTGTAAGTATGGGGAACCCCAAAATTTATTGTTTTTTTTCTATTTTTGTGTAAAAATCTTACTGCGGTTCACAGAGTACATCTACTTACCAAGTTTCAACAGTATAGTTCTTATAGTTTCGGAAAAAAGTGACTGTGACATACGGACGGACGGACAGACAGACAGACAGACATGACGAATCCATAAGGGTTCCGTTTTTTGCCATTTGGCTACGGAACCCTAAAAAGTGAGGTCAAAAGTGTGGTTATTTGAGTAGGTTGCGAAGGTCGAACGTCATGGTATTACGCGTGAGACGTACGTATTTTTAATTTTGTCGTATTAACTTGAACGAGTAAAGACCAATGACAATGTGCGAATAGTACGGGAGCCGAGTAGGCCGTCCGGCGACTGCCTACTGCCGCGCGTGTTTGTATGAAGATTTTGTTTTTTGTTAGGTATGATAATTTAGTGAGTTTCTTAACTGGGCACACACACTAAAATGTAATTGACAGGTTTATGTTGATATATCGAGGTAGGCACTGCTTATATGCCTATATGCAATGCACGCCACTGATTGCTGTAAGAAAAGAGAAAATCGTGACTTAAGTACAATATCACTTCTTTATCGCCAGTCTTTGTTATAATCGTGAGGAAATAACCTCATTTCACGATAATTTGACGTGGAGTGGTCGCAATCTACGACCAAATGAGAGTCCTCGAGCGAACGGTTCCTGTTGAGTGGCTCGGGGTTTACCGCTGGGTAATTATAGCCACTGCTCGTGAGTATATTTTTAAAATAAAAGCCATTAAGTGGCCTATTTCTTAAATTCAGGGCTTTACATTTAAAATAGGTAATTTATGACGGTCTGTTATAAACTACCTAAAATAAAGAAAGATTAACATTTATTTGGACACAGTCCGTGAAATACAAAATACAAATCCATACTATACTTAAATTCGAAAGTAACTCTGTCTGTCTGTCTGTATGTTACCTTTTCACGCCTAAAGTGCTGAACCGATTTAGATGAAATTTGGTATAGAGATAGCTTAAGTCCCGGGAAAGGACATAGGTTATTTTTTATCCCGATATTCATATGGAATCGAGACTTATGCGGGTGAAACCGCAGGGCGCAGTTAGTAACAAAATAATAGTGTAATGTGTCTGTCTATTTTAAATGTATACATATCAAGATTGACAGATTCAAGGTGTGTCAAGTTGAATGGTGCAATTGGAGAAACCTATGATGAAACGACTAGGCTATATTGATTGAAAATCAATATCTTCAGTAGTCACAAATCCTTCGTGAAGTCAAACACGAAGAAATCATTCTAAAACGTTTCCCAAATCCCCTTTCTACACAAACTTAAACAAAAAATAGACGGTTCCCGCCAAAAAAGACGCCATTTTACATTGAATGACGTAACAAAAAAGTTTCTATTACACTTTCCTGTTACGGAACTCTAAAAATACTTTGTGGAACTCGTTCACATCGCCTCTCGTCGAATCTACGGAACCCTTAAGCTTACGTCAATCCTGATAAACGTCATTTTGAGGGCTTTCTGACGAGACAAAGAAAATTTTACCTTATATTAGTATTAAAAGGTTCATTTTAGCTTATTTTTCCTAGTTTACCAGCAAATATTTTCATGGGGAAAAGTGGACTTTAATCTGTTAAACAAAAGGTTGAATTCAAGTTGTTCTAACAGTTGTAGAATACTTTATCGGTAAGGCAGCGTTACAGTGACGTATCGATGTGTTTTCAATTTACATTTATGATATGATCTAGTTTTTATGGAAGAAAAATGTATGATTTTTGTATTGGGATACGAAAAAATAGAGCGATTCCAGAATTTATTTGTTTTTTTTTGTCAACAAATTCTCGCCGAGTATTGTGTCGATGTCGATTTAGAAATTCGAGAGAGAGATAAGTCTCTCTTGTTACCCCAAATAACTACTAAAGTGCTCATACTGAGGGGAAATGTTCATAATGACTTAAACTATTTATGTGCACATCTGTAGCGATGTCTGGCGGAGTTAATGTTAATGCTGATTCAAGTATAATAATTGAAATGGACCGCTGGACTAATTATTGTTCAGGAGATTAAGCTGATTTTGTTAGCGCTAGATAGGATTACCTGATTACCTAGTAATGTTTGCGAGTTTCAAAGTAGTCAAACTCGATCAGCAAGAGGGTAGCCTGCCCAGTGTTGCGCTCCACCTGGTTTGATTCCCAGCTCGGCAATGTGTGTTTTTTTACTTTTAGGGTTCCGTACCTCAAAAGGAAATAACGGAACCCTTTATGATCACTTTTTTGTCCGTCTGTCTGTCTGTTAAGACCCTTTATTTCGGGAACGCGTGGAGGTATCGAGTTGAAATTAAAACTATATACTCAAGTCTGCAGTCCCTTGAAGCTGTGAAAAAAAAAAAATTCTGAGTTAAAGTAAAAAAATATACGGCTGTTTGGAATCTGTGTGGAATCAAAATTTATAGGGTACTTTCCGTTGACCTAGAATCATGAAATTTGGCAAGAAGCAATGTCATGTAGTACAAATAAAAGGAAAAATCCAAAAACCGTAAATCCGTAGTTACATAGCTAGCTAGCATAACATACGGAACCCTCGGTGCGCGAGTCCGACTCACATTTGACTGGTTTTTTTTATATTTTTTAGTAGCCATTCATGGCCCACTGCTGGGCAAAGGCCTCCCTACTCTCTTTCCACCCCTCTCTATCCAGAGCTGCCAAGGACCAACCTTTTTTAAAGGAGTCCAGTCAATGTGTGCTATTTACCTATATGTATAATAATTAAGTTTTTTTCCCTCGAAGAGCTCATTGCTGAATAATAACAGCCGCACGGGTCGATCGCAGGTTAACCTAGGCTTAACGCGGTCGGTTTGTGGATGGGTGAACATCCATTGCATATTGAGTCCCGTGCTTGCAGTTGGTCCCGGCTGACATTCGTAGATCTTTGAGAGTCGTTACGGATCGTCAGAAGCCCAAAAACTTAACAACCAGTCTTATCAAGAGATATCGTGTTACCCATAACGTGCTTGTGTGGAGGTCAGATAGCTCCATGTAAAATTTGGTATTCAGCTGCATCCGATTAGACTGGAAGCTGACCCCAACATAGTTGAAAAAAAACGAGTGTGCTTATGACCACACGACTGAAGCGAAACTTCAACGTATTTGGCTATGAGAGGAAGAGAGAAAGAATATGTGCGCGCGCACTGCTTTCTCTTGCTTATATCCCCCACTCAACTCCCGTTCGCCTCGCCTGATCACACTTTTCGTAACGCTTACGTCACGCGTTCGCCAGCTTACTCCCCAAGTCAAGTGTGCGTAAAGAAGTTTCACTTCAAAAAGGTTAGGCAGACACAATTAAGTGTTTTTCCGTAGGAATTTCTCAGTGGTAGGTTCGCCCCAGATTACGTGGGATTACGCGGAGATGCTGTGACCTTTGCCATTATACAAATAACATCTGCTCAATATAACGTCAGCCTGATTTGAACGCTCTCCACTTCAAACTTCTAGATGTGAGCGCAGCCCTACTGGCTCGATTGACAAGCGATTACCAGTCGTGGGTCGATCGCGTCAGGGTCACTGTATACTGATTCCAGACATGTTTGTTGACGGACACTGATCGGTAGCGGTTACTGTAACTACTAGTAGTTGTGGGTTAAACAGAATCAGGGTGGTGGATTGCGATGATCTTGGTTTTTAATGTTTGGAATTCAAATGGGGCAACTTCTGAAGTACTTTGCATTTATCTAGATCTTCTAAAGGGGTAATTACGTAACACACTATCAGTATGCAATGGCTTTCATTTTGACAGTTCAACAGCATTTATTGCGTTATTTAAGTTGTTGAGCAGACAAATTTTTCGAACGAAAGAAGCAATGGATTAGCAATATACTTCAAAATGATTCAGATTTAGATTGATATTGTGTTACGCAATTAGGCGAGATGTTTCTTTTTTAACGAATTTAAATCATTTTTTCACACAATGTTTATTTATTGAGTTTTTTAATACTTACAAAGTTTATTTAGTAGTATTTTAGCTTTCTCATAATAGCCTAGCTCAACAGAACTGCGCTATAATTATAGTATGTCATACGCGTATATTTCGTTGTACCTATTTGGAACGTTGTCAAACTATCTCATTTGGCATCGTCTAGCTAGAGGAATATTTTGCTTAATTAGAACTCGTGAATATAACTATACGCAAGTCATGTGCTTCTGTCAGTTAGGTAAACCAGACCTTGGCGATTCATGATCAGGAAATCCATAAAACCGCTGCCTGGTAATATTAGCATAATCAACCTGTTCCCACTGCTGGGGCAATTAAAAACAGGCCTCTCGGTGAGAGAGAGTAGGCCATAATCCACTACACAGGCCCAGTGCGGGTTGGTAGATGGCATGTGTTTTTGAATTTTTGGTTCTAGGACATGCCGGTTTCCTCACGAAGTTTGTGTTTTCCTTCGACGTTTTGAGAGCAGTGGTGATGAATAATTTACACAAAGTAATATGCTTTCTGAGTTCGAACATACGACCTACAACTCGTAAGTCACGGCCGTTACCACTGGGCCACCACTGCTCCTCTGGTAACATTAGTGACCACAGTTTAATATAGAGTCAATGTGGGTTGCAAACCTCAAACCCGAGAATTGAAACCGGGGACAGACGACGGTGCTGCTTCTCACAGCAACTTAAACAAAGAACAATCACCAAACATTTCAAACTCGAAAGTTATTAATTAATTAAATTTAGGCTGAGAACCAGCACTTTTCGAACGTCAAAATTACATAAGACAGTCCCCCGAAACGCCCGCCCTTTAGGACTTCTTAGTGTTTTAGCTGGGATGAAGAAATGGCGCTACAAACTCCGCAGCAGAACAGCTGCCCATTCAGTTTGCTCATTTGACGATCAACATTAGCCTAGAACAACTATGAAACGGTGCCGCCCGCCTGACCCACATCGGCGCGCTAAGACGTGGTTATCTGCGAGGCTACATATTATTGCAAGGGCCGCTATAACTATCACATTCAATTGACTAAGCAATTGGCACGCGGCCGTGAGCAACTGATTGAGTGTGATGCTCTGTGACGTCACATGTCGGCATGTATCACGCGTGTATGCTCCGAAGACATAGGCAGAGGTGTATAAAATAATATAAATAATTCGCAAATTAAGTCAGATATAATAGGGGGTGAGCCTTTTCCCATTAACCATGCATTAGTCTGATTTATTTTGGTCTGATTCCCCATACTGCTACTAAACTAAACGTCATGAAAAAGCCCGAGAACACATAGCTTCACCTGGGAATCGAAACCACAAATAGACCAAAGTCACCTCCGAGGCAGTCTCAGATTTCACAAAAGTTACAAGATCAATTTCTAGGTTATAGGAGATAGATAGGCATTCCACGTAAAGTACTGATATTCAGCAGCATCCGGTCAAACTGGAAGCCGACCCAGCATAGTTGGGAAAAGGCTATGCATATGACCTGAGTTCACGAAATAAATTAATTATGAATTTAACAAGATCAAATTCATGTTCTTGGAGCTTGTGTCTAAGTAATAACAGCCGCACGGCTTGATTGAGCGGGTTAAGCTACGCTTGCTGCGATTGGTCCGTGGATGGGTGACCATCTTTACATTCCAGGACCCCTCCGCGGTTCGAAAAGCATCTTATACCGTTGGTCTCGGATGTCATTCGTGGATCTTTGACAGTCGTTATGGGTCGTCAAAAGCTCGAAAGTCTGACCACCAGTCTTACCAAGGGGTATCGTATTAAGCCCAGTATCTGAGTTGTGTAAAAATGAAAAGCGGATGTAGCTGAATACCTACTGGTACTATTGCGTACGCCGCAGGTACTCATCTACATCCGGTTAGACTGGAAGCCGACCCAAACATAGTTGGGAAAAGGCTAGGCAGGATCAAAGTCATGTTCCCAACAAGTAAAATCTGGCCGAAAACAAAGTCGTAATCCTTAGCTCGCTCTCTTTTCTTTCCTACTATAATTAGTTCGTCAAGTGAAGCATGTAGAGGAAACCACCCTTATCTAAGACTAACTACAGAACGATTGCGTCGAGCCGGAATAAAGAATAGTAAGTTATGCGATGTGTGGCGGAGTGGGATTAATCGCACGCCAGCACCACGCGGTAAATATACTCAGAAGGACGTTCACATGGAAGATATTATATGTATATACAGGGTGGCAAGGACATCCACACGCATCCTGTGGATTCAGTACCCATACGTTATATAAAAGAAAACAGAAGTTATTTAAAAAAAAGTGGCACTCCGGGAGTGCCGACAGAAGTGAAAACTTGAACAATTACGTGTGTATTTTTTAATCGTCATTATAAACAAAACACAAACGGAATACTTTGCCATCACTCACTGACATTTCGGAAATACATTAAAAGCGAGTACATCCCGAGGACAGCCGAACACATCCTAAGCGGTGTCGGTTACGGTAACAGTGGCGCGAATTCCATGGTTTTTTTTTAGTACTGTGTACTGATTTTTGGATTTGAGCTACGCTGTTACGGTAAGTCCATAGATGGGTGATCGAGCATTCTTCACAAACTTTAACTGCTGGGTATATGGTTTGGAGAGCACAAGAGTTTATAGAAGTTTACTACAGGCACACCCCGGACACTCCATACAACACTCGCAAAATAATTACCTACTACTACTACATTAAAAAATGACGTTTGTATACGTATGAATGTGTGCGTGAGGTACTCGTGTTTGCGAGCGCTCTTGTTAAAGAACTGCGACGAATACGCCGAAGTGCGGGGTGAGGTGCGGTAACTGATGTTAGTGCGGGGAAGGGAGTGGCCTTTCTGTACATAGTACTTTAAGTATTCTGCGCTACAGGCATGCTTCTTTCTGCCGCCAAGAAACCTTACTATGTTCAGGTTTGAAGGCATATCCTTAAAACCTACATACAGCAACGCTGCTCGGCTTGCTTGGTTGGGTAATTAACACATAAATAAAAAATGACAATTTATTGAATAAAACGTTTATAAAAAGTGCACATTTGGCCAACCGTAGTATGATTTCCCAAGTGCCTAAAAATATTTTTATTTCAGATGAAAGTAATGATGGACGGTATTAGAACGTTAGGTAGCGACCCGCCCGATCTAGGTTAATTCAAACCTGTGTTTCAGAGAAAGTATTGGTACATGAGACATTCTCTAGCTTTTGCTTTAGGATAGCATCACGCTCGTGATGCCAGTCTCGTAGTGTCATCGAAACCATCCACAAAAGGAACAGAGAACCATTTAAGGTTGGGGATCCACGAATATTTCGACAACGGGACACTTTAGGGCACCATATCCCGGACGTATACCATAGCGGGCACGCCCTTTATGCCTGATGGCTTTTATTTATTTCTCCTTGAGTATAGCTTTCAATGTATATTGGCGTATGCTAGCTGACACATGGCCAGTAATTTAATTAAATGTTTTGACTTTCGTAATGTTAATTATTGTTTATTGTTCTACAGGGTGTTACAGAAAGGGTATATCAATACAAACGGGTTGAAGAGTGTATCTGGTCTAGAATCTCTGTACAAAATTTCAGCTCAAAAGCATTAACTTTGAAAATGCTTAATATTTTTTTATTTCGACATCACGGCGCTGCACTGGAGCGCGGCGGCGTGATGTGCCTGTACTAGGCGCACAGACACACTACAGATAATGGATAATGACCCTCGTAGTGCGGTGACACGTTTATTTTGATTTTAATTTAATAAACTATCGAAATAAAAAAAATATTAAGCAATTTCAAAGTTACTGCTTTTGAGCTGAAATTTTGTACCGAGATTCTAGACCAGATACACTCTTCAACCCGTTTGTATTGATATACCCTTTCCGTAACAACCCTGTAGATTCAAGTTCTTCTATCTGAACAGACAGCTGTGCTGCTGGGGAGTTTGTAGCGTCACGTCTTCTTCCCAGCTAAAGCACTAAGAAGTGGTGAAGGGCGGGCGTGCCGTGGGACTGTGTATGTACTTGTAATATTGACGTTCAAAAAGTGCTGTTTCTCAACCTAGTTTGAATAAATGACTTTTGATTTTCATTTTGTTTGTTCAAGTGTCCACTACCCATCTTCGGACGTCGGATCATTGAGGAAAAAAAAAAAATGGCGATGGGTGACTGTGACAGCTTTCATAGAAACATGTCCGAACCTCTTGGTGGAAGTCTAGGAAATGGATCTTCTGCATTCTCCTGTTCCATGTCACAAATGTGTGCCTACCTATGTGTGCGTAAGTACTACAAGTTAATGTCCTGTATGTGTGTGTGTGTGTGTGCAAAGTAAGTTAATGTTACGATAGCTATCAGATGGGGCGAGCTCCAAACGATCGTCTTTTGTTGGGAGCGATCACGAAAATCGCGTGTTTCTTAACGAATCGCTTTTATTTTCGTATGGAAATGCGAAGGCGGGAGCTATGAGGTTATTGGTTTTCAGTTTTATGATCATCTTTAAGGTAGGAGCGGTTACTTGTAGCCGCACTATTATTCCGAGTCTTCGGATATGAAAATAAAATATTTGGTAGTGATTTTAAATATGTTATGGGAAATATTTGACTGATCAGAGGAAAAAGTGTCCATCAGTATAAAATGAGTGCATGTAGTGATGGACATTTCAAAATAATGACCCTGTGAAAACTTTTTGCGCTTCTAATAATACACAGTTTTTTTAAATATTTGAGCCTACTTTAATGTTCTGGTCACAGTAACTATGCTAGTACCCCAAACAAAAGGGTTAGGTTAGGTTGGATCGGTTAAAAAACGCGCGCGAGCCGAGCGAGCGGTACTAGAAAGCGAGCGGCGAGGGCTACATCCAAGATGGTCGCAGTCGCTAGCTTGTTGTTGGCTATTTAGTATTTTTAGGATCACAAAATAGGATTAATTCAGATTCGTAAAAAGAGGGTACTTACATCATTATTATTATTTTTCTCAAATTTATTCAATGTTTCTCAATATTTTATTCTTATCCGGTCTACACCATTTGCAATATGAATCTCTTGACATGTTAATTTTATTTTTTTCCTTCACTTTTTATATTTTGTATTCATTAGTCATTTACTTTGTCTATTTTTATCGTGTTTACTCCTAGTTATATGTGCATGCTGTGGTCTCCTGTAATTGAAGGAGCACACGTAAAAAAACCTTTTGTATTATTGTAAATTTATATTGTGTATGTGTATCCTTTGTTGGAGATCCTTAATAAATAAAGTAAAATAGAGTATTCAATTAAAATGTTAAGAGCAAAAAATTTAAAATAAATATCATCAACTTTTTGTTGGAATAGTATCCCCTATTGTATCCGAATGACCCGCTGAAGGTCACAGGTATCCGCTGAAAACGAGAGGTACAGAACCTGACGTTGGTGAGGAACTAAGGGCCAGCCTGCAGTGGACATCTTTCGGCTGAACTGTTATGATGAATCAATACAGGTTCAAATAAAATTAGTTAGAGAAACTATACAGACGTGATGGGTATCGATATCGAAACAGGATAAAACGAAAATAAAAATGATTTATTGCGTTTTTGGGGTCAACAACCGCAGTTAGTTAAGTTTGTAACTAAACTGCACTTTACTTTGAGCCAGTACAGCTTATAGCAGTGCTTTTCAACCTTTTTCATGGCGCGGCCCTCTTAATATGAAACAATATTTCGCGACCCCTTACCCTCTGCTGTTTCTAACTTGGAATTGAAGTGTATTTGGGTACCTTTTGGTTAGAAAAACCAGAGCAGCTTTGAATTATTTGATTCCATTTGGAACCGCCTACTACCTAAACCTATTCCTACTTGTGCGAGTGACCGTTTTCATCGATGGCTCAAATAAAAGGCAAACAAAAAATATAGGTAGTGATGGTTGCGGCTGTTACTCGTCATATCAATTATGCATGTGACTTTTAGGTATTTGTTGATTTTGTATGTAACTATTTTTCTTAATAAATATACAATTTCGAAATGGTATGGTTTTATATTTATGAGCTTTAAATTTAAGGTAACGGCGACCCCCTTAAAGAGGCTTGGTGACCCCCCAGGGGATCGCAACCCACAGGTTGAAAAACAATGGCTTATAGGAAGGAGGTCAGTAAGGGTCAGTTCACACCGCAACGCGACGAGCCGCGCAGTTTTCAAGATAGACCTTATCTACTACACAAAAAGGTACACATCAGTGAGGAGGGCCGCGCGGCGCGCGCAGCGTAGCTCGACGTACTAGACACACAGAATTATGTACTTTTTTGTGTAGCTGGTAAGGTCTATAATTGTATTGCTATCTTGAATCTTGGCTTAAAAATACCTTTTGCCCTTTTCATTCTTGCATTCAAAAATATACACTGTCTTGCTCAGTGAATCTTCACGTGACTCATACGACTATCACTAAACATAATATCTCACTTCGTCTCACACATGGCCGGGCAGTAAATCCCGAACTTTGCTCGCGTCATGTTCGTTATGTGCTCACAAATGAGCTACCAACCGTACGGCGAAGTAATACCAACGTCTCGGTAGTAAAACACGTTTATTTTCATTTTGCCGAACGTCTGAATAAAGAAGTTTCTTATATTTACGTATACCTTGTGACCTTTCACTCACTATTTCAACTTGGAGTTTGTTGGTTATATTGATGAAATGAAAACAATTATTATATTCCTTCAAAGAGCGGCTCGAGGCTAAGTAATAACAACCGCGTGGGTTGATCGATCAGGTTGCCGAGGTCGATCCGTGGATGGGTGACCAATTATTTCATACCGTGACCCTTCCGTGCCTCGAAAAGCAAGTCAAGCAAGATAAGCCGTTGGTCTTGGCAATCATTTGTAATTCTTTGACAGTCGATACAGGTAGTCAGAAGCCAGAAAGTCTGACCACCAGTCTTACCAAGGGGTATCGTGATCCAGGGTTGTGAAGATCAGATAGACAGTCGCTCCATGTAAAATGCCAACTGCTTCCGAACAAGTTCAGCTACATCTGGTTAGACTGGAAGCCAACCCCAACCCCAACATTATATGTAGTTGTGAAAAGGCTAGGCAGATGATTAAATTCTTTCAAAAACGTAAGTACAAAAGAATAATCTTCATTTCCACATCCCTGAAGACTAAGGAGGATTTAACGGGTATAACCCGCCCAAATTACGAAGCACACATTCACAGCTGTCGCTTACAATAGTACTTCGCAATTCCAGCGGCTTATAGCGCGCGTCCGAAAATAAGCCGGTATTAAATGTGGTTTATGTTAATACCTAGTTACCGCTGGGAAAGTGCCCGCCGTCCTGTGGAAGCGACGCTACGTAAGTGCGAAACGTCCACTTCATAAGCGACGAAGTGACCACCAGAAGCCGAAACATCCACGAAACGACCATTCCTAACGAGGGTCTACAACCTGCTAGTTTGTTGCCTGAACAGTGAAAGGCCCGAGACGGCGGTGCGCCGTGTTCCACGCGCGCCTCTCTGTAGAGAAATGGTGGCCGTTTGCGGCCGCTGAGGGTGACGGGGTCCGCATGGATTCATGCGTCATGCGGGCCAACACCTGGCCGGGGGAGCGTGATGAAATGCGCAGGCACTCCAGCACCCCGGCTAAAGGTAGCAGTTGGACACCGTGTGGTTTTAGTCAGTAAGAGTCTGACAGACCCTTCCACCCACCCCAGGGTGGTGGACATCCATGAGGATTTCCACACGATAAAAAAGGGTCTACAACCCGCTAGAAGAAATACCAATATCTCATTGTTGGTTTTAGTTCAAAATTATGCTGATCTTCTTTTGTTTTCCCTTAGTCGCCTTCTACAAGTTCCAATGATTGGAAGCAATCACATCTCTTCATCATCTTCTGAAGGTAGTTGACACTCATCAACATTATTTCAGTGCGAAAAAGACAAAGCTATATTGGACTTATAAAGCCGTCTCTTTTCAGCACTGTAACAATGATGACTTTGACACAACAAACGAAAGACATGACGCAAAGAAAGTACCTACACAAAACTCAAACTCAAAGCATTCATTTCAATTAAACCATGTACAGGCACTTTCGAATTGTCAAAATTAAATAATCGGTCAGTTAATCAGAAAGTTGAAGGTAGTTGCCCAATCCAAAGCGTAGATCTCTATGGAGAAGAACGGGCAAGAAACTCCATGGACAATCAAGATATTACAAACACAAGACTTGTCAAGTTGACAAGAAAACAAGAATAGAAACGCTTTCCACTGTACCCTACAGTACCGACTGCCTCGCGCGCTTAACGTAAGGACAAGACTGTGTTTCAAGAAGTTAAAGTTTAGTTAACATCACATAGCTTTGCATAGCTTTGTCGAATCATTCCTGAAGTAGGACGTCAGCCTAACAGAACGTGCGGCTGAATCAAATGAAATAGTTAATTCAATAGTGGCGCGTCTGTGGAGATTACTGTACTGCATATCATTTGAATGGTTTATTAGGTGGCGGGAGACGGCCGTTATGTGAGGTATTTACTTTAAGTGGGCGGGAAAGGTTATGATTAAATGTTTTGTGGTGCTTTGTGAAATGAGAAAGAAGTTAAATATCGCACTAATATTATAAAGGCGAAAGTTTGCGAGTGTGTGTGTGTGTGTGTTTATATGTTTGTTACTTCTTCACGCTCAAACGGCTGGACCAATTTTGTTAAAATTTTGTAATAGGCTACTTTTTATCCCGATATTCCCACGGGGTCGACATTTACGCGGTTGAAACCGCGGGGCGCAGCAAGGTTTGAGATTAGTGCGTGTGCCAAAATTTGTCTAAAAATCTAGGTATGGCAAAATATACTAGATGATATTATGTATGACAATTATAATATTTGATTATTTTATAACTATCGTCTGGATCATCTAAACAATTCTTGTCTAACCGAGTCGTAACAATATGGAAGAGGCTCCCGGAAAATGTTGTGACGGCTCCCACACCGCGCACAACTAATTTAAATCGTTGCGGATAATAATCTCCAAAAATCCAATCCACGCCGCGGGTTCTAGAATATTACAGAACCCGCGCACTGCGGTAATAAATCGCTTGAAAAGTTGTTCACGTTTGCGATTTTATTTCTCATGATGATGCGATTTAAGAAATCGGAGCGCCGTGTGCGCTCAGCCTAAGAATCGACTGGACTGATTAAATATCTCCAAGTTATTTGATACACACGCATCAGCTAATTAGCTGCGTGTGTGTGTCGAACCAAATAATAAAAAATACGTGTGGCACTCGGGGACTGCCGCGGTGAAGCTATTACATAACATTTTTTATCAACTTATGCGAGCTTACGTCTAGTCGCACGCACACAAACACCGTGCCGAAGTCTGCCGAACCATAGATATCGATATCCGTGTGCCGAACTTAAACGACGTTAGACGATGTACGGCTTTCAACGCCGCACCGCTGTGCCGGTCGGAGTGGGGTGTGTTAGGTTTATTTACGTTACGGAATTTCTTGATTCGGTCGCCGCGCCCAAAGCCCGCGATAAAAGCTATGCAATAGCTTAATAATATCTGAAAGGATTTCAACACAATGTATTTAGCTAAGAAATAAATGACAGATGACTTCTCACCTTTGGGCACTTGTTTCATACTTATTAATAGAGTGATAGCTTAGTGTTTTATATTATCCTAAAATGGCCCAAAAGTAAGTTAAATCTAAAATCATCAAAATTGGTTTACTTCCTTAGTAGTTTTTAAGAAAATCGCGGACATACCTACAGGCATACATATACAGGGTGTTACGGAAAGGGTATATCAATACAAACGGGTTGAAGAGTGTATCTGGTCTAGAATCTCTGTACAAAATTCCAGCTCAAAAGCATTAACTTTGAAAATGCTTAATTTTTTTTTATTTCGACATCACGGCGCTGCACTGGCGCGCGGCGGCGTGATGTGCGTGTACTAGGCACACAGACACACTACAGATAATGGATAATGACCCTCGTAGTGCGGTGACACGTTTGTTATGATTTCAATTTAATAAACTTTCGAAATAAAAAAATATTAAGCATTTTCAAAGTTACTGCTTTAGAGCTGAAATTTTGTACAGAGATTCTAGACCAGATAAACTCTTCAACCCGTTCATATTGATATACCCTTTCCGTAACACCCTGTATACGTGTCGAACACCCGGATGACGCCCGGTTCGAAAGGATCATCGTGTGGATTTGAAGGTCACCCATTTCAGCAGTCACAAGACCTTCTCAAACCAACCCATTTCTCTCCAAATAAAAACCGACACTAACACATTCGACCCCCAATCGTCTCCTACCGACACTTGCGCGGATTTATTTCGGTTTTCAATAAAAGTAAAGTCTCCATCTGTCGTAATATAACACCGGCCCGCCGAGCGCGCGCTGAGCTGTCGCTGCCGATTCTCCTCCAAGTAAATAAGGGTTGTTCTCGTTCTAACAGATCTGCTAAATCAGACGTAAATACGGAGATATTTTACTGGTCGTCGTTTGTGGAATATTTGAACTGTAAATTGTAAGAGATTTTCTTGAAATTTCATTTTACGGTGGGGATAAAAAAAATAAAAATGTTTTCAGTATTAAGTATATAGAATAGAATGGAAAACTTTTATTTCAAACAGGAGTCTATAAGGTTAGTAACAATTTTACTTACTTCTAGTATTATTAGGTTACAGATATACAATTAAAATTCAAGGTGGAGCTGCATCCATCTCCGCAACATCGGGTAATCCCACCGATCTGCGAACACATTGAGAATGCTGTTGGTGCTGCCACGAGTACGCGTCATCAGGGATTCACATCTATTCCAAATAATGGCAGCAATACTATGCAAAGATTTCGCCAGTTATGTAACACAAGTTTTATAAGAATACTTTGCACCATTCGGAGATCGGCTGGACCCCACGATCAGTAAGTTGCACTGCAGACGCTAGAATTTTCGATTCAAGGACATGCTGGCTCCCCACGATGTTTCCCTTCACTGTTTTGAGAGCAACGGTGATGATATAATTTACATAAAGTAAAGCGTCTGTCTGGATTCGAACCTACGACCTACAACTCGTAAGTCGCGGCCGTTACCACTAGGCCACCACTGCTCTAATGTTTTAATAATACGTGTATTTTAAGAATAATTGAGATTATAAAAAAATGGGAAATGCAATTAAGTATCATTTATCCATCAGGCATTACTCGTTAGTAGCAGCCCGGAGTCTGACTTCGCAGCAGGATAGTTTCTAACAACATCGATAAAGCAGTTTCGAGATAAATCAATAGTGTTTGAGTTTGATTCAGTTCGGTTCGTCGAGTTGATGAACAAACTCTACTCTTTCAGTTTCCAAGTTGAAGTGGGGAGGTAAACAGAGGGAACTGACGTGCTGTGTGAGCGATGAATGCGATGCAACGCGATGTGACGTACCGGGATATTCTATGTTAGTTCTCTCTATTGAAAAAATCGTAATTTTTAACCGACTTCAAAAAAAGGAGGAGGTTCTCAATTCGTCGGAATCTTTTTTTTTTATGTATGTTCCCCGATTTCTCGAAGACGCCTGGACCGATTTGGAAATTTTTTCTTTTGTTTGAAAGGGTATACTTTCCAAGTGGTTCCATGATCATCAGGTCAGGATCTGATGATAGGATCCCAGGGAAATCGAGGACAACCTTCAAATTGTATAGGCACATAGTACCATTTTCATATATTTTCTAAAGTTGTTCAAGTATTTGCATCTGATAATCATCATCTCAGGTGGATGAGCTGATGATGGAAGGTACAACTCCTCAACGGCTTGGAGTTAAAAGAAAATTCTTTCGAAATAATTTATTTACACTCGTGCATTTGCTCTCGGAAAGCACCATTTGGTGAAGTGGAACTGATGATGAAGACCACAGATGGCCACCGGAACTACTCAATAATATCTCCGTACTATTTCACGGGTTGCGATTCGATACTTTAACATGGTTGCTAAGCAATTTATGCTCGTCACAATGTGAATGGTGATATGGAGCTGATGGTGGACCAGGAGAACTCTTCAACAATTAACTTCCCTGCATCGGGAAAAGCAATATTTTGTAAAAGGCGATGAGAAAGTTGCCACTAGGCTATTGTAAGTGAGATAAATTATAAGCAGACCCACTAAAAAGCGTGAAATAAAAACTTTTTAACAAAAAAAAACCGACTTCCAAAAAAACACTACAAAGTGAGAAATTAACTTTAATTTCGGAAGTCGGTGGCAAAAAACTAAAATACAGATCCAAAGACACCGACTTCCGAAATTAAAGTTATTTTTCACTTTGTAGTGTTTTTTTTGGAAGTCGGTTTTTTTTGTTAAAAAGTTTTTTTGTGATTTTTTTCGAAGGGAGTCTGTCTTTGAAAAGAGGTAGACCAAAGAAAAGACAAAGGGGTGCAGGTTCGCCTGGGCGCGTTGTCCCCACGGCGATTTTTTTCGCGTACTGGGTTTTCAACGTACTGCTGAACGCCGAGAGCTAAAAATCCAACAGTGTGTTTGATGACGCGCTGGGATGCGCCATGTTGGATTCTTGACTTTTGGCTCAACACCGACAGTTGAAAATCCTGTCGCGATATTTTTACGTCTGCGGGAACGTGGGCATAAAAGACAAAGATAAATAAAAGCAGGAGGATGATGAAAACGATGACAGCAAGTACAAATCATTTCACAAGTGTGATGATTAATTACTTTATGAAGGTTGTTAGTTCGAAAATGTTATAGTTTAAGGTTAGTTGTTCATAGGGTGCATTATAATGTAACAGCAATCGCATGACCCCCCCCCCCCCCCCACATATAGAACAGAAACTAATCGATTAACGTCGCAGTTTTAACTAGTGAAACTTTCACTCATTGATATTCCGCTGAGCTCGAGAGGTACGCCCAGTTCATTCGTGAGTTTATTGAAGAACTGTTACCGTACCAGAATTAACATATGGGAACACTCGTTTTAAGATGATGACATGAGAGTAATTGGGCATGAAAACAGTTATTTCTTCCATATTTTTTAAATGAACACAGCAATATTTTTGAAAGAAAATATATTTATTTAGAACAGACTACCAGTAAAAAAAGAAAAATAAGAAAAGATACGACGGAAGGTAACCAATCGGTTCACATTTAAAGTGAAAGCTCGAGAACACATACACAAGAACTTGGCAGATTCGTCTCAGAATTAAGTTGTTGTAGGGTTTCTTATTTATGTCTCATAACTTATTTTTATATAATATTGTTGAATGTATAATATGTATATATTCTAATACCTTAGTTATAAATATTTTCTTATTTTTCTTTCTGTTATTGCACCTACTGTGTATTGTCTCTGCATCACCGTAAGGTAGACTGGTAGAAAATGCCCAAGGCATTAAGTCCGCCTTTGTACAGTTTTTACTTGTGCATAAAGTTTTAATAAATAAATAAAAGATAACAAATAAAAGGTGTAAAGTGCGTTGTGAGAAATTGGAAAGTGTGCCCCGCAGTTGCGCCAAATAGGCCCATTTCAGCAAGAATGCCAGACAACTGTTGCCTGGCGCTGGTTTTCAATTGGACTTGATAGTTCTTAGGATTGACGAAAGAAAAAGGAAGATAGATACCTATGGTGTGTCTGGATTTGTGCCCTATTGACGGCATAGGCTTGCCCTTTATTTATTACGTGCGACTTCAAGATAACTGGCGAAATGTGAGTGTACTAATGGTCAACTCAGCATAACACTTCGAGGAAAAAACGCGTGATGTTATGTTATTTTTATGTATCTATGGTGATAGTACTGCCTCGAACGAAATATTTCACTACGAACAACGGTTTTAATTTAAATGACCTAAAATGCCGCATTTAAGGATAATGCCGCAACACATCGATCACTTAATGCTTTCCTCATCGATATTCATTATTCCGTTCATTTCTCAAAGTTGGCAGCTGCACCACTATGCACGTAAACCTCGCAACGTCGCATCGCGCGATGTTTGACAACGTCGCATTTGCATGCTCCGCGCGTCTTGAACAAATTCAGAGGAGACGTGTCTTTTCAGTGTCAAACGCCTTCCGACGCTTTGATTTAAACTTAGATTACTGCATGGAAATATGGAGAATACTTATTCAAAGGAATGTGGAGGAACTGCGAGGTTTTGTGAAGAAATATCAGCTTTTTTTTTCTTGATATTTTCATCGGTGTTACTCGTAATGCAGCTCGTTCAATTCAATTTTTATTTTTGGTATAACTACATAACAGTGGATTCGCAAACTACATAATTACAATAATTTTTTTTACTACGAAGATTGTTTTATAGCTTGTGTTGTTTCATAGTTATGTTTTTATCTTTAAGTTATATGTCTTCATGTCGTTTAAGTTTTTACTGTAATACGACACAATAAAAACTTTGTTAATGAAATATGTAAATAAATATTAGACCATGACCTGGATTAGGACACAGGACTTTAATACCGTCGTTTATACCGACATTCCCACGGGATCAAGACTTATGCGGGTGAAACCGCGGGGCGGAGCTAGTGATAAAAATAAAATTGTTAGCTCTTGTTACTCCTTTGAGTCTGAAAGACATGATCTTTTAGTCTACGCCTAATAACCTCGAATACGTCATACCCCTGAGACGTCAGCTCCGCTACTTTTGCAAATGGCTTACAATTTCCCACGGCATGTACTAGCTATTCTCATAAGTTAGTCTCGATATGAAAGTTAATAACAATATACAAAACCGAGTAATTTCAAGCAGTGTATTACATCAACGAGTTAATTTCCCGGCAGCCGCAGCACATACACATATGCAGGGGAGAGGGGCGCGGATACGCAACTATACGCAGCTAACATGAACGAGAATTACGATGGCGATGGTGCGTGCAGTGACACGGCGGGGAGTATGAATTAGACAAGCTGTCATATTGTATCGTTATACGTTAATGATGCGAACACAAATGAATAAATGACTTAGGACTTACTAGCTGCGCCCCGCGGTTTCACCCGTATAAGTCTCAATCCCGTGTGAATATCGGGATAAAAAGTACTCTATGTCCTTTCCCGGGACTCAAACTATCTCTATAACAAATGTTATCTAAATCGGTTCAGCGTTTTAGGCGTGAAAAGGTAACATATAGACAGAAAAAGTTACTTTCGAATTTGTAATATTAGTATGGATGTGTTTCTATTAAATAAATATATAAAAATACAATGAAGGCATAGACTTTCCCTAATAAAGATAAGTGCTCGTGTGTTTCACAACAACGACTTCTGAATGATTCGTTTTTTAGCAACTTAATTTGTTCAAATGTTTACAAAGGGATTCAATACTCAATCATTTATTGCATTTCACAATGTATACTTAGGTGGTTCAGTCTATTGGAGTAGGTGAGTTATTATGTCATACATTGGTGGTCAAATTGTTATTATTGCAGGAAGTCATTTTCTCTCATCGGTTAAGAAACGATGGATGGACTGTGTGAATGATGATATGGTTAGAAAGGGGGAGACTACCGAGATGACGACTAATAGAGAAGTATGGATGAAAAAGTCACGTTGCGCTGACCACGAATAAATTGGGATACCTAAGTGCAGGAGAATGATGGTGATGATGATGGTTAATCGCGCACAGGAAATATATCTTTACAACAAATGCGTGCACTCACTGGACAGGCCCACTCAATCTGTGTGGTTCTTTCCTCAAAGGACCATTTCAGATATCCATCTACATGGTCTTCACATCATTTGACCAAGAATATGAATTTGTTTTTACCCTTCTTCTCAGACTAGTCAGATACGAAACGCAGACATCATCTTTTTGTTTTTTAAACATGATTGAAGTGTAAAAGTATTTGTACAAACCTATTTACAGAAATAAAATAATTTATTGTTTTACGAGTACTTACACAACTGTGAATACATCATAATGTGTACCTGTTGCTTATGTAAAAGTTTTCTCAGTCTGTAAAGATTACATTACAAGCGACATGCGTTTTAAAGCTTGTCTGATTCAGACCCTAAAGTGTACCAGTAATCCCCTGTTCCAAGTAAATACAATTATAAAGGGGTCTACAGAGCCAGCAGACAGACAGACAGACAGTTATAGGGTCTGACAGACCCCTTAACACAGAATAACATTGTTGAATTGTAAGTATTGATTGTGATTGTCTATGGGGTACCCAACTACCCATGTACCCTCATGCACGAAAATCAAGCATTATAGTATAAGATAAAGATCATTTATTTATCCAAAATATGAGTAAGTATACAAACAGGCTGTATAGTCTGCGTCATTTTTTTTTTATTGTTATTTTAAGGTTTATAAGTCGATTCGCACGAATTTACTTGCCCGAAACGGCGAATAACCTTAAAAAAATAACATTAGTTTTATAGGCGACTCGCACGAAGTTAATTTATTTGTAGGCGAGTCGATAACTCCAGAAACATGTACTATGCAATTGGTACATTTTGTATTTTATGCAATAACGTATAGAAAATAGGACACTAGCGCACAGAAGTAAAAGTTAAGTTTGATAAAGGGGTTTGAAGGTTTTGGTCCTAAAATCAGCCGCCATTTTGATTTTAACATTTTTTGTTTGTATAAGTGTCTTCTATCTAAATATATAACTTTTGTATAAAAAATGGCAAACATTTTAGCACCAAGATCCTTTGATCTTTTTATTATTATAAAATAAAATAGGTTTGAATTAAAAAGCAATTTTATAAATAGCTTTAGAACAACGTAAACAAAATTCTTACAAAGTTGAAACTTGAAACAAACTGTCACGTCAAGGTTGTTTCCTTTTACTAAGGGCTGATTTTTCCAACGCCAGACAATTTTATCTGAGGAATAGTTTTGAATTTTCGACAGTTCTTCCATGCAAAATCAATCAGAGGTCAGTTTTATTCCACGAATAAAAATTAACTGTCGATTGAAAAATTTGCCGTAAAATAAATTAATTAATTCTGTTCTAGAGAATAATTTGGAATGAAAGTTCTGGGTATACAATCAAACTTAATAATTATTAATTTTTGGTTCTAGGACATACCGGTTTTATCAAGATGTTTTCCTTCACCGTTTTGAGAGATGGTGATCACCGTGGTGATGAAGTTAAATACACAAAGTAAAGTGCCTGCCTGTGTTCGAACCCACGACCTAAAAACTCGTAAGACGGAGCCGACACCACCGGGCCACCACTGCGCTCAGAAATTCTTATCCTATAAACAACAAAGAAACAACGAAAAACCTCAAGTCGTTCTAATTTAGCTCGAGTACAATTCAGCGCAGCCTTTTCATTTAGATTGTTGAGACGCCAAACAAGAATTACTTTCCGTTTGTTTGTCCAAAACAAAGTGCTTTACGGCTTTGAATCCGCGTGGAGCGGGGTGGCGCGAAGTGGCGCGATGTGGCGCGAAGTGGCGCGGCATGACGGGGAATTGAACCAGGATTATGATCGCTCTCTGTACTATCGACTAGAAATAAAAATGAAAACGACAGAATAAAAAAAACAGTCGTTAGTTAAATCGACTTGTTTTCAGCAATTGATTGAGAGAGATATACCTACGGGGTAATGTGGGGCTTGTGGCTAAGTAATAACAGACGCAAGGGTCGATCGATCAGGTTCAGCTACGCCTGCCGCGGTTGATCTGTAGATGGGCAACTGTCTTTACATATCAAAACCCCTCCGGGCCTCGAAAGCGCGGATACATTCGTGGATATTTGGCAGTCGTTATGGGTCGTCAGAAGCCCGAAAGTCTTACAACTAGTCTTACCAAGGAGTACCGTATTACCCAGTAACTGGGTTATGGAGGTCAGACATGCAGTCGCTCCGTGTAAAATATTGGTAGGTATTCAGCTGCATCCGGTTAGACTGGAAGCCGACCCCAACATAGTTGAGGAAAGGCAGGCAGATGTTATCATCTGATGCGATGATAGAGCAAATATAGCGGAACTCAGAGCAACTGATACAAATTAGCAGCACGTCATGATTGCTACTAGTTGGCAAAAAACGTAGCTATTGTTTATTGAGTTTTAGTAAAGTGCAGTCACTTGTTAAAATAATAACTATGTCCGGTAAATGCAAAAAGAATCTCCAAAGTGGGTAGGTTTGTAGGTTTCTTTTACAAATCGTAAAACAGGTAAAAATGAAAAGGGCATGATTCTAGACCACCTAGCGTAGAAAATGTTTCGTCAGTTATCAGAAAAAAAAAACTAATCTGCAGTTTCATAGAAAAGTGCAATACCTACATGGTCAAAATGTATGGAACAGTTCATTTTTGAAGTGAAACTTCTTTACGCACGCTTGACTTGGGGAGTAAGCTGGCGAACGCGTGACGTAAGCGTTACGAAAAGTGTGATCGGGCGAGGCGAACGGGAGTTGAGTGGGGGATATAAGCAAGAGAAAGCAGTGCGCGCGCATATTTTCTTTCTCTCTTCCTCTCATAGCCAAATACGTTTGAAGTTTCACTTCAGTCGTGTGGTCATAAGCACAGTCGATTTTTTTTTTAGAAGAAGAGGTTCAGAATCAAGTACTGAATCCATGGTGACAGATTGGGCGTCGATGTCCCTGCCGCCCTGTACGTGGTGCGCTGTGCTACGGCAGCATCACATCTACCTATCCCCACAAAGATTGAAGGTGTGGCGACAATCTTAGTAGTTATTTACTTACTCATTTAAAATTCAATGTCTCAGAACAATAACCTGAAGTCCAATCGTACTTTGTTTCAATAATTAATTTAGTAAAATCGACAATACTCCTCGACAAACCGAAGCTTCCAATAAACCTCAAGTTTACTCATTAATTATTAATTATCTGCCTGTCAGGTCAAGTTTACAAACCATTTTCAACTTCACAGTTTGGTAATCTTCGAAATCTGAAAGAAAAATTATTTCAATATTTAAGCAAGAGAGTTAAGACTATACAGGGTGTTACGGAAAGGGTATAGGGGCATTTCACGTGAAGCGGACAAGAAAAAAAATGTTTTGGATTTTGTTCATAATTGGGTCAATTGTACTTCCATGGGACCTGAAAAATCGTACGTCGTTTTTTTTTTTTTTTGTTGCCTAGTTACCAATTTATGCGACTTCAAAGAATTATCAAAATTTGAGGAACTGATTTTTCGATAGCTCTTAATGAAGTTAACCAGATGGATTGAGTAATAAGTAAATAGTGTTTATTTGAGAATATAAATTGTTTTTCTTGGAAATTGATTAAAATTTCTTTTTTTATTTTCTTATAAGTAGTAAACCGGAAGTTAACATTAAAAATCTGTTTTTTTTCAACTTCGCATTTTTTATATTTTTTATTTTTACCTGAAAACATACCTCGTAGTATAGAAATATCATGTGAAAAATTTCAGAATGGTATCTCGATTCGTTTAGAAGATAGCTGAGCTAAAGTACGAAGGTGCCGTATGACGCGAAGTACTGGGCGGTTCTTTAGTGTGGAAGTCTTACTCGCCAACGCAAGAAAACGATTCATGTCATTATAAAATCGAATCGTATCCTGTTGTGACCTGTAGTGTCATCTCTTATCTACCAAAAATATTACTGACACTTCACCCGCAATCGACGTTAAATGTTAGAAAGAGATAGATAGCGACGCCTTTTAAGCTATTGCATAGCTTTTATCGCGGGCTTTGAGCGCGTCGACCGAATCAAGAAATTCCGTAACGAAAATAAATCTTACACCCCCCCATTCTGACCGGCACAGCGCAGCGGTGCGGCGTTGAAAGCCGTGCATCGTCTAACGTCGTTTCAGTTCGGCAGACTTCGGCACGGTGTTTGTGTGCGTGCGACTAGACGTATGCGTGTAGGCTGTACGAAGCTCGCATAAGTCGATAAAAAATGTTATGCAATAGCTTACCGCGGCAGTCCCCGAGTGCCACACGTATTTTTTTTTTTATGGATGGGATTCCATCAAATGAGTCCTCCCGCTCTGGGTGGAGCGGAAGGGAGTGTCAGACTCTTACTGACTAAAACCCATCCGTGTTCCTTTCTTAGCCCTTTATGTTCCGGGGTAGCGGTAACCCTTTCGGACAATCCCGCACCCCCGGCAGTCTTCGGCCCTGGCAGGCCCCTTCCTTTTTGCTGACATCTCTTTGAGGCGCGCGTGGAACACGTACGCGCCGTCCGGCACGGGCCTGGTCCTGATCGGACGGTGAGCTACCCATTACTCTCCGTCCGCAGGCCCGCGCCTACGGTGGCCGGGAGTCGTCACGCGGCTCCCGACGCCCGGAGCGTCTCCCGCGGCGGCTGGGACGTGAGGCTCTCTCCCTCAGCCATCCCGCCACCTCCTTCGCTAGCATGACTGCTTCGCAGAAGGAGGTGACTGCCTCCCACTCCCTCTCGCCCCGGACCATGGCTTGCTGCTGCTTGCTAACTGGCGCAGAATTTCTTGATCTGCTGCTGCGATGTCCGTTTGTGTCGAAATAGTTTTATGTTTATCGTCATCGGGAACCAAAACTTTGAAGACATGTGACATCTACCAACTCGCACTGGGCCCGCGTGGTGGTTTACACCCTACTCTCTCTCACAGAGAGGAGGCCTGAGGCACTGTGTCCCAGCAGTGGGAACATTATGAACCTGTTTTTTTTTTTGTGTTTTTCTCTACATCATATTTGCCGCAAATAAACGTATTTTCTTTCTTTCTTTTTTTCTGGTTATAGAAAACACAATACCTAAGTAAGTAATGCTATTGTATACAGGCAACAGCAAGTGACACGTACACATAACACAGTAAGCGCGGCACAAGCCGTCAGATCCGAAGTTGAGTCGAGTTGAGCGCTGAGTGCGGTGAGTAAACAAATTACTGAGTAATGGTGCTCTCGTCAGAGGGATTCACTGAACGTACACCAGTTTGAGAGTACCTACAATGATTAAGTTGTCACTGGATGTGACAGTCAACCAGGAATCGTGAATGCGTTTTGAAGGTTGAATTGAAATTCTTTCGTCCCTGAATATTACTAATGAATTATGTAGGTACGATTTTTCATCATTGATATTCTAAATAAATAAGATAAGTAAGTAGGAAAACAATTAATTTAAAATAATAACAGACACAAAAACACGTCTACCTTGGCAACTAACTGTTCCCGGTGCAAAGGTGCCCAAAACGCTTGCTGCATTGCCATGTTGAATAGCAATGGCTAACCTTTACACCAAGAACGAGCCAGGGTGGGAATCACCCGTTTTGTCCTGGAGCTTGTGCCTTATCTCACTAATGAGCTCGCTGCCTCAGCGCCCCAAGCACCCATGGCCTCAAAAGCAATGGGCACAACATGGTAACGGTCTACTATGAAATAGTGTTCTTGAAAAAAAAAAGACGGGTTGCACTCCGGGAGTGCCGGCAGAAGTGAAAACTTGAATATTAACGTTGAAATAAATCAATTATTAATCGAATTAATATAACTAAGTTTTTTTCACTATTTCTGAGTCACTTTTTTCATTAATCGATGCACTTTGTTCAATTTCCATTTTTTGAAACACTATATACACGAATTTTACGAATACACAGCAGTGTGGCTACTACACAGACGGTCGAGCCATCAGCTGTATGGACAGATGGATGGGTGGACGCGGACGCGGACGCGGACGCGGACGTGGATGGCCACGTCCGCGTCCGCGTCCGCGTCCGCGTCCACCATCACCATCACATCACATCACATCACATCACCATCACTATCGCCATCGCCATCACCATCGCCATCACCATCGCCATTAACATCGCCATCTCCATCACCATCACCATCGCCATCACCATCGCCATCGCCATCGCCATCACCATCACCATCCATCCATCCATCCATTATCGTGTCTCACTTGGTTCACTTCGGTTGGCGCCGCCGTAGAAAGAGATGGGGGGGGGGAATCTCTCCTGACGGTCACGTGTCCTGACGCGATGCCCTGACGCGAGTTTAACATTTTTTACCCATTACAAAAAGTGTTCAACGCCGCTAAAGAAGTTTTCACTTCAAAAAAAACCGAGTGTGCTTATGACCACACGACTGAAGTGAAACTTCAAACGTATTTGGCTATGAGAGGAAGAGAGAAAGAAAATGTGCGCGCGCACTGCTTTCTCTTGCTTATATCCCCCACTCAACTCCCGTTCGCCTCGCCCGTAGCCCTTAGACATGGGTCGTACTTGCAAAATCGAGTACCAGGGCTTCCAAGTACGTCCACCTTAAGAAACCAGGGCCTAAAACCAGGGCTCGAGATACTTTCAAGTATTTTCTATCTGCATCGAAAACTGATCCATAACTTCATACAAATAAGAAGTACAATCGCGTAATCAAACAAAAGCCCTGTTGGAAGTAAAAAGTACTTGCATAGGAAATTGATCCGTGAATTCCTATAAATAAGGAGCACAATCGCGTTTACAAATAAATACTTTTACAAACCATTAAAGTAAAAATACTTGCATACGAAATTGTTCCGTAGACTCTTACCACACCTCGGACACTCCATACAACGCTCGCAAAATAATTACCTATTACTACTACATAAACAAATGACGTTTGTATACGTGCAAATGTGTGCGTGAAATCTAGTAGCGTAAAAAAAAATGGCGCGGAAAGCAATTTGTGTCGGGGAACCGAACGACATCGGCGGCGGCGCTGCCCGAACGTGTGCATTATTATGAAGTGGCCATGTAGTTCAATTGTTTATTTATATAGTCGGGTTCGTAATGAAATAAAAACACTAAAATAGTTTAGTTTAAATGACTTATCTGTAAATAATGGGTTATTAAATCGCATGTTATTAAAAATGCGAAATCATACAAACAGTATACTTATGTAAATACGAATTCGGAAAAGCATCACAATATCCAACCATCGTGATTAAAACTCAAATAAAACTTTTAAATCGCATAATTGTGTGTCAGCAATACAGCGCTGCGGTTCGCGAGCGCCCTTGCTAAAGAGTCGGCGACGAATACCTCGAAGTGCGGGGTGAGGTGCGGTATCTGATATGAGGGCGAGGAAGGGAGTGTCCTTTCTGTACGTAGTACTATTAAGTATTCTGTGCTCTTACTGATAAGGAGTATGATCGCATTTGCGAAAACAAACGCGGTTGTTGAACTATTTGAGTACCTTTGTACTCGAGCGTCGAGGCACGACGGAGCGAGATACTTTCAAGTATTTTCTATCTGCATAGAAAACTGATCCATAACTTCATACAGATAAGAAATACAATCGCGTATTCAAAAGCCCCGTTGGAAGTAAAACTACTTGCATAGGAAATTGATCAATGACTTCGAATAAATAAGGAGCAAAATCGCGTTTACAAATAAATACTTGCAAACCATTAAATTAAAAAAAACTTTTTAAGAAAAAAAAAACCGACTTCCAAAAAAAACTTTACAAAGTGAAAAATAACTTTAATTTCGGAAGTCGGTGTCTTTGGATCTTTATTTTAGTTTTTTGCCACCGACTTCCGAAATTAAAGATATTTTTCACTTTGTAGTGTTTTTTTGAAAGTCGGTTTTTTTTTTTTTCTTAAAAAGTTTTTATTTCACGCTTTTTAGTGGGTCTGCTTATAATTTATCTAAGTTACAATAGCCTAGTGATCATCGCCTTTTACAAACAAAATATTGCTTTTCCCGATACAGGGAAGTTAATTGTTGAGGAGTTCTCCAGATCCACCATCAGCTCCGTATCACCATTCACATTGTGACGAGCATAAATTGCTTAGCAACCATATTAAAGTAATCGAATCGCAACCCGTGAAATACTTAGATATTATTGAGTAGTTCCGGTGGCCATCTGTGGTCTTCATCATCACTTCCACATCACCAAATAGTGCTTTCCGAGAGCAAATGCACGAGTTACTGTAAAAAATACCCAAATGGCTATAGGTGTGTCTATAATATTTGAAGAGTTCCTTCGATTTCTCCAGAATCCCATCATCAAATCCTGCCCTGATGTTTTTAGACTAGATGCTGATAATCCTGGCTGCAGCATCAGGCCAGACTTGTCAACATTGCATTGAACTTAAAATTTAGTCCTGTTTAAAATGAGCCCAAACACGACTACGGTGCTGTAATTTCAAGGTGGGTACTTTTTCTAATGCTCCTGGCTTCAGCATCAGGTCTTTATGTACTTCGGTGTTCCTTATTAACAGTACGTTTATCCACACATCGAGCCCTTTTCAATGAGCCTTAACACGATATATCTGCTGTTAGTTGTCGAGGAGTTAGGTACTCTGCAGACTATCCTGACTGCAGCATCAGGTCATGACTTGATGATCATGAGACCACATGTGGCAAATGCCCTATCAAACATCAAAACAAGACTAAAACAGTCCTTGCCTGTTCGAGTAACTTCTTACTTTTAAGGAGTTGTAACTTCCATCATCAGCCCAGCTACCTGAGATGGTAACAACCATACGCAAATACACAAGATACTTCGTAAAATATGCGAAAAACAATAAGTGAGCCTATAAAATTTAAAGGTTGCCCTCGATTACTCTAAGATCCCATCATCAGATCCTAACTTGGTGACAGTGGGACCACCTCAAAACTATCTACTTTGGAACAAAAAAATAATTTTGAAAATCCGTCGACAATTGGCGGAGTATTCGATGAACAAACATACAAAAAAAAAAAAAACATATAAACAGCCGAACATAGTACCTCCTCCTTTTTGTGAAGTCGGTAAAAAATACTTGCATACGAAATTGTTCCAAAACGAGCATGATCGCATTTGCGAAAACTAACGCGGTTGAGTACCTACGTATTTGAGCGAGTAGCCGTATAAGATACTTAATAGTCTTGCAAGTATTTTGAATCGGTACCCGGTGTGCGTACTTGGAAGCAAATACCTGAAGGCCAATTCTACTAACTAAAAAACGTTCACATTCAAGTCGCAGTGCCTCAAAAGTTCCAAAATGTCACAAAAGGTATTCTACTAAACCAAAAAAAGTAGTCAAATGTGACGTTTACTGCAATGAGATTGCGACTAGACCGAAAACAAAAAATGTACCAATTGAGTATTCTGCTAAAGTTTCGCCATGACATCATTGACATCTAAAAACATATAGAGTATTCCACTAAATATAAAAACGTTAAAACTGACGCCAGCATGAGATTATTTGTAGACCGAACTGTGACTAATAATTTTAGCTTCTGTATAGTTTTATGCGTATAAAATTAAATAGCATGCATACTATTTCAAACTTTATCTTGCACTGTGTTTCAGATTTGTAACTTTTTTAATAATTAAGATAGGTATAAGTAATCGTCGTAATTGCCCCGCGGCGGGGTAAACTCGCCGTTTATCGGATCCTCGAATAAAATAGCTTTTTTAATATCGTGTTCCTATTTGGTGCGACGCATATTCTGTCAGGGCGGGCCTCTATTAGCTCGTCAAGTCAATAACTACCTAATAACCTCGGGACAATTAATTATAATTATTGTTCTGAGCTAATAACAAAATAAATATTGTACACGTGGCACGTGTATCCACGCGCCCGCTTCCCGCGCGCGCCCCCATTTTAGTTACTATACTCTATGGCGCGCCCCTCGCTGCCCAGGCCTGTCACATGTCGCTCCCCGCATCCCTCTCCGCGCCCGTCAGTCCGGCTGAAATCACGATCGCAAACGGCTCGAGTTTTGCACTGTCTCAGTCAGTGTTTCACTCGAATTTTCTGTGTTTTATAATGTGTGAACGATTAATAGTGTATCAATATGCCACAAAACTTTATTTCATTTGATTCACCGTACAAAGTACAACTGGCGCGGGCGCTTCAGCGCGACCGATCAATACGACGCGAACTCAAAGTACCTATTTACAAAGAAACGGTTTTCTTAGTGGACACAACGAACTTTAGTGCACATCGTAACGTAAATAAATAGTGTTTCCTCGTGTTTAGTTGACTATTGTGAAACAATATTGCCTCGCCGCCGCGCCGTAAAAGTAGCAGGCAACGATGACAACACCATGAGAGGCGCGCCGGCGTCTCCGACGTCCGCGCCTCTATCGGAAGGGACGCTGCGTCGTTTCTGGAAGCGGTCGCCGCGCCGGTCGCCAAGGTTCAAGTGGAATCGAACCGTCAATTGGTTCAGAGCCTGTTGGCTACGTCGCGGCGTCGGCCAACAACGTCGACGTCTCATCGACGCATATGGAAACGTTGACCCGTGGATCCTTTTACAACCTAGATCTATGTTCGTTGAGAAGGCGCTAAACATAAAGGAGTCACTGTCCGAAGTGTAGAAAAGAAAACTAGAAAGACGCGCACGGCCGCGCCGCTAGCGCTGCCCCGGCCTGTGTCGCCCGCGCCGCCCGCGCGCGCTTTTGCATCACGGCCTCCGCGACGAGTGCGCCGGCAAACATACCTACTGCGTGGTCGAGCGCTATGAGTAGTGCTTAGCCCCTGCGGACACTCCGCCCCTAAGACGACCCACTGACCGGACTGTGTAAACAATAGCAAAAACTCGTCTGGAAAATGGAAATGGCTATTTTGTGTAAAGTTTATTAACGTGAAGTCGGACATACTCGCAACTCTTGCAAAAATATTAAAGATATAACCGATAAAAGTTCAGTGAAGTGATATGGTATCGGAGCTAACGTGTCATACGATCTAATTGCCCTAAATGTCCGTATATAGTGTAAATAGTACTAAGGAATCATTTTCTGTTCTCAATATTAACATGTTAGACCATGATAAGATTTTTGATAACACTGATAGCCGTAATGTTGTTTCACACAATTATTGTTTTAAGTGTAACTTTATGTCAGTAGGAGCTACTTATGCAAACAGCAACCAATCCACACACATGCCAAAATCAAGATGAGATATAGAAAGCTTTAAAAAATGTAACTTCTATCGACCCTGTAAAGATCTAAATGATCTGACAATTTTAACAGAACAAAACACTTCTATGACAAGGATATCAACCCATGTAACACTGCTGTTTAATAAACTAACAAGATCCACGTCCCAGGTAACCCGACAATCTAAAAAATGTTTCATTCCACATGGTTGTTTTTAAAATATTTTTAATCAATTATGTAGAACCAGGTGGGTTGGTTCTTGTTTGCATATTATGAATAATGGCATAGTCCTATATTTTTACAAAGAATTACTTGGTTCCGTGTTGATATAACTCTATTTTCAATATCTAAGAAGTCTTTGAATCTGTGTTGTTTAATAAACTTCTTAATAAAATTACTTCGACCTACTTAGGCAAATTGGAATAAACCCACACAATGATAGTTTTGAGAAAAAGCAGATTTTGACAAAATTTTGTGTAGGTACCTACAATAATAGTTAAATTGTATTGTAATTATTTGTTATTTTGAATAAAGTTTATTTACAGTAATGTACAATATAATGTGTTCTATGTAACATACAAGTATAATATTGAAGAACATCGTTAACATTTAAATTGTAATAAAAAAAGAAATGCATTAAAAAAATAAGTTCAATGATGACAAGAAATCTTAATTTTTTCATCTTATGTACATGTATTGGTTTCGTTTATTACAAGTTTTCATAACAAGGATAAATAAGAATTTAAGATTTACTTATTTTTATTATTCAGTAAAATGTTTAAAAGAAATATGAGGTTTTTTTTTTTTTTTTTAAACTGTGACATGGTAATAAATTAAGAAGGAACCAACCCACACACTGATAAAGGTTTTCTAAAATTGTTTAGGGCTTCTCAATCATTATTATTTATTTATTTAATACTTCAAGCACTTAAATGTACATAGGCAGACTTATCATTTGTATGTTGTGCTGACACCGATGTGCAGCAAATGAATCAAATATACATGTTTGAGTTAGCAATATTAGTACTTGCATAGTAACAATTGACTCATTCGCTGCGGGTTATCCATTCATTTTATCAGTTTTTGGACATTTGTGCTTTCTTTTTACCTTACTTTTTATGCACAAGTCGAAGATTTATCAGTTTATCATTTAAATGTACCTTACCCATACAACATTATTTATTTATTACATAAATATTTATGTACTTAGTTGTAAGAGTGTTAGCGAATGTGATGCATTGCCGAGTCGAGTAGGTAACTTGTCTGTCGAACTTATGTCACGGTAATAGTACCTATCTATATAATATTACAGTGCTTATGTACCCGGTAATAGTACCTATCTATATAATATTACAGTGCTTATGTACCGATGGTGATGGTCGTCCGATACTCGATATTTAGACAGGCCTCTGTCACTCGCCTATACCTACCGCGATAAGCAAAATGAAGGACTGGATGGATGAAATACATGCATCCTATAAAAATATTCTAGCAGCCAGTGTGCGTGTATGACTGTATGAACGTGGCCGAAGCAAAAAGTGTGTGCAAAGATCTGTCTTTAGTTTCTGCTTACCCCATGGGAAAATGGCGTGAGTTTATGTATGTTTTCTTTGATTACCAACTATGTTGAGGTTGGCGTCCAGTTGGATTCAGCTAAGTGCCAGCAGTTTGATTCAGATGATACTTATCCACGGACCGACTGCGCGTGACATGCGTAACTTTGATCGATGGACCCATGTGGCTGTTACTTAGCCTCGAACCCCTTATAGGTATTGTTCAATAAATAAGATTGAGTATAATTAATATTGTTTATTAAGTAACTTAAAAAGGTAATAAACACAATGGCCCGTGGCGCATCGCTTGCGTGGAGCACGGCGCGGCAGCGTCAACAAAGCCCTAAAAGAAAACACAATTTAATTTTTCATTTTGCACATATTATTATTAAATAAGATTTTGTTTTATACTCAGCGTTTTATTTACAAAACAACAAATGTCTCCAAAGCCTTTTGGACAGGGCATTGCCCTCCCTGCCTCTCACCTTGCCCAACGCCAATGACTGGTGCTCCTCCAGAAAATCTAGGAGGAGCTCCAATTGGCGAGGCGTTATTTGGCGGGCCATAATAGAAAAGGTTCTAGTTTTAGTCTTTCTCATTCCTTAACGTTCGATATAAACTCACTCAAATGTAAAATATAATGAAATTTTTGACATCTTTAATCATTTGCGTCGCGCTTGCGCGTAGCGTTTACGAATACGTTCCATTTTAACTTTCTAGCCGATTATTTATTTTAATGATTTTGTATTTTCAAAGATATATAATAACAAACAAGAAATGAAAATACTACGAGTATGCACTTAATCAAGCAAACTAATAAATACATTAAAAAAATTAGAAAATAAGTCTGCTAAAAATTAAAGTATCACAATAGCGTCTGCGTACATTGAACCAATATGAAAATATGTTTAATTTTGTAAACGAGAACAAAGTTGACCGCTATGAGACTAGACTGCGATGATATTGCGACCGGAATGTGAACAAACCGAATTTTAAGGTTAGCAGAATGCCATTTCTTGGTCTATTCACAGTGTCATCGCATTCCAGTCTCGTGTTTTTCACATTGCACATTAATTAGTAGAATTGGCCTTCTGGTGTAAAAACCCGATCGCATATTCATGCGACCGGGTTTTTACACCAGGTATTTCCAGCTATTTTTTACGTACCTTCCCTACTCGCGATCACACGTTTTCGTAACGCATTCGCCAGTTTACTCCCCAAGTCAAGCGCGCCTAAAGAAGTTTCACTTCAAAAAACGAAAGAAATAAGTGGTTGATTTCATTGAGAGGCAAGAACAAACCTCTTCATAAACGGTCATCTTTACCGTGCTTTATAGACACAAATTCGTTACAAAAACTTTCTTACATTCTCACAATTGAAAGTTGAAACAGCACTAAAACAGGCAACTATCGATAACCAAAATAACCCTTAACAACAAATATCTGGTTCACCACACACCACAACACGTACCACAAACAATTCATCCTTAACACATCCAGTACCCCTAACCCTTCGAACCACAAAATTCTCTCGGTTTCAATTTTCCGTCTGATTTTTCGTCAATGAAAGCTGTCCCCCCCCGTCCGCCTCGGCACCGCCCCCCGCCCCTCCCTCCCCCCCGGTGTCGCCCGCGGGCCGCGCGATGATTCTCTCTTTGTGCGACAGACAGTACGTCCCGCAGACGTAATTGCTTCTATATATAACACGCAAATTGAATTCCTACACAGAATGTTACCGAGTTTTAGGGATGTCGGAGTGAATGGGTTTGAATCCCGGTGGAGTACTGCTTTTTATCATGTTGTAAATCCTGGTATAGACTACACAGATACACCGTCAAACGGTTCACAAACAGACTGACTCGACGGACCACCGCTTATCCAGTGTCCAATAGAATCTGAGTTATTCTCTAGAATTGAAACTTATTTTTAACCGACTTCTAAAAAGGAGGAGGTTCTCAATTCTGATTTGCGGTGTAGAAAATTAACATCCAGTGGCGCGTCGTCGCATACAATGTCATGTGTATTATGCCTTGACAATAGAAAAAATTAAGTGAGTGCAATTTACGACTGGATCACATGGCTTCTTAGTAATGTACGCTTAATTAATTCTTAATTCATCATCATCATTTCAGCCGAAAGACGTCCACTGCTGGACATAGGCCTCCCCAAGCGCCTCCACTTCGACCGGTTCTGTGCTTCTCGCATCCAACTGGTTCCTGCGGCCTTGTGAATTCTTAATTAATTATTCTAATTCCCTCGCTATTGTTCTTTACACGGGTATAGGCGGTTTGTCTGTTTTGACTTGGGAAAAATTAACCGCCTGTGGGCGTAGCGTCATATCAAACACGGAAAAAAATGCGCCTCTGACTGTGACGTCAGTGAAAGTTTAAAAATGTTCGTAATAGTCCAAATTCGGTTATCATGGACAGAGACATAAGAAATTTCCCGGATTTTCTAATGCGGGAAAAAATTGTATTTTAATTTTATCCCGAATTAGAAAATTTTCCGGGATTTTTTCCATGGGATTTTCGTATGAGCTGAACTAAATATTTGTAGCTATTAAATGCTTCGCTGGTCTAGTGGTAGCAAGCGTAACTATTGAGCTTGGGGTCCTGGGTTTGATCCGACGTTATTTTTGTCATTAGGAATTTCTCAGTTGCAGCCGTCAAGATTAAAATTTATTCCCAGTTAATGAAAATAGGCTCGCCCCATATCACAGAGGAGGGTGAAATGTGGGTGAACTCAAACTCTAAGCATCTGTTTGGCACTTTTGAATTGTCAAAGAGTTGGTCAGTTACTCAGAAAGTTGAAACTAGTGTGCCATTTTAAAACGTAGATCTCTATGGAGGAGAACAGGCCAGAAACTCCAAGGACACTTTAAAATCAAGAAATTACAAAATCCTGGGTACATTATACTTGTTGCTTTTAGAAGTAAGAACGATTAAAACAAAAAATAAAGAAACAATTCAAAATATAAGATTAAAAATAAGAGCTGGCAGTTAAGAGATGACCAGTCTCAACCGACGGCGCCCGTTCACGAACATAACGCGTGGATCAGCATAGGCACCATCCAACGCAACCATTTTGTTTTAAGATACACCACTGCCTACCGCTTCGGAAAATACAGGCATGATATCATGTTTTGCAGTTGTATTACACAAACAATCACACTAGCAAACGTGAGATTTCAGTGATCAGATCAGTGATCTATAAGGTCAAGGCAACCAGAGACAGCTGACTGACGAGGGTCCGAGTGTCACACCCACCTTGGTGTCACGGAGATGACTCGGTCAGATGACGTGAACACGTGATGAAGGGTTACCTATTGATAAAAACGTAATGAAGTGGAGGGTTGAGCATAATTCGGTTTATTTGGAAATGAAATTTAGAATCAACCTTGATGTAGCTGCCTCGAGGGAAATATACAGGGTGACTTGTAATTTCGGAAGTCGGCGGCAAACAACGAAAATGCGAACCCAACGACACCGACTTCCGAAATTAAAGTTATTTTTTTTTCACTTTGTAGTGTCCTTTTTGAAGTCGGTTGTTTTTTTTTTTTTGTATTATTTTCAATTCTCTGTACCGTTTTTGTGTTTTCATCCCTGCAGGTTGTGTATTGTTATGACAATGTGACACCCATACTCATAAATTCTCCCCTCCGTCACTCAGGGGCCTCACTCCTCATTACTAATATCATAAAAGAGATGTTTAAATTGCTTACACTTAAGGCACTGACACCCTTCAACAGTTTTTTGCGTCACGAATATACTTAGTAGCCACCAAGTTGCTCACATGGGCACTAATAACAAGTACTAAGATCGTGCGAACTAGCTAGTTAGTACAGTAGGCCGCAGTTCAGTGCTGAGTTAACCAGTATAAGCTGGCCTTGCATTCTATTAAAACTCCGTATTACACTAGGCCGGCTCAAGGTCAAAGAGTGACCAAACACGCGACGTGCGGTCTGCAGCAAGTACATTGATTTAGATGTCTAGCAGAATTTACAGCGTTTTTGTCGTCAGGTCGTCAATTTAGTTATTAGAATAAAACCCCTGACGAAAATGTTTGAAACAATTGTTATGAAACTGAAATAGTTAGAGAGCAGTTTTTGCAAATAGTTTTAGGATTTATTTGACGTCGGTCGGCACGTACCGCGTACGTTTGTGCTGGAGTTAGGTAACTCATGCTGCTAACTATTGGGACTGAACGAAGAGTTATAGCCTGACTCGGTCGGCTGTGTGGACTGGTCATCCAACTTAATTACATATCTTAGTAAGTATTTGTATAGTTAACTATAATATAATGTAAAAAAAAAACTAACTATAAAAAAATCAAGTATCTTGACTTGGCTCGCGAGGCTGTCGACATGTGGGATGTTGACTCAGCAATCATTATGCCGATAGTCGTTACAGCCAATGGATTGATAGCCAAGAGCCTCGACCAACACCTGAGGAGGCTCTCGTTGGGCAGCTGGATCAAGGGCTTGATTCAGAAAGCAGTACTTCTGGACACGGCTCGCATTGTCAGGAGGTCCCTTTCTCTGGAGCCCTGACCGCCGGTAGGTTGGACCCTGTTCCCGATACCGGTGGGCTACTATTTTTTTTATTTTTAAATGTTTTTATATTTCTTTTATATTCTAATATTTAAAAATTAAACCTCCGAAAAAACTGAAAAGCAAAAAATAATAAACTTTTTTTATTTAACCTTAATAAATAAGTTCTTAAACTAATGCAATTATGCAAGCATACCTAAGTAATTTAGAGTCGGCGCCAAACAAGCAAATTAATATCGTTGCGAGTGGTCGTGCGGAGAGCGCATTTTTTGTTTGAAATGTTAATGTTTATCGCTATAGATTTCACGTTGCTTATTTCTTCAAATTTAAGGTAATTTAGTAATCTTTGTTCATTGATTGTTTGGCGCCGACTCAAAATTACTTAGGTATGCTTGCATAATTACATTAGTTTAAGAACTTATTTATTAAGGTTAAATAAAAAAAGTTTATTATTTTTTGCTTTTCAGTTTTTTCGGAGGTTTAATTTTTTGTTAAAAAGTTTTTATTTTATAATTTTTTGAGGCTATAATTTACTAATTACTACATGCTTAATGTTTGATTACTTTTAAAATACCTACCTTACTTTAGACATTAACTGTTATAATCCTACTTTAACTATTATTTTTTGTGTAATATAAATAATATAATGTAATACTTAAAAAAAACAGGCTTTATATAGCAACATAGATAGGCCTTTTATTATTTTAATTGTAATACACAGCTCAGCATTAACATCTGTGAATGAACAATAAATCACCCCTATTTTCCCACCCTTAGGGTAGGATTATTTTTTCCAAATTTACATGGGACCAACTTCGAGGTATGCCCTATCCAACAAAAGAAGAATTATCAAAATCGGACTACTCTGTAAAAAGTTAAGTGTGGTCATACATTACAATCAGTGAGTGAACAATCAATCATCCCCTGTTTTCTAACCCTTAGGGTTAGAATTTTTTTTTCAAATTTATATGGGACCAATTTTAGGGTATACCCTTTCTAATAAAAAAAGAATTATCAAAATCGGACTGCTCTGTAAAAAGTTATGCGTGATCATACATAAAAAAAAAAAAAAAAAAAAAATATACGCGTCGAATTGAGAACCTCCTCCGTTTTTTTTCGTCGGTTAAAAATATAATTTATGTGTAAATAAAAAATAAAAAAATCTTAATATTATGGTAGAATTAGAATAGAATACTCTATATTATGTACACCATACAAATTACAGGCATAAATATATAAATTTTCCAATGGGTGACACAATGGACGGTGTCATCGCTAAGAGCGATCTTTTGGATGGATTAAAAAGGGGAAGGACAGACAAATACTGTAGGTAGTCCTTTAATACATTGTGTTATAAAGAAAATTTAGAGCATGTCATTAAGGAAAGTGATGCACATATGTATGTGCGCGTTGGTAAGCGATTAGGCGACACGTTGCCTAATCGCTTACCTACGCGCACCCTTGTTTTCGTAGGAACGGTCAAAATTAAGTAAATACCGCTAATTTCAGGCGTTGCCAACTTGCTTCATGCTGTAAACTCTGCGATGAAAGGATTGCTTATCGGGCGCGCGCTAAAATTGATTCTTTAATTATCTTATTTGTTTTGATAATTTTTCACTAACTAAAACGATAATTACACGATTTTTTTTAAAGAATTTAGATTTGGAAAATGTTAATTTATAATGATTATGAGAACAGTTACTGAACCTCCTATTTTGAGTTGGCGCAAGTTTTCAATTTCATCCTGTATAAAGATGTCACATAAATCAATTTGTTTTAATGAAAAATATCAAGAATGTTATATAATTGTTTGGTCAATTGTCGGATGCAACCTCCAATAGCAGAATTACCACCTATGCCAGGTGAAACATTCTAATAACACCTGCTCCTTAAGATGAATCAACATAAACGCCTAATTCTGTTTGTTCGGTAAGCAACTTGCCTTGCAATTTGCAACCATCTTGCACCGTTGTTGAACCACCCGCATCCCTTTCTTACGTCTTGTTGGAGGATACCCGGCGGGCGGTAACCATTGTCACTCAATTTGATGAGGTGGTCGGTTTGCGAGCACTTCTCACAAATTATTTACAATGGTGAAGTTTCCACTTACTATGTCTTGTTTTAATGTACGAGAAGTGTCATGTTTTCGGGTGAATTGAGAGGCTGATCCAAATACCTAGATAAACTCAAATTCGAAGCATTTATTTATTTAATACTTCAAGCACATATATGTATGTACATAGGCGGACTTAATGCGTATAGCATTATTAGCTTTAGCATTTATTTTAATTAAACCATTTACAGACACTTTTGAATTATCAAAAAGTTGGTCAGTTACTCAGAAAGTTAATAATAATAATGCTTTATTGAAAACAAAGTAAGTACACAGTTACATAAGCGCAATAATAATAAGTGGAAGCTACTTGCACATTCCAAAACGTAGATCTCTATGGAGAAGAACGAGCAAAAAACGGATCAGTCACACGGTCACACTCGAGTCATTACGTTAGGCTGTTAAAAAAAAAAAACTCACAAATAACATGCTGATTGGTTAGAATACAGATAAAAAAAGACGGGTTGCACTCCGGGAGTGCCGGCAGAAGTGAAAACTTGAATATTAACGTTGAAATAAATCAATTATTAATTGAATTAATATAACTCATTTTTTTTCACTATTTCTGCGTCCCTTTTTTCATTAATAGATGCACTTTGTTCAATTTCCATATTTTAAACACTTTATATACACGAATGTTACGAATACACAGCAGTGTGTCCACGTCCACTTCCACTTCCACTTCGACTTCGACTTCGACTTCGACTTTGACTTTGACTTTGACTTTGACACTTTGACTTTGACTTCGACTTCGACTTCGACTTCGACTTTGACTTTGACTTTGACTTCGACTTCGACTTCGACTCCGACTTCGACTCCGACTTCGACTTCTACTTCGACTTTGACTTCGACTTCGACTTTGACTTCGACTTCCACTTCCACTTCCACTTCCGCTTCCACTTCCACTTCTACTTCCACTTCCACTTCCACTCCATCCAATCCATCCATCCATTGTCGTGTGTCACTAAACTTGGTTCACTTCGGTTGGCGCCGCCGTAGAGAGGCGGGTGGGGGGGGGGGGAATCTCTCCTGACGGTCACGTGTCCTGACGCGAGTTTAACATTTTTTACCCATTACAAAAAGTGTTCAACGCCGCTAAAGAAGTTTTCACTTCAAAAATTATCCAAAAACAAAAATCACTCCAACAAGCAATGTTTTAATAACGGTTCGGTAAAATCTATTTGATCGATTACACTTTTATAGAGGTATGAGGAACAGGGTGTAAAGTTCACTCAACCTCCATAGAAAAGGGATCCTCCCTTTTCTATGGAGGTTGAGTGACCAAACGGGTGTTAAGTCTGGCGGGCAACTGCCCGATGATTCATGTCAGGCTGTTGTGTCCATGCTAGTTGCGCGGTAAACTCTGCTTGCGAGATGCAGGATTTGCGTGACGTCAGTATGACGCGTTGTTCGCATGTGGCGTTGTAGATACCGCTACACTTTCAATGTTTGACACAACACGGTAGGTACTGTTCAAAAACTTATATCAAACAGATTCAGACGAAGCCCATTATAACACATTCAACCTTATTACAAAACAAGGTTTATCTCTAGACCCAGGTTTAAACCATTGAGTCATTTTAAAGTTTCGAACTATAATCCGACAAAGTTCTTTTTTAACCGACTTCAAAAAGGAGGTTCTGTATTCGACCCGTATGTATGTATGTATGTTTGTATGTCGGCGATATTCTCAAAAACGAATGAACCGATTTTGATAATTCTTTTACTAATGTGATCTACATACTTTCAGGAAGGTTTTAGTATATAATATATTAGGTAATTATTCTTATGTACGAAGTTATATGCATAAATGTAATGCATCTCCGGCATTTCTATGCGAATTTTGATGATTCTTCTAGTCGGTGTCTTTAATTCTTCAATGCGCTAGTGTTAATTGAATTTGTGTGGGGTAGGTACAACTAAAAAGTGAAAAATAAAAACTTTTTTACAAAAAAAACAACCGACTTCAAAAAAAAAACTACAAAGTGAAAAATAACTTTAATTACGGAAGTCGGTGTCAAAAAACGAAAACGCAGAACCAACGACACCGGCTATTTTTCACTTTGTAGTTTTTTTTTGAAGTCGGTTGTTTTTTTTGTAAAAAAGTTTTTTCTTGTTCACAGAACAAGCCGGATTTCGGCTTAAGTTTTTTAACAACCGATCACCTTCATAGGTTTAACAAGACTCTACAAAAAAAAAAACACATAATTCAATAAAACATTAATCTGGCCTTCTTAGATTATACGAAGGCTTTTGATAGTATTAAACATTCAGAAATATTAACATCCCTAGAGCACCAAGAACTTGAAAAACAATACATTGACTTCTTAAAACCATCATATGCCTGCCTTTTACCAGCTATGGTCGGCTTCTAGTCTAACCGGACCAGCTGAATACCAGTATTTTGAATGGAGCGACTGCTTATCTGACCTACACAATCCGGACCTCCACAATTGGGTAATACGGAAGACTGGTTGTTAGACTTTCCTGCGATACAAGGGTAGTTCTTCGAAATTTGATTCTTCGACTGACCCATATGGCCAAAATTTAATTTCACTTCTGAACACATGTTCATATGAAAATAGACATACCAAATAACATATGTTTGTATGAGGGACTCGTTTTTATAAAGTAGTTTTCAAGATATCGACGTTCGAATATTTTGTGCCCAGATGAATCAGAAACAGAAATAAAAAGTAATAAATACACCGTTAGTTTTGATTGATAATTCTAAAGAATAAATATTCAGTCTTAACTAAGACTAAGACATATCAAAAGTGTCATATTTAGAACAGTTTTATACTCCTGTCACTTTTTAATCATTAAAAGGTTATAGCTAAGTAAATAATAATAAATAAGACTAGAACTACTGACTTGTACACGGTCAAACATTGGACATTATAATGCAATAAAAGCACTCTTTTCGTGCTAGAGAGGGGAAATCTAATTTATTTCATCAGTCATATGGAGGTTTTGACCATACGAATCAGGCACAGTTGAATCAGAATTTTGCCTACAATCATGCGTAACTCATCATACATACAGACTTCATTATTGTCATTTTTCTACACGATTCCATAACCCAAAAGCATCACACGAAACATAGATTGAAGTTTTAAGACTATAAAATAAATTTAATAAAGTAGGCATTGTAATCATAATGCCACCTGAACCAAACACAGGTGAATCAGATATTTTCCTTCGTAACACCGGGCTCTAAGCCAACCAGCCGCAGGTCCACCTTCTAGCTCGTCCGTTGCACGACTGGCTTCCCCCCGCGCGGGAAGCCAGACTCTCATTATTATTACCCGACCAAGTACGGTCAAGTAAAGCTTACAACACATTAATCAGTATTATACGCCGGACACTCCTTATTTACTTATTTATAAACAAACTAACGTAGTTATAACCAATACACATTTTTTTTGTAAGAGGACAACTCATTTCCTTTCGATATAATTATAATTTATATTGATGTATCAAAGGGAAAATGCGACAACGACCATTTTGTTCCGGAAAATGTCAAACGGACGCGTTATATGAATCAGAAGAACAAACTTCAAATATTTTTATTTTGTATCTAGACAGCAATTATTTAAAAAATATCATTTGTCCTAGTAAGGCATACAGCTAAGCTGTACAAAAAAAAAATTACATGCCGTTTTGTTAGTTGGTTACAGAAATATACCCATAGACATCGAAAAGGACATGTCCAGTTTCTGCCCTCTGGTAATTCTGGTATAGATAAATGTTCATGATTTAAGGTTTTTCAGTAAGATTTAAAAATTTAGATTTAAATTACTATGGATTAATTAATTCAGTATTACTTGCGTAACATAATTCTCAAAAAAACAGTACTCAATCGTAGCTTCCGCTTTGCCATTTTAAACGGGAAGTACTAAAAATGTTTTTGACGTTCCATTTTATCGGGTCCATATTGGATCAACTAAAGTTCTTTACCCGAAATTGTTCTTCCTAACGATTTGTAATCCGAATGATCACTCTTCCTAAAATTTTTCATCCTAAAGTTTTCATTCATACTATTTGTAGTGCTACCGGCGATGTTCATAACACTCATGTTTCCGAAAATTGTAATCAATAATATCATTAATGTAAATATTTTAAGCTCCTACTGTTTTTTATCATAACGCTTTTATCCCTAAACATAACTACCATAATATTTTCATGGCCTGGGAGTTTATACGGGTAAGTAATATATGATGTAATTACAAAACCTCTAATATTTACAAGATATAACAACTGAACCTATAATTTTATTTGATATAATGATCAGTTAATATAATAAACGATTGATATAATTTTAATGTAACTAATTTTTATAATGCCGGGGCCACACTAAACGGGAAACGCCGATAATTATCGCGATAAGTTGATCCTCATTGGCTGGACCTGCGATGTCAGCCAATAAGCCACAACTTATCGCGATAATTATCGGCGTTTCCCGTATAGTGTGGCCACGGCATAAGAATAACAGACAATATAAAATCGTTTGATATACCACTCAATAGACATAAAACCTATTTAGTCTAATGATAAACACTTTTTTTTCATCCTATGTCATCCTATGTCGACGGAGCCCCGCTTCGCGGGGCCCCTATTTCTGTCTAAAGGGTTTAAAGCATTGATATATTAGGTCCTTACATATGAAATTGGCGTTTTTCGTACTGGCCACTTTAATCACGAATTTCTCCTCTTTGGTAAGGAATTCCAAATTCAAATTTGTACAGCTATTTACTCATGTATTTGTGCTTCGATGACCGTCATTCATTTGTTTTTTTTCTTCTGTTTTTTCTGTTTGCGTCACTCATTTTACAAAATGGAAAATTTAAAATATCGCATTATTTACGAGTACGAGTTCCGCCGTGGCACTAGTGCTGCGGAAACGACTCGAAGGGTGAATGATGTGTATGGCGGTCATGTTGCAAAAGAAAACACAGTTCGTTTTTGGTTCCAACGTTTTCGTTCTGGAAATTTCGACCTGCAGAACAAGCCCCGTGGACGGCCTGAGACCCAAGTTGATAATGGAGAATTGAAGGCTATTGTGGAAGCGGACCCATCGCAAACAATGTCCGAGTTAGCTGCAGGCTTCGATGTTAGTGATAAAACTGTTTTAATTCACTTGAAGCAAATTGGGAAGATTAAAAAGCTTGAAAGGTGGGTACCTCACGAATTGACTGAAGCAAACCGGCAAACGCGCGTCGACTGCTGCGTTACATTACTGAACCGGCACAACAATGAAGGTATTTTAAACCGAATCATTACCTGTGATGAAAAATGGATTCTTTACGATAATCGGAAGCGCTCAGCGCAATGGTTGGATCCTGGCCAGCCAGCCAAATCCTGCCCCAAGCGAAAATTAACCCCAAAAAAGTTACTTGTAAGCGTTTGGTGGACTAGTGCCGGTATTGTTCATTACAGTTTTCTCAAATCTGGCCAGACTATTACAGCTGATGTCTATTGTCAGCAATTACAAACCATGATGGAAAAGCTAGCGGCTAAACAACCAAGGCTGGTCAATCGCTCCACGCCACTGCTGCTTCACGACAACGCCAGACCACACACTGCGCAACAGACGGCTACCAAATTAGAAGAGCTTGAATTGGAATGTCTTAGACATCCTCCGTACTCCCCGGACCTTGCTCCAACAGATTACCATATTTTTCGCAATTTGGATAACTTTTTGCAAGGGAAAAAATTCAACTCCGATGGGGCAGTCCAAATCGCCTTCAAAGATTTTATTGATTCCCGTCCGACTGGTTTTTTTAGTAAAGGGATCAATGAACTACCTATAAGATGGCAAAAGTGCATTGAAAACAATGGTTCATACTTTGATTAATTAAATATATTATATTAAAAAATATTCGACTTTTTGTTCCTTCCATACAAAACGCCAATTTCATATGTAAGGACCTAATATATGTTACACTAGATCAGTAATTACCGCGCCAAGGCGTTGCCACTTGTCATACGGCCACAGCCTTATGCGTAGCTAATGTCACTTCAGTGCTCTGTGTGGCGCCAACCGAAGTGAACCAAGTGACACACGACAAAAATATCGCCAAAATGGGTAAATTCGTAGTGAAAGAGTGCGATTCAAGATCACAAAAACATAAGAATTACTTTCCACACGTAATTTTATTGTTTCTGTGTTTATATCAACGTAAAATAAATAAAATGCAGAATTTTGTAAATTAGGTTCAGTGTTACCATTAAAAACTTAGTTTTAGTTACCCACATTTATGGGAGTTTTTAATTTATTGGAATAAGTGATTTTAAATATTTTTTAAATAATAACAACGTTGCAGGGTGCCTAAAGATGCAGCACGCCGTGATAAATGCGTGGAAATAATCAAATTGCTGAGAAAAGAGACTAACTGAATAAATAAATAATATTTAAAAAGAAAATGTCTTAATTATTGTCGTTAGTTATAAACTTCTAATACACATCGAATAAGAAATACATAATTCAAATATTTTATAAATAATTTGGCCTAACGTTTTTTTTGAACGTCATTTATGGCTTAAAAAGTTGGGTAAAATTTTGCATGGGTAGGCAACCCCATCCCGCCATTGCATGTTTATATTGCGGTCTTTGTCTAATCTAAGTGACGGTATTATTCTTGCGACTTGTGTAAGTGAGACAGATATATGTTTACTTTTAAATGTTTAGTGGTTTCAAAGCTACGTCGTCGCGTTTAAATAGTGGTTACACTTTTTTGACACATTTTATTGAGGTTTGCTTCTCTAGTTATTTAACTCAATGGTTTAAAGTAACCTAACCAAACCGAACCTCGGGGTGCCCTTCGCTCGCCCTTGCATCCTATGTCGACGGAGCCCCGCTTCGCGGGGCCCCTATTTCTGTGTAAAGGGTTTAAAGTAACCTAACCAAACCGAACCTCGGGGTGCCCTTCGCTCGTTTTTGCATCCTATGTCGACGATCTAAACAAAAAAGGTATGACTTTGAATAATAGTGTAAAAGATGGTTATGTTGAGAAAATATAGGAAAACAAATAAAAGTATAATAGATGTTTATTGCTACTGACATTATGAAGTTTAATGATTCGGAATTATGAACATTAGAGACAGAGTAGTTAGGAATTGTGATCGTTAGGATGAAAAATGTTAGGAAGAACATTTTCGGATTTCCAATTATCGGAGTTGAAAATTTAGGTGAACTTTGGCGCACCCCATTTTATCCCGTAATTATCTTTAAAATATAGTGTGAGCAATAATTATAAGCCGCTTATTTTAGATGAAAGGAATATATTAACGTATTTGCGTATATAATACGACAATATTACTAAAATATTTTAGTGTAAACATCAAACGTGTTTTTCTTCGGATACCCACTTCCTAACATGAAGGTAAGTATTTATTACTTTTTTGACATGGCATTGACATTTATTTTTTTGTTGTCAATTCCAAGTTGCGTGTATGCGTTCCTTGCTTACTATGCGATTATTTTCTGTTATAGATCATGGTATAACAATTATATAATTGTACCATTTTATAGATATTTTCTTTAAACGACCATTGCTATTCTACACGGAGTGACATCATCTAGACACGATGACTATTGCTATACTTATAGGATTCTGCTTTTCCTTTCGATTTGGATATTATGATGAGGTGCATCGCTGTGCTGCGGATTCGCAGACATATCATGTTAAGGCTGGCGTTACCCCTGCAAGTGAGACTTGCTCGATGGTTATCAAATCAGGTAGGCCTCTATACTACGGCAGTCGCGGAAATCATGCAGGAAAGGCAGTACATTGAGCAGTTGTGTTATAATTTGAAAAATAAAATGACGTCTTATTGTTCCAGCTCCCATTAGATGGATACGCAAGTGTCACGATTGTTATAATTTATTAAATACCAAAGCTGCTGACAATGAGAGATTACTAGGTCATACAATGGTCTGCCACGTCATGATGCTAGTATGGTATCTTGGCTAGGCAAGGCATCAAAATAACGTGCTAGCACCAGCTACATTTTTGGACAATGTTTTGGTGTCTCTAGAAGACGTTTAATTTTTTTATAATTTTATTTAAGAACTAGCTGTGCCCGCGACTTCGATCGCGTGGATGTCGGAACTTAACAATATTTATATGCGTCGGTATCCTGCGAGGATACCGATTCAAATCTTTATTTTTTATTTATGCTAGTGCTTCTCTATAAACAACATTAGCTGTGGAACCATCTGGAGCGTACACAAAAAGGTTATTGGAGTTGTTTACGCGTGAAAGAGCTACGTATAGTTGACCATGGGAAAAGCTTCCAATACTTATGTCTACCCCCGCAACTCACTTCATGTTCTTCTTCTGATTCCTGGGACCTACTTAATCTCGCCCTTTTCGCATCTCGGCTACGCTGCGAAAGGTTTGTTTTTTATTTTTTTCTAGAATGCATTTTCAGAAAAAGAACTGAACCAAACAAATAAAATATTGAACAAAACACAAACTTTCAAAATGAGAATGAAGACAAATAAAATTTCAAACTACGAAGTAAATAAAACTACTTGACTCAAATTGCAAGTTATTATTTACTTCGCACTTTAAAAATTTGTCCAAAATTTACAGTTTTCTCTATCAATGTTACAGGCAACCCTCTAAATTACTTTATAAAGACCACCTTTTGAAATCAGCAGTTGGTTGTCAACAGGGTGACCCTCTTGGGCCAGTCATTTTTAGTTTGGCAATAAATCCAATTATTCGACAACTAAATTCTAAATTCAACGTATGGTATTTGGATGACGGAACCCTAGGAGGTGATGTACACACAGTCTTAAAAGATTTACAGTTTTTAAAAGAAAAATTCAGTTCCATTGGCCTAGACCTTAACCTTTCAAAATGCGAAATTTATCTTCCCCAAACGACTGACAGACAGACAACCATTGCAAAATTTAATACAATAGCTCCAAATATCAAAATTATGGAAAGAAACTCTCTTCACCTTCTAGGGTCCCCAATTTTTGACGAATCCTTTCCAACGTTCATTGAGGAGAAGATACAAAATTTTAATGACGTCTCGGAAAGACTTTTCAAAATTAATATTCCACAGTACCGATAAATTAACCAGGAACATTTTATCTTCCTCACTGGTCGATTTTGAAGTGCCGTTTTTGACCGATGCGTTGAACGCTTGGAAAATGGCTTGTCCCAATACGGTTTTGCCTGATAACCCATCTTCCCAGAGACGGTGGGACGTGCCGCTCTGCAGTATTATACGGAATACCCTTGTAAACACGTCACGTAATACTGTTGAGCGTGCCCGTCTGCTGGCTGTGGGAGAATGGGAGTCAGGTTTGTGGCTTCAGGCGCTCCCGTCATCCACCATAGGCACAATGATGGATGACTCATCGTTTCGGCTCGCTACGTGTCTCCGCTTGGGCGCACCTTGTGTTGCTCCGCATCGATGTCACTGCGGTGAAGCTGTCGACAGTCTCGGACACCATGGCCTGTCCTGCTGCAGGAGCGCAGGTCGCATAGCACGGCACGCCAGCATCAACGATATTATTCGTCGAGCTCTTGTCACCGCCGGCGTACCAGCGGTGTTAGAACCAAACGGCTTGGTACGTGATGATGGGAAGAGACCAGACGGCATGACGTTGTTGCCTTGGAAGGTGGGTAGGCCTCTGGTGTGGGACGCAACATGTGTCGATACCCTAGCGCCATCTCATGTTCCTAGCACTGCGGGCTGTGCTGGCGCCGCTGCTGCAGCTGCTGAGACCCTCAAGCGGCGCAAATACTTTAACCTTATGGGCAACTACAGCTTTGAGCCGTTTGGGGTCGAAACGCTCGGGTCATGGGGCCCGAGCGCGCGTCTCCTTTTTAAGGAAATTTCTCGCCGGCTGGTCGATACTTCACGTGACCAGAGGGCTGGGTCGTTCTTTGGCCAAAGAATTAGCATTGCCATTCAACGTGGCAATGCTGCCAGTCTTCTGGGCACGTTTCCGGATGACAGCGATGCGGATGAATACTTCGACGCCTAAGTGTCCTTTGTTTTTTTTTTATTTTTATATATTTGTATTGTAAGTTAGTTAGTCATTTTGTCCATAGATGGCGCTGTTTTAATATTTATATCAGAAAAACTTATAATTTTCTAATTTACATTTTTTAGGTGTGAACTGATTACGATGAAACAAAAAACTCAATGTTACTTCAATTTATATAATTATTAACGCAAATATATATAAACGTGAATTTGTGAGACCAAGTGCACATTAACACACGTTAACTAATTTTTCTTCTGGAACACTTTAAATTCAAAAATCTTTTGATAGACTGAACCGATTGCAATGAAACAAAAACTAAATGTTACTTCAAGTTACGCTAAATCGTTGTGTATAAAAGTTATCTACATTGATTTCGTACATTTTACGTGATGCTCGGATAACTAAACATACAAACAGACAAAAATGCTAAAAATGCTGGAAATGGGTTCTATTGGTTGTTCTTTAACACCCTGGCTACCTATATATTTTTTTTTTTTTTTTAAGGTACAAAAACTTCTTTTCTACAGTTTTATTATATGTATAGATAAGAAGTATTTTAGTGTGTTATTTAAGTATATTTGTAATACGGTAGAAAAAATTTAATTCATTTAATTTGTATATTATTTTTATTTTATTTGTTTGTATGTTGTATTTGTACATTTAATTGTAATGAAAACAATGATATCATTGAGATGTATTCACCCAACCCGAAAGGGAGGCGAGTGGATAATATGTACGTGTACCATTATTATTTAATGGAAAACATGCATTATTGTATTTCTAACTTTTTTTTAAATGTTAAATGTATTCGACTGAAAGACTATGGTCATGAATAAAAAATTATTAAAAAAAAAATAAAACCAAGGGCATTGACGTCGGCAAGAAGAGGCTGACAAACTTCCGATTCACCGACGATATCGTCCTTTTTGCCCCCACAGCTCTAGAACTCCAGACCATGCTCCAAGACCAAAGCACGGCTAGCTTCAGTGTGGGACTTGCTATGAATCGGTCTAAAACGCAACTAATGGCCAACAGAAATAATTTATGTCAATGAGTATATCTACTTGGGCCAGTTATCTTCTTGCGAACACAAGAAGAAATGGGAACTCGATCGACGAATTGAGAACGCCTGGAAAAGCTACTGGTCCACAGATGCTAATGATTTGCCGATCTCCCTGAAGCGCAAGCTCATCGACATGTCCTAACCTACGGTGCTCAGACCGGCACCCTAAGTAACACACTATCAATCCGAATCTGAATCAGAAGGATATTGCTAATCCATTGCTTCATATGTTCGAAACATTAAGAAACGCAATGAATGTTGTTGAACTGTCAAAATAATTGCCATTGCAACAACTGTTAGTGTGTTACGCAATTACCCCGCTGGTCGCTCACCGAGTCGCAAAAGTTCCGCCTCGGAGTGTGCCAATTCAACAATACGAACGTGCGACAATAAATAACGTAAGTACAAACAAAACCACATTATTTATTATTATTTATATTGTATAATATGTGTCCCATAACTACATGGAGATTAATAACCCGCGAGATAACACTGTCCTACATTTGAAACGTTTTTCATTTCCCCCGTGTTAAAATTTTCAAATATTTCTGCATTCGTTTTTAACAACACCACAATCAAAATGCAACCTTATCTTTTAAACGCGAAAGTTACGTTTCAAAATTACAAAAGAAAGTACAACATCACATCAGACACACGGTAAAATAAACACTATTTTTCTTGACCCAAAGTTGACTTTCAAATGTGTTAGTGCTGCTAGGTTGTTATGTGTCTCACGTATTAGATTAGGCCACGCGCAGTTCGCGCGATGCCGCGTCTAGCCGCGTCGCGCGTCAGATAAATATGCTGATTTAGAAGCGACGTGCGACAAGACGCGGGAGCTCAGCACATATCGTCAGCTCGCGCGAACTATTCGTTATAAGTGTGCAGGCGTCATACGAGCCTTGTTTAATGAGACGACGTCGTTAAAACAAGCTGAGAAGTTCTTGTTAGCTTTATCGTTGTCTGAGATGTAATTTGAAAAGTTTAAAGAATGAGCGTTGACTAAGTTTGAGAGTGTTATAAAATATAATTTAGGTATGTGTCTGACGCCTGAGAGGTTAGCTTTTATAGCTACACTCGTGGGTGGTATACATGCACGGAATCACGTTTTAAATCAACCAGAACAGAATCAATTATACTGTTATAAGAGCAGTGATGGCCCACCCAGGGTTTCGAACCCAGACAGGCACTTTAATTTGTGTAAATTATTTAATCACCACTGCTCTCAAAGCCGTAAAGGAAAACATTTTGAGGAAACCGGCATGTAACCGGCTGGCTTTGAACCATACTTTCGAAGACAAGTGACATCTACCACTCCGCACTGGGCCCGCGTGGTAGATTACGGCCCACACCTTCTCACTGAGAGGAGGCTAGTGTCCCAGCAGTGGGAACAATATAGGCTTCTTTCGCTATTATTGTCATTTCGCTTCACGCATAAAATAATTAAAATTCTTCTTTTTAGCGTGTCGATGGTAATCTAAATAGATTCGGCCCAGAATTCGACTACATGTCTGGTGCCATCAGTAGCGTCCAGCAGATCCTGTAACGCGCCGAGGGCAGGATACGCAGGATAAACACAAACAAACAACAAACCAAGTTCAATTAAACAAAAACAAACTACACAGACTAAATCCAAACAAATTAAATCACATAAACTCCAACAAGCCTCCCTCATTCGCAATAAAAAACAATAGCCCGAGCATTTCGAAACTAATAACACTACAAACACATTTGCCAACTCAGTAATAACGATAAAAAATGCATCCCATACCCATACGATAACCATAGAGATAGATACGCGTCAATATTTATGGGTTCGCGCGGTTATAAGTGCCATTGGGCACACGTGACGCGCGGGCTTGGACGTGCGCCTTTAAACTCAGTCGAGTTATGAAGGGATAATGCATTTGTGAGAATGACGGCGTTAGATTATGTCGGGGGACTGTGTGTGTTTTATTAAACTTGTTCTTGAACTACTGATTTTCTTGAGAAAATTATGAAGTTTTTTACCGCTTTTTTAATTTTTATTCAACCTGTATTGTCCCACTGCTGGGAAATTATTGCTTTTGGAATATGGCACTTATATTCAAGAAAACGGTCAGATTCCAAGTAGGTCAGATTCCATGTACCTACGTCATTTCAGCATAATCAACCTATAAAGTTCCCAGTACTGGGACACAGGCCTCCTCTCGATGAGAGGGAGTGGGCCATAATCTACCACACGGGCCTAGTGCCGGTTGGTGGTAGATGTCACATGTCCTCAAATTTTTAGTTCTAGGACATGCCGAATTTCTCACGATGTTTTTATTCACGGTTTTAGGAGCACTGCTTTCAAGGCGCTTTATTAAGCTTTGCTAAGCCTGCCTGGTTTCGAACCTACGACCTATATAACTCATAAGTCGTGGCCATTACTTAGCCACAGAACACTGAAACATTGACACAGAACACTAATTAATGGCGCTTTGACGATTTAGAATTTTAGTAACGGTGACTTTTTGACGACCCTATCCAAATTCATCATAATGAGTAAAAAGTCGGAAAGTAAAACAGTTTTAATATAAAATCACCTAGCTCCCATTCTACCCTCTACACATCGGATTACAATATCACAAAAAACTCGACACTGCCAAACCTGATCGAGCTAAATTGCCCAATAGATCACCGTGCGTAGTCTCCACGCGTCTTACAAATGGGAGGGTAGACGGTAATAAAGCGGCTGACATATGGAGTGTCAGTTGTCGCGTCGATCGCTTCAATATAGACGCGCATAAATCGCGCGGCCGTGATTTAGGTGTCGCACTCGCCCGCGCGGCTGCTCGTGGACGCACGCATTTAGATATGAATACATATTATGTAGTTAGATTTTGGTTGATTAGTTTTACAATTAGAAATTAATTTATATTTATTATACTTAATCTAAGATTTTTTGCTATACATTTTCGCTTGTGGATTAAAAATAATTTATTTACTCAAATAACAATGGTAGTAATCTATTCTTGTACAGTCCGCCGCACGTAGGTAAAGTCGGGGAAATTAATTGTTTAGCGAATTTACTGCCAACTTTCCATAAATTAAAATCACAACTTAAAAAATGCCAAAAAAAAAAACGAGACGACGAAATGGAATTCAAAAATGACTATAACATGACCGAGTGCCAATAATTTCCCTGACTGTACATGGTAATAATTTGACTTTGACAGCACCTCGAATGAGTAGCAGCAAGGGTGGTGAGTGTGGTGACCGTAGTTCTTGGGTAACTACTTAAATATGCTCTTTGTTGACCGTACCTATGATTATTCTAAGAGCGAGTGCACGTCATTGGAGAAAAATAAAAGATCATCCATGTTTATGATATGTTATGCGGATTAAGTAAGCGAAATATTAGGTCCTTACATATGAAATTGGCGTTTTTCGTACTGGCCACTTTAATCACGAATTTCTCCTCTTTGGTAAGGAATTCCAAATTCAAATTTGTACAGCTATTTACTCATGTATTTGTGCTTCGATGACCGTCATTCATTTGTTTTTTTTCTTCTGTTTTTTTTGTTTGCGTCACTCATTTTACAAAATGGAAAATTTAAAATATCGCATTATTTACGAGTACGAGTTCCGCCGTGGCACTAGTGCTGCGGAAACGACTCGAAGGGTGAATGATGTGTATGGCGGTCATGTTGCAAAAGAAAACACAGTTCGTTTTTGGTTCCAACGTTTTCGTTCTGGAAATTTCGACCTGCAGAACAAGCCCCGTGGACGGCCTGAGACCCAAGTTGATAATGGAGAATTGAAGGCTATTGTGGAAGCGGACCCATCGCAAACCACGTCCGAGTTAGCTGCAGGCTTCGATGTTAGTGATAAAACTGTTTTAATTCACTTGAAGCAAATTGGGAAGATTAAAAAGCTTGAAAGCACGACAACGCCAGACCACACACTGCGCAACAGACGGCTACCAAATTAGAAGAGCTTGAATTGGAATGTCTTAGACATCCTCCGTACTCCCCGGACCTTGCTCCAACAGATTACCATTTTTTTCGCAATTTGGATAACTTTTTGCAAGGGAAAAAATTCAACTCCGATGGGGCAGTCCAAATCGCCTTCAAAGATTTTATTGATTCCCGTCCGACTGGTTTTTTTAGTAAAGGGATCAATGAACTACCTATAAGATGGCAAAAGTGCATTGAAAACAATGGTTCATACTTTGATTAATTAAATATATTATATTAAAAAATATTCGACTTTTTGTTCCTTCCATACAAAACGCCAATTTCATATGTAAGGACCTAATATTTGTATCCGCGCCGCTGTAGCAAATAAAATAATAAAAGATATGTGAGAAACTTTATATAAATGCTAATGTGATCCAAATACTCGCACATACAGTATCGCCAGGATTTTATTACAAAAACATAACTTTATATTTTGCCTTTTAAAGAAATGTTGCAGTCTAAGAGAATTGTATTTTCATTATAAATGGAATTCCTTTGCAACGAAATGAAAACTCGTGCAGAAATAAATAACTGTAATAATTACTAGATACTTACTGAGCTGTTTAGTTTTTAATTAACAGTTGTAATGGCATAGAGGGCTCAGCGTACAAGAAAATAGTGGATGTATAACGTGAACGAATAAATAAGTTTAATAATAATACAATCGTTTTATCGACGATGACAGCAGACAACATAAAACAATGCTCATCAATTTGACGGAAACAAAGAAAACAAAAAGTATTTGATCTTTTACAATAAAGTTTATAGTAAAAAGTACTTATGAGAGTTGCGTCGCTTACAACAGTACACGGTGTTGTCAAGTAAAGTCAGGAAAATTCATTGTCAAGCAAATCGATTACCAACCGAAATTGTCCGTATATTCTAATTACTACTGTCATTCTTTTTGTATGTAATGGTTAAAACATGGCAAATTGACGAAGGATAATTATGGATTTGCTTTATAATTAATTACCCTGACTGTACAATGTAATTATTAATTGAAATTATTGAGCTACCAGATTTGAAGAAGTACTTCTACGATACGATCAATAATTGAAACTCCCTTCAAACCCATAAAAAAAAAACAATATCAAACAAAAAAGCGCCCAATTACAAAATAATATCCTCTTTTCCTATTTAAAACCCGATTTGTACGTTTTCAACGGTTTTCCGTCCCAGTGCGTCCGCCGGGGCCCCGGGGCCCGGGGCGGGGGCCCGGCTATCGTCCGCAAATAATAAAATATTCCCAGGAAATAACCGGCACGCTGCGAGCGATCCTTTTGAACGACCAGTGAGCACTGATCTTTGAAATATAACCCATAGCTTTGAATCAGAGGTCAAGTTACAGTGGAATATTTGAACGCTAACCAGATTATTATGACCCTTAGACAAGATCTTTTGTTGCTTCGATACCACCATTTTAACAAGACCTCTCAATACTAAACAATAGTTCCTAATTAGGGGTCAAGAAATCCTGGTATATCGATACATAAACCAGTATAACACGGTCCTTTCGCTCTATATTTTGGTTAGTCTATGGGTCTTGGTGTGTGGTCGTTGGTCCGAAGCTTATTGACTGGGATACCTGCAAAGTGCTGACGGCTCCGTCGGAAATCATTCAATCTCGACAAATGCTTTTGTAAAGCGTAGTTTACATGATATGAATGTAACCTAGATGAATAGATGTTGGAAGGATGGTTGATGGAACCTAGGACTTAGTTTGATAAAGTTATACAAATATTTTGTTGAATATCGTATCATATCTTTGTTTATAGAGCTGAAGAGTTTATTCAAAAAATATTAGATATTATATTTATATTAAAAAATGTAATTGTCGTCCTCAATTAATCGACGTAAAGAAATAATTTCAGTTTGTTAATTATTAGTTTAAGTTAGGGCACCGGACATCCTTTTAACATAATTTATTAGTCGCCTCTTGCAAGAGGGGAGCCAATTTTCATGATGAACCACGAAAATAACAAAAAGAAAAATGTAAAAATATCTTTATCTTTTGAAAGAAAGCTGTTACTGTTGCTCCGAGCTTATTCGCACGGAAATAATTTAGACATGTAATTTAGAATGGCGGCTTATTCGCCCCTTTTCTTTCGCTTAAAAGGAAGCTCCTTCCTCTGGCTCCGAGGCTCCGGGGGATGCTTATATTGGTACTTGGATCTGTTGTGAGAGAGATTAAAGTGAAACGACTAAGGAATTATTTTTATGTATTCTATTTTGAAATTATCTCGTGATTTTTGAAGTGAAAACTTCTTTAGCGGCGTTGCACACTTTTTGTAATGGGTAAAAAATGTTAAACTCGCGTCAGGACATCGCGTCAGGACACGTGACCGTCAGGAGAGATTTCCCTCCCCTCTCTTTCAACGGCGCGGCGGTGCCAAACGAAGTGAACCAAGTGAGACACGATAATGGATGGATGGATGGATGGATGGATGGATGGATGGATGGATGGACGGACGGACGGACGGACGGTGACGGTGATGGTGACGGTGACGGTGACGGTGACGGTGACGGTGACGGTGACGGTGACGGTGACGGTGACGGTGACGGTGATGGTGACGGTGACGGGGACGGGGACGGTTACGGTGACGGTGATGGTAGACGTGGATGTGGATGGATGGATAGACAGCTGATGTCTCGACCGTCTGTGTAGTAGCCACACTGCTGTGTATTCGTAAAATTCGTGTACATAAAGTGTTTAAATATGGAAATTGAACAAAGTGCATCGATTAATGAAAAAAGTGACGCAGAAATAGTGAAAAAAATTAGTTATAATAATTCAATTCATAATTGATTTATTTCAACGTTAATATTCAAGTTTTCACTTCTGCCGGCACTCCCGGAGTGCAACCCGTCTTTTTTTTTAAATAATAAAACAACCTTGTGCCCAATAGGAATTCCCTTCTTAAGTAATGACGAATGGTAACCTCTTTACATAATGAATCTACAAAACTACTTCCTTCATAAAAGGAACTCTAGTCTCTGGGATGTCTGTCAGTGAATTAATGAATTTAAGATTTTAATGAAGTAGATGAATACTATAAATGGTTTAAAATATAAACTTGTTCAGTAAAACAAATAAAGATCAACAAAGATCGTTACGTCTGTACATTCTTGCAACACAATAAAGAGGGCGCTGTGAAACAATGTTGCAAGATCTAACTAAAAGTTACAGACTTGCGAGCGCCACACATCACTTTTAACAGATTTATCGCTCAACGGATTAAAAACTGATTCATCAAATCAAATCAAATCTCAAATCGTTTATTGCAATCCATAATGTACAATGGGTTATAGCAATTAGCTGACCCCCCTAAAAATTACTCGATTTTGCACCCTCCTCTCATAACATTAAAGGTTATTCAATATGTATGAGTTAATCGGACTAACACTACTCGATGAACAGAAACAATAAATAATTTTGATACGCAAATTTGAGCTTTAAGATGTTGGTGTTAGGTCATTTACTATGTATGGGTATTTGTTACGCAATTTTCATTTCTAATCAGCAAGACTTAAAGGTTAGGTTAATGTTGTGATAATTTGTGTCATTGCTTCTAATACCTTATTTCATCTATCTTACTCAAGTTAATCTGGTGTCGTGGTTCATGCGTAAGGCTGAGACGTGCAAGATGCGAGTTCAAATCTAGTCTCATGTTTAATTTTGTTTTCAATATATAAATTGTTCGTTAAGTATTTCTTGCATTATTGTAAAGAACAAGCATATCAATTAAGTTGATAAACGATAAACGTTTCACCTTTTTCAATAAGTGGGTAGTTCGACGTCAATATGCGTATTCAACAAAAACTGCTATTGAAATGATTTTAGGAATATGGGGTAGAAGAATAAATTGAACAAGACATTCTATGCACAAATAGCAGTGAATACGCACGAACATTTTTATATTGCCTTACTAAGTTGCGAAAATCCACGCCTTTTTATTAATTATTATTATCGGTTTTGATAGTTTAATCGTCATGTCTCAGTTGAGTGATTATTAATTAAAATACAAAATATTGTATTTGCATAAGGAGAATGTTGGTATTAAAGCGATTGCTAGGAAACTTAATATAGCGGTAAGTGTATTCTTTTTTATACTTCCTTAATTCGTTAGTTGGCTTAAAAACGTGAGTATAGAATAATAGAAAATTAACTGTTTCATTATGAGATCATTTATAGGTCTAATGTGGTTTATCTAAAGGTATTTTTGCAAACTTATTCGAAAAATTATGATTACCGGGTTATTAAAATTATGCTTATTGTGTTGTTTCAGAGAAATACAGTCAGACTGTGGCTAAGACGTTTTGAAGAGACAGGGAATATTCAAAAGGATCGTCCTGAACCAAAACCTGCAATGTTACTCCTGTGTCAGAACATCATCAAGCAATTGTTAGAAGGCATACTGAACACCCATTTTTGCCTACTCAATGCAGTATAATGTTTCTGTTCAGACGGTCAGAAAACATTTGCATGTTGCTGGACTGAAACAATACAAGCCAGCACGTAAAATTTAACTGACTGCTGCACATCGCCAAGCAAGGGTCCGCTTTGCCCAAGAATATCTCAATTTTAATTGGGAAGATTATGTTGTCATATTTACCGACGAGAAGTCTTTGTCAAAACCTTATTTATAACTAAACATAACTACATACAAAACAAATTGATATATAGTATACCTAGTAGGTAAAACATCAACGTACAATGCTATTTTATTTAGTTCAACGATATTTAATGTGGTGATGTTATTGTTATGAAATAGAAATACATACCTATATATTTCTAAATATTATAACATGTTGATTCACTACATTAAACTCTGTGAAGTATGTAACAACGTTATTAGTAACTGTTATATCATTTACGTTATTCTTATAATAATTTTTTTTATAAAATAAAATCGTTTTTACCATCATTATCGTTTTTTTATTTTCGTTCAGCTTTTTTTTTTGTTGCTAAAGTTATAATTTATTATTTATAACTTAAAAAAAAATATTATAAAACAAAACGCGCGGCAGAAAATATGTTGGTTTCGAACTCGCAACCACGCTCTTGTCAGCTCACTGCAGCTACCACTAGACCACACGAACATGGTGATTGTCGTTGAAATTAGCAATAATATATTACAAGTTACAACAATATTCAAGTTCATACCTATCTTAACACTGCGTGTTAAATATCAAATTCGAATAACTGTTTTATTAATCGTAGACGTTGAACTGTTCTAGTTCGATAAGCTTACTGCTAACAAGCAGAAGGTTCAAATTTGTTTAATTTTTAGGGGGGTCAGCTAATTGCTATAACCGCGTGTACAATTACAGGTGGTAAATAAAAAAAAACCGAGTGTGCTTATGACCACACGACTGAAGTGAAACTTCAAACGTATTTGGCTATGAGAGGAAGAGAGAAAGAAAATGTGCGCGCGCACTGCTTTCTCTTGTTTATATCCCCCACTCAACTCCCGTTCACCTCGCCCGATCACACTTTTCGTAACGCGTTCGTCAGTTTACTCCCCAAGTCAAGCGCGCGTAAAGAAGTTTCCCTTCAAAAATACTTGCATGGCATACGAAATTGTTCCGTAGACTCTTAGGCTGGTTTTATAGTCACGCCGCTAGACGCGCCGTTGGGCAGCGCGCTGTTGAACAGCGCGCGTTCGCGTTCACCGAACGGCGCTGCTCAAGCGCGCGAATTTGAAACGCTACTACTACCCCAATACATATCCGAGCGCGCGCGCTCCGACGGCGCCGCTGAAACGCGTCACTATAAAATCAGCCTTACTGATAAGGAGCATGATCGCATTTGCGAAAACTAACGCGGTTGAGTACCTACGTATTTGAGCGAGTAGCCGTATAAGATACTTTATAGTCTTGCAAGTATTTTGAGTCGGCACCTGGTGTGCGTACTTGGAAGCAAATACCAGAAGGCCAATTCTCGTAATTTAAAACGTTCAAAATCTAGTCGCAATCTCATCTCGGCGACAAACAAATGTCAAAAACTTGTCAAAATGTAGGGAAATTAGAAGTATTTTTTGACAGATTGAGACTGAGATCAGACTGTGAACGTTCTTAAAATTACGAGAATTGCCCTACTGGTATAAAAACCCGGTTGCATAAATACGTACCTTCCCTACTCGCCCGGTCACACGTTTTCGTAACGCGTTCGCCAGCTTACTCCCCAAGTCAAGCGCGCCTAAAGAAGTTTCACTTCAAAAACCGAGTGTGCTTATGACCACACGACTGAAGTGAAACTTCAAACGTATTTGGCTATGAGAGGAAGAAAGAAAGAAAATGTGCACGCGCACTGCTTTCTCTTGCTTATATCCCCCACTCAACTCCCGTTCGCCTCGCCCGATCACACTTTTCGTAACGCGTTCGCCAGTTTACTCCCCAAGTCAAGCGCGCGTAAAGAAGTTTCACTTCAAAAATACTTGCATACGAAATTGTTCCGTAGACTCTTACTGGTAAGGTGCATGATCGCATTTGCGAAAATTAACGCGGTTGAGTACCTACGTATTTGAGCGAGTAGCCGTATAAGATACTTTATAGTCTTGCAAGTATTTTGAGTCGGTACCTGGTGTGCGTACTTGGAAGCAAATACCTGGTGTAAAAACCCGGTCGCATAAATACGTACCTTCCTTACTCGCCCGATCACACGTTTTCGTAACGCATTCGCCAGTTTACTTCCCAAGTCAAGCGCGCGTAAAGAAGTTTCACTTCAAAAATAATAGAAACAATTATGGACATCCACAGTCCTACTTCACCTGCTGGACATAGGTCTCTCTTATTTAAGTCACGTATCACACTCTATCTTGTGCCAATCCCGACGCTCATGTGGCAGGAGTTCTCGTTGAGCATGAAATCCGTAGTTTCGGATGAAGTTACGGACAATTCCTACTCCGTGTCACCTACGGACATAATTATGGGTAGTTTGGGGTCCGGCCTGAGAATGATGAATGAATGATGAGTGACAAACACGATTTGACAGTTGTCCGTTCTCCCGATGTGATTCTGTCGGTCCGAAAAGTTGATTAATCGTGTGTATTGTACTTTGCGAAGTTGCGGATTATTTTCGGACGGGCCCGGCTCATCGTTGCCGGACTCAGAGAGTAGGCATCAGGTCTTACCAGCGATGGCAGCAACTCATTACCTACTACCTGTTAATGTAATACAATACAAGTCAAATAATATTAATCAGACTGTATTTCCCTGTACATTAATGTTTAATAATGTATTAATTAATTCTAATCATTCACATTTCTCATTAGTAAAACGCAACTTCAATTAATTATGACGTGTAGTGGATCAAATAAAACATAGTTCTATATCTGTCCATAGTTTGAAGATAATAGATACAGAATTGTAGTTTAATCTGTCAAGCTCCGCTAATGAAACAGAATTAATTTTCTATTGTTTCGTCGCCGATCGGTGAACCGCGCCGCTTGACCGGTTAAATACGTTTAGTGCTAAATGTCGCGGCCCATACGAGTAAGTCATTTGAAAATCATAATTATCTTCATTCAGTTTGTCAATGAATACTTACCCCCTTACTCTAATAAACGTATTATATCAGGTGAATAGTCAATACCGATTCGTTACTAATTGCATATGAAAGTATACTTATAACAATTTTTTTAAGCATTTTTGCCTGTCTGCCTGTTTTGTTCAGGTTAATCTCCGAAACGGCTGGGCCGATTTTGACAGGATAGGGTTACGCGCAAAAAATTAAAACCCATAAAATTACTGACATCCACGCGGGCGAAGTCGCGAGCAGCAGCTAGTTTAAAATAAATAATAATGAATCCAGCCGATTATTATCTCACTGCGTGGCAAAAGTCTCTTCTCGTACACAGAAGGCATCATGCAGCATTGTTGACCACGCTTGCTCCAGACGGATTGGCGGGTTCAGCGTTATTAACACGCTTTTTTTAACCGACTTCAAAAAAGGAAGTTCTGTGTTCGACCCGTATGTATGACTGTATGTATGACTGTATGTATGTATGTTTGTATGTCCGCAATTTTTCTCAAAAACTAATTGAACCAATTTTGATAATTCTTTCACTAATGTGATCTACATACTTTCAGGAAAGTTTTAGAATATAATACATTAGGCAATTATTCTTATGTACGCAGTTATATGCATTTTACTGCATCTCCGGCATTTCTATGCGAATTTTGATGATTCTTCTAGTTGGTGTCTTCAATTCTTCAATGCACTAGTATTAATTGAATTTGTGTGGGGTAGGTAGGGTAGGGCGGGGCTTAAAGGTCCATTTTGACTATTTCGAATAATACTGTGAAAAGTGACTCTACTATATCAAAATAAATAATACTAATCAAACAAACAGTTATCTGAGTATGTTTGACTCAATTTTCAGTTGAATTATTATAATAGAAATATGTGTTTCTACAACTTTTCTAGACCTTGTCGTCTGTCCCTTTTTGCCCCATAGTAGGGGTAAAAAGGAACAGGCAGGAGGCAAAAGGTCCAGTATTTAATTTTTATTTAAAATCGATTTTATGGAACTAAAACAATATTTGGTTCAATAAAATTCAGTCGTTTATTTTTATTCCAAAAACAAAAAGTTAAAAAATATTTTAATTTTTAAACAAACCAAAAATTTAGTATAATTCCAAGATACATATTATTTAAAAAGTCTCTATTCTAAAAGAAAATATTTTTTTAACAAACAAAATTTATTTTTTTCTAAATGTATTACAACAGCAGTCGAACTAATAATTTCTAACTTTGTTGAGCTTATAATAGTTTAATCACTAATCAGTCTCTATTGAAGAACACAATTAAACAAGACAGCACTATTCATTATGAATGTTGACATAGCCTGAATTTAAAATCTTAACAATATTTTAAAAAAACAAAATATACTTCTTTAACCGTAACACAAAAATTAAACTCTTCTTTAATTATTAACTTCAACAAATTAACGTAATCAACATGTCTTGGTATCTTTATATTATCTTAATCAGACTCATCGTTTTCTGAATCACAGTGCCTTAATGATTTATTTTCATTAATAACTAAATCTGCTGCCCGTTGCATCAACTCAACAAATTTAGTACCACGATCCGATTTTCTTTTATAGTTGCGCATACTGAAACAAAAAAGTCTTTATTAACCCACATATTAATGAGGGGCTAAAAGGGTCCACATTGGACCTTTTTACCCCAACCACGTGTAAATATTTTTAGAGGTTATAACGAAATAACCGTTAAACCGAGCCTAAAACTAATAATAAATCGTGAAAAACAAATAAATCACTTATACTAATAAATTATGTTTAGGTGTGATAAACGAAAAACCACTGCTCGAAACTAAAAAGTAAAATGATGAAAAAATTTACTTACGTTAAAATTTTTAGATGTAGTCGTATATCTCCGGCTAGCGACGCTGCTCGACTGCCGGCGATGCCCCGTTACGCCTCCCGCGGTCCCTTCATTCCGCGTACATAGTTAGAACGCACGATATACCGCTAGTTTTTTAGATACTTATGGTGGACCTTTATACCCGCGGACCTTTAAGCCCCGCCCTACCCTATAACTAAAAAGTGAAAAATAAAAACTTTTTTACAAAAAAAAAAAAACAGCCGACTTCAAAAAAAAAACACTACAAAGTGATAAATAACTTTAATTTCGGAAGTCGGTGTCAAAAAACAAAAATGCGGAACCAACGACACCGACTTCCGAAATTAAAGTTATTTATCACTTTGTAGTATTCTTTTTTGAAGTCGGTCACTCGGGATTCCGAAAACTGCCCTAAAACTGTGAAATGAAAGCGCTTTTAAGGTCCAACTGTTACCATTGCCTTTTACTGTACGACTTTAAGAATTTATATTCAATTTAAACAAATCCGATTAGTGTACAGCTTCCATAAGGGTGAACATCCGACCGGTCGCTCGAGATTGAACATTTACTCGGCGGCATGTGGCCGAGCGACGATGCGCTCTGCTAAACACAGGGTAACACAATATTGTAGCCGATTTGTGCGTATTACTTGTTAGAACCTGTTACGAATGGGTGATGGAACGAGCTTTGCGAAAATAGCTGCATTCTGCCGCCAAGCAGCGCTACTGTGTTCGCCTTTGAAGGGTACATGTATTTTAGCTTTGACTCTAGTATAGCAACCCACCAGCTGATATACCTAGTAAATTATTAATATTCATTATTTGGCATGATTTTAAACATCTCGGGACCATGGGGTCCCGGTCTTTTGCAAGGCGTCCGAGGGGCCGAGGCCAACTCGCAGAGGCCCCTTAGGAAATTTAAATGAAATGTGGCACCAACCGACGATTATCCCTGTATGCACTATGCAAGTGCACCCAAGGATAACCCCCGGTTCGTTTAGGACTATTGCAGGATATGGAAAAATAATAAGTTGGGCTATGGGTTTGGGTGGCTAATATTCATTATTATTATTATCTATTTCGTTTATTTGTCTATTTACATATTTGATTAACTTTTAAAATATTTCTTAACATATAAAAAATAAGTATAAAACATTTAAAATATAAAAAACCGGCCAAGTGCGAGTCGGACTCGCGCACCGAGGGGTTCCGTACAAAAATTTAAAGTTTTCGGAATTTTTTCTTTATGTGTGCTGCAAAACATGGTTTCATGCCAAATTTCAAGATTCTAGGTCGACTGGAAGTACCCCTTAGGTTTTGATTCCCTTGCGAGTAGTTGCGAGTTTGAAAATATGCGGCTTAAATTGCCGTTTCTTTTGATTGCGTTGACATAGAAGTTTGATTTTGTTACAGCTTAAAGGTATTATAGACCTGAGTATTTGGTATCAACTTCAATTTAATATCTCTACGCGTTCGTGAGAAAAGAAGTAGTAACTTTAAAATTTTCAAAAATATTTTTTATTATATGATTCAACTACAAATTTACGGTTTTCGCAATTTTTCCTTTATTTGTACTATAAAACGTTACTTCGTACCAAATTTCAAGGTTCTAAGTTCACGGGAAGTACCCTGAAGGTTTTGATTCCCATGCGAGTTTCGAAAATTTGCGGCATAAACGGCTGTATCTTTTGATTGCTTTGGCTTAGAAGTTTGATTTTTTCACAGCTCCAAGGGACAGTAGACTTGAGTATTACATATAAATTTCAGTTTGATACCTCCACGCGTTCCTGAGAAAAACGGTCTTGACAGACGGACGGACGGACGGACAACAAAGTGATCCTAAAAGGGTTCCGTTTTTTTCTTTTGAGGTACGGAACCCTAAAAAATAGTAGTCCGCCGGTGTCGGGAGCAGAGTCCAAGCTACCGGTAGTTAGGGCTCCATATATTCATTATTGATATTACTTATCTATTATTATTATGAGCCTATACGCTGACGTGACGATTTAGACTCGTTCCTGACCGATTGGACGGAGAAGGCTCAGCACAAAGAAAAATGGAAAAAATGAGGAGACCTTTGCCCAGTAAGCTTGTGCTGTGCGACTGCAGGGCGATGGCCTCTCTTCCCTCTTTCCACGTTTCCCGGTCTACGGCGTTTGCGGGCCAGTCCATAAAGGAGCTCATTCCGCCATTGCTTACCGGGACTGTCACGTAGTCGTTTCCTGCAACAGATGACCAAAGGCGATGCAATTACCCCCACTAAGCTGGGCATGACAAAAAAATGTACTTTACTGCAAATTATTTTGTTACTCTGTCTTTTTGCACCCAAGGGACCATATAAAAACTAACGCTGCAACAGAAACATTTTATATTTCTGTGCAGATTGAAACATTTTCTGTTTCCTGCAACTGTAACTAGCATGCAGAAACACAATGTTTTTCTCTTTTTCTTCATTTGTAGGAAAAAATATTAATCCGCAATACTACGGACTGCGTTTTAATGTTGTCACACATTTTGCAAATTAAAATGCATAAAATAGAGACGCGGGAATAAACGGGGAATTCTAATTCACTCGCACGCAGTTGGTGTAGAGTAAATAAAGGACAGAAGAACCATTTTAAACTTTATAATGTTAGTTTATCTTTCTTTATAATATATAAGATCACTAGCTTTTGCCCGTGACTTCGTCCGCGTGAAAACTCTTGTTCCCCCGATCCACCCTGTCGCATCGCATCACTTGCCCGAGCTATCACTTCGTTTTATCTTAGCGTCATTTCAGACTTTTTTTTCTTTTTGCTCGGCTCCTAAAGGCTATAGCGTGATGTTAAACAGCGTATAGACTTCTTCATGAATTGGCCTATCTAATGCAAAAAGAGTTTTTCAAATCCGACTGGTAAGGGTACCTACGCACTATGCGGTTAGCCGGAATGAGGTCAGCCGTCCGGCTAACCGCAATCAAAAATATCTACGAGAAAGTAATTTTTATCCGCACTGCGATGCCGGACGGTCCGTGCCGTTCTTCAGCCGGACGGTTGACCGCATTCCGGCTAACCGCGTAGTGCGTAGGTACCCTTAACATACAAACACATACATACATACCAGTCGGATTTGAAAAACTCTTTTTGGATTAGATAGCCCAATTCTTGAGGAAGTCTATATAGGACTTAAACATAGGTAACTGGCGAAGTATGGGTATAACTACAAAGCACTCTGTCTATCCCTTTCGAGAATACAGACGTGATGTTATCCTATAGCTGGTTATGTGTATCACTCGGTCATTTGGCTTCTTTATTCCATTCAACTTTACAGACATACCTTACTTCTACACCACTGGGAAGAGGTATGGCGAAGGTGTAGTAGTATTTATTTATTTCCTCGGTGTCAGCGTGTGTGTCGCTTGTTACCTCAGACGGGCGCTATAAAACTGTTCTTCTGAACTCGACCATTTCGCTCATAAAGTGTCGCTATGCGAGGGGGGGTAATCCCGGGATCGGCGAGATAAACCCCGGACAACGGGACGAGAGGCCGGGACGAGACAATGCGCTATTGTTCTCAATGTATCGTGACTAGTGGAGAGCGCAGTAGGACAACAAGCTGCGGTGTTTACAGAGGAAGGGTTTAATTGGGAAACGATTGCTCGTTAAAGCGTTATTAGGACGAATTTAGGAAAGTGACACAAAGTTATTGGCGTTAGCCACCGCACAAACAAACAGATCGGATACTGTTTAGTTTTACAGCTTTAGTAGTTGTGGGTGATCGATCTTGGGGCCAGACGCGAAACGAATTTGGTAAGGTCAGGGAGAACTGACTATGTATTGAGCGATAATAATCGGAATTATCTAAATGCCTTCAAGAAATATGCTTCGAAATGAACTTAAAGTGTCCACCTTGCTTTTTCCATATACCCGTATTATTTGGGCGCAAATAACGATTCTTTTCAGTAATCCTGTTTACTTTAAAAACACGTGACATCTACCAACCCGCAATGTACTCGAGTGGTGGATTACAGCCCACTTCCTCCCACTGAGTGGAGGCCTAAGACCCAGCAGTGGGAACATTACAGGCTGATTATTTTGTATCCTGTTCACGTTGACTTACTGCTCTGTCCTGCACTAGGCGTCACTTCGACACAACACTCCGCGTCTCAGTTAAAAACACGACTATGGTGTATTGTCGCACGTTTTTGTCGCAAGTCGTATCCACATTAATAGCTCCTGCCAATGGGATAACAACCTTAACGTCAAAGAATAAGGCTGACAATAGCATGGCCTGTTTGTAACATTTTTGTCAATGTAATTTAGAAAATCATAAATGAATAACACCTCTATTGTTAAGTGATAAGGTGGAATGTCCCTTGGCAGAAATTGTTGCAAGTAATATGTTTGTCCGTTGTAATTCAGAAAAGCTATTATTAATATCTGTGATGATCTGCTAGAAGAAATATAGCGCTGTAAGCCGCTTAGCGATATAATGTAAGTCAAGAGCAAAAAGTGGTTTATTTCGAGGGTAGTAAGAATTTGACGTTGATTGTAGTACCTACAAGTGGCACTTTAACCAAAGCATTTCTTATTTATTTTTAACCAATTTAAAAAAAAGAGGAGGTTATGCATTGGGCGGATCTTTTTTATAATTTTTCTGTGATACTCGTACTGGGCCGATTTATATAATTTTTCACTTTTCAATTGTTGCACAAAAATTTTTTTTCATAAAAAAACAACTGACTTCCAAAAAAACTCAATAACACTAAAAAGTGAATAAAAACTTTTTTACAAAAAAAAAACAACCGACTTCAAAAAAAACACTACAAAGTGATAAATAACTTTAATTTCGGAAGTCGGTGTCGTTGGTTCCGCATTTTCGTTTTTTGACACCGACTTCCGAAATTAAAGTTATTTATCACTTTGTAGTGTTTTTTTTGAAGTCGGTTGTTTTTTTTTTGTAAAAAAGTTTTTATTTTTCAATTTTTAGTTGTACCTACCCCACAAAAAAGTAAACAAAAAAATTTTTACATTTTTGTTGATTTTTCAAAAAGCGCTTGTCCGATTTCGATAAAATTTTCATGGGACCATTTGGGAACTATACCCTTTCCAACAAAAAAAGAATTTTTCAAATCGGTTGGCAAGCGATGGAGTTATGCGCGAACAAACACAAAAAAAAAAAAAAAAAAAAAACATACAAACATTCGAATTGAGAACCTCCTCCTTTTTTAGAAGTCGGTTAAAAATAACTTTTATTTCGTAAGTCGGTGGCAAAAACGACAATTACAAATACACACTACTAAACTAAAGACACCGACTTCCAAAATTAAAGTTACTTTTCACATTGTAGTGTTTTTTCTGGATAAAGTTTTGTAATTAAGGAATCCTTTTGGCAATTTATTCGATGCAAACAAAATGTTTCGATATTTTTTTTTTTTTAAAGTTTCCGTGTTCGCATTGTGAAAGCGTCGGTGATGCGTGTGTGTGAGTTTGTGCCGTGAATGTACTTCTAACAACGCTTTGTGCAATCAAACTCGCTGCGGTTTTTATATTCCCCTCTGTGGGTAGCGGGACACAGCGCGGGTGAGGCAGGAGGACCGCTCCGTGCGATAACATTTAGTAACAGGTACAGTCACGTCTAAAAGTATGTATACACTTGGCTTTATTCAAAGGCGATTTTCTCCTTTATTTTTGAATGAAATTTTATGTTATTACGAAAATATTATAGTATTTTCGAACCCATAGGTTTATGTTAAGTGTCGTATTTCAACGTTGCATTCGTTATGTCACGAAAAAATCGCAATTGAAAATTGCCAAGTGTATACATACTTTTAGACGTGACTGTACATAGTCTCCAACTCGAGAAGACAAATTACTCGTTTTTGCAGACATGTCGGTACAATAAAGCTTATAGTAACCGTCGCGGCATCGCTTCCTTTCTTCACGACAATATTAAATAGGCACTGCTTTAAAGCGTCAGTTGTTTATTGTATTTTGGTAAATTAAAAATTACAAAATGCATATTTATTAACAGGATCGGCAGTAAAAACTGTGCAGTAAAATTAGTCATATAAAACAAATATTTAAATAGGTACTTAATTAAATATGACTGACCGAATTAGTCGGCAAGAAATCTAACTTGAAAGTAGCGTTCACCGGCCGGCGGCCGCTACTGTAGCACCGCACGCTTCGCTCGCTCGGCTCGCGCTCGGTTGATCACAGTTCTAACCTAACCTATGAGCCGCCGAACTATTTATCTAACCGAAATTTTTACTGCTTATTCATTTATTACACCACTTGAGTTTTGTACTGACCAATTTTCTTTTTATTACTTTTTTATGTTTTACTGTCACACTAATTTACCAACCGCCGAAAAATTTAATGACTGCTCGTTAATTTATTCAAGTGATCATAATAACCTCCCTAATGATTAAATAACCATTGTGGAAATTATGATCCTATTAAATAGATTAATATCTTCTTTTCAGTGTGATGAACATCAAGCTCGTTCGCGCGCTACTGCTACGAAAAGGGATTCAAGATTTTTATCTGGAGTCTAGCATCTACGGTCGCGTCATTTTGATTTTTTTTTTCAAAATGGCGGCCACGCGTGATACCTATATAAATTGATAGCTGACATAAATGCAAACGGAAAATATTATAGGACCAAACCTATTGAAGTGTTACGTTTTCGAGATATTAACGTTCAAAGGTGATCACGTGACATCCATGTTTTTTTGAACTTGCTTACATCTTGTTGCTTAGATGTTAGAAATAATCCTCTGAAAGTTTAAAGTAATCAGACATCTATGCAAATGTTGTAAATGTTTCGTTTGTTTTATAAAGTCAATTATTAACGACATGATGCTTATTCATGTGGCGGACCTTTTTTTTTTATGGATGGGAAATCATCAAATGACCCCTCTCGCTCTGGTTGGAGCGGAAGGGAGTGTCAGACTCTTACTGACTAAAACCCATCCGTGTTCCTTCCTTAGCCCTTTATGTGACGGACCTACTTGTGCTATTTATTAAGCTAAATCAAAAACGTTCCCTCGATTATTTCAATCATCATGGTAGGTTTTGTGATTGGTTGACCAAAATATCATAAAGTTCAAAAAACCAGTTAGCAGCCGACGATTTGTATTGATCTACTGAATAATTTATTCTGTGGCGAAGCATGTAAGAGGGGCGGGGAAGTGCCAATCAACGATGGTTTTGTCGGTGCTCAATCAGTCATATCAAAAGGTAGAACAATTCCCACTCATCAGCTTTCATTAAACTTGTTTCACTACTATTGTGCGAGTATGCTGTTCTCGGTAAAAAATATTGAAAGCTTCCGTTTTGTTGCTACATTGTCGAAACTTTTAATAAAAAATACATTATTTTTATTTACCTCTGTAAATAAATGCTAAATGAAAAGAAAATATTTATTGCTTCATAATAAGTAACTAACTATATACACTAGATACTAAAATAAATGACTAACTTACAATACAAATATATAAAAATAAAATAAAACAAAGGACACTTGGTGGTGGTGGTAAATGGTGTTTCTGTAATATTAGTTTTTAAGACTAGATACAGATAGTACGGTCAGCATCAAAAGTTGATTAACACTTCAGTTTTTTTTAATCTTAGTTATTGAGCAAAATATTTGTTCAAAATTGCAGCAGAAGAATTTTTTTTTAGAATATACATATACTCTTGTATATTATGTGAAAAGCTAAAAATCAGTTTATTGAAAACAGTTGTTGTCAATTTAATAACATGTAAAAATGATAGTGTTAATCGACTTTTGAAGCTGACTGTACCTCGCTTGGTGACTTGCACCCTAATTGCGAAACACACTATCAACCGGAATTGGAATCATTTTGGAGCCAATTGCTAATCCACTGCTTCATAAGTTCGAAAAATTTGTCTGCTCAACACGTAAATAACGCAATGAATGTTGTTTTAACTGTCAAAATAAAACCGATTCTGATTGATAAAGTGTTACGCAATTGCCCCGCTGGTCTTTTTTGTGTTTGTGTTCTTTCTTTGCAGTCATATTGTGCACTGCAAATAAACTTATTTTCTTCCTTCTTTCTTTCTAGGTGTTTCCTATACGACTACCTACTCAGAAAGGAAACACTGAAACAAACTCGGACTGTATACTAGCATTTGATTATGAGGTTCAGAGTTCGATCCGTAAGCTCGGCGAAGTATTCATTGCTGACTTCTTCTATTAGAAATGTCTCAGTGCCAGCTTGGAGTCTAGATTACTCGATACTCAATCATTGATTGCATTCCACAATGCCTACTTAAGTGGTGATTTAAAAATTATTGAGACCATTACGGATCATTATGATTGGCGCCTGGTTGAAGGCAATACGCTTGATACCCTATACATGGGTCTTATAACATAAGTAACTGGTGATATTAATTTAAAGAGATTTATGTTATGTGATCAATCAATCAATTTGTCAAATTCAAATTCATTTATTTATCCGAACATGGTACCTTCGAGGATGTTCCGGTTATCTCTCTTTATTTGGTTCATATTCAAGAAAATTATGAGCTTAGTTGTAGCAGTACGCTATTTGCCAGTGCTAGCAGTGTGCCAGTGAGTCAGTAGTGAAGTTAGTTGGTAGTTGTCGGGACCACAGACCGCGCAGACCGCCAGTCGGTGCTCAGCTTTATATTATTTGCGATGCCGAACTGTGTGAATGACGACTTTCATATAAACAATTAAACATGTTTCGGGAAGTTAAAGTTAGATTATTAAAAAAAAAAATAAACTTCTGGGTCACGAGTCGTTTTTTTAAATTGAAATGGACCAAATTACTTTTTCCTTCTTCGGAAATGAACATGTTTCAAAGTTCCCAAGTTTTTAGACGTATTAATAGATAAACGAAACAATTTTATGAAAGAAGCTCAAAGTTTACGAGTCAAACGAACCTTTCAAAGTACTTAATATTTTTAAAATACATCTCGTCGTATGTATATTATTTTCACGTAGGTACATTACGTCGCGTGGGTGCCCGTGACTAAGTAATAACAGCTGCGCGGGTCAATTAATCAGGTTAAGCTACATTTGCCGCAGTTGATTCGTGGATGGTTGACCATCTCTACATACCGAGACCCCTCGGTGCCTCGAGCACATTAAGCCGTTGGTCCCGAATGTCATCCATGAATCTTTGACAGTCGTTACGGGTAGTCAGTAGTCCGAGAGTCTAACAACCAGTCTTACCAAGGGGTATCGTGTTACCCAGTAGCTGGGTTGTGGAGGTCAGGTAGGTAGTCGCTCCGTGTAAAATACTGGTATTCAGCTGCATGAGGTTAAAGCCGATCCCGTAGTTGGGAAAATGCAGGCAGATGATGTGACACTAGGCCGCACATCGCTGGTAAGATTTAGTGCACGCGTAGTGTGGAGTTTCAATAGAACACGAGTCCAGCTTGTACTAGTTTTGTTACCAGTGACAGTCGGCCATTAGCCTACTATACGTCAAAATAACATAAAAATATTTTTCCTAAACCTACCAATGTTTGTGTAAATTATTTAATCACCACTGCTCTCAAAACGGTTAAGAAAAACATCGTGAGGAAACCGGCATGTCCTAGAACCAAAAATGTTACATCTACCAACTGGCACTGGGCCCGCGTGGCGGATTACGGCCCGCTCCCTCTCACCGAGAGGAGACCTGTGTCCCAGCAGTGGGAACTTTATAGGCTAATTATGTAATGCTACCAAAGTTAAAAACATATTTATCTAATACAACAATCAATAACTGTTTTCTGCTTTAATTTAGGACTCCTCTAATTAGCAGCACTATCAGGTAAAGCTAAATCAAATGAATAAAAGCCTCAACTAAATGATCAACATAAGTATTCTAACAAACAATTAGTTTCGTTAACACATCGACGCACGACGAAATAGAGATAATATAATGAGTGAATGAAGTCGAGGCGGTTCTACTGCGGCTTAGCGGTCGAGATTATGAGGAGCACGAGCGAGCGGCTTATGTATTAACGGGTCAATGTTTCTTGTTATTACTATTAGTCCGTGGCAAATTGTGAAGGTTTCATGTGGGTAGGTCACAATACTGGTATAGTAGGGAAAAGGCTAAGCAGACGATGATGGTAGCCCAACTAGCAAAATAGTCCTGGAATGCGATTTTATAATGCTACGTGGACTTATAAAGCTCCGATGAAGGTTTTGGTGGTTGCTACTACGCTTTTAACAGCATAAATACATGCTGTTTTTACTCAAGTACGTTGTATCCTATAATTTGTACTTATATCCGTATATAGGATCATATTTCCTGACAAATATAGGATCAAGACTCCTATAAAAGCATGAAATAAGAGTAATTACACTCAAGAGTAATTACTCCGTTAAGTCAGACTTAAATGCGCCTATAAGATAACATCTGCGGGCCATTTAAATCTTAATACTCCTGTAGGAGCATGTACCAGGAAGATATGCACTGAGGAGCAATTACTCTTGCTATTTTTACTTATAGCCTCATATAAGCTAATATTTTGTGTAAATTAAGTTAAATTACTGTTAGTCATTTATGTATCTGGTTTGGTTTAACATAAGCTTAGAAGTAACTGGTTAAATGAATTTGATATCCACGTTTTAAAAATAATAAATCACCAAGATTATAACAGCACTCGGTAGGATAAAATGTTTTCTAATAAATATTTTTTTAGATTTATTGTATGCTGTTTTAAACCTAGATATATTTATATAGGCATTCCACAGTAGTGTTATTGTCTAAGTAATATCAAACAATCCTGGTTAAAACTCTTAAGAAGCCACTTTTGCTTGTAACGACCAGTACAGGCGAAAACACGCTTTATATAGTTTTGCAAATTCTATTGTAGGATTTGACATCAGCCATTTTGCTTACAATAGTTTTTGTCTACAAATACTTATTGAAAAATAGATTTAAATAAGTGGAAGCGGTTTAAAAAAAGTGGATCTTATAAAAGAAAAGTTAAAAAACATATAAAGAAATGTTAACCGCAGTGAGCACCGTTTTTTTTAATTTAACTGGTGAAGACCGTATCGCGAATTCTAGCGAGGGTTCCGGGCAAGATAATTGTAGTACTACTTTAGATGGCTATATGTCTATGCTAGCTATACGTCTATGGTAACAACTACGACAAATTAAAAAGTCTTTTACTAGGAGTTTATGGTACTTTTTGGACCATCTCAAATCGACAGCACATTACTCACAGGACTGCCCAATCTGTTCACCGACAACGTTGCCTGATTTAACAGCATGGCTTGAAAGAAAATAGAGAAGGCTGTGCCCGTACCTATTGTGTTATTGTAGGAGATCCATAAACATTTGTGTAGTATTGCCCAGACATCAGATACTTAAATCTTTTCCAACTGATATCTAAGTAAGTTAGTTTAAATATAGGTAACTATAGGGATTTTCACTTTTACTCACATAGAAGTAGCTAATAATAAATATTGTGTTACGTAGTTAGGTACATATTCAGTTAGGAACTAGTTACACATTTCACATTCGTCTCTTGGGAAGTGATCATAAATTGCTTAAGTAAAACAATTCTCACACCAAAATCAATCTTGGTATAGCAATGATCTAATGTGTTCTTGATTCTTCGTGAAATGTAAATCTCTAGTGTTAATAGACACCACGCTGTGACAACCGGGATCTCAGATAACAAGAAATGTTTAACATTCAAAGGCCATTTTAAGTTCTTTAAAGATCGGAAATCTTTTTTGGTTAAAAATCGATCGATATCCAGGAACATCGGCATAGTCTTGTTTAAATCGTCGGCAACCTGTTATAAAATTAAGTCAAATAAATGTCAATGTTTAACCTAGCACGTAGAACAAACCTTAAAATGTTTTTTTAACTTATCTATAAATATCAATCGATTTTCATCTAAGCATTGCGGAACCCTAATCGGTAACAATGGCGAATCTTCCTAGGTTTTGAGATAACCCAATATAGAACCAATATACTTACATTGGTACTATGTCACACTTGAAAATGCTAAAAATACTTATTTTAGCACTATGTCACACTTGGAAATGCTTACTAAGAAAATGTCAGCTGCCTTCATAATATTAATTTAATATTAATTAATACTAAAATGTAAATAAGCAAATTTCAAGAGGCGCTTTAAAACTGTTATCAAAACCATGATAGATTTCACAGAAAATTCATGTTCCCATACGAATAAGCTATAAGACTAACAATTTGACAACAATAACATTTTGTTTATCTACTATGGTTGACATTAATCAATTTTGATTCATATAAATACGACTCTCAAGATGTTAAAAATTTTTTTTTACAGAGCACAACAATGTCCGATACACACTTCGACTGTTCACAATATATGAGCTTATGGAAGCATTTCTAGGCGCGTATTAATCTAATTTTTTACTATAACGTACTTATATTGAGATTAACAGGAGTATTTGCATTGACGTAATTCAATTACAGGAGCAATATAGGAGTATATGGCATTTCAGTGGTCTAATATAAATACGTTATAAGTAAAAGTAGACTTATAAAGTGGGCCCTTTTCGCGACTTATATGTCGATATAAGTCTCATATAGTCCTCGATAAATGATGGTTCTAGGATAGTATAAAAACCACTTTTTGCTAGTTGGGAGGTCGTTTATAAAATTGTAGCGTGGTTGCATCTTTACGGGACCAATCTGCTTGTTTCTTAGGATGAAGAATAGGCATTGGAGAAGAAAAAATGAAAAAATCAATCTGTACAAAAACCTCAAAAGAATTGGTGGGTATAATTAATTTTATTTAATTAATTTAATTAAGAAGAAGGTTTTAAATGCAATAGAACACTATTGTGAAGGCCGCATTCGTTAGTTTAGGATTATGTTCTGTTTTTATAGTTCTATAGCAGGCTTAATTTTTTTCTTAATTGTACGGTAATATAATTAACACAGTTTTAAAACACTGTATTTCATAATAATAAATTGAGAGTAGATTTCTGTTCACAATTAACAAAACAACGTGCACCCCTGCACTCCTTTCACTTTACTTTTTCTACCGTTTATCGCAAAATGCCAACAAAAGCAGCAAATGTGGGCTAAACACACGTAATTTGCTACGCTTGGCTACGCCGTGCTACGGGCTACGACTGCTACGAGCTACGCTTTCGTAGCGTTACACGTAATCCTTGCTTTGACAACGGACGCTTTTCTTTTTATTATATTTTGAAAAATAAACGTTGCATGGTTTTTTTAAGTTTAAGTATAACCAAGAAATTAAAAGAGAATATTATTTAGAATAATAATTATGTATTAGTCACCCTACGTCAATTTGCCGTGTTATCATAAAACTGTCAAAGCAAGACAGTTGTTATTTTAATTACCGGATTTAAGTTCGTAGACCATTTGATTTTTTGATTTATTTTCTCCCACAAAGTACAATTACAGTATAGAGGTATCACAAAATTTGGAAGTACTAGGACTTGTGGGAGTTAGGAATCCAAACTAGGATACCCTGTGCTATGGACTCCTGGCCCCCCTCGCCGAGATTATCACAAAAAGTAATAGCAGTATGACATGTAGGACTATTGTAGAAAAAAACAAGAAAAGGTACTAAGAAAATAAAATCAAAAAATTTGCTTAACAATTAATTTCCCTAACTGTTTGTTAGCAAAATATTTATTTATTTTTAGCCTATATTGTCCCACTGCATGGCAAAGGCCTCCCTTTCTTCTTTCCACTCCGCTCTGTCTTGAGCTAGTGTGCAACAATCCTGCCTGTAGACGTCAAGTTGTCCCGCCATCTTCTTCTAGGTCTGCCTCAGCACAATATGGGGTAAACAAAACCTTGAATCCTAGTGAAAGCCACATGGGGTAAGCCTATTATACTTAACCGGGCACGAATCCAGGTTCTCGCACTCGCACTCGTGACACTACACCAACGAGGCACTTAACTGTAAAGTTTGATTTACAACGCGATAGCTACTAAACTATAATATGATTGTTTAACGTTGTTTCTGAGCGCTCCTGAGCTATAATTGTCAATTTTCTAACAAACAAACTCAATTTAACTTGTGTCCGTCTTGGGACTCGAACCGACATCCGTAACATTACAGAGCTTGTCCTGACACGAGTTTATTACTTCAACATAGCAACTAGACAGTATTCTGAGTTACTTATAATTGTCATTCGTCGACTCGTTGGTTCAGTAGTTGCTAGGACGACTCCTGCAGGCCAATTCTCGTAATTTAAAACGTTCAAAATCTAGTCGCAGTCTCATCTCAGCGACAAACAAATGTCAAAAACTTGTCAAAATGTAGGGAAATTAGAAGTATTTTTTGACAGATTGAGACTGAGATCAGACTGTGAACGTTCGTAAAATTAGTAGAATCGCCCCTCTGAACAGTCACGTCTAAAAGTATGTATACACTTGGCAATTTTCAATTGCGATTTTTTCGTGAAATAACGAATGCAACGTTGAAATACGACACTTAACATAAACCTATGGGTTCGAAAATACTATTTTCGTAAAAATATAACATTTCATTCAAAAATAAAGGAGAAAATCGCCTTTGAATAAAGCCTAGTGTATACATACTTTTAGACGTGACTGAACATGGTGTCCTGACTTCCTAAGTTTGATTCTCAACACGGACAAAGTGTTATTTGGTTTTAGCATAATCAACCTATAATGTTTGCACTGCTGGGACACAGGTTTCTCTCTGAGAGAGGGTGTAGGCCATAATCCACCACGCGTGTCATATGGCTTCGAATTTTTGGTTTGAAGACGAGCCAGTTTCCTCACGATGTTTTCCTTCGCCGTATTGAGAGCAGTTGTGATGAAATTATTTACACAAAGTACCTGTCTGGGTTCGAACCCTCGACCTACAACTTGTAAGTCGGGGCCGCTACAACTGCGCCACCCTTGTTCCTTATTTGGCTTTACCGTCAGGAATGTAATAAGTAAGACTGTTGAACGTCGGCCAAAGTGGTTTTGGGTTTTTCTATAACAGTGCCCGGTTGATAAATAGGCAAAAGACTTAAACATGATTATGTAACTGGCTAAAGTGGATGTATTAAACATCACTACCTACCATTTGGAGTAATACAGGGGTGAAGTTATGTTAACTCCAGTGAGCCTGTGCCTCTGGGTCACTGCGACAATTAAACCACTATTATAAAAAACCGAGTGTGCTTATGACCACACGACTGAAGTGAAACTTCATACGTATTTGGCTATGAGAGGAAGAGAGAAAGAAAATGTGCGCGCGCATTGCTTTCTCTTGCTTATATCCCCCACTCAACTCCCGTTCGCCTCGCCCGATCACACTTTTCGTAACGCTTACGTCACGCGTTCGCCAGCTTACTCCCCAAGTCAAGCGTGCGTAAAGAAGTTTCACTTCAATAAACTAACCCGACGAACTTCGTTCCGCCTTAGAATCTTAGCCGTTCCATGAAAATTAATTATCCTCATTATTATTTTTTTCGTGACTTTTTTCCATGTTTTAATAGTTATTAGTTATTCTGCTATTCGGGGCGGGGACAAATCCATCAAATCAAGATCATAAACATTGATCTAGCCGTACTTGAGTTATAAATGGTGTAACTAACCCGACTTTGTTATATTTATATAGATTATCCGATTAAAACAAAACAGTCCTTGAGTGTAAACACGGAAGGCATAATCCCACCTCTATCTATTATTAAGTTTAATATTCCCAATCAACCCTCCGAAAAGCTACGGAACACCTCTAGTTAAAACTATTCCCGAGAATGTTCACGAAAGAGCCCAAAATGTGATAATTATCGTTTTAAATAATACCGTTCTGTGATACGACAATTGCGCGTCAAGTCGGCGGTAATTGGCTTACGTGGCCGCCATGTTTAACTGTCGCGTGCTGCCTGAATAAACGGTGACACAATTGATTTGGATTTTTAAAGCCTTTTTACAATATTGGAGTTGAATTTCAGCGTGTCTAGGTGTTTTATATTATATAATTGTATTTTATAAAACCTAACAAGTTATAAACGATTTTGATTTTGTTGATGATTTTGATTGAGACGATTCTGATTTTGATTATACTTAGTATTCATCCTAATTATTCGTATGGATAACTGCATGTTCTTAGTAACAATTTTGACTTTGACAGCGCCTTTATTTCGCAGCAGTAAGAACAGTTTTCGTAGTTCAGATATGTCGTTGCTGCTAAGTTGAAGGCCAATTGTCGTACTTAAAAAACGTTCAAATTCAAATCGCAATCTCATCTCAGCGACAATCAATCTCAAAAACATGTCAAAAATGTATGTAAATTGATTGTATTTTTGTCAGATTGCGACTGAGATTAGAATGCGAACGTCTTAAAAATACGAAAATCTCTGTTGACAGTATCGAGTTTAAGAAAAAGTTCGGCGTAGAACTCTGTCACTCATAGAATAGAATACTGTCCTTTATGTGACCACTTTTTTTCTAAAGCTTGATATTCCTTATTAACGTTTGAGTTACTCAGATGTCCCATACGACGTTCACCCATCCAAATTAAAACTTTACAAAACGCGACTTAACTCTTTAAACCTGTCACTACCCAGTTAACCACGAGCACTTCAACAATTATCCCTCATGCACGTCGATATTCAATTGTTCGCCGTACATTGCCGCCTGTACTGATTACTGCCGCGCAATTACTATCATTACACTGGCGTGCGCGGAAATGGAATTTGATTAATTTTATACGTCGCCGCTATCGTGTAGCGTGGTGCCACAGAGTAGGGAGATCCAGAAGGACCACTATATTTTAGTTTCTAAGTTGATCCTGTTACTTCGTTCCAAGGATGAACTTTTGGTAATGTATGTACTAGCTTTTTCCCGCGGCTTTGTTCGCGTGGCGGTCGAATATTACCTCACAGAAACATGCTACTGGGATAAAACTATCCTATCTCGAATATAATATGAAGTCAAACTGACCCGAATAATCTCTAATTTATTTTCGTTCAATACATCGTTTTGCGAACAAGCTAGCACTACCACGTTGTATAAAGTAAGACTACTGAATGTACGCTTTATAGGACCACCGACCATGCAGCACTTGTAAAAATTAAATCCAAAAGGACCAACTTTTTATTGGTCTTTTGTTCGCAAAAGTTTTTATTAGAGAATTCTGTCCATCCTTTGTCGTAATATATTCTATCTCGCTTTCATATCGTACTAATGACAGCATCGAGGGAATTTCAATTGGAGCAGAAAGGGATGGAATCTTTCTGACCGTCGCGACGCTTTCGACAGACTAGACTAATAACATCTATTACAAACTCTCTGGTAAGTATTACAAAGACGGTTACAATTTTATTGAAATATTTTATTTTAATGGAACTTATTTTGGGTAAAGGTACGGTCACCAAAGCAGATAAGTAACCAGGGTTGTCGGATATAGTTGAAGTTTAGTAAGGAACCGGTAGATGTTAACGAATATATTTTAACAAAACCGTGCGAGCAGGTCGGGTCGCTAGTATTGTACCTGCTACATAATCAACCTATAATATTCCCACTGCTGGGACACAGGCCTCCTCTCTGTGAGAGGTAGTGGCCTGTAATCTACCACGCGGGCCCCGTGCGCGTTGGTAGATGTTACATGTCTTCGCTTTTTTTGTTCTAGGACATGCCGGTTTCCTCACGATGTTTTCCGTCACCGTTATTGAGAGCAGTGGTAATGAAATTATTTACACAAAGTAAAGTGCCTGCCTAAGTTTGAACCCACGACCTACAGGTCTTAAGTCGGGTCCGTTACCACTGGGCCACCACAGTTCTCCAATATAATCTTTAATGTAACAAATTAGATGTAAATTGAAGTTACGAGTTTTAACCTAAACTTTTCTTTTATAATATTATGAACAAACTGTTTTAGTGTTCTAAAATGTCGTGCACCATCTCCCTCATAGTATTGTCCCTCAGTCCACGTTACACAATAACAAACCCGTACATAATATAATGATATAATACGTGCGGCCTGACGAGGCGGGTCCCGCGGGCCGCCCGGTGGCCCTGTTCTTATAAATGACCAACAATTGAGCTCCCGGACTATTACGTCATTTGCTAAATTAACTACACAATCTAGTGAAATACTAGCCGTGCCCGCGACTATGTCCGCGTAGACGGGAAACAGCATAGTCTCCCAAGTTAAACCCTGCTTATGTTGTACGACTGCATGTGGGTGTTTGAATGTCGTGAGTGGGCTTGTAACTTGAATAATCATTTATCTTCCAAACAAATGTGTATTTAAGTTGGCACACAGTTATAATAAGACTTGGTTTATTATTTAGGTTGACATTTTAGCATTCTATTATCTACAATAGATTGAGAGCAGTGGTGGCCAAGTGGTAACGGCCGCGACTTACGTGTTATATGTCGAAGGTTCGAACCCAGACAGGCGGCTTACTTTGTGTAAATTATGTCATCACCATTGCTTTCAAAACGATGAAAGAAAACATCGAGAGAAGACCAGCATATCCGCACTGTGCCCGTGTGGTGAATTACAGCCCACTCCCTGTCACAGAAAGGAGGCCCGTGTCCCAGCAGTGGGATAGGCTGATTATGAGATTATGTTCTGCACAATTAAAAACCGCGCGAGTAAAACCACGCGTAATAGCTAGTTAGTAGTTCACAACTCGTATTTATTTTTAGTAGTTTATTCAATCCCATTAAAAATGAACCGTATAAATATTACAAGCACCTACTGACAACAGTCCCAATTTTATATTACCTACTATAGATTTATATGAACGCAATTACATACATTCGGTCGGACTGTGGCCCGATAAAATAGGCTCCCTACGGACCGATATTACGAACCGATTTGTGAGATAATACCGTGATGTTATGTGTAGGTGAGTAATGGATTACCTGCTCGTATGTATACATACGTATGTACACACATCGGGTACACCTGGCGGCACTCGAGGGAACATCGGAGGGGTTCGAAACCGCACGATATGGATATTGTACTTCCGAGTTGATTTAATCGCAAAACTGGATCATAGGTTAGTGGTTTCTAGTGGGGTTGACGAAAATTACGTTCTGAGATCGATTCGTGTATCATACAAAGGTGAAAAAGAAGGTGACGTAGAGATGACGTGGAGGTGACGTGGAGGGGGCAGCGCAGAGATATTTTATGAAATAGTCATTAAATGGATTATATGAGCTTAGAGTAGTATTAATGATTTTAATGATTACAATTCTGTAAATACATACTCGGTTCGGTCGCTAATCATATTTTGTTCAACATACAACCTGAAACTGACCTGCAAATTGCAAAAAACGTAAGAAATTTTGAATTTCGCTGGTACCCACCCTGTTGCTTCGCCCAGTCAAGAATTGGTCCCGTTGAACACCTACCAAGGAGGTTATCTTATAGCAGGTCAGACGCGAAGTGAAGTATCGTGCTAATTCACTATTATCTGTCACATCGACCCGCTCAGCACATTAGCTGCTACCTACACAGTGCCGATTAGGTTATCACAATAAGGGCTGATTTTTACCCGACTGCGCCAGAAGGAGGGTTATGTTTTTCGAGTGTATGTATGTATATTGTTTGGCACGCTCTGCAGCCGGCACGGCTTGATGGATTTTAGCTTGAGAGGTGTCGTTAGATTCGTATTTACTGTGAGAGTGACACTGAGTATATCAAAATAAAAAAAAACCAAAATGGCGGATTTTTGGTGCCATATATTATGCCTTCAAAAAAATTTTTTTTCTCAAAACCTATCGAGTGGGGTATCAAAATAAAGGGTTTGAAAAGGTGATTACAAAAATATATACAACTTATATGGTTAAAAGTAATTCAAAGTGACAAATCGTAAAAAACACGTACCAAGAACTAAATCGTCTGCGAAATCTTTCACATTTGTAAACTAAAAAGCTGGAAATAAAAAAAAGTAATTAAAAAAATTAAAAAAAAAAACGACTGCAACTTTATACTAAAACTAACTGAAAAGCTAAAAACAAGCCCATTTAAAAAAAATAAAAGTTGGAAGCAGGCGGGACCCATACCATTATTATAGTTTCAAACTTAAATGGGTCCCGCCTGCTTCCAACTTTTATTTAATTTAAAATGGGCTTGTTTTTAGCTTTTCAGTTAGTTTTAGTATAAAGTTGCAGTCGGTTTTTTTAATTTTTTTTTTATTTAATAGGCAGATAACTGTTATCTTAAGAATAAATCTGACAGTTTGACATATTTTCTACGCAAAAGCTGTCAAACCACAATAGGCTAGTTTCCTAAAAAAATCTAATTAGTCCGTCAGTTAGATTATCAAAAAATATTGGACCCTTATTTTTTCTTTTGTCAATTATATAAAAAATGATGAAGATGTCGCCCGTTAAGGTTCCGCGTAACGTCACGCCGTGCGACACTTTTTAGCACGGCGTGACGTCACGACCCCCCACTCCCAAATTTTGACGCGCTTTATCTTTGTCATTTTTTGTTTGATTGACAAAAGAAAAAATAAGGGTCCATTATTTTTCGATAATCTAACTGACGGACTAATTAGAATTATTATTTTTTTACCCAGGAAACTACCCTATTATATTTATTAATCAGATAAAAATTATCTGCCAATGCAAAAAACAGCCCTAAATATGTATAACAGCGGTTATTATATTTTGTTATCAGTCTGTTAAAATAATAAAATAAACAATTACTCTAAAATAGAATAATTAATTTTTAAACAAAATAATTAGCTTAAAAATTGGCACGAAATAAACCTACCTTGATAATAACGCACAGACGCGCGGGACGGTGACATCAATAATTCAACACAAACATTGTGGTATTGTTACCAAATAATCACAAATTAAGTTTATTGTTATTAAATACACAAACGAAAATATGTATCACGGCTAGAATGCTAATTGTTATGAATTATTTTTATTGTGTATGTTTAAAATACGTAACGTCGACGTTCGTCATACGTGGTTTCAATTAATGTGATAACCTATTCGCCACGCTGTATACTGTATAATTGAGTCGGCCTTAACTTGGCTACGATTTTGGCGCCATCAGTAGCGTCCATCAGTTCTTGTTACTCTGCTTATGATTATAATGGGACCCTACAATCCTACATACATACATAATCAGCCTATAATGTTTCCACTGCCGGGACACAGGCCTCCTCTCAGTGAGAGGGAGTGGGCCGTAATCCACCACCCGGGCTCAGTGCGGGTTGGCAGATGTCACATGTCTTCGAATTTTTGGTTCTAGAACATGCCGGTTTCCTCACGATGTTTTCCCAGGATCGGTTGATATTCAATAAATTAGTTTTAGAAATCTTTTACTAAGAGTAGTCATTTAAAGCAGTTGTAATTTTAACTAGGTTTTGAGAAATGGATGCCTGTCAGTCACGACTGAGGGACCACCTTTTAACTGATTTTAACTTTTGAGTGGCTACTTTTACAAATTAGAGGCTGAATTTACAATTGTTTGAGTACTTTTACTAAAGGCTGACGCATTAAAAAGCTCAAAATTCAAATGTGGTCCCTCAATGGGAACGCAAGTGTTTTCCTTCACCGTTTTGAGAGCAGTCGTGATGAAATAATTTACACAAAGTAAAGCGCCTGTCTGGATTCGAACCTACGACCTACAACTCGTAAGTCGCGGCCGTTACCACTTGACCACCACTGCTCTGATGGGACCCTGATAACTTAGAACATTATAAAACAACTAAACACGAATCCTCATACTATTTTCGCCCATAAATCCAATATCCGTCCGTTATTTCATGAACGTCAGCAGTTTGGCCAGTTTTAACGGAGCTGGCTGAAAACAAGCCATTCAGCAAGTTACAGCGTCCAATAAAATGACGTAACGAGTTGCGAACAGCTGCCCAAATAATAACTGAGCCAATCTCGACACTTCTAGTGTTGGACTATCGATGTGTTATAACAGAGGTGTACTACATATCGATATAATAGTGCATAATATTACAATTATTTTGATCTTCTGGTTTCAATTCTTCTTCGATATTTTACATTGTTTGAGCCCAGTAGGTGGCCTTGCGGCAGCAGTGGCATTCATTAAGTCATCCAGGGTGTTTTAATTAATTACCTTACTTTATAAAATATGCTAGACTTGGAAAAGCCCAGCATATATAAAGTAAAGTAAAGTAGTTGTCTTATTTTCTAAAACTAATGTAATTAGCAGACCTTATACGTAAAGTAAATTTTTTTTTTTTTTCTACACCATAATTGTTATTATTGTTCGATGTAATAATTACGATCGAACACGTTTTGCTGATCTAGCTAACCAATTACGCCGCGCTAAGTGCGGCGCGGCATCAGTGCATAGTCGGACAGCAAACCGGGTGCATTCGTACTTATTAGCCATTCATTTCATAAGCATTTAGCGTAGCGTAGTATAGCAACCGTTCTAGCAATAAACCTTTAAAGTTAATGAAGTGTTTAATTTAGCAGCATAGCGGTCTATAACACTTAGGTTGCGACTCGTACAATTATGTAGGATGTAGGTTTAAGAATAATTTAAATTAATTGATCGTTTGAAAAAAAATGGGCCTTATTAGAAGGCTGAAAGCCACCCAAAGGGCAATGGAGAGGGCTATGCTTGGAGTTTCCCTGCGGGATCGAATCAGAAATGAAGAGATCCGCAGGAGAACCAAGGTAACCGACATAGCCCGAAGAATTGCCAAACTTAAGTGGCAGTGGGCAGGGCACATTGCTCGCAGAACAGATGGCCGATAGGGCCGAAAGGTTCTGGAGTGGCGACCGCGTACTGGAAGGCGTAGCGTTGGAAGGCCTCCCACAAGGTGGACCGACGACCTTGTGAAGGCCGCAGGAACTCGTTGGATGCGAGAAGCACAAAACCGGTCGAAGTGGAGGTGCTTGGGGGAGGCCTATGTCCAGCAGTGGACGTCTTTCGGCTGAAATGATGATGATGATGACTTGATCGTTTTGACCCCAAAGTTCAATAAAATATAAATAAAGTCATCATTATGATCTTTGCAATAAATCAGTCAGGTAAGATAAGATTAAATAAATAAAATTAGCTATAAAGTTCACTGTCACACACATTGATAACAATGAGATAACTCTGTGCAATCGTGTTTCCTAGATTTCCCTCCCACCATTGGAAGTCTCCAAAATAAATGATCCAATCTCAGCTGGCCAGTGTTTCCACTGCAATCAGACCTCTTTCCAATACTAGGAATAGCAGCAACGGTCCGTTTTCATTTTATAGAGTACAACCTTATTGGTTTGTAGTAACAACCTCGCCTCCTGGCGCCAACACTTTTTGCTCCTTAGCTCCGGGCACAGAATACAGAACCAACCAGAATACACGATCGCACATACAACTCAGGCCAATTTTATTTATTAACTTTAATTTATTTTATTTTATGAGGGAAAACAAGCAGAAGTATATTAAGAAAAAAACAGAAAGGTCTAAACATGTATTTTAATAAATAACTATATTTCCCACAGAATACTAAAAAAAAAAAAAAAATTATTAAACTGTTGGCAAATTAATTGTAGTTTTGCAAAATTATTGTTTTTTTTTAATCAGAAGGAAGTAGTTTCTGTTGCCTCAGTTAAACGTGTAATAAGAGTGGTCCCTTAAAATAGCGTACTTAGGTTGGCGTTGGTTCGACCTTTTTTTTATAAACAGCAATCTTTCTGCGCGTGACAGAAAAGAGTTACATAAATTTTTGAAGTGAAAACTTCCTTAGGCGCGTTGTGCATTTTTTGAGATGGGAAAAAACCATTGAACTCGCGACACTGTTACCGACACCGCGCCACATTCGGATGTGTTCGGCTGTCCTCGGGATGTACTCGGTTTTAATGTATTTCCGATATGTCAGTGAGTGATGGCAAAGGATTCTGTTTATGTTTTGTTTATATGACGATTCAAAAAATACTCGTAACTGTTCTTCTGTCGGCACTCCCGGAGTGCCGCTTTTTTTTCAGCAAATGGCAAATGATTTGAATTATATCTATTTCTGTAAGACACTTTTACTAGTCAATATTTTATGAAATATATGGCGCCGGCATTTCCTAGCTGACTGATCCCTGAGGAGAAATGTCGAAACAAAGTCAGAGATCTCTTTTAAATGTTTCCGAGCCAACGGTGAAATAGCACGAAGCCACCTTCTCGTTAGTTCTGTATTCTATGTCTCCGAACTAGCAAAACAATAATCCAGATTGGAACCGTGCCTACTGGCTACAGGCTAGAAAATTATATCACGTTTCAAAAAGGGTTGTGCTTTCCAAATTAAAGCAGGTATTCAAATAGCAATATTTTTGTCAGCATTCCACGATGTTGGAGTCGGCTTCCAGTCTTACCAGACGCAGCTTATTTACATGGAGCGACTACGTATCTGACCTCCACAACCCAGTTACTAGGTAACATGATAGCCCTTTATCCGACTTATCGTAAGGCTTTCGGACGTCTGATTACCCGTAACGATTGTTAAAGAACTACAAATAATAAACCAAATAACATCTATTTCTCTTCGAAGGGCTTGTGGCTAAGAAATCACTGTCGCACGGTTCTATCGATCAGGTTAAGCTACGCTTGCCGCGGCTGGTCCGTGGGTGGGGGACGATCTTTACATACCAAGACCCCTCCATGCCTCGGAAAGCACGTTAAAAAACCGTTGGTCCCAGCTGTCACTTGTAGATCTTTGACAGTCGTTATGGGTCGTCAGAAGACCGAACTGGCAACTAGTCTTACCAAGGGGTATCGTATGGTGTGTTGTGGAGAACAGGTATGCAGTCGCTCCATGTATAAAATACTGGTATTCAGATGCATCCAGTCAGACCGGAAGACTTATAAGTCATAAGTCATTTATTTCATAACAATATAAATACATTGTGTTGAAATTTAAAAAAAATAACGTATTACATTTGCAATTAAAATAAAATTCATTAAATACATTTCGAAAAGTAAATAAAATCAATAATAATTAAAAAAATTCAAGTACAATAAATTATAAATGTCAAGATAATAAAAACAGCCATAAAATAATAAAATAAAAGCAAAAGCAATAAAATAAGTTACAATGTCATGTGTCATCTAGGAATTCATTGATACTGTAGTAGCCTTTCCCCAACAAGTAGGTCCTCAATTTGTTTTTAAATAAGTTGACACTATATATTGTTTTGAATTCTATAGGCAATTTGTTATATAGAACTACAGACTGATACCTCGGGCTATGTTTGACAACTTTCAATTTCGGTTGAATCGTATTGAGCAAATCTTTCCTACGTGTGCTAGCTCTAGTTTGTCTCTGCTCATCAGTCTCAATTTTGTGCAAATTTTTAACTAAGCTGCTAAGTAACACTAAAATGTAAAGGCAAGGTACTGTCAAGATTTTAAGTTTAATAAAATGGTCTTTACATGATTCCGTCTGTTTCATGCGGAGCATAGTCCTTAAAGCTCTTTTCTGAATCACGAATGCCATTTGTATGTTGTACTTGTAGCTATTGCCCCAAAACTCGATGCTGTATCTTAGCCTTGACTCCACCAAGGCAAAGTACACACTTCTAAGTTGAGGTAAACTTAATTCTTCCCTCAGTGTCCTAATCGCATAGCATGCCGAGCTAATAGACTTCGTTAAAGACAATGTCTCAACCTTCCAATTCAACAACGAATCAATGTGCACACCTAAGAACTTGACACTATCAACTAATTCGACATTGTTGCCACAAGATACAATCTCCAACTCAGCATTATTTCGTACCGTGGACTTAAATAAGACACACTTTGTTTTATTTATGTTAAGTTTCAAATTATTAGTACTGAACCAGTTTTCAAAAGCTTTCAAGAGAGCATTGATCTTGGATTCTAATTCTAGTATATCGTCTGCAGCTACTATCGCATTTGTGTCATCAGCAAAGATTATTATTTTTGTGTCCTTTACACGTGTCTTAATATACTCCACTAAATCATTTAAAAATACAATAAAGAAAATTGGGCCAAGAACGGATCCCTGAGGAACACCACGGCATACCGTAACTAGATTAGATCTATAAATAATTTCTTCTCCATCTACCACCGATTTTATCTCTACATACTGCCGTCTATTCTGCAGATAAGAGCCAAATAGCTTCAAAACGTTTTCCCGTATGCCATAATGTTCCAGCTTAGCCAGGAGAATATCATGGTCTACAGTATCGAAGGCAGAACTGAGGTCTAGGAATATACCAGCTACTCTATGTTTATTATTCAAGTTACAAATAACTTCGTCTACTAACGCCTCAATAGCATCGGTGGTTCCCAAGGATGATTGGTAAGCAAATTGTTGGTCATTTAGGATGTCGTACATCATTAAATGTTTAATGAGTCTGTCCTTCATTATTTTTTCAAATAATTTTGATAATATTGGCAATAGAGAAATGGGTCTGTAGTTGCCAGGGTCCGTCTTTGATCCTTTTTTGAAAACTGGAAGCACGCGTGCGATTTTAAACTGATCGGGGAACAGACTCTCCTCAATGCATTCATTAAAAAGAGATGCTAGTGGTTTCGCTAATAAGTCTATGTTATCTTTGATTATGGTTAAGGGAATTTCGTCATAACCCGAAGAGGGCTTGTTAGTCATTTTATTTACCATATTAAAAATTTCTATAGGTGTGACTGCATCAAAACTCATGTTAGATTCTACCCGATTTATACCTTCAGTTAAGAATGCCATTGCCAATTCCTTGTCACAAGCTTCTAAATGGACCGAGTTGTCAAACCTCTTTGAGAATATATTAGCCACCTCCAAAGCATTATTAGTTGCTTCGTTATCTATCTTGAGTATAATTGGTTCATTATTCCTGTCCTTGGAAACGTTGCGCTTTTGATTTACTATTTGCCATATCATTTTACTCGAATTTGATGCCTTGTGTATTTGTTTTCTGACATCATTTCTTTTAGCACAGCTCACCACTTTTCTCAACGTACGAATGTAGTTATTCCGATACTCCAGAACTGAATTATCGCATTGTGTCCTATCTAAAGTATTAAGGAAACGTTTCACTTTGCTAGCTATTCTTATTCCGCTCGTTATCCATTTGGAACATCTATTCCTTTTTATATTTACTTTTACCTTACCCTTCTTAAAGACGGACGAATGAATTTCCCTGAATTTAGTGATAAATGTATTTATGCCTGAGCTCCAGTCAGTCTCGCACAACTTTTGTCTGTAGTTACTATTGTTTTCATCATTATATTTTCTTTTGCAAATACGTACATAACTTGATCGCTTCTTAAAAGCAGCTTTTTCTAAACGCAAAGTACAGAATATACCAGCGTGTCCATCCGATAAACCATTGTGATCGATATACGTGTTATCTATAACACAGTCTGGTAAGTTGGTTAAAAAGTTGTCTATACACGATTCAGACTTATTCCTTCGAAAAGTAGGATCGTTTATGAGGTACCTAAAATTATAACAAGTTAATAAGGATAAAAAAGAAGTATGTTTCAGATCATCTTTCAATGTGTCAATGTTAAAATCGCCACAAATTATACACAGTTTGTTGAGGAAATGCTGCAACAGTTTTTCAAGCTGATTCATAAAGTTGTCAAAATTATTGTTTGTGGGAGTTCGATAACAACAAATTACACACAAACTGGTTTCAATATCTCTAACTCCACACACTTCAAAACAATCAATTTTATATAATTGTTTACACACTTGCAGTTCATCTACGTTACTATCACATTGAGTTAATACCATCGAACCTCCCCTTTTCTTATTGAGTCTAGCATTGTAAGACCCCATATTATAATTAGTAAAATTAAATTGCTTAGCTAGAGTATCGTTCAGAAAATGCTCAGTTATACATAAGAAGTTGAGTTCCTTAGAAATTTCGCTTACATATATTTCCAGATCATCCCTTTTATTAGTAATGCCACATAGATTTTGGTGGTAGATATTAATTACTGAATAATTATTGATGTCACTGTTTTCAAGCCTACTATCAGGTTCTCTCTCACTCGCTATATTAGGACCGAAAAAGCTGTTCCTTTATTAACTCAGTGACAGTTCCATTGAATGTTTCCTCAATATCTGTAAGGAACGGGTCCGTAAAATTGTCGAGATAGTACTTCAAATTGTCAAAAATGTTTTTCATACCATAGTTGTTTAGAATTCCTCGTCGTTTATAGAACATTGTGTCATCATATGTCAAATTTAAATTAGAATCAAATATAAGTGCATAGTTGTAAGAACAAATATCTTGGTAAAGTAAATTACTGAATGTCTCTATTCTTGAATTGAACATAGCACAAAAACCGTCAAATTTATATGTTGGTAGACAAAGTAAAATATTCGTATGTTGTATTGACATTAATATGTTCCTCATACTATTAATTAATTCCAAGTAATTGTCAGTTTTCCTAAAGTCCTCCGCGCCTATCAAAATCAAACAGTAGTCATTCATTGTATAGTTTGTCAATTTCTGTTCCAGATGATAGATCAACTGAAGAACTCCACAATTTGTATAGATGTAATGACATATATTATGATTCGGAAAAGTAGTCCTTGCTATAGGTATTACTTTATTAGTTTTGTTGCTACTAATTATACAAAGTTTGCGCTGTTGTCGTTGCGATGAGTTAGATACGTTTGGTTTAAGTAAAGTACCGTCCACAACTTTCTGGGTTACCTCTTCGGCAGATGAGTCATTGCTCGTTATACCCGATATCCTGTGTAGTACGGATGTGTCGCTGGTGGCACCATCTGCTATCCCTATCGCTTCCGTAGTGTCCGCGTGTTCAAGTCCTAGGCCCACGCAGCTACTGTTGAGTCCCTCATTAAGAGATTGCCTCAGCTCTCTTGAGATTCTTTTCCTTCTCTTGATTTTACTCTTTTGGGTATTTGTTCCTCTAATTTTTGTTTCTGAGCATATTTGTTGTAAGTGTGTGGATTTATTTATTTCTTTGTGTAAAGCAGTTTTTAATGCCATGTTCTCCTCATTAAGGCTATCTATTTCCGCATGTGCACTATCTAACTCACTTCTAAGCTGTGTTATTTTTGCTTTTAGATCATCTATATCACTGTCATATGTAGCCGACAAGTCTGGTAAACTGTATTTTCTAAATTCAGAGTTTGTCGATTCAAAAGAAATATCTAGGGAGCTGTTAGTAGTGGTCTTAGGTCGACGAATTGTTATATTGCTCTCTTCCATCGTGCGGTGTTTTAAAATTGCAATTCAGACACCACAATGTACAGTAATAATACTATTCAGAACATGGGTTGCGTAATATGCGTGTAACGGACCGCAGTCTCAAAACGCTGGAGTTCAGACTTAAAATTTTGCTACGTATTGATTTCCGAACGACACCTTTTGTGTCATAGATTCCGTGGTGAGTTCTGATTGGTCAATTTTTTTTTTTTATGAGTAACAATGAGTCAGCTGTGTTCTGTTTACAATAGCAAGATATCGCCAATTTAAATTAGTAACTGATTCCAAATTATGTGCAGCACTTCTAATGTTATTGTAGTTATTAATGTCCACTCACGAATGGCTGTATTAAGTGTATTAATCCTTTTCCATGCACACATTCGAAGTTATAACTTGTTTAAAATCCACAATCACCAACAGTCACTGGATATGAATTTATTATTGTTTTGTTCACCACCACTTTATTGCTTGCAAAGATAACAATCTCCCATTATTTTCTTCAAAAACTACGCATATTTCTTGATGTTTTTAGCTATTTCAGTACAATAACAAAATTAAATTAGTTTTAAAACACGGATCGATTCCAACCGAACTGACCGACTGGGCGCCAACATAGTTGAGAAATGGGTAGGCACATGATAATACAGACAAACAAAAACATTTATTTCTAGCAGCACAATAACAACCTTAGGAACATATAATATATATATAAAAGAACAAAAATAAATAAGAATAACATAAGATCTCATGACGAATCACTAACGTATATGGTAATATATGGTATGGTATGGTATATGGTATGGATAATGATTAATTTCTCTTCCACATAAAAATATGAATATTATAACATCTAAGAAAACCTGTCCACATAGATTACCAGCCCCCCCTCGCCCAAAACAGTGTTTGCTTATTAAATCTTAAAAATAATATTATACAAATGAAATGACCCCAATAATAAACTGCAAAGGAGACAGCAGATAAGCAGCTGTATCGCTTGCAGCCACAAGTATTACAAATGGCACAATTAATATGAAACGAACATTTTATTATGACATTTTAACACAGCTGTAATTATTCGTGTAAATGTTAATCAAATTACAAACGTACAAGTGTACGATAAACGTAACAATTTAATTACGATCATTAATTAATTTTATTTCGCTTCCGTTGTAATTGCCTTGTGGTTGTAAATGGGAAATGGAAGCAGAGCCGTCTTTTGTTTTAAACATGTAGAAGTTTGTCACTAAAAGCAGAATATGGAGTCATCATTAGCCTGCAGCCGTCCACTGGTGGACATAGGCCTCTCCTCCAATTGCAAGCCATTCAGCTCGATTCTCGGTAACTCTCATCCAGCTGCTACAAGGCACCCTTTCTTTTATGGATGGGAAATCATCAAATGGAGCGGAAGGGAGTGTCAGACTCTTACTGACTAAAAACCATCCGTGTTCCTTCCTTAGCCCTTTATGTTCCAGGGTAGCGGTAACCCTTTCGGACAATCCCGCACCCCCGGCAGGCTTCGGCCCTGGCAGGCCCCTCCCTTTTTGCTGACATCTCTTTGAGGCGCGCGTGGAAAAAGTACACGCCGTCCGGCACGGGCCTAGTCCTGATCGGACGGTGAGCTACCCATTACTCTTCGTCCGCAGGGCCGTGCCAAGCACCCTGCGAAGATCATCGCTCCAGCTACCCTGAGCGCGTTTATGGAGTTGTGCCAAGTTAAGTGTTCGCCATATTCTTTCCTATAAGCATTGGTCACATAACATTGCCCCTACATTGTAGGTAGAGGCACATGTTTCCTATTTCACGATACGAGTACGTACACAAGAGTGTCCGTGGAGTTTCTTGCTCGTTCTTCTCCACAGGAACCTTTTACGCTTTGGAATGGGCAACGAGCTTCATTTTTCTGACTGACTCCTTTGACAATTCAAAACTGCCTGTAAATGGCAACATTACCTATTTATATCAGTAATCAGTAATTCAGTAAATATTGACACACGACATGTAGCGTTAGATTAAAACCGGCCAAGTGCAAGTCGGACTCGAAGTACCACCGTACAATATTTAACACTACATATAGGTATAAAAAAATCACGTTTGATGTATGGGAGCCGCCCTTAAGTTATTTTATTTTAATTATTTATTTTTAAAGTGAATATACAACTAAGTACCTATTCTGTAAATATTTCAAGCGTCTACCTGTTGCTGTTATTAAAATCGAGCAAAAAACGGCAAAAAAATCACGTTTGTTGTATGGGAGCCTCCCTTGAATATTTACGAGTATTTTATTCTGTTTTTAGTACTTGTGGTTATAGCGGCAACAAAAATACATCATCTGTGAAAACAACTGTCTAGCTATCATGTTTCATGAGATACATCCTGGTGACAGACAGACAGACGGACAGTGGAGTCTTAGGAATAGGGTCCCGTTTTTACCCTTTGGGTACGGAACACTAAAAAACGTTACTTGAGCAAATGTGACATGCCCTTGTTGACTCAAAACGTTTACTGTTTACTTTGTAAGAAGCGACAATATTGAACTAGCTGAAGAAATAATACGAACATGGATTTAGTTGAGAATTATTTGTGATATATTTATAGACAAAATATCGAAAGGCTTTTTTAATATATTTTGTATTGAAGGAAGGAAGGGCGCGTAGCTAAACAATAACAGCCACACGGGTCGATCAAGGGCTACGTCGCGCTGACGAAGACCCTCGGTTGGAGTACCGCTCGCAAAGCTCTTCGAAATAGCATGCGTCGAAACAACGTCATTCGAATCTTCATCTCTCCCGTCAGGCGTACGGCGTTCGACTGTCGCGCTATGTCGGTATATGCGGGCATTTACTTGCAACGCTGCCCGAGCGGCCGCCCGTACGCGCGTATGCAATAATATCTCTTCTGAGTACTTAGTTTGCCGTCAGCTAAGCACAAAACGCTGGCTGCCTCACGACTGATTTATAAATCAGCACGCACGGTCAACGCGTACCGTACACGCTGACCGTCAGTCGAGCACTTATAGAGGTATGAGGAACAGGGTGTAAAGTTCACTCATACTCTATAGAAAAGGGAGGATCCTTCGACCAGACGGGTGTTGTCTGGCGGGCAACTGCCCGATGATTTATGTCGGGCCGTTGTATACAGGGTGAAATTGAAAACATGCGACAAATCGAAATGGGAGATTGTACTCATCATTATGAACAACTTTTACTACGGGACCGAAACCTGAAATCGCGAAAAAAAAAATCAGCTGTTCCCTACATTTATGTTCGCCTAACTCGTCAAAATGTAGGGAGCAGCTGATTTTTTTTTCGCGATTTCAGGTTTGGTCCCATAGTAAAAGTTGTTCATAATGATGAATACAATCTCCCATTTCGATTTGTCGCATGTTTTCAATTTCATCCTGTATATGCTAGTTGCGCGGTAAACTCTGCTTGCTAGATGCAGGATTTTGCGTGACGTCAGTATGACGCGTTGTTCGCATGTGGCGTTGGAGATACCGCTATACACTAAATCCGGTCTGACAGTCGTTAGGGGCAGTCGGAAGCCCGAAAGTCTGACAACCAGTTTTAACAAGGGGTATCATGTTATCCAGTAACTGGGTTATGGAATCGCTTCATTTAAGATACTGGTATTCAGCTGCATCCGGTTAAACTGGAAGCCGACCCCAACATAAGTTTCGTAAAGGCAGGTAGATTGATTGATTTTTCCAGGTGAAGGTCAAACTGCCCACCATCGAATAACATTAAAAAAGAAATAACAAACTTATAAACAAGTTGTTCAACATTATTTTACTTTAGGTCTCCTATTCGTGGAACACTCATTTATTTTTCAAGCCTCGGTAAATTACAAAGACCAGTCGAGAGCTACCTACATACAAATCTTTCTTTCTACACGAACGGTTCGGCGACTGCTTCATCTCAAGTATACTTACTCATAAGTATTAACTTTTCAATGTAACTTATATCAAAAAATTATTTCTGAGTACCTACCAACGTATTTTATAGTTAAAGGTTTAGAAATGAAAATAATATTCTTTACTCAGTTCTTCAGATTTGCCGTAAACTTCACTAAAACTTTTAGTCCCTGTTTAATAAATACACGCGCTGATGACGCGTGTTCGCGGCAGCACCAACAGCATTCTCTGTAAGTTCGCAGATCGGTGGGATTGCCCGATGTTGCGGAGGCGGATGCAGCTCCCACCTTGAATATGAATTGTTCATCTGTGTTTGTAACCTACTAACACTAGAAGTTAAGTAACATTGTTACTAACCCTATAGACTCCTGTCTCAAATAAAAGTTTTCTATTCTATAAATACTACATAGTGTTTGGTTCTGAAACTTTTAATGAATCATTGTGAGGAAACTGGCATGTAGAAAACCAACCCAACCCGCACTGGCCCGCGTGGTGAATTACGGCCCACTCCTTTTCGAAGAGAGGAGGTCTGTGTCCCAGCAGTGGGAACATTATACTCTGATTATGCTGGTCGAAAATTAATTAGCACTGTTTTAGACACCCGACTGGCACGAAGTTCCTTTCGCTGTGGCACACTTCGCGAATGAGAGCTAGACCGAAAATAGTGTAACAATTTGACCATCACGACACTTTTGTTAAGGTTTGAGATAACTTTATTCTCATAAGAGTACAATCATTATCTTACATGACAATATTAAAACTATAACATAAGTCAATATAGTTGGGCATTTTACAAAAACTAGACATTTGTACAATAACTATTTCGTGGGTATATAAAAAATATCAACTGAATGTTCGCTTGATACACGGCCAAAAACAAAAGTTAACAAGTTTCTATTCAACGCTGATAATTATGTGGCTTGAAATTATTGTACGGAATATGATTTTTTTATGATGTATTGTTTGAGTAGTTTTTTAAGTGTTCATGGATTTGGATTCTGTTGTGTATTTCGGTAATTTATTATATAATTTGGATCCTTCATACATGATACTTTTTCTTCCATGGTTTGACACTTTGTTACATTACAAAAGTGTGTAACATAACAGTGCAGAGTGTGACGTACGATGAGGAACTTTGGTCCAATAATACAGCGCATACACCATATACACAGAAGATAGTGTAGCGTAGGCATTATACTTATACATCTTTTGCATCTTTAGTCTTAGGCCACGTATGACGTAGCTCGTATGTTAACTCTAAGCTCTCAACCACTGTATTATATTCCTTGTGCCAGTCGTTCAGTAAACCTTCAACCGAGAACACGCTCTTTTAATTTGCCAACCTTCTGACCGCACACAGCACAAAACCACCTTATCGGCAAAGTGGTGACACCGACGTGAGCGCGCGCGTATCGTGTTCCAAGTTTTTAACAAAGACTATAATTATAATTATCGCGCGCAAAAATGAACGACCCACGCTACCAGGCCGCAGCTCCCCAACAACCTGCAGCCATGTCAACCCAGGACCAGCCACAGCCGCAACAGATGACGGCAGTTTCTACGACACCGAGGATACCGGATTTCTGGCAAGATCGACCAAGACTCTGGTTTCATCAATTCAACGCCATCGTGGATCCCCTAAAGGCAAGTGACCTGCAAAAAAGTCAACTTTTAATAGCTAGGCTGAAACCTGACGAATTACCTGATATTAGTGACATTCTTGAAAACATGCCTGAGAATAATAAATACGAAACTCTAAGAAATAGGTTAATTTCGGTTTACGAAGAGTCGGAAACAAAACAAATGAACCAACTCTTAAACGAAATCGAACTCGGAGATCAAAAGCCTTCACAATTATTACGACGTATGCGAGACTTAGGGAAAAATAAAGTCCCAGACGATACTCTAAAATTACTGTGGACAGGCCGTCTTCCACACTCAATTAGGGCCGTCCTAACCGCATGCGACACTGGCGAAGTTAAACTCGATGGTTTGGCTAAAATCGCTGATAAAATTCTGGAAAATACCAGACCATCTGAAATAGCCCCGGTTTCTAAAACAACTCCAAGTGCAGGCCCAACACTTCCCGAAACCATTGTAAATGAGCTGAATCAAATGAAACTAGAAATTTCGGAATTACGCACTAAACTAAACGATTCCAATAACCATCAGAGCCGTGAGTCGCGAAGTCGAGATCGTTATCGCCGTGGAACTTCCCGGACACGCTCTAAAAGTCGCGAAATCACTCATAAAAATAGGGAGAATTACCTCAGACAAAAAGCGAAACCAGGTGACGCGAATTATCAGTGTTTCTACCACTTCACTTATGGCACAAATGCGCGTAAATGCGGCGACACAATGAATTGCAATAAAAAGAACCCGGAAAACTAATTCAGACGCCGGGTCAAATACACAATGTCGCCGGCGTCAAATCCTACCGTTTATGTGTTACGGATATCAAAACTGGTGTACGATTTCTTATCGACACTGGTGCTGATGTGTCGGTTTTAGCCAGTAAAAGGCAAAACGTTTCCACATCAGATTACATATTATATGCAGCCAACGGCACAAAAATCAAAACATACGGCGAAAAATCCATCACAGTTAACTTAGGTTTACGCCGCCCACTCCAATGGAAGTTCATACTAGCCGATGTACAACGCTCAATAATAGGCGCTGACTTCCTTGCTGCTAACAAACTAATAGTAGATTTACATGGTAGGAAATTAATAGACAAACTCACTTTAATATCGCGCGCTACAAATATTACAAATTGCCCGGAATCGAGTATTCGATCAATCGATGTAAACGACGAATACCATCTCATATTACAAAAATTTCCCGAAATAACCAAATTAGAAAACTTTAAAACGCATCCTAAACATGATGTGCAACACCAAATTTACACTAATGGACCCCCGGTCCATGAAAAAGTACGACCGCTTAATCCGGAGAAATACAAAATCGCCAAAGCAGAATTCGAAAGAATGATGCAATTAGGTATTTGTAGACCTTCGAATAGTCCTTGGGCTAACCCACTCGTTTGCGTTAGAAAAAAAAACGGTGAGATAAGGCCGTGCGGAGACTATCGTAGACTTAACGCACAAACCACTCCCGACCGTTACCCATTACCAAGACTACTTGATTTCACATATTTACTCAAAGGGAAAACTATATTTTCTAAAATTGATGTCCGGAAAGCTTACCATAATATACCAATGGCTCCCGAAGACATCCCAAAGACTGCAGTTATAACTCCATTCGGTTTATTCGAATTTACGAGAATGAACTTTGGATTACGTAACGCAGCGCAAGATTTTCAAAGGTTAGTCAACAACGCCTTAAAAAGTCTTGACTTTGCATTTCCTTACCTAGATGATGTAATTATAGCTTCAGATTCAAAAGAAATGCATGCAAAACATTTAGAGTTAGTTTTAGAACGATTAAATAATATCGGGTTAACAATCAACACAGACAAATGCGAATTCGGTAAATCCGAGTTAAACTTCCTCGGTTACCACATCAACTCAAAAGGCATAAAACCGAGCGCAAACAAAACGCAACTTATTAATGATTATCCACAACCCAAAACAATAGAGGAACTTCGACGATTCCTCGGAATGATGAATTTTTATAGGCTCAACATTCCAAAAGCTGCAGAAATTCAAGCACCACTAAATGCGTATTTACACAATTCAAAAAAACGCGACAAAACAGAAATTACATGGACCGAAAGTGCATTAGAAGCATTCAGTCGATGTAAACAAGCTATCAATAATACAGTCACGTTATCGCATCCCGACGCGACCGTGCCATTAGTGTTGATGACAGACGCTTCCGGTACTTGCGTAGGCGCCGCCTTAAATCAGAGAGTTAGCGATAAATTAGAACCTTTAGGATTTTATTCAAAGAAACTCATCGATACCCAAACAAGATACAGCACGTACGATAGGGAACTTTTAGCAATTTACATGGCAATTAAACACTTCCGCCATATGGTAGAAGGCAGACAGCTAACAGTACTAACAGACCACAAACCATTGACCTTCGCCCTATCTAAAAAGGTATCGCCTTCAGACTCACCTAGACGGTTAAGACAACTAGACTTCATTTCTCAATTTTGCGATAACATCTTATACATAGAAGGTAACAAAAATACAGTCGCCGACGCATTATCCCGTATCGACGAGATTATCATGCCATCACTAGTAGATTATCAAAAGTTAGCCGAACTACAAAAATGCGATCCAGAGTTACAAAATCTACGCAAACATGACAAACTCCAATTTAAATTAATAACAATGCCCGATTCGGAGATAAAAATAGCCTGCGAAACATCAACAAACGACATACGTCCTTATCTACCTCTACAGTTCCGGGAGGTCGCCATAAAAACTTTACACAATGTGAGTCATCCCGGCGTCGCAGCTACTCAACACTTAGTTAAGTCAAGATATTTCTGGAGCAACATGAATACAGACATAAAAAAATTCGTTAAAATGTGCGTCCCCTGTCAAAAATCTAAAATTCAACGCCACACAGTAACACCGATAGGTGAATTTGACAGCACAGGAAATCGTTTTGAAAACGTACACATCGATATAATAGGACCACTGCCACCGGCACAGGATTTCAAATATTGCGTTACTATCATCGACAGGGTGACGAAATGGCCAGAAGTTATACCCGTTAAAGATATAACAGCTGAAACGGTTGCTAAGGTGTTCGTAGAACATTGGATTGCTCGTTTCGGTTGTCCAATACGTATAACCTCAGATCAAGGTCGTCAATTCGAAGCAGATTTATTTCGGCAGTTATTAAAAAGACTCGGCATCGAACGAGTTCGCACAACTGCATACAACCCAAAGGCGAACGGCATGATCGAAAGATTTCACCGTACCTTAAAAGCTGCTATTATGGCAAAATGTTCAAATAGCACACAATGGTTACGGGAATTACCTCTAGTACTCCTAGGGTTGCGCTCGGCAGTTAAATTAGATCTGGGATACAGTCCATCACAATTTTTATATGGCAATAGTCTCAGACTGCCAGGTGACCTATTTCATTCAAAACCTACAACCAATATTAACGACAGCGACTACATCAAACTGTTAACCAAGTCATTGTCATCCGTTCCCAATCTCTCACATTCAAGCCTACATAGCAAAAACAATAGTGTATTCGTTCATAAAGATTTAGCCAATAACACTCATGTGTTTGTTAGAAATGAAGCACGTCGATCTTTGGTACCACCTTACGAAGGTCCATATAAAGTAATAAAACGACATCCAAAATTTTATACATTAGACTGTAACGGTAGGCAAGTCACAGTATCACTTGATCGTCTAAAATCAGCTTACCTATTAGACTTTGATAATGTGTCGGTCCCACGCCAGGAGACCCAAACGACGACGCTATCTGACACCGTCCCATATCCGGCGAACGTCACGACTCCACATGACACTTCGAGCACTACGACACCGCCGATAACAACGAAATCGGGCCGGGTCGTTAAGAAGACCGTGAGATTCGACATGTGAGCCGCCTCCCGTCAACGTCTTTATCAACTGTATCAACCGTCACTCTTCAACAAACGCTCACTATCGCCGCACTCATACCAGCCAGCAGTCAGACATCATGGGCCAGCCAGCTAGCAAAACGACCATCGTGGCGTAGAACAGCGCAGCCGCCGGCAACAAGGCTTCACTGCAAGACGAAACCCTTACCGTCACCCACAAGATGTCGCTGTCCGCAGTCATCCTAGTCAGCACAGCAGTAACCCTATGTATACTCTACGTGGGGTGGAGCTATTGCAGGCGCCGCATCGAAGCCGCCGTCGAGACAAGAATCAACCAAGCGATCACGCAACGTGCTATCGGCGCACCACCAGGGATGCCCAACCTACAAGCAAATATCGCGAGTGCAAACCTCAAACAAAGTTATGGTGTAGTGTAAACAAAGTGTAACAACATGATTGTGACAAAAATATACTCTCTAGTATTAAGTAGCAATAACAGTAGCATAGTGTCTATGATAGTGCGAGCGCTTTAGGTATTATAAGTAAAACCATTGTTCGCAACTCATTGTTTATTGTTAACGTCTGTAGTTTTAATTAGTTCATAGATTTTTGTATTCTCCGAACAAATTAAAATTTTATTGTTTAATCTAAGGGGGGAGGATTGTAGCGTAGGCATTATACTTATACATCTTTTGCATCTTTAGTCTTAGGCCACGTATGACGTAGCTCGTATGTTAACTCTAAGCTCTCAACCACTGTATTATATTCCTTGTGCCAGTCGTTCAGTAAACCTTCAACCGAGAACACGCTCTTTTAATTTGCCAACCTTCTGACCGCACACAGCACAAAACCACCTTATCGGCAAAATAGTATAACAAACAAGATTAGAATTATTAAGATTATTATTAGGATTAGATTTGGATGAGATAGAGCTGTTTTACTGATCATCATCTGCCTAGCCTTTTCATAACTATGTTAGGGGTCCAGTCCAGTCCGGGAACCAGTATTTTATATGGAGAGACTGCCTATCTGACCTCCACAACCCTGATACGTTAGTCCTCGGGAAAACTGCTTGTCAGACTTTCGGGCTTCCGACTGTCAAAGATCTACGAATGACAACCGTTACCGTGATTTCCGAGGCACGGAGGGGTCTCGATATGTTATGAAAGTTCATAATAATTACCCCCCCCCTAACACTCATGGACGTCGATATTGCCCTGCTAACCTTCACGGCGTTATTACATAACATAAGCCCTAGAGCACATAGCAAGATTGATGGATGGATCTGAACTTGAACAGTACAGCGAAAGCTCTTTTTAGCGATGAGTGATCGATCAGATGTGGGCCATGCTTGATGCGGGGTTATTACTTGCTTACTGGCGCGATGCTAACTGCGTCAGACGAATATCGACAATATTCGCAAAAACCGATTTATAACATTCTAGCCCCTGCTGAGTGGCAGTGGCGAAGGGTGAATTTATGACAGAGGTAAGCCGAAGCAAAAAAATATTCCAAAAAAAATTTTAATTATACATTGACTATCGTATAGTTATGTTCTGAATTTTCGAAGGGAAGTCGGTGGGAATCGTGTTGTATGGTACCTTCGCCACTGCTGAGTGGTCTTCTCGACTTGACAAAAAATCAAGATTTATTAATTATATGTAAGTTTAATATTAATGATATAATAGACATATACCTTCCGGAATATATTTTCTAAATTATGGCAAAATCCATTGCGTAGTTTAGAAGAACAACGAGCTCTCACAGCAGACACGAACAGCGACTTTAATTTATAATATCTAATGATAATATATTATTACTATTTCCAGTCTTACCAAGGGGTATCGTATTACCCAGTAACTGGATTGTGGAGGTTAGATAGGCAGTCGCTTCATGTAAATAAATATTGGTTGTCAGCTGCGTCCGGTGAGACTGGAAGCCGAGCCCAACATGGTTGGGAAAGGGCAGGCAGATTTCGAAGATTACTGAAGAAGTGCCTTTGCTCCATTCAAAGAATTCTCATCATCGTCCTCCTCCACCCTAGTTCCTTGGGTTTTGTTCTATACAGACGTCATCTCAGTACTTAGCGCCTACTTACCCCCTTACTAGCCTTATCATCTTCCACACATTCCAACCCTGTTCCTCTGCTCATTATGCGTATGCTCTGCGTATCCAATATAATAACGCATTCAGGGTATTGTTGCGACTGCCGCGTTTCTGTAGTGCCTCGGCAATGTTTGCAGACGCACGCACTGACGGATTTGATGCACTGTGGCGTAAGAAATCTGCCTCGCTTCTCCGGAGGCTGCGTGGCAGTCCCAACACTATCCTGCAATCAATAGCCGCCCGGGCAGATAGCCCGCTAGTGTGGGCGGTTACAAACCGGACCCGTTCTGTTTTAGTTATTAAGTACTAACATAGGCTAAGCTATTTTGTTACTAACACTATCTAATAGACCATTGTAGTCTGTGGGAATAAAGATTAATAATAATAATTAATTATAGCCCACCACATTAATTAAACAATGGCAAAAGTTGTGAGAAATCCTCCTCGACATTCAGAGTGTTTTTGTTGACGGATAGTTTTTGAACTTGTTTTGTTTCACTTTTCACAACCACCAGGTAGGCATTACCTATTACGTGCCGGATCTATGTGTCTAGTTAGCCTGCGACGTCCCGCTGCTGGGCAAAAACCGTCCTTTCCCTGGGCAAAAGTACCAAATACTAAATAATATAAAAATGAAACAGAATTTGTGCCGTTTAAGTTAACCTGAACTTATCATTATCAAACACCCAGTTGTTGAAGTCGAGAAATAGTCACGCTAAGCTTTAACACTGCTTAAGGTGATTCCTGCGCTGTAGCCCACGACTCTCTATTTTCTGCAAAGTAATATTGAATTTCGCGGGTGTCACTTTAATGAGATAATGCCAAAATAGAGTTTGACAAGTTTTCTATCACAAATTCAGAACAGGGCCCTAATTCACTATGACCACTTAATGATTCCTTACTTCGGAACCTCGTCAATTCTTTAGCTAATCACGACATCTGCTAATACCGTATGCTCTATCACACGAAAAGTTAGCGTGGTTTGAACTGTCAAAATACCACGCTTGACAACCGTACGTGGTTTGCACAGGGTAAGATTACATGGGGAATCATAATTACCATAAAGAATTAGGGCCCAGGGGAATAAACCGGGTGATAGCCTTTAAATCTTTGAATGCTGTGAGAAACCGTATACTTAGCTACATTACTTGACAGAATCCCTTCTATCTCTAAACAAAATAAAACCACGATCAGTAGTTCTTTACCGCCAGGCGTCAGCAGTGAACAAAGTCAAAGGTAAAGTAGCAATGAACGTCACAACTACGTGAGCAGCCATTGTTGCAATAACAAAAGAAAAGTGGACACCTTTGCGTCGACCGTAAATCACTATCTGTTGGAAAATGAACCTTATACTCTTGACGTTAAAAGTCACATGTTCGGGTTGCTTATAAAAATGTGCCATTAGAATTTCAACCTTATAGAGGCTGAGATAAGAGTGAGATGGCTGCACGTTTATACTGCTCGTAAACAACGTTTTGTGAGCGCGGTAACATTTCACACGTGATTTTGGAGTAAAAAGATATACAAGTGAAATAGTGGTCGCTTTGGTTTCGGTTTGGTTTTAAGTTTTAGAAAATACTCGCAATGCTTATAACTGCCTTGCCGAAGTTATTATAGTTTTTGTCAAATGGCAAAATAAGACGAATAAGATTAGCCCAACTATTGTCAATTATTGTCTTGTTAAAATTGTATTGTTACTGTAACTTACGAGTATATTGTGTTTTTGTTTTCTATAAGTAATGTAATCATGTTTTTGCAAGCTGTGCTATCGCTTAATATTATTATATTGCGCATTTGGCTGGTATGTTAGCTTGTGTTAATTGGATATGACACCAATATATATAAATAAAAACCGGTCAAGTGCGAGTCGGACTCGCGCACCGAGAGTTCCGTACATCTTTGTAGGTATGTAACTACAAATTTACGGTTTTCGGATTTTTTTTCTTTACTTGTGCTACATGACATTGCTCATGATTTTAGTTCTTTTTAACCGACTTTAAAAAAGGAGGTTCTGTATTCGACCCGTATGTATGTATGTATGTATGTATGTATGTATGTTTGTATGTCCGCGATTATCTCAAAAACTACTGAACCGATTTTGATATTTCTTTCATGAGTGTGATCTACATACTTTCAGGAAGGTTTTAGTATATAAAACATTAGGTAATTATTCTTATGTACGAAGTTATATGCATAAATGTACTGCATCTCCGGCATTTTCATGTGAATTTTGATGATTCTTCGAGTCGTGTCTTCAATGCACTAGTGTTAATTGAATTTGTGTGGGGTAGGTACAACTAAAAAGTGAAAAATAAAAACTTTTTTACAAAAAAAACAACCGACTTCAAAAAAAAACACTACAAAGTAAAAAATAACTTTAATTTCGGAAGTCGGTGTCAAAAAACGAAAATGCTGAAGCAACGACACCGACTTCCGAAATTAAAGTTATTTTTTACTTTGTAGTGTTTTTTTTTGAAGTCGGTTGTTTTTTTTGTAAAAAAGTTTTTAGTGATCGATGTTCTAGGTCGACGGGAAGTACGTTATAGGTTTTGATTCCCTTGCGAGTGCCAAAATATGCGGCATAAACGGAACATAAACGCCCGTATCTTTTGATTGCGTTGACTTAGAAGTTTGATTTTTTTCACTGCTTCAAGGGATTGCAGCCCTGAGTATTTAATATTAATTTCAACTTGATAATTCCTGAGTAATAAGGTCTTGACAGACGGACAGACAGACGGACAACGAAGTGATCTTATAAGGGTTCCGTTTTTCCTTTTGAGGTACGGAACCCTAAAGAATATTGTCTTCCGAACTACATATACAAACAAAGTTTAATTTCGATACGACAATTAGAAGTAGGTTAAAATTGAATTCTAAGATTTTGTTACATTGTTAGTTAGTTACAAGTGAAGCTAATAAAAGTGTGTTGAATAGTAGGTAGCCTAGTCACTCGGTACATACAATAACTCTATGCAATAAATATAATAAATCACGTCGATCCGTTGCTTTGTTGCTGCATGAAAGAAGGACAAACAAGCATGTAATCATACTACCAAACAGAATATTATTATCACAATTTCAACAATTTCACAAAGCAAATAATTAATTCCAACAAAATAAATGCAGTCATCACCAGTTGCTGAAATATATTATTGTAAGTCTTGAACCTCGCAACAATTGCGGTATGATGGGGGACTAAAGGACCACTTGCAAATAAACGGTTTTTAATATTTACCGCCCGCTCCACTCACTGGATATATTCATAATCCAGGTGTGAAGGCCGCGGTGGAGAGGATTTAGGAGCGTTGTGCTGCGACCCGAATATTATAATGTTTCCCTCGGAATACTGAACTAGCCACAATTTACCACTGAATTGGATTCACTAATGTAGGTATGTACAATTTGCCAAATAACTTTGAGTTGGGTCGGATATTTGTATCTGTTTCGAATTTAGTGTTATGACCTTAGTTTATTTATTTGTTTAAAATTATAGTTTATGAACGCAAAAATAAAATTTAGGTACATATTTAAATGATAAATGATTTATTTTCCGTAAGAAGGTTTGTGCAAATAGTTTTACAAGTCAATCATATTTTTTTAAGCTAGATGAGGTCGGCATTTCCTATCTGACTACTCTGAGAAGAAAGGCCGAAACAAACTCAGAGGTCGCTGTCTCTTTTAAAGTCCAGACAAAATCTTCGTCAGATCACATAATCAGCCTATAACATTTCCACTGCTGGGACACAGGCCTCCTCTCTGTGAGAGGGAGTGGGCCGTAATCCACCACGTGGGCCCAGTGCGGGTTGGTGGATGTCACATGTCTTCGAATTTTTGGTTCTAGGACATGCCGGTTGCAAAACGGTGAAGGAAAACATCGTGAGGTCAGATCATGAAAAGATAAATAAAACTTATAATATGAAAAAGTTAGTTGTTGAGATTCTTTGAGTTTAACTCTGGTTAAAGTATAATAAGGTCTGATACGATTGGTGTCACAAATGTCAATAACATTGCTCGATAATATTACGTTGGCAGTTTGCCATTCCATTCAGCAATAAATGTCCAATGAGGAGACATGATTGACGTAAAATAATAAATGTTGGGACGACGGCTGATAAAATAACAGAAAGTGGTTGCTGTTAATAATTTGTTTGTATTAAAAGCATTACAATTTAATTGCACATTTATTATTTAGTATACTTCGATATTGTAGACCAGTAATACAATAATTATGGACTACTATTTTATCAGAGATAAAATCAGAAATTAAATTATCCGGAAAGGAACCGGAGTAACCGACATAGCCAGCAGAGTAAGCAAACTGAAGTGGCAGTGGGCTGGCCATGACTGTTGAAGGACCGATGGCCGGTGGAGCAGACGAGTCCTGGAGTGGAGACAGCGCATTGGCAAGCGTAGTATGGGACGCATCTCAGCTAGATGGGTCGAAGACCTTAAGAAAGTGGCTGGGACGGACTGGATGTGGAAGGCGGAGGACAGGGTGTTGCGGTGCAGTCTGGGAGAGGCCTATGTCCAGCAGTGGACTGCGATAGTGTAACACTGGCCCGTGCGTAGTTTACCGAAATTAATTGGAAACAAGCTGATGATGGTTTCTATTTGAACTATACTACTCACCACCGTGCTAAAGTAAATTTATAGGGTATATTCTGCTAGGGAAAGATTCAATTAAACAAGTACCTTCTTACACAATACAAGTTTATTGGAATTAATACATAATTAAGGCACACATACAAACAAAGTGGCGAGCCACTAAAATAATGCCTCTTTCCCTGCTACTATGGCATTCACCCACACAACTAGTCTCCGTACCTAGTGGTATGGGTGAAGACCTGCATGAGACAAAAGCAGTTTCTCAGAGTCGCTATGCGAGTCCGCGAGGGAATAGATCAATAACCTTACTAGCTCACGTACATGTGTCGACCTATTTGGACTGTGCTCATATGGGGAAAATAACTAATATGCTAAGCAAACCCGAGACACAATATCTTACGACAACTGGTCTTAACACCTAGCCTTTTTACAAAAGGCCTAACTCTCTCATAGGTTAAATTATACTCTTACACAATAACCTCTCAGTTTTGATCTCAGTCAGTTGACGGATCGTCGGTCCTTGGCTTCGCTCACAGGAGGTTCCTGTGAGCACACGCGAACGCGGCCTACGGACGAGATGGTGACGCTTTCGTTACCTGGAGTGGCGTACTTCCCTCATGACCGGGAACCGGCTAAGTAAGGCCTTCCTGAACGTCGGATGACCACACCGCAAGGGATAACCTTAAAGCCGCCTGCGCTCTGATGAATTCCAAATCATCACACAACGGCGCAACATCCAGGCATCAATTTAGCTGCGCATAGCACCAATCAAAATGAAGGCTAGCATAACAAGCCAGACCTGTAACAACGTCCTCGTGTCAGAACACACATGCAAGAGACCTGGGCTATAGGCTGTCCAGCAAGAATAAAGCAAATGGTTTAATACTCACAGGATTCTGCTCTTACTGGATTATATTAAAACCCCATCGGGTTATTTGGGCACATCCCGTTCCTCTCAGGATATAAAGTCCCTCTCAAACAGCCCCCAGGCTCGTGTTCTTGGTCGTCAAAGACCGGACACGGAACACCGTTTTTTTCCAAACCAATCTGACAGTTTCTCGAATAATCTTCCACAGACTATATAAGATTATTATCGATTTTTATCCTTAATACAATCGACTATGTTTTTAATTAAAAATATGGTGAATTATGTATGTTTGTTTATTTGTTTTAATTAACTGTTAAACTGCAATTAATTTACTAAACACAAAAAACCGTCTTTGCGTAACGTAAACCACCATGTCAATCGCTATTCCACGACAGGTGTCGCTAGTATTAGTTTTGCAACGTCACAATGCCCCTCTTCCCACAATAAGGTTTTTGTGTACGCAAAAGCCAACACCGCCCTCGGTGTTACAACACTGGAGTGGGTAAACAAATTCTCATAGAAAGCTAAGTGGAAGAGTACAAATCTTTATAATCTGATGATTCTGAAACGACAGATATAATAATTTTTAAGATGGAATATAAATAATTTCCTTAATTTCTCCTACTGTAAGTAAATGACCAACCTTATAAAATCCAAACTGCCAGGAAACTTATTCTGCTTACAAATCTTCCTACATTCCGGGCATAACCCCCCCATTCTTTCATACTTCCCTAAATTTTCCTCTCTTTCAATCCTGTAGCAACCTGCATTCATATCGCAGGAAGCCACCTCTTGCATACTCCCGAATTCCGTCTGTATACCAGTGGAACTCTGCATTGTTTAATACAAATCTAAACGATCCTCCTGGTGAATATGTTCAGCGAGCTGATACATATATAGGGCAACCAATGTGCATAACTCACCAGGCAAGACGTATACAGCGTTCCCAGAAATAAAACTTCTGAAAACATAATGGTGGTTTGGCTTATTTTAAGAGTCACCGGCCGCTCGTAACTAGATAAGCACTAGTGCTATCCAAAGTCTCACCGAAGCAACAATGCTATCTCGGCAAAACAAACATTAGTGAAGGCCTATTTTAGAAGTCACAATCCGCTTCATAAAAAAATACAACCAAGCAAACTTGGCTATAAACAACGTGTAGGCTTATTTTAGAAGTCACTATCCGCTTCAGTCAAGGCCTATTTTAGGAGTTACTACCCGCTCCATAAGAGAAACCAACCAAGCAGATTGATTATAAATATCGTGAAGGCTTATTTTAGAAGTCACTATCCGCTTCAGTCAAGGCCTATTTTAGGAGTTACTACCCGCTCCATAAGAGAAACCAACCAAGCATGATTACAAAAGTTATGAACCGAGCCATAAAAAAATTAACACAAGGCATGCAAGAGGACAAAATTATCGTATACAATTTTTGAACGATACCCAAAAGTCACGTTCATAATATAATAAACAAAACAATGTACTTATAAACAAAGTATAACATGCATATGCCTTGTCGTCGTTGTTGGAGTAAATTTCCAAACAACACGTGAAAACACGGACTACGGTTAATATATTGTAAACTGCAACATCATATAGATTAACATGGCAAAAAGCAAACTAAGCCATTTAATTATAAAAAAAAAATATAATAAATATATATATATATTTATATCAATTATGGCTGAATATATCCCTGTCTGGCTTGAATAGTGTTGACACTGATGTGTTAAGTTTATTATAATCAGAAACACTAAAAAAAAAAAAAAAAAAAATTATTTATCCATTTCGACCGGTTCTGGTGGTTGGTGACTGACTGTTGAAACTAGTTTTTTAGAATATTTGGTACAATTTTATGTTCTGGAATAAATTAAATAAAAAAAATAATTGGCAAAAAAAAAAATCTAAATAAATAATCTATTTTTTCATTTATAAGACGAAACAACTGACTTTGCCGTTTAAATGTCCCTTTCCACCATGTTAGTGTGTGGTGCGCCCATAGTGAACTTGAGGTACGTTAAAACTTCTATAGTAGCCTATGAAACTCTGATCCCGTGAATTGAACCTCATTAATGGCAATTACGGTTTCAGGAATCCCGTGAGCAAGAAGAACATACATAATTCTCAAAGTTCCGGCTACCAAAATCACTAGTTGTGTAATGGTATCAGTAACATTTTTTTTATAACCGCAAAAAAACTACAAGTAAAAGTACGAGTCGCACGCAAGTAATGCATAAACCGCAACCTCATACGTCAATTCGCCCTGAAGATGGGAATGTCAATATACTGTCTCTAAATCCAATATTATTATAATTATTATTTTTAATTTGTAACGTTATTATTTCGATATAATAAATGCTATGCTACGCAAAATAAATAACAAGAAACTAAACGCAAAACGTGTATAACTCCAATCTCGTTTCCGAACGCACCGTAATATTTCAAAACGTCAAACGTCAAATGTCACCAATGTCAATGTGTTTTATAGGTTAAGTTCCAATGTATGAAAACGAACGTCGATAATAAACAATGCTGTTTTATGGAATGCCGGTTGTATTATAAATCTGGGTTTAATGATGAGTGTTTTAACGTTAAACGTCTAAATGACCGACCAGTTGTCATAAAAATTCTAAGTGTCTCGTTTCAATGAAAGTTGAATGTTATTGTTCAATGATTTAGACAAATTTCAGCTCCCTGTATCGCACAATCCAATTAATAATAGTGAAGCTTGCCTGTAGTGTTATTATCTTACTACTGAAATCCTCTATAACAAAGAAGAGACCGCTAGAACACTACTGAGAACTGCGTCATGGAAACTTTACAATTTTTAAGTTTACCCCCAAATTATTTTATTACTGTTACTGAAATTTATATTGGGTTTATTGAGATATAATACAATTTTTCACTATATAAATGCAATACAGCTTATCCGAATATATGAACTGAAACAAACACATGAACATAAACACGAACTGCTATGTTTTATATTGTAAACTAATTATCTTCCAGTTATAATAATTATTACTTGTACCAGTGTGTTGCAATAAATAAATTTTACCACAAATGCAAACTAGTATGTTACAAAAACTTCCAAATTATAGATAATATTAAGTCATCAACCACTAAACAAACATTTGGTACATAAAATAGTCCCAAAGTAATAAACAGAATGCAACTTGTTCAACTTGTGAGTTGGGCATACATACAAATAAGGTAATGACCTTTATCAACACTCTGCACCTTACCGGTCCAACAAAGAAATGGTTAGAATGTGGTGCGTTGACCACTTTATATTTAAAACTTATAAACTAGCCTTAAACTAAAACGAGAATCCGCCAACTGAAAGGACTGAGAGAACTGAGAGAGAGAGAGATACCGTTATCAATCTGTTCACCTTATACAATTAAATAATTATATACCGTTGGGCGCCAACTGTACTAACATATCGTCAAATGGGTAGACCTATTTAGTACGACGCTCATAAGGGGAAAATAACTAATATGCTAAGCAAACCCGAGACACAATATCTTACGACAACTGGTCTTAACACCTAGCCTTTTTACAAAAGGCCTAACTCTCTCATAGGTTAAATTATACTCTTACACAATAACCTCTCAGTTTTGATCTCAGTCAGTTGACGGATCGTCGGTCCTTGGCTTCGCTCACAGGAGGTTCCTGTGAGCACACGCGAACGCGGCCTACGGACGAGATGGTGACGCTTTCGTTACCTGGAGTGGCGTACTTCCCTCATGACCGGGAACCGGCTAAGTAAGGCCTTCCTGAACGTCGGATGACCACACCGCAAGGGATAACCTTAAAGCCGCCTGCGCTCTGATGAATTCCAAATCATCACACAACGGCGCAACATCCAGGCATCAATTTAGCTGCGCATAGCACCAATCAAAATGAAGGCTAGCATAACAAGCCAGACCTGTAACAACGTCCTCGTGTCAGAACACACATGCAAGAGACCTGGGCTATAGGCTGTCCAGCAAGAATAAAGCAAATGGTTTAATACTCACAGGATTCTGCTCTTACTGGATTATATTAAAACCCCATCGGGTTATTTGGGCACATCCCGTTCCTCTCAGGATATAAAGTCCCTCTCAAACAGCCCCCAGGCTCGTGTTCTTGGTCGTCAAAGACCGGACACGGAACACCGTTTTTTTCCAAACCAATCTGACAGTTTCTCGAATAATCTTCCACAGACTATATAAGATTATTATCGATTTTTATCCTTAATACAATCGACTATGTTTTTAATTAAAAATATGGTGAATTATGTATGTTTGTTTATTTGTTTTAATTAACTGTTAAACTGCAATTAATTTACTAAACACAAAAAACCGTCTTTGCGTAACGTAAACCACCATGTCAATCGCTATTCCACGACAGGTGTCGCTAGTATTAGTTTTGCAACGTCACAATAGGCTGAGTTGATTGATTGACTATTTTATTATAAGGTTGATGAAGGTGAAAGTGAGTGAAAACACTCGGGGACTGCCGCGGTAAAGCTATTGTATAGTATTTTTTATCAACTTATTCGAGCTTCGTACAGTCTACACGCATACGTCTAGTCGCATGCACACAAACACAGTGCAGAAGTCTGCCGAACTGAAACGACGTTAGACGATGCACGGCTTTCAACGCCGCACCGCTGTGCCGGTCGGTGGGAGGGTGGGAGGGTGTTAGGTTTATTTTCGTTACGGAATTTCTTGATTCGGTCGCCGCGCTCAAAGCCCGCGATAAAAGCTATGCAATAGCTTAAAAATAAATGAAAACATGCTGTGCTACATCGCCCTGAAGATTCGATGTCTCTTTAAAATTAGATTAAATAATGATAATGTCATCTTCTAAATAAATAAAAACAATTATATTTCCACAATGAACATGTCATAATAGCACTTCAGCGTGCGTCCTCGAGCCGAGCACTCAACAGACGATACTCTTATAGCAGTTTGTCAGTTTAACGCGAGTTTAAGCGCTCCCGTCTCGAAGGACCGAACTAACGGCTGTTTATTTAGTTCCCACTTATAAACTAGTGACGAACACATGCGGTAGGATCGGGAGGCTGAGTGTGAAGCGATATATTTGTTTAGTGTAACCGTCCCTGGAGATGTAAACAGGAACGTTCGGACTGAAGGATTGAAGGAGCAATAGTGAAATAATAACGGAGGTTTGTTTGATGAGGATGGATGGGTTTGATGAGATGTTGTCCGCAATCGACGCAGTCCGCTCTGCTTATCGATTGCCTCATATTTTTACGACGAGCTAATTCTAATAACGTTTATACTAAGTATACACCGTGTTCTTCACGATATCCATAAACTTTGTCAAACGCTTCTATAGCTTTTACAAATCTATATATATAAAAGGAGAAACTGACTGACTGACTGACTGACTGACTGACATATCAACGCACAGCCGAAACTACTGGGACTAGGAATGTGAAATTTTGCACACAGCTTCCTTTTATAATGTAGGGGAGCACTAAGAAGGGGTTTTTGGAAATTCAACCTTTAAGGGGGTGAAAAGGGGGGATTTCGTTTGTATGAAAAATCTTATTCCTTGAGTTAATAAACTTGAAACTTGGCACGAATATTTATCTAAGTAAATTATGAAGATTGACATTTTTTGTTTTTCTATACTACCCCCTAAAGGGGGATTGGGGGGTGTCAAAATTTGTATGGAAGAATTTTAACGCGCGGTCCGATTAACTTGAAACTTGGCACGAATACTTATCTAAATAAATTATGAAGGTTGGCATTTTTTGTTTTTCTAAACTACCCCCTAAAGGGGGATAGGGGGGTGTCAAAATTTGTATGGAAGAATTTTCACGCGTGGCCCGATTAACTCGAAACTCAGTATTTATACTTAAGACCAAAAATAAAGAATAATGTGTATATGGGTTTTTCGATAATCTACCCCTAACTGCGTGAAAAGGGGTAGTTAATTTTACAGGGGAGGATTTTACTGCGTGACTTGATTAACTAGAAAATTGGTATAAATAATCTTTGGGTCAAGTAATGAACACATCCCAAACGATTTTTATAAATTCCACCCCTGTGGGGGTGAAAAATGGGGTACAGTTTATATGAAAAATCTTATTCATTTAATTAATAAACTTGATACTTGGCAAGAATACTTGCCTAAGCAACTAATAAAGTTTATCATTATTCGTTTATCAAAACTATCCCTCAAAGGGGGTTCAAAGTTTCTGTGGAAGAATTTTAACGCGTGGTCCGATTAACTCGAAACTCAGTATTAATACTTTTGACGGAAAATAATCAATAATAAGTGTATGGGGTTTTCGAAAATTGACCCAGACTTCGATTTTTAAGGGGATTTTAGTGAGTGGCTAGAATAACTCAAAAAAAAAAATGTATAGAACTTGAAACTTGGCACAAATACTGATTTATAAAATTCGTCATTTTTTGGAATTCTAAGCTACCCTAAATGGAGATTCGGGGTGTCAAATTTTGTATGGAAGAATTTTAACGCGCGGTCCAATTAACTCGAAACTCACCACCAACCAACCAAAATAAATAATAAAGTGTATCAGGGTTTTTCAAAAATCTACCCCTAACGATGTGAAGAGTGGTGGTAGTCGATTTCACAGGGGAGTATTTTATTACGTGGCTTGATTAACTGGAAAATTGGTAAGAAATAATCTTTAAGTCAAGTTATAGAAACTTACCAGACGATTTTTCAAAATTCCACCTCTATGAATATAAAAAGAAGGGATACAGTTTATAACTATGAAAAATCTTATTCATTTGGTTAATAACCTTGAAACTTGGCAATATTTGGCTCAGTAAATAATTAAGATTGTCACTTTTAGTTTAAAAAAACCTCTCACAGAGGATTTAGGGGGTGACAAAGTAATAATAGGTTAGAAAAATATGTAACCCGCAGTACGATTAACTTGAAACTCGGTACTACTAAAACTAAAAATAAAAAAATAATATGTGTTTTAGGGTTTTTCAAAAATCGACTCCTATCAAGGTGGAAACGGTAATAAAGTTTAAGGGGTGGATTTTACTGCTTGCTTCCATTGACTCGAAAAAGGGTATGGGTTTTTGAGTCAAGTTATGAACACATCCCAAACGGTTTTTCGAAATTCTACCCCTGTGGGGTTGGAAAGCGGATATACAGTTTATTTGAAATATCTGATTCCTTTGATGTATAGGTAAACTTAAAAATTGTCCTAATACTTATTTATCTAAATAAATAATAAAGATCATACACAAATGTCGAAATTTTTAGAGGAAAGTACTAAATACACGCGGACGAAGTCGCGGGCAAAGTGCTAGTTAAATATAACAAAGGAAATAGTACTTAAAATGCCTTCGTTACAAAGATAATTTGTAATTTCATTTAGTGAAATTTAATTGAGCTACGCAGTAAGAAAGGGTCTTAACTCAGTTTCGACAAGTTGCAGCCCGCCATATCTTATGAATGAAAATACGTCATCGTTGCCAATTCGGATAAAGAGGCATGCATATCGGGCGATTTATGTCAAGGTATTTAGTTTATATGAAAATTAACAAAAAATAAGAATGAAAAATGCTTATTTCTATGGTCTGAACATCTGGTCGAAGTTTATGTATATCGTCCGGAATACAGTGCATAATGTGTATATGTATACCACAGAAGAAGTTGATCATTCAATAATCTCATCATCTTCATAAACCTATGTAATTATTATAATATATTCTTTAATCTTGTCCCTGGACCTTGTTCTTGTAAACTGGCACGTAATTGTGTAGCCTCCATTGGAGATGCAATAAATAAATAAATAATCCATCTTCTATATTAAAGTCGCTTTTCATGTCTGTGTCACTGAAACTGCGCAACGGATTTTGATGCGATTTTCATCATCGTTTAGAGAATTTATTTCTGAAGGCTTATGTGTTACTGTTACCTGCATCATCCCATTGCTGGGCAAAGGCCTCTCCCCATGAATTCTAGCTCTTTCGGTCCAGGGCTAAAGTGGACCACTGGTCGTTTGTTTTCTCCAGCTCGTTCCGCCGTCTTATACCGGCTCTGCCGCGACGCCTTCTGCCTGTGTCAGGGCTCCACGTAGTGGTTATTTTGGCCCACCGCCTAGTCCCATGTCAGCTTTGCGGCTTTTTGAGCAACACGACGAATCTGTCTTTTGGAGCGCAGTGTGTTTGTGTGTATAATTTATTTATTTATTTATTAATCACAAAATCCACAGCTCTTTGAAAATTTCTCTTAAGATATTTATGCTAGTCTTACAGCCAATTACGGATTTACAATTTAATAACTATACATACATGCAACAATAATACATTATTATTAAACTTACATACTACTACATACTGCTTATAGTAAAGAAATCTCGATATTTTGTCAATCGTCTAAACTGAGCGAAGCAGGAGCGGTCCGCTAATAAAGTATTTTAAACGATATCAGAGAAAAATAAGCTGATCGTTTAATAATAAAATTTTATAAATAAAACACGTTGAATGATGAACGAAGAAACATAACTTCGGAAGTAACTGAAAGGGACCTTCCCCTTCTTTTGAAAGTTGCAAGAAGAGGGTTCCGTACTCCAGCAGTTGTTTTGAAAACATTCATCAAACTATCGTCACGCCCTCCAGCAAAAATCGCTCAGAGGGTAGAACTTACCCTTCGTAGGTACCGGGGGAAGGTATCTGTCGACACTTCACCATCACTTTGTACGTGTTGTTCTTGGGAAATAATTGACCGTCCTCGCAATACTCCTGAGTGTCGTAAAAGGCAATTCAAAGGTTACGATAAAATTGCCAATTTAACTTACCGCCACGTTGACCTAGTGTTAGTAGGCGGTGCTGCTCAGCGAAGGGTACCAGAGGGATTATGATCTGCATGGTTTGTGGCATGCAACCTATTTGGTAATTATAAAATAATGGCATAAAATTTCAAGATTTCTGCCTTCTCAATTTGTATTGACGTCAGATTTGGCTGACAAGCTAAGTGATAAGAAAAACGTTGTAAAAAACATAAAACGATCCCGTATTAATTATTTTATCTGAAAGATATTGTTTTAATGATGTACCTCTCCGACGGTACTTTGTTCGATCGCTAGACCGGACAGTGTTACTTGTTTCTTGATAACTGAATTGTTACTGTGTTTGACAAACAAATGTTTACATTTATTCATTCTATCAGGATTTTTTCAGTAGCACATCGCAGTTAGTATTTGTACCTTACTTGAAATAGTTTTCCCCCCAATTATATGAAACTTAAACATAACCATTTTGAAATGAGAGTATAATAATTATACTATTCACTTTTGTATTCCCCTTCGGATAATACTTCGCCCGACTCGAGAATCAAACCCAGGACCTTATGCTCAGCAGTAGCGCTTGCGACCACTACACCAACAAGGCAGTATATCCACAAAATAAATACGTTTTGTTCTAAACATGTAAAACAAAATCCACGCAAGTACTACAAATGAGAACATGGGAACATTCCGCCGGCGCAGGCGTGCCTCTGATTTATTCCACCTCCTAAACTTGAGGAATGTGTTTATTGCTTCCCCGAACCCTGAACGACGTTACTATGTCGGCTGAAAACTGGCTTGTTTTCACTGAAACTATATTTCACAAAGTAAAAATACGAAACTGTTTCAGAAACTTAATGAATAAAAATTCATTGGGGTGGTTGGAAATCGAAATGAAGAATTAAATGTCGCGTCCACATCTGGGAAAGCTTTTAAAAATATAATTGTATTCGTCCCCGTTATAAGTTATTTAAGCTTTACTTCATCATTTTTACTCGACTTACGATCTCGACTTACCTAACCGAATCGACCAGAATATCACAGATAATTGCGTTTCAGTATTTTTAAGTTTATTCGATGATAGGTAAGCGATCACCGCCACGCTGCCTCTTAGGACAAAAGGGGATATCGGAGCAGAAAATTATATCCTGTTGTATGCCTGATTGCTTGGTACGCCCATCTCACTGGTAACCGAGAGCTTACCTTTCTTCGTCGCTTGTATGAACGTGCCATTTTTCGCGACAAAAATGTTTATTGGCTTTTCAAGCTCAGCGAAGTTTAGTGGCAAATCTTCTCGATTTATCAAATGATCCAATACAATTAATAGACAATAAGACAACCGCAATACCAAAGGCATCGACGCACCGCAATTGCCTTCCCAGGCACAAAGCTAAGGTGTCGTATGTGGCCGTAATTACACCGGTACCAGTACCCTTTAAATTGCAGCACAGCAACGCCCCCTGTTGGCAGAAATTGTACCGAGCAGTGTTTTATAGACTAGTTGTCAACGTAACCTATCTATTCCGCACAAAAAGAAGCAGCAGGTATCCGCACCAGCCAGCGCAGTGGCACATTAAACCTATAATAAATGTTCTATCTTGATCCGGGACTTTCATTGCTGCCAGAGTCTCGTAGGGATGTGCCGATACTATAGCTTCGTTGGGAAAAAGTTCGATAGTTGTCGGAGTGATTAATTGATTAGATCATGATTAAGTGTGATCAAATCTTGTGCTGTTAAGTTAAATCTTACGTTATAGTTCTTGTGATTAGTTGACAAAAATCCGAAAGAAAATGTTGTTAAAAATAATCGAGTAATTATATTGTAGGCTTTACAGTTTAGCTTATGCTTATTATGTAAAGCAACAAGGCGATCAACGAACAGTGCTGTAGTTTTGTTACAATTTCCTTGCAATCACGCAATGTTGCATCATACGAAGTCCAATATAAGTTGTAGGTACTTAGCTTAATTAATTAAGTGTGCAATTTCCGAAATTAAAAGCAAAATGTTCATTACAGATAAAACATAGCCTTGTGTTTACCTACTTACTCAGCGGTTTCCAAATAATTGAAACTTGAAATAAAGTCGAAATCGTGGACGGTCCGTCGTTTTAAGATGAAAGCACGAGGTCCCATCTCTAGTGAGCGCAGAGCCGCTTACATGCATTCCCGGTGCCAAGTTCCCGCGCTTTACAAATAAAACGAGAACACCACTTTACATCCACACGGAGCATTATCATAATCTTATTTGTGTTAGAGCTTTCTTACATTTAATACGAAAAGATAAAAGTTATTGACAAAGATTCAAACAAGCCATCTAATATTTAAAAAGGACCGTGACGAACTTAACACAAAAAGGGTTGCATTGTTGCACACCCCTATTTGCCGATGATTTTTATTAGTCCCATGCGATAAGGGATCTCCCTGTTTTTCGAATACCTACTGTTCAGATTACCCTAGGTCGAATTTCCAATCACACTTTTACTCAACTAGGGGATTGAAAACAATACCACGGAGCTCTCAATAAGAAAAGATACAGTGAATCTTTGGAATAATTGAATTAACTGAATATTAGCTTCTGCCGCGACTTTGTCCGCGTGAAATTTCTTATTCTCCCGTCCCACCCCGTCGCAGTCCCCATTGGCCCGCCCGCGCCCGCGCCACATCGTTTTCGCTTAGCCTTCTTACGACTTTTTTCTTGTTGCTCGGCTCCTAAGGGTCGTAGCATGATGTTTAACCTTCCACAAGAAATGTGCTATCATATTATGAAAAGAGATTTTTGAAGTGAAACTTCTTTACGCACGCTTGACTTGGGGAGTAAACTGGCGAACAAGTGACGTAAGCGTTATGAAAAGTGTGATTGGGCGAGGCGAACGGAAGTTGAGTGGGGGATATAAGCAAGAGAAAGCAGTGCGCGCGCACATTTTCTTTCTCTCTTCCTCTCATAGCCAAATACGTTTGAAGTTTCACTTTAGTCGTGTGGTCATAAGCACACTCGGTTTTTTTTTTCAAATCAAAGGTAGTTCCAGAGATTGGCGCGTTCAAACAAACAAACTTGTCAGCTTTATTATTTTAGTATATATAGACTAATAGCACGACTAAGATATGTATAAACTAAAATTAAACCAATTTAAAACTAAGACAACGTTATCAAAAAGAAAAAAACAATCCCAAAACAACATGGTGTAACTCTTGAAATAAGACATTGTCGTAATATTAACAAGCAGTACAAGCACTTTGTCCCACAATAACATCGCTCTCTGTTTGCAAAGATTTTATTCTTGGTCCTTTGCTACGTCGCATCACGACTCCCGCGAGGACCATTTTATTTTTAAAATCTCCTCGCCACGGCGATATCAAGTTAATGAGCACAGAAAACAATCTAAATGGAGTCATTGTGAAGGGTTGCTCGTAACAGCGCCATCTCTCGGGACAGCGCGGCAGCGGCGCAGGGTAGACATTAACCGCCTGCTCCTTATGCCCAGTTTGTTACTTTTTATTCGCGTTCTGGTTTTCAATTTTAAAACTTTTTAAGGTTTTGAAAGTGGTCAGATGCATGTACCACACATCTGTGGAAACAATTTGACATCGACAGTGCCTTAACGTCGCAGGAGGTCTATTATCTAACTACAAAATTCGTATTTCTGGCTTAACTATCGGGCGATTTCTACTCTGTATCACCTACGAACGTAAGTATACAATTAGTTTGGGCCCGACCTAAGAATGAATGACACCACAATTTGTCCCTACTTCCGAAGTGTTTTTACCGTCCGAAAAAATACATTAGTCTGGTGTAGGGTTCACGCCGAAGGTTTGAACTACTTTTGAACGGGCCGGTATTTTCGATGGCAGACTAAAAGAGGAGGCCCCTAGTTGTAAGGGCCTGTATATAATTGTGTATCTTAAAAAAATAGTAGGATTTTACTCAGTTAACCTACTTATTGACGTATTTACAGTACATCGGGCCATTGCTCATTTTAAGCAAAAAAGTTTTTCTTTTGTCTTTTTAATTTCGTTTTTACAAAATACAGCCCACTTTTCTTTGTTTCCAAGTATTTAAGCTTGCGTCAAGTGGCGCTGGAAACTCTCCGTTGTGGGTAAAGAAAGGTACAGCGGCGTAAGAATTATTGTTCTTTGTCATTCCGCGCATTTTCACAAATGAACAGTTTGCTAAATTTCTGTTTTAAATCAAAATAACAACATTAAATTCAACTAAAACTCATAATAACATCAAATATAGTAACAGAATAGAATAAAATGTTAATGTAATTAAAATAAACGAATGAGTAGGTACACGTACAGCCAAATAACATAAATGTATTATCATCACAAACAGACTGATCGCTCAAGGATGACTTATCATGACATTTTGCTGCAACCAATACATTCGAACTCACCGATTTTAAAAAGCATTCATAACATTGCGCGTGTTTCGCCAAGGGGTACGCAGAGATACCTATACCTATAATACACGCACGTATGGATGTTATACCAATTTATAAGACCATTACATCGATAAAGAGAAAGAACCATAACTTCTGCCTCACCGCCTCCGCCGCGCGCCGTGATACGCCTCTAACTCGGAAAGTATTAGCACAACTGCCTACTATCACAGACTTGGAGGAGTACTCACGGAAGACATCAAACTCTCGTAATTCCAGCTCCTGAACACGGAGTAGAGAGAAAATGGAGAACTCAATCCATCGAGGCTTTCATTCATGGTTTAAAGCATAATGGTACAGAACGCCACCTGCTATGATCCTTTTGTTTAGTTTACGTTCACATTCATATATCTGGTCATACACGCACGCCGGTTACGAGTATTACGCACCTGACTTTTCTGAAGAAAATCGCTAAAAAGGTAAGTAATTATATCCGTCTAGGGCAAAAACAAACAAAAACACAATAAACTAAAGACAAAATAAGGGAGTTTTTGGTCCACGTCAGTTAGGAAGCGCATCAGCTGTATCAGTAATACCTAGATACTACATAAATACCTACAATCAGCTATAAACGAGTTCAAAACACCGTTCTATTTCTGTCAATCGTTTGAAGTTGAAAGGCGGATTTGTGTTGGAAGAAGGCCTAAATGTTTATGCACCATTGCACATGGTCACTCCATTTGCTTACTCATCCGTGTCTGAAAGGTCTGTCCCGATCTCTTTATTCGTTCGTCGGGCGAGCTCAGTGGCGGACACTTGAGCTCGCCCGATTTACTGCGCGCTCCAGAACCGGCCATTAAAAGAATTGTAATAATAGAATGAAGAATTAATTAATTCCAAGATTAACACAGGTACCGAGAGTAAAAATATATATCGTTCTAGGAACCTACGCTTTAATTAAGACTAGATTGAAGCAGCACTAATTACAAGAAAAATCATCGCTTTCATTTTTATTACATTATTCTTATCATTTCGTCTCGAAAGACCTACTCTTATAACAAGTTTCACAGTCCGGCGAATAAAGACGTAAGTTTAATTCAGTTAGGCCTAAAAACTGCGCTGAAGCAAGCCTCAAATCCGGGATTAGGACTGGAAGAGACCTCATGTGCCCGGATCCCGGGATCCCGGATATCCCGCAGGATTTGCCAAATTAATCCCACACTGTTTACTTCCTTAAGCTGGACAATCTTGGACTCCACGTTGCCTTTTTCTTGGGAACTTCCTTCGTCAGTCATCTTGGATTTGGATTCGTCCAGCTCAACCAACAGCGGTCCTTTTGCACGACTCGTACAAATAATAAAACTTAGCACTGGAGGTAGTCATCATGCATATCGAAAGACCAACACTCAACTTTATCCGAGTTAGATCGACATCGCAGACAAAGAAACAGTTACCTCATTTAAATAATAGTTTGTTTTTCTGTAGCATACGATAACATAAAACAACAAATAACTTGCCACTTTTGTGGTTGCTTCAAGGTATGATATGCCACAGCCAATAACATCACATCGTGTAAGTCAGGCTTTAGTTAGACAAAACAATTGATGATCGGAGCACAAGAATAGTACCTTGGTGGTCCTATCTTGATAAATATTTGCTTACTTTTCAAAATGTTTTAAGATAATGAGCTATTTGAGAAACTCACAAAAACCGTCTCATATAAGAATTTGAAACTCAAACGAGTTGGTTGACCGCTTTCTTAATTGAATTTCTCGATTTGTTCGAGATAAGTGAAACTTTTCACAGGTTTCCATTTCAGTTAAATGGAAAATTGAATTTGTGACAAAGTTATTACATTTTTATTATCATTTGATTCTACATTAGGATAATTAGGAGCTCTTACTGAAGTTTTGCGAATTTATGAAGGTCGAGTGTTTTAGATCGTAAAGTATGTACAGGGTGGTTCCATTTAAAGTTATTTAGTAGATGGGCATCTAAATACGTAAAGCATTATTGATGTTTATAAGTGGTTTAAGTTAGGTGTGCCCGTTTTCACAAAAGTTACGATATTCAAAAATGTTCTCATGTTCTCAGAGTAGTCCCAGAATAGTAGGTTTTAGGTTCCCACACTATTTGAGAAAATATCGTAAATGACAACTAAACATTATGGAAAGAGGATTGTATAGTTGTTTTTTCTCTTTGTACGTAATATATTTTAAAGAAATAGTTTCGTTCTTCAAATAAAAATAAGTAATTAAATCCACGTTGGGTTTTTATTACTAACGCTACCTAGGTTCACGCATAGAAATACGCATATCGAGACACGTCACTACTACAACCGAGGCTGAGCGGACTTCGTGAGATAGATCATCTGTAACAATATCCATCATCGCAAAACTGTATGCCATGCTGGGCGATAGCAATAAACCGTTGATTCCAACGCAAATTAATTTTGAATTCCATCAAACCTCAGAGGGTTAAAATTGCACATCATTTTCACCATCACGCTCTAAAAGCTAGCTACCTACTTAAATCTCAAACTCGCAAGTCACCCTGTATAATCCGAAACAAGTGGGGGGGATACACTCGTAATTCACCGACAGATGATGTCCCAATCAAATTACCATAAAAACATAGAGTAGGATAGTTACAGAAGGCCGACTCCATACAGCGAGCGAAAACAGACGCACGCACACATACAATAAGAATAGTACTTCTTTGCAAGAGTACACCAAGTTGACAAATATTGGTAAGTTTACCGTCATATACCAGGTATTATATAAAATCAAAAACAAACAGTTTAAAGAACTAGTAATTTGAACTGTAAAAAAACCGAATCTGAAAAATTTTTAAAATATTTAAACAAAATTTAAATAAAAAATATCAATAAGTACTTGTCTGTTAGAAACTCGGGAATTAATACTAATACAAAAGCTTTTAAGAAGTAGAAAGTTTTTTAATAGTGTTTTTAAATAAGTCATAACAACATCCGTACGGCGATTTTAACAAACGCCGGTCGCGAGTACGCTTGCACTCGCTGTACGTGAGGCGCGTCTATGTGTGCGTGCGTGTTCGATCGTCGGTGGAGTCAGCCTTCTGTACCGATCTCTTCTGTGATGAAAGTGCCTTCGCCGATGGTAGCGCAATTAGTGGGTACGACCCAAACCTAATGCCTTTTTAAACAAATGCCGCCGAACTCTCCAGTAGATTTAAGACTGTTTTGATTTCAGGACTGCCTTTTCCTTTGACCTCTGGAAGTGGGTTTTCCTCGAAGTCGTAAAGCGCTGTTTTGTTTGAAGAAAGACTATTGAGATACTTAGTGAACAAAATCCTTAATTGAAAGCCTATCTTAAAGCTATAAAAGTCTTAGAAATAGGAATCAGTGGCGAGAAAAGTCTCTATTCAAGATTCCGAATAAAACCTAAGCTTCGGTACGTAATAGAAAGCTTCAGTATCGGATGAAACGCCTCGCAGAGCCTTCTGTGTTGCACCCCTACAGACGTGCTATACGATCCCGATACATGATACATTTGTGCCAAGTTTGGCGCACATTTGTGCCAAGTTTGGCTCGGCGGCGTACGCTGAAGAAGCGACTTGACCCAGTTAGAGAGCAAAAAGTGAAGCACACGTGTATCGATATTGAGACGCGGCGCGGCGCCGTCCCACGTGAGCGATCAGAGCGACGCGATACCTCGCTACATTTATACTTTTCTGACTGTTATCAACTGATGGATACCTTGTTCATGTGCCTTACGCAGGTCGTCAGTTTATCTCGCTGGGAGAGAACCCTGTTTACCTACGGATTAGCATAATCTATTCTGTACTTCGCTTTGACAAAACTGTAAAATACAAATGTGAACTGGTTTATAGGCATAAAAACCGGAGGTGTTTGGGTACTGGTGTAATTAAATGCACATTTGATTTCAGCTTCCCCTTTGAGATGGCATATGTTACAGCTACTGCGATACATTGCAAAGTATCTACAGACTACTATTAGATTGTGCTGCTCAATATCCGCAAAAAAACCTTGAGTCAAACCCGTGACTTAACCTTGTGACGACTTTTTACTAAATAGTTAAGCCTAGCAGTGCTCACCCGTCTATGACGGCCGGCGACGTGTGACCACCTCGACGCGGATACAAACATAGAGTAGCAGTAGTTGTAGTGTGGAAACAAAGACGAACGGCGCAGTCAGTTGGACATGGCGGGGTAGTTGTATAGTTGTTCAATAGTAAATACGTTAGGAACAGAGAGAAATATGAAAGGTTAAAGTGAATGGGTAGTTGTAGCCCGCGAAATTCAATTTTTCTTACGTTGTTTGCAATTTTCAGGTCAGTGTCAGGTTGTATCTTGATCAAAATATGATTCGCGATTATAACCGGTATGTATTTACAGAATTATAATAATTAGAATCATTAATACATCTTTCTAAGTTAGATTTCTACCGTTAAGAACAAATCTCGTATGGAAAAGTGTTTGTGGTAGAAATCTAACGAAAGAGATATATTAATGATTCTAATGACTATGATTCTGTAAATACATGTCTATTATAGTCGCGAATCATATTTGGATTAAGATACAACCTGACACTGATCTGCAAATTGCAAAAAACTTAAGAAAAATTGAATTTCGCGGGCTACAACTACCCATTCACCTTAAAGCAAATTGAGCGTTGAATTTTTTGTAGCACCTAGTACATGCCAAGGTACTGAAAGTACTACAAGCAGGCCTAAGGATACGTTCCTGAGGCTGGAGAAGGCAGAAAAAGGGGGACAACGTGGGTTAAAAATGTACTGCCCGTGTATTTAAGTACCTCCCTACCAGTAGGTAGACAAGTATGTTTTAGTCTAGTATAATTTGTTTGGAACTATCGCTACAGTTTGAAGCGTCCTAAATACATTTAGGGTTAATGATGTGTACAGTAGATAAATGTTGGCAGACAAAATATGGAACTAAATTAGAATTGTTTACCGAATTCGCGATACTTGGCTTTTGGTCTTTGTCTTGTCTTGTGTTTCTGTCCCTATTAGAGTGTTTGATCATGTAGCTATGGAACGGGCTATAGTCTCTCTGAGTATGTAACTACAAATTTACGGTTTTTGGATTTTTGAAGTGAAAACTTCTTTAGCGGCGTTGTACACGTTTTTTGTAATGGGTAAAAAATGTTAAACTCGCATTAGGACATCGCGTCAGGACACGTAACCTGATCGAAAATTCGTAAGACGGATGGAGAGTAGACAGCCGGCGCGGCGTAGGAGAGGAAGTATCCCCCTCTCTTTCTACGGCGCGGCGAAAATGTATGCCTGCTGTTTCGTTTAGGCGGCGCAGGGCGCTTGCGCGAATGTTCGTGTGTGTTTATGTTACAGCGTGCCACGCGCATCCATGGATGGTGACAGCTGATGGCTCGACCGTCTGTGTAGTGGCCACACTGTTGTGTATTCGTAAAATTCGTGTATATAAAGTGTTTAAAATATGGAAATTGAACAAAGTGCATCTATTAATGAAAAATATCAAAAATGCACAACGTTAATATTCAAGTTTTCACTTCTGCCGGCACTCCCGGAGTGCAACCCGTTTTTTTTCCCTTACTTGTGCTACATGACATTGCTTTTGCCAAATTTCATAATTCTAGGTCAACGGGAAGTACCCTATAGGTTTTAATTCCCTTGCGAGTGTCAAAATATGCGGCATAAACGGAACTTAAACGCCTGACTTAGAAGTATGATTTTTTCACTGCTGCAAGGAATTGCAGCCTTGAGTATTTTTGATAACTCCACGCGTTCCTGAGCAAAAGGGTCTTGACAGACGGACAATGAAGTGATCTTATAAGGGTTCCGTTTTTCCTTTTGAGGTACGGAACCCTAAAAAACCGGCCAAGTGTGGAGACCCCCTTTCATTTGTTGGGGAAACGCAAATAAATGAATGGTCCTGTCGACGAACAGTCCAATGGCGAATCGGTCTTAGGTGAACGGTTGCGGAATCAATTTTTAAATTTATTTTATTTTTAGTATTTGTTGTTACAGCGGCAATAGAAATACAGGAACAAGGTCTTTTCTGTTGGGACCCTTTGTATACGGAACCCTAAAAAATAATAACTTATGAAACTAAGACGACTAAAACAAATAATAAATGACCGCTTTAAGTAATACATTTCTCTTTGAAATCTTTATGTAAACTGCGGGACGAAGAACATCAAAACTTTAATCGATTACTTACTCTGCTCACCCCACAGACACAATAATTTACATACTATAATAAATCCCTCGAACATTTACGAGCACTTTTTATCACAGAATACACCCCTCGCCCCCCGCCCCGGATTAAAGGGTTGAACTTAAGAGATTGCTCACCCGAGCCCTTCATTAATTTGACGAGCGAGGGGGCGACACGAAGTGCGTTTGCATTTCCTCGTCAAACAATCATTATGAACTTGTTGTAAAAACATTATTATCTGGGAACATGACGTCATGTATGTATTCAGTTATGTTTTAAGCCCCATGTAATACAGGATGGCGATGTTGTCAGTAGTATACTAAACTTTCGCTATGAAACTCATATCCGATACATTAAAATAAAACTTTTCATTCGTTCATCGATATAGTATGTCTACTATTGTGTAGGAATTTGATCATCATCCTTTATCGAACAGAATAGAAAACAAATATAAAGGTATAGGGCAAGCCTAGTGTCGTAGACTGGACACTTTATCCAAACTCCGGGCAACAGCTGGGAAATTCCTATTAGAAAAACCCAATTATACTTACTGAGAATACTGGCCATAGAACCTAGGACCTCACACTCAACAGTAGCGCTCATAACTGACTGATCTACGAGGTAGTCTTGTCTGGTATTGCAAACATTTCTTTGTGTAATATTTCACCGAAATGAATTAGTTGTATGAGATGTAGTTATACTTATAGCGGCGATGTACGTATTAAGTTATGTTGATGTATGTACATAATGTTTCATCTGCTAATGTAATTTAATACTTACCCACTTTGTTCCCGTCTGACTTTTATTTGAGCTTTTTTCTTTCTACAGAATAGCTGCTAGCGTACTATTAATTTCAAAGTAAGCTTGTTGTAATGTAATGAATTAACTAAGTTATTACACGGGATTGATTATACAGGGCTCTAGCAAAATGTTATACAAGTATTTTGTTATAAATTAAAAAATAGTCTTCACCAAAGACAAACTACAACGTTTATTTTGTAAATTAGCTGTGCCCGCGACTTTGTTCGCGTAGACAACAACGTGTCTCGTTGCTAATTATTTTTCTAAAATAAAAGTTGTCTTAATTACTCCTTATAACATCAGCTGCCGTTTGGGAGATTAGCCGGAATAAACAGACAGACAGACAAAAAAAAATTGTTATTAGTACCGTATAATACTTTCACTTCCATTTAAAAAGCTTTTATTTTGACATTACAAACATAAACTTTAATTGTATATCTGTATACATAAAATGCATCTACCTTGGTTCTAATAAAGTAAATCTCATTCTCATCTAATAGTGGATGAGATTGAGAATTACTTACTTGCGAGAACAAATCAAAAGCATACAATACATTGCAAGTTAGTTCTTTTATTTTACCTAAATAATAATCGGTAAGAGAAGTAATTTAAAAACATTAATTGTAATACATCGAAGCCATGTGCCTTAAGGAATTTCCCATCGGCAAAGATTAAGAACTTCCATACAAACTTTAATAACTTTTAACGCCAGGAAATGATGTTTCAAAATCTTTCCTTAGTGCTTACGCTCGTTATACAGTGTAGCGATTAGCTTACCACAATAATTAAGACAATTAATTCTACATTATGTATTTTAACACACACAATTAAAATTATTAATAACTATTAACATAATTCTAGCCGTCAGACCTGTTTTTCGTCTGAGTATTTAACAGCATTAAACTTAATTTGTGATTATTTGGTAACAATACCATAAAGTTTGTGTTGAATTATTGATGTCATCGCCCAGCGCGTGTCTAGTGCCATATTATCAAGGGTGGTTTATTTCGTGCCAATTTTTAAGCTATTTATTTTGTTTGAAAAATGTAGTTTTCTATTTATAGCAAAATTGTTTATTTTATTATTTTATCAGCAACTAACAACTGATAAGAACTTGTAATAACCGCTGCACTATTCAATGTGAGAACCTAACTTCCACTGTGTATAGAGAACGGTTGAGGCTGTGTGTTCTCTGTTTAATAAATGCATTTAAGATTAAAGTTTCTCTAAGATTAAGTGGAAGATTTCCAGCAAAAGATATCTACAAAATGGCAACCATAAAACTTTCAACCAATCAACGCGACCATTTAGGAGTTGTTACACAGAATGCTTGAGTTGATTACTCAACCATTTTACCAACAACTCCTTCAGCCTCACAAAACAATCAGCCCCCCTGTACTACATTATAAATCACAGCCGAGAGTCCTTCAGCGCGGCGTCGTAAGACGCGGCTGTGAGTGGGTGAGCGAAATCGGGCCCCATTAACTACCAGCCCCACAGGGATCTGGGGGCCACGACGGGCCCCTCGGCTTGAGTAGTTTATGAGGAGATGAGTGGTTTACACATTGTTAGTTTTAGATTGTTCTATACACAACACTGGTTTTACTGGTTCGGTGCGTAAATGGTTTATTTAGGAACAAGCCGCGCGCCCGGTCATATATGTTCTGCGCCCGGTGACATGTTCCGTCGGAAAAATTTACGAACTTCCACACTTTCATCTCCTATTGAACTCCTTTAGTGAGTGAATTTTCCATAAAATCCTGTCTTATTGAGGACTGAGGCAGAATTTATTCCCTTCGTTATAAATGAAGCTCTTATATAATGTCATGCTTGTAGAGCCAGTGGGTTTTGGTTGTGCGTTATCCATCAGTGAATGAATGATTTAAGATTTTAATAAAAATAGATTGTACAATCAACCGAAAGTTCATGATACGAATTTTACAATTTGTAGTTTTAGTGTTGACCGTACTGTTCTAATTGCCATCGATAATCGGAAACCAGCTGCAGTGGTGGCCCTGTAGTACGCCCTTTTCTTGGTGTAAATAATTTCATCACCACCATGCCTTCAAATAGTGAAGGAAAACATCGTGAGGACATCGACATTGTGGTAGAACCATAAAATCGAAGACATGTGACATCTACCAACCCGCACTGGGCCCGCGTAGTGGATTACGGTCCACTCCCTCTCACCGAGATGAGGTCTGTGTCTCAGCTGTGGGAATATAATAGGCTGATTTTATGCTGATCGAAAACGATAGAATTATGTTTATTTACTTTTTACCGACTACGGAAAAGCCAAAAGGAAAGCTGTAGACTATTCAGCTAATTATTGTACATTAAGTTCCTTCGTACAAAATTAAGTTTACAAAAAAGTTTTCGGGTCATTGTTCTGCCAGCCAGAACTGCCTCCCATAACTGCCAAACCAAAGCACAAACACACAATGTGATGTGCCAGCGCGGCCGCGGCTTGTACTCGTGTGGTTTGGCAGTTATTGTGCATTGGGCTATAACACTCATAAACATGATACTTCAATGTTATGTGACTTGCGAGTTTGATACATTCAACGCCAAGAATAACTGTTATGTACTTGCTAAAGCCGATACACGCTTCACTCGAGTGAAAGTTTATTTTTGTTTCATTCCACGTTCGCACAACCACCACAAAATTATATCGGTACTTATAATACTGGTTCGGTATTTATAATATTAATATAGATAAACATTAATCTGCTCCTTTCATTTAATTTTGCGATCATACGGTCGGCGAGTGAATGATGCTGAGTGCCGAAATCTAACATTGGATCAGTTCACTAATGAGTTCATTAGTGAAGCTTCTGTTATCGGCTTAACGGACAGTTACCAGAAAAGTTTCACTCAGTGGAACCTGAAATAGCACCTGTTCACCTGTACATCGAAATCCATTTATAGCTTTTAACTACCGAAACAGACCTACCTACATAGGTAACTCGCCGAGTCTGATCACGATTGCTCGGAATCGATACATTCCTTCCAAACGAGATATACTCCGAAGAATTTAATTAACTACCTGAAATAACGTTACATTCAGTGTATTGTTGCCCTGAACACTCGCTGGTATGTTGTACTTGTAGTACTGTCTTGTGGTAGTTTATACAGTTATTAAAACTCAGTGTAATACTTTTGCCAGGCCGATTAATATTGGTTTGAATGATCAGCGAAAGTATGTGACCAGTATCATTTTGGTGATAAAACCTTAATTGCCCTAAATAAAATAAAACACAGCACGTTAACAATGGATTTCCATACAATTTTTCGGCCCGTTGTTTAAAGCTGTCGCAAGTACTGAAGCTACACTACCTGTCTGGAGTTTTTATCTAAAAGACTACTTGGAACTGTGATGGTACTGTCTGTCTGTATGTGTATGTGTGTGTGGGGGGGGGGGGAGATAAAGTTGAACAAATTACTTGGTATAAAGGCATAAATTTTCACCTTTTCGATACACTACTAATTTTCATTTTTTGTGTTAATCCGGGTTGCAAACTATCTGTGTGCTAAATTCAATCTAAAACCGTTCAGTCTTTTTTGCGCCAATCCGGGACATACATTTAGACAAATATGCAAACAAAAAAACTCGTTCCCATACCTCGTAAACATTACTTTTTTTCAAAAATATTAAATGTACGGTTTTATCTTCGTTAATATTTTATTATGTAGGTATAGATGTGTAGATAACATACCACAGCAGTGTATACATATAGTACACAGACATCTAGCCAGGTGTGTTTAAGTCTGGATCGCCCGGAGGACACGGTGGAGCATACGGTGGAGGTCTGTCCAGCTTGGGCAGAGCACCGCCGCGTCCTCACGGCGGCGATCGGCGGCGGCGATCTCTCGCGTCCGGCCCTGATCCAGGCCATGGTACGGAGCGAGAGTACATGGGAAGCCGTTGCCTCCTTCTGCGAAGCAGTAATGCTCGCGAAGGAGGAGGCGGAGCGCGTAAGGGAGAGGCAATCTTGGCGCCCTCGCGCCCCTAGTCACCGCAGGAGACGCCCTGGGCGTCGGGAATCGATAGCCGATTCCCGGCCACCGTAGGCGCGGGCTTGCGGACGGCGAGCAATGGGCAGCTCGCCGTCCGGTAAGGACCAGGCCCGGGTCGACGGCGCGTTGTGTTCCACGCGCGCCTCAAAGAGATGTCAGCACTAACTGACGGGGTCTACCAGGACCGAAGCCTGCCGGGGTCGCGGGTTGTTCGAAAGAGATACCGTGGCCCCTGGCACAGGCAACTGAAGGAACACGGGTGGGTTTTAGTCAGTAAAAGTCTGACACGCCCTCTCGCTCCGCCCAGAGCGGGAGAAGTTATTTGATGATTTCCCACCCAAAAAAAAAAAAAAAGGTGTGTTTAAGTCCCATGTAATAGGGGGCGAGCCTGTTGCCATCAACCGGGCACAAATCCAGACTGCAGGCTGCTACTGAGCAATTCCTGATGGAACAACACTTTTCCCAATCTGGAAATCGAACCCAAGACCATCTTTTCAGCAGTAGCACATCGTGTAAATTTTATTGTGTGACCACTTTTTAAGCTTACTTAAGGCACACTTAAGAGGAAGATGTAAAATAATGAACTACTCAGCACGGTCACAACAGTGTTCAAAAGTAGTAGCAAGTGAGCTGTCTGTACACCACACAGCCAGTTCAACTATACTCGCTGGCTCGCTGCCCGCGCCGGCCCGTCTAGTCGTTACACTACGGAACTGTCGCTAATAATAACTATATCGCTGCAAGGGCTGCATGTCTGTTCGATACTGAAATTCAATAGTCTTTCTTAATTACTTACTGTACAAAAGTTATAACTGGAAGAGGATAATTCAGTCATCTCTTAGAATCGTTAAAGGGTCCTAACACAATCGCTGTGCAACAGCTAAAGTTCCGCTACTATCGATGCGGTTTTGCTACGAGTACAACATTCTCCGTCATGGCTTCAAAATGTAACGCACTAATTACAATAATTATGCCACAAAAAGGCGACAACGCACACTCACACACTACACTACTGCTACGACATGCTACACCGCTGCTACATTCTGCTACGACATGCTACACAGCTGCTACATTCTGCTACGACATGCTACACCGCTGCTACATTCTGCTACGACATGCTACACCGCTGCTACATTCTGCTACGACATGCTACACCGCTGCTACATTCTGCTACGACATGCTACACCGCTGCTACATTCTGCTACGACATGCTACACCGCTGCTACATTCTGCTACGACATGCTACACCGCTGCTACATTCTGCTACGACATGCTACACCGCTGCTACATTCTGCTACGACATGCTACACCGCTGCTACATTCTGCTACGACATGCTACACCGCTGCTACATTCTGCTACGACATGCTACACCGCTGCTACATTCTGCTACGACGTGTTACACCGCTGCTACATTCTGCTACGACATGTTACACTGCTGCTACATTCTGCTACGACGTGTTACACCGCTGCTACATTCTGCTACGACATGCTACACCGCTGCTACATTCTGCTACGACATGCTACACCGCTGCTACATTCTGCTACGACATGCTACACCGCTGCTACATTCTGCTACGACATGCTACACCGCTGCTACATTCAGCTACGACGTGTTACACCGCTGCTACATTCTGCTACGACATGTTACACTGCTGCTACATTCTGCTACGACGTGTTACACCGCTGCTACATTCTGCTTCGACGTGTTACACTGCTGCTACATTCTGCTACGACGTGTTACACCGCTGCTACATTCTGCTACGACATGCTACTCCTCTGCTACATTTTGCTACGACATGCTACACCGCTGCTACATTCTGCTACGACGTGTTACACTGCTGCTACATTCTGCTACGACATGCTACACCGCTGCTACGTTCTGCTACGACATGCTACTCCTCTGCTACATTTTGCTACGACACACTGTTGGCTGAAATTCGGCTTTCATAGACATTTTCATTTGATTTCTTAAGTGGTGATTTTTTTAGTTGGATATGCTTTAGTAGACTAAGTATTTACTTAAAAATATAAGAAATATTAAATATCAGCGCAAACAGCTAACATAGAATAAAAAGTTGAAAAAAATGTATGGAGTTGACATTAAAATCGGTGATAACTCAGCCATTTCACAATTGCCCATAATTTCCTCGTAGGTGATTTTTCTATGATTTATTTAGGATTTTTTGGCATACTATTTAACCCTGGGAAAGCTGCGCGATCTTTTTAAAAAAAGAAACAAATTTTTTGTTTTTTTTTTTGTACTATATTTCGAGCCTATGTCAAAGCTAAACATAATGCGAAGTAAATAAACTATTACCAGATTCCTAATTTACTTACAAATTAGAGAATGAACTCAGGATAGAAAAAAAGGAAAATTTTCATACAAATTATAATATATTTTACAATTAAAAGATTATAAACAAAAAAAAGCAAGATTACAATATAATATGTAAAAGGAAATCAAATAATAAAGGACTTAAATTACTATACTTATTCCGAGTCATTATCACTACAGTCTGATTCAGAGTCGGATTCAGGATCCAAATGAGGCACATTGCAGAACTCGATTTCATGGTCCAATTCTTGAAGATTCAGCAGACCCCATACTTCGTCAATGCATGATTTCCTCTTCTTTGCATCCATAGTGGGCCTTGTTGCTGAAATAAGTGGATCTGAAGAAAGAAGAAGTAAATTGAAAATGTCCTCGTTCGAACACACTCTGCTCTTTTTACGGGAATGGTGTTCTCTATATCTTCTGAAATCTTTATTGCGAGCCTCCGATGCCTCTTCAGATAGGCTCCCAATTGGTACAATTGCGTTATGAGCAATAATCTCTGCTCCATGAATAAGTATCTTGTGTACAGTAACTGGCATATTGTACCAACCATATAATGCTACGAACCTCTCAGCAGTTTGCGATGTACACTGATTGAACTTTTCCAGATTAATGTGTTCACCTGCCTGCCTGCCTGCCTGGCCTGTAAAATTACGGCGAATCTGCGGATCAATTCTTCATCCAGCCCCGTTATGTTAGCAGTTTTCTCCGGGAATTCAAAAAACCTTCTGGCTGTGTTGCCGTCGTTGGTGGTTCCATAGATCATGATCATGTTTCACCACATCAATAAGCAGATTAAGTTCCTCCTTAAACCGTTTTTGAATCGCCTCCTGCCTTTGCTTCATCACATCTTGGTCCGCACCTCTAGCAGAGGTTTTCTTGAAGACCACTCTGTATGAGATATGCAAGAGGTACTGCTGCTGCATCATATTAATGCGCGTTTGTAGTGACGAAAGTCCAAGTTCCTTCATATCATCTGGTATTGGCTTGTCTTTAACTTCTGTCAAGTCGTTCATCTGAGAAGGTTTTGTTAAACAAAGATAGCATGTTACTGAAGATTTTGCTTCTGAAAGGTACATACATATCTTACCATCAACCATTGTTAACATAAACTTGTGGTCAACTGTATTGCTATCGCACACAGACGGTGTAAGATTTGATATTTTGTTTTTTATTCTCCTTTCTTCTTTTTTACCACTGCTTCACATTCTTTAACAAATGTGAATTGCACTGGACGACAAAATGCTGCCGAGCAAGGCTTTGGATTCTCCCACACCGTCCCCCCTTCACAGATCATCTTTTATCGTGCCAATGACGTCATGAATATAGTAGAGTCATCATAGCCGGAATCCATCTTCTGCTTGTATGTGCTCTGACTTGATGCACCATCAAAACCCCACTTGGAGATCAACTGCTATTGTTTGTTTTGTATATTTTCCGGCAAAGTTCTCAAAATCCTTATCGCTGTTAAATCTACAAGAGCTTGCAGTGTTATTCTAACAGAAGAGTCTGTAACTGTTATATATTTTTTTGGTTCAGGTGGACAACACTCGTGTTTTTCTTTCTGAATTCTTTAACAGGAAGGGTACATATTCTTTTGACCTTCTCGGATAGCTGACTCTCTCAATGTGATATACTGCCACTTTGATAGGTGAAGTGATATTAGTAAGCCAAGTGCCTTCTGGGATGTTAAACATCGTCATCTCTTTGTCGGATGGTTTTTCGGTGAGGTCTTGAAATTTTTCAACAGCCTCTGGGTGATTTCCTTTTACAAATTATATTGTAATGTGTCTTTTTTTTTGTTTATAATCTTTTAATTGTAAAATATATTATAATTTGTATGAAAATTTTCCTTTTTTTTTCTATCCTCATTTCATTCTCTGATTTGTAAGTAAATTAGTAATCTGGTAATAGTTTATTTACTTCGCATTATGTTTAGCTTTGACATAGGCTCGAAATATAGTACAAAAAAAAAAACAAAAAAACTGTTTCTTTTTTTAAAAAAATCGCGCAGCTTTCCCAGGGTTAAGTAGTATGCCAAAAAATCCTAAATAAATCATAGAAAAATCACCTACGAGGTAATTATGGGCAATTGTGAAATGGCTGAGTTATCACCGATTTTAATGTCGACTCCATACATTTTTTTTTGCTTTTTATTCTATGTTAGCTGTTTGCGCTTATATTTAATATTTCTTATATTCTTAAGTATATACTTAGTCTACTAAAGCACATCCAACCAAAAAAAACACCACTTAAGAAATCAAATGAAAATGTCTATGAAAGCCGAATTTCAGCCCACAGTGCGACATGCAACAGCTCTGCTACGCCATGCTACACCGCTGCTACATTCTGCTACGACATGCTACACCGCTGCTACATTCTGCTACGACATGCACACCTTTGCTACGTTCTGCTACGACATGCTACTCCTCTGCTACATTTTGCTACGACATGCTACACCGCTGCTACATTCTGCTACGACATGTTACACCGCTGCTACATTCTGCTACGACATGCTACACCGCTGCTACATTCTGCTACGACATGCTACACTTCTGCTACGACATGCTACGCCACAGTTGCAGCATGCTTCGCTACTGTGGCGGCATGTTACAACGTAGCGATACTAACAATAATATGCTAGGATCTACAACATGCAATCGCACTGCTACAACACACTACGACACTACTACGCCACAGCTACACTATGCTAGCCACAGCGACAACATGCTACACCGTGACTTCAGAACCGCTACACATGCTACAAAACCACGATCCCGCGATACAAACCCGCGGCTATTCGCGGCGACATCGTCATTTATCCACGTCACACTTGTTCGAAGCTCGCGTCGTTGACTTGTCCGAATTACATTCAAAATAGATTATTTTATCTCACATAAACTTCATGGGCACTTATGAAACGTCAGAAGCTAGATGCACGCTTCCAATTGGTCGTTTCCTATGGAGAGCCGCCAATAAACTCCACGATTACTTATTTTAAAATAAAATTAGCTTTTACAATGTTTTCAAATAGCATAGGTATGTGGCCTGTCAACGAGTACCAGGTACTTCGTAACATAGAAAATGGTCTACAAATCTACAGTCTACCAGGCCAACAATCTTCTCACATTCACACGATATAAAAGATAAATAAAATATAAAAACCTATTAAACCCAAATGATAAGATATGATTACGTATGAATGTACCAAAACGAGCAGAGAGGCAATAAACCGTACCATTTTCATAATCGTGTCCTTACGAATAATACGGACCCAAGCTTTAGACATATTCCTTGCGCAGGTTTAGCACAAACATGAGTGCCGGCTGACTGATGTCCTTTCAGAAAGCATATTATTACAAGTACAATTCGCTTTCAGTCCTAAATAGGTAACTGCTTTGTATACGCTAGTACTTTACCACTGAGCTCGGTACAAAGTATTCACAGCTACCTAAACAAATATAAAGTACTCCACTCAGATGTAGGACGAGCTAATCTTCTGAAACTCACACGTTCTGCCAACTCTTGATAACTTCATATTCGTACGTATTTTAATCTCACGTGAATGTACTTAAGGTGGTACGCATAAAGTGCGATTTACTTGAACTTTAAATTGTATACCGTTTATTTTACAACGAATACTAATTTTCTAGACAAGGTTAATATGTATAATGTTCAGTCGGGGAAAAGGATTGTTTTATACCAAATGGAACATCAAATTAAATTACTACAATTGTTACTTTTCATTAGTCGTATGCAATAATAACTATCCGTTTATATTAGTTTGTCACGACACACACACACACGTCTGTGACAACATTTTGTATGAGCTTTTTATTATCACCTATACTGTCTTAATTTATTAAAACGGACACAGATTTTCCTATGAGTTTATTATTGTAGCGTATGGCACTCGTGGGTTGCAGCTGAAACTCAGTGTCAGGTTACACCTTGTGATCTCATCTGTCATTATGCTGAGCTGAGGCCTTTTTGGAATTATAATTATTGCTTTCTGTTTTATTCTATAATTTAAGGTGTAGCTGTAATATCAATGAACGATTTTTTCACTCTTCTTACTTTCATTTCAACAATAGTAATTATCTTATACTAAACTAACACTTTGAAGAATTTATGTCAAAACGATGGGTCTTTTGACATAAATCCTTCAAAGTCGTATAAAAAGGCCTCCCGTAAAACGCCCCATGTAAACAGACTCTTAGGATTAAAGTAACTTAATAAATATTCCCATTGGAACTTATCAGAAGTAAAGAACATTTGAGCAATGACTTTCTCAAAGTTCACGTTCAAGAACAAAATAAGAAGACAACTTGTAAACACAAATCCTTTGGAAACTCGCAAGTTTATAGGAGACGCTAATTGCCAATTAAGGTCAGCTTACACAGAGCAACAGAACAGCGCGGAGATAAAAAGATAAAAATCTTGACAAGAAGGGTATCTAGCCTTGGGGACTGTGTCGAAGCCATCTGTGCGGTCACTCTTATGTAATTGAACTTGTAGTACTGTCAAGCAGTAATACTTAACCATGAAAATCGCTCTTTCGGCTATAATATAAGGGCACTGACAACATCAAATTGTTACCATAGATGTGCGGTCCAATGTACGTGAAGTGATTGTAACAGGCATTCAAAATGGCGGATGCAATGCCTTGTCTAGTTGGTATTACTTGTGTTACTGTGGCTAAAGTACTTCTATAAGCAATTATATTTTAGTTCTGGACAAAGTGGTCAACTAATACATAAGAAAATAAAAACTTGTAATATATAAATTACAGTGAAAGTTCATCCCAGTTTGAAACGGGTCAATAAGTGTTTGAGTAATTGCAGTATAATCAGCCTATAATATTCCCACTGCTGAGACACAGGCCTCCTCTCTATGAGAGAGAGAGTGAGCCGTAATCCACCACGCGGGCCTAATGCGGGTTTCCTCGCGATGTTTTCGTTCACCGTTGTGAGTAGCTGACCTGACACAAATGGCTGCCCACCTAACATTGGCTTTTGTGACCACTAACAACGAGGCAGTCACCTGCAACAAGTCACTTGAAAATAATCATCTCCTTTACCTCATCAAACCGTCATAATAACGTCATAAGTTCCCCGATACTCGACTAAGTACAACACACTTAGTAACCGTCCTTCCCTCGCTAGTCCACACAACTAGTGAAGACGCACGTCCGCATGAATACAGTTTAATAACATCCCTCCGCTTTTTGTTACCTATGTACACATAGCTATACAATATGTTACGTATGTACACATATCTATACTCGCTACTGTGCGGACTATACATTGGTCACTACGTTTTTGTACACATGTGAGGAGCTATACTGTACAGGGTGGCTTGTGAGACGGGACTGCAGACTGACGCGAAACTTTGATTAATGGTTGGAATCATGAGCTAGAAAAAGACTGGAAGACACACCGAGTATTTTTATTAACTAAAATTGAAACCATTTTTAACCAACTTCAAAAAAGAAGGTTCTGTATTCGACCCTTATGTATGTATGTTTGTATATCCACGATTTTCTCAAAAACGAATGAAACGATTTTGATAGTTCTTTCACTAAAGTGATCTACATACTTTCAGGAAGGTTTTAGTATATAATACATTAGGTAATTATTCTTATTTTAGCTACTTTCACAGCATTATGTCGTACGGCATTTTACTATGGGGTCGAGCTGCTGACATTGAATCCATCTTTATTTTGCAAAAGAGAGCTGTCAGAGCCATTTATAATCTACGTCGCCGCGAATCTCTCAGGGAACTATTTAAAAGGATTAATATTATGACGGTACCTTGCCAATTCATTTATGAAAATATTATGTATGTAAGAAAAAATCTACATCTTTTTAACAAAATAAGCGATAGACATAACTTTAATACAAGAAATAAAGATAAAATACATCAACCATTTTTCAGATTAGCCAAAGTACATACATCTTTTATGGGGTACTGTGTTAAATGTTACAATAAAATACCTTGTGATATATTGCAATTAAATGAAAGAAAATTTAAAACTCACATTAAACGTACACTTTGTAAACAAGCATACTATAAATTAGAAGATTATATCCAAGATAAGAACGCTTGGAAACATGCTGGTCCTGCTCCATAGGACAATCTAGAGTCTAGACAAAATCAAACTGGTTGCTAATTTAATTGTAAATTTTTTTATTCTTTTTTTTACATTTATTACTCACACCCTGACTTATTACTTGTATTTTGTTTTTTAATTAAAATCGTTTTGCTTGTACCATGTTTGTAAATATGTGAGCACCATGTATCTATCAGATAATTAATTTATATGTCATGGTTTCGTTTTTAATTCTTTTACCTATTGTGGTATAGTAATTTTATTGTAGGTGCATCGTCCTCACATGTTATTATATAATTAATGTACCCATGCAAAATATTGTACCTAAACATTTTAAAAGAGTAACGGTGGAGTTTCTTGCCCGTTCTTCTCCATACGAAAACTACCTTTTGGAATGGGCGACTAGAATCAATTCTATTTTAAGATAATTTTTGACGTTCAAAAGTGCCTTTTATGTGCCTATTTGAAATAAATGCTTTGACTTTGACTTTGACTTTGACTTATGTACGAAGTTATATGCATAAATGTACTGCATCTCCGGCATTTCTATGTGAATTTTGATGATTCTTCTAGTCGGTGTCTTCAGTTCTTCAGTTCACTAATGTTAATTGAATTTGTATGGAGTAGGTACAACTAAAAAGTGTAAAATAAAAACTTTTTTACAAAAAAAAAACAACCAACTTGAAAAAAAAAACAATACAAAGTGACAAATAACTTTAATTTCGGAAGTCGTCAAAAAACAAAAATGCGGAACCAACGACACCGACTTCCGAAATTAAAGTTACTTATCACTTAGTAGTGTTTTTTTTTTAAGTCGGTTGTTTTTTTTTTTGTTTTTAACTAAAATTGAAACGAATTTAAAATCTCCTTCCATAATTGAAGCTACTGGGTATCTTGTCTATAACAACACAATATTACAAATCAAAGGTATTGTATGTACCCGCCTGCCTCGCTGGTCTAGCGGTCGCTAGCGCTGCTGCTGAGTATGCGATGCTGGGCTCGACTTCCAAGTCGGGTAAAGTTTAATTGGGGTTTTTCATCAAGAATTCTCAGTAGCTGCCCTGAGTCTGAATTTGTATCCGGGCAGATAAAGGGAATAGGCTCGCCCTTGTTACGTAACTGGAAAATGTGGGTGTACCTATATCACCTCTGCCCAACCTATCGGGGCGTGACGTTATGTTTTAACTAATCTTGGATTTGGATTTACATTCGATAATCCAGTTTCTGTCAATTCAAGTTCCTGAATCTGTGAGTTCAAGTGATCAAACTGAATGCATCACAACTCCCCTCACTCGGTGTACAGACCCTGTGTATCTCTCACATAGACACGTATGTATAGTATATGTAGTGCTGTCCGGCGCTCCGACTTACATGTGAGTTCGCACAGATTCATATTTCATACAATTTCATATATCTTACAAAAGTTTCCGGTACGCACTAGAGAAGAAAATAAACAGAAGATTCACTGAAAACACAAACACAAGGTGGAACTCTCAAATATATTACATTAAAGTAAACAGTACAGTAGCGAATTTGCAAGTATGTGTATTACGGTCATGTAGAATAGTACCTAAAAGAAATTCAATTACTTTTCTACAAATATAATAAACAAATGAAAACTTAATAACAAAATAAAAACACTCGGATCATGGTAACATATTAGAGATGTCAAAGTCAAAGTCAAAGCATTTATTTCAAATAGGCACATAAAAGGCACTTTTGAACGTCAAACCTACATTGACCTTGTAATAAAAGATGATTTTCAAAATGCCTCCGTCACAGCGCTTCGCTCACGACGTTTAAACTAATTACTAGAATTAATTGAAATATTTTTCTTTCTAGGCAATGCTGTCACGATGTGCTGACGAAATGGCGAGTACGAGACATCTAGAGACAATCAGACACGACATTCGAACTTAAAACATCGGCGCATGTTACCCTACCGACCTTTCTGTTCCCAGTATGACTTCTGCACCAACCTCGGGCACACACCGAAGGCAAGGATAGAATTCATCAAGTGTCCGGGCGAGCGAGGGGGCGGGTGGGCTCGGCACGGCGCGGGGGACAGGGGGGAGGGGGGCGACGTTCAGAAGTTTTTGCCCCACGCACAGCAATATAAATCATCCGCCGGTGATATCTGAGGCGCTGAAAAACTTGTGCAAACTTTCACAAGTCCTGCCATTCAGAGGAACTTGCAGGGGAGTGAAGAGGAACGAAGGAGGGAAGGGCAGGCTGGGAAATTAATTCAATTGAATGTTGTATAAATAAAAAGAGGAGTTGAGGAGGCTGTGATGAACGGGGTTCATGATAATCTTGATTTAGTGATCATATTTTTAGAGTATATACCTTTATTTAATTATTTACATATGAATTATATTTTTAAACATTAGGATATAAAAACATTTAAAAATATAAAAAATAGTAGCCCTCCGGTATCGGGAACAGGGTCCAAGCTACTGGCGGTCAGGGCTCCAGAGAGAGGAACCTTCTAACAATGCGGGCCGTGTCCAGAAGTACCGCTTTCTGAATCAAGCCCTTGATCCAGCTGCCCAACGAGACCCTCCTCAGGTGTTGGTCGAGACTCTTGGCTAGTAACCCATTGGCTGTCACGACTGTCGGCACAATGATCACTGAGTCCATATCCCAAATGTCGACAACCTCGCGAGTCAAGTCAAGATACTTCATTTAGTATATGATTACAGTATTTTATTTTTACAGTGATTATAATCACTGTAAATTAAGATTATCATCTATATATATAAAAATGAAACCCGTTTTCCGTTGTCACGACATAACATGAAAACGGCTGGACCGATTTCGCTAATTCTTTTTTTGTTGTGATCGGTATTGCCGGGACAAGGTTTGTATGAAAGAAAATTTTGAAAATTCGAAAAAAAAAATTGCACCCGTGCGAAGCTGGGGCGGGCCGCTAGTATTTTATAGAACGTAAGGGAGATCGATGCTACTGATTGACGAAACTATTACCATCCATTCAGTACATAGTTGTAGACCTACCAGCGTCGAATTTCTTGTTGGTAATTAAAATAAAAATCAGTTGTTTCACACAGTCTGATCTCAGGTATATAGCACTTTTGCATTTGTTAAAGTAATTTAGCCGTGATTAATGGATTCTCTAGAATAATATATGAGCCTCTGTTTAACCGACTTCAAAAAAGGAGGAGGTTCTCATTTTGATAGCCTAAAAAAGCAATAATTATTAAAAACCCAATAGGTTTTTAAAGTATTAATCAATGACAAAGATTTTAGAGTATCCTTTAATAAACAACGGGAGAACCTTTAATAAAGAACTGGACATTTAAATATGAATGTAGACTGATACAAAATTTAAAATCTCGATTCAAATATTATGTATATTGACGCAGTATCCTTACAAATCCCCACTCGATTTTGCTTAAAATCTAGATTCATGACAGTATCGTTCCAGATTAAGTCTCCAAAATTTTTTCTGCTATTTTTCTCATAAGGCGATATTTCCCGCTCTATATTCAAAGTAAATCCCTTCTCGTCGGTAACAAAACGGCACGTCGTGTCTCAGTCCGGTCACGTGGCGGACACATCTCTGCTGATCCCGCATTACGGACGAGGCGACATGAACCTCGGCCGGCGTACCACGCATTACTAGAGGATCACGGTTCAGAATATTGCGGTTATGATGAGGAAAAGGTGCGAAAAGTTGACAAAAGAGGTAAGCGGGCAAGCTTAGTACAAACCAGGTTGAGGATACTTTAGGTATGACCTTTACTGGGATTCCTTGTTAAAAGTGGTAAAGCAATTTCGATGTCGATTATACAATGACATGATCAATTCTGTCCTCAGATCTGAACGAATTCCGTCTTTTGTGTGACTGTTGATTCGTTTCACGGAGCATGTCAACATTGAATCAAATAGCTCTTTAAAAGAGTTTGTTGCTTTTAAATATATAACAAACACAATGAGTGAGCTACCAATTTTGGCCTATAAGTTGGCATCGAAAGGCTGGATCCTCAGCACTAGTGTTGTTGGTCAAACATTTGTCTCCAAAGTTTGAGCAAGCGGACAAGTTTTGGACGTGTTACCGTTTTACATAAAACTAGGTGCGCCCCGCGGTTTCACCCGCATAAGTTTCGACCCCGTAGGAATATCGGGATATAAACTATCCTATGTCCTTTCCCGGGACTCAAACTATCTCTATACCAAATTTCATCTAAGTCGGTTCACTGGTTTAGGCGTGAAAAGGTAACATACAGATAGACAGACGGAGTTACTTTCGAATTTGTAATATTAGTATGGATTGTGAGCGACGTGTTCAAAAATAAAAAACTTTTTAACAAAAAAATTAAACCTCCGAAAAAACTGAAAAGCAAAAAATAATAAACCTTTTTTATTTAACGTTAATAAATAAGTTCTTAAACTAATGTAAGTATACCTAAATATCTTTGAGTCGGCGCCAAGCAAACAAATTAATATCGTAGCCGTGCGGAGAAAGCATTTTTTGTTTGGAATGTTATGTTTATCGCTGGAGATTTCACGTTGCATTGTTAATTTAATTTGGTTATTTTCTTTAAAGTTAAGGTAAGGAGACTGTTAAAAAGTGGTCTATGAACCAATAGCTATACTGCTACGATATTTCTGTGGGGATACCTCAACTATACCCTTGTGCAAAGTGGCATCAAAATCTGACCCGGCAGTTTTGAGAAATATAATATTTTAGAATAAATAATTTAATGGTAACATTAAAAAGTGGTCTATGAACCAATAGCGATACTGTTACGATATTTCTGTGGGGATACCTTAACTATACCCTTGTGCAAAGTGGCATCAAAATCTGACCCGGCAGTTTTGAGAAATATAATATTTTAGAATAAATAATTTCATAATAACATTAAAAAGTGGTCTATGAACCAATAGCGATACTGTTACGATATTTCTGTGGGGATAGCTCAACTATACCCTTGTGCAAAGTGGCATCAAAATCTGACCCGGCAGTTTTGAGAAGTATGATATTTTAGAATAAATAATTTCATGACAACATTAAAAAGTGGCCTATGAACCAATAGCGATATTGTTACGATATTTCTGTGGGGATACCTCAACTATACTCTTGTGCAAAGTGGCATCAAAATCTGACCCGGCAGTTTTGAGAAATATAATATTTTTGAATACATAATTTCATGATAACATTTTTATTTTAAAAACCTTTTAAAGGGTATTTCTGACTTTATAATACTTAATTAATGTGTTTCTTTCCTAGATTTTAGTATTTGTTTCGATTTTAACTGACTTTAAAAAAAGGAGGAGGTTTTCAGTTCGTAGGAATTACATTTTTTAAATATTTTTATGTTCACCGATTACACGAAGACGGCTAGACCGATTTAAAAAACTATTTTTTTGGTTGAAAGGGTATACTTCCCAAATGTTCCCATTGTCACCAGGTCAGGATCTGGTGATTGGATCCTGGAGAAATCTAGAGAACTCTTCAAACATTTTAGACACAGCTATAACAATTCGGGTATTCTTTAAAGTAACTCGTGCATTTGCTCTCGGAAAGTACCATTTGGTGAAGTGGTACTAATGATGAAGACCTCAGATGACCACCGGAACAACTCATTAATAAATATTTCACGGGTTGCGATTCGATATGGTTGCTAAGCAATTTATGCTATAAATAAATCGTCAAAATAAAATGAAAAAATATTGAATGATTAAATCATGTTTCGACCCAGAGGTGATGTGATTTGTTTGATCTGCAACCATTCTGTGCTATGTTTTCAAAAAAAAATAAAACCTGAAATTCAGCACTGTCGAGGTGGTAAGTGTCTATGTTTAGCAGAAAACCACATTAATTAAGTAGTATAAAGTCAGAAATACCCGTTAAAACGTTTTTAACATATAAAAATGTAGCAAATAAAGTGAATTTTAAAGTATTATTTTTCTCAAAACTGCCGGGTTAGATTTTGATGCCCCTTTGCACAAGGGCATAGTTGCGGTATTCCCACATAAATATCTATACAGTATCGCTATTGGATCATAGACCACTTCCCATACAAATTTTAACAGTCTCCTTTAGTGATCTTTGTTCATTGATTGTTTGGCGCCGACTCAAAATTACTTAGGTATACTTACATTAGTTTAAGAACTTATTTATTAAGGTGATCTGTATGATGAAAAAAAAAAAAAAAACAAAAAATATACGCGTCGAATTGATAACCTCCTCCGTTTTTTCGTCGGTTAAAAATCAAAATATTTTATTTCACTTAGACCTACATGGGGACTTATGAAACGTCAGAAGCTACGTTGTTATCTGAGTATATTATGAATAAAAACTTTTTAAGAAAAAAAAAACCGACTTCCAAAAAACACTACAAAGTGAAAAATAACTTTAATTTCGGAAGTCGGTGTCTTTGGATCTGTATTTTAGTTTTTTGCCACCGACTTCCGAAATTAAAGTTATTTTTCACTTTGTAGTGTTTTTTTGGAAGTCGGTTTTTTTTTTTCTTAAAAAGTTTTTATTTCACGCTTTTTAGTGGGTCTGCTTATAATTTATCTAAGTTACAATAGCCTAGTGATCATCGCCTTTTACAAACAAAATATTGCTTTTCCCGATGCAGGGAAGTTAATTGTTGAGGAGTTCTCCAGATCCACCATCAGCTCCGTATCACCATTCACATTGTGACGAGCATAAATTGCTTAGCAACCATATTAAAGTAATCGAATCGCAACCCGTGAAATACTTAGATATTATTGAGTAGTTCCGGTGGCCATCTGTGGTCTTCATCATCAGTTCCACATCACCAAATAGTGCTTTTCGAGAGCAAATGCACAAGTTACTATAAAAAATACCCAAATCGCTATAGGTGTGCCTATAATATTTGAAGAGTTCCTTCGATTTCTCCAGGATCCCATCATCAAATCCTGACCTGATGTTTTTAGACTAGAAGCTGATAATCCTGGCTGCAGCATCAGGCCAGACTTATGTCAACATTGCATTGAACTTAAAATTTAGTCCTGTTTAAATTGAGCCCAAACACGACTACGGGGCTGTTATTTCAAGGTTTGTACTTTTTCTGATGTTCTTGGCTTCAGCATCAGGTCTCTATGTACTTCGGTGTTCCTCATTAACAGTACGTTTATCCACACATCGAGCCCTTTTCAATGAGCCTAAACACGATATATCTGCTGTTAGTTGTCGAGGAGTTAGGTACTCTGCAGACTATCCTGACTGCAGCATCAGGTCATGACTTGATGATCATGAGACCAAATGTGACAAATGCCCTATCAAACATCAAAACAATTTACTAAAACAGTCCTTGCCTGTTTGAGTAACTTCTTACTGTTAAGGAGTTGTACCTTCCATCATCAGCCCAGCTACCTGAGATGGTGACAGCCATACGCAAATAAACAAGATACTTCATAAAATATGCTAAAAACAATAAGTGAGCCTATAAAATTTGAGGGTTGCCCTCGATTTCTCTAAGATTCCATCATCAGATCCTAACTTGGTGACAATGGGACCACCTCAGAACTATCTACTTTCGAACAAAAAAAGAATTTTGAAAATCCATCGACAATTGGCGGAGTATTCGATGAACAAACATACAAAATAATAATAAAAATAATAAAAAACATACAAACAGCCGAACATAGTACCTCCTCCTTTTTGTGAAGTCGGTAAAAACTAGAAATATTTTAAGAGAGAGTTTTCCCAAACGTGTCGCTATATTCTATTAAATTGTGAAACTCGTAAGTTACGTTTTTAAAATGGCACTTTTTTTCGTCAAAAAATATACCTTAAATTCAAAAAGAGTGTAAGCTTTTTTGAGCTGATCGGCCTCTCACTTATTTTTGGGTGACCAACATAACCCTTGAATCAAAACTACAAAGTAGGGACTAGTGAATAGTCCCGGGAAATCCGGGAACGGGGATCGCGAAATGTTTTTATCTTGCCCTGTCAAATCGTCTTTCTCTTACTTTGTCCGTTTCAACACTTTCAACTCTACTACTACGTAGCAAGTGTATTCCACGCCAAATTAGAAATATTCTAAACGCGAAGTATCATTTCCCGAAAGTATCGAAAGTACCGGGAATCCCGCTTCTTTAGCCAGAAGGTCCCAAAAATCCCGGTTCTGCATTCCCTAGTAGGGACATAGATCATTAACATCTTTGCATTCGTAATGGAAGCACTTGGGAACCAAATTGAAATCCACTTCCTTAGTATTCAAGATTAACTTGTATCAATGAAAGCGGTCCTGTGATATCTATCTCGCTGATTCGAAAAGATTATAATTTGCTGCCATATTGGTCGCTATCCAGCTATCAGTTCGAGAAAGTGCCTTTTTCTACGAATCCTAGTTGTTTTGAATATAACTTCTTAGATAGGTAAAAAATCTTGAAAATGTTTAACCAAATCATGAAAATTATGTCAAGATAAAAATATAACATCATGCTGGTTGTGCAGGTCAGATAGGCAGTCGCTCCATGTGAAATACTGGTATTCAGCTGCATCCGGTTAGACTGGAAGCCGACCTCATCCCATGTTGGGAAAGGCAGGTTAACTTGTATTCCCGAAGGGGTAGACGGACGTGTTAGTACACGAACATGTTGTCAGTTTTACAATATCATTAGGCGGCGAGCCTATTGTCATCAGGGCTGGGAACCGGTACCAAAATTACTGGTTCTGTACCGGTATTTAGCGGTTCTGGCCATTTCGTTACCTGGGTACCGGTTCCAATCGTGTATCGGTTCCAGACAGGTACCGGTTCCAGACAGGTACCGGTGCACGACGGGTAACGTTGTACCACAAATCTCGTATTTGTGCCTTGAAGTCATTTTTGTAATGCCTATCTACTATAATTTTTACTTTCTATAATATGTTTTCTGGTTTTGGTACCGTTACAGTAGGTACCAATAATGATTAGAAATACCAATACCACAGGTGCTACGTCTGGTAATAGTGTCACTCCAAGGCCAATAGTACCGGCTCCCAAAAATACCGGTATTTTAAGCCCTGATTGCCATCATCCGGGCTCAAGTCCATACTCCTAGAGCTGCTACTGACAATTAAACAATATCTTTATGATGATATTATGGGTTACCGATTCACTCGCCGGCACTCGTCGCACTATCGCTCGGCGGTAGATATCGCCCGCTGTATGAAGTAGAGCGTGAACGAGCCGCCGCGCACCGGTGGCGCCCGGCGCGGTGTCACGGCACTTCAATTGTTTGTTTGTATCGCTGGTATTACTTGATATTGGTATTTGTTAACAAAATTCTGGTTCTTTCTGAAAGTATGTTACAAACACGACAGCGAGAAATGTTTCTTTTATAGGCGTGATCAACAGTACTCATGAATATAAACAGGTTTTTAACCAACGTCAAAAAAGGAGGAGGTTCAATTCGGTTGTATTTTTTTTATGTTTGTTACCTGAGTACGCCGTCATTTATAAACCGATTTGGAAAATTCTTTTTTAATTTATTGATTTATTATTATTAAGGCACTTCAACAACACAAACACAAACATTTACAAATAACAGACATGGACTAGTGTTAAGGTCAATTCGGTCGTCAAGTCGGTGGCAAAAACTAAAATGCAGATCCAAAGACACAGACTTCCGAAATTAAAGTTATCTTTCACTTTGTAGTATTTTTTTTTTTGGAATCCTTTTTAGGGTTCCGTAGCCAAATGGCTAAAAACGGAACCCTTATGGATTCGTCATGTCTGTCTGTCTGTCTGTCTGTCTGTCTGTCTGTCCGTCCGTCCGTATGTCACAGCCACTTTTTTCCGAAACTATAAGAACTATACTGTTGAAACTTGGTGAGTAGATGTATTCTGTGAACCGCAGTAAGATTTTCACACGAAAATAGAAAAAAAACAATAAATTTTGGGGTTCCCCATACTTACAACTGAAACTCCAAAAATTTTTTTTCATCAAACCTGTACGTGTGGGGTATCTATGGATAGGTCTTCAAAAATGATATTGAGGTTTCTAATATCATTTTCTTCTGAACTGAATAGTTTGCGCGAGAGACACTTCCAAAGTGGTAAAATGTGTGTCCCCCCCCCTCTAACTTCTAAAATAAGAGAATGATAAAATTAAAAATATAATGTACATTACCATGTAAACTTCCACCGAAAATTGGTTTGAACGAGATCTAGTAAGTAGTTTTTTTTTAATACGTCATAAATCGAAAACCGCAATTTACCTTTCACAAAGTTACAACGAACTACAAGAACTTTTATATTATGTTACTTGCTGCTACGGAACCCTTCATGGGCGAGTCCGACTCGCACTTGGCCGGTTTTTTTTTTTTTGTAAAAAAGTTTTTTAATTGTACTATTTGCACTACTATCCTTCGATTTGCAAATCAAATAACTCCTACGTCCTTCCTTACGCATCGCACAATGTAAATTAGTACAGAAGAACCACCCTTTCAAAATTCCGTTTAATAGTTAAGATTATTATAATACATTGTTAAATTGGTACACTAAACACGCTAAACGAATAAGTTAATGATTCTATGATGAACCATTTTCGCTCGAACTGTTTGCATAATCTGTGATGTCTTTTTTCTTGCTTTGATCGCCAAACAGACTAGTTTGATATTAAAAAAATCGGCCAAGTACGTGTCGGACCACGCACAATGAAGGGTTCCGTAGTCAGGATGAATTTATCCCAAGAACAAGCTTAACATTGTGATTAAAAAACATGTTCTTCCATACATTGATGTAAGTGCTATGAGACATTGTTTCTTGCCATATTTCATGATTCTAGATGAACGAGAAGTATCCTATAGGTTTTAGTTTATTTGCGAGTATCATAATAGTCGCATATATGGTCGTTTTATTGTGTTGACTTAGAAGCTTAACTTTTTTTAGAGCTCCAAGGTACCTACTACGTATTTGATATTAATTTCAACTTGATACCTGAACGCGTTCCTGAGAAAAAGGGTCTTAACAGATAGACAGACGGACAACGAAGTGATCCTATAAGGGTTCCGTTTTTTCCTTTTGAGGCACGGAACCCTAAAAAGCAATAATACAGATTAAGTTGTTGATGAACATGTAAATTCTGCGATTACATACAAAAGCTCACAGATGGCATCTTCTAGTTATTGTTAACCTTCTGTGTCTATTATCGCATGCCTCGTTTGAGCGCGCGAGCGTTGTGACGCGGTGGGCGTGCTCGCGTGCGTCGGACAGCCGCTAATCAGTCGCTGAATTATTCAGCGCTGCGAGTGATCGTTCCGATAATAATACGCTAGTTAACTTGAAACGTCAACGCGGCGTCACAACTGCGTCGTGCGCGGAAGGCGGCGCTAAGAAAAGAGATTATTAACATTGACCTTCGTAGTGATTAGAATTTCGCTTTCTGAAAATTAGTTAGTTCTAGGCGAAACGTATTAGTGCAAAGTGGGTCAGATTCGATGAAGGAGTAGGCCCCTTCGGCGAGTACAAGCGTAGTGTCCTGGCTAGTGACTGCTAATAGGTACTTCCCCGAAGGGTTATGAGGTGTACTACCTGTTGTACAAACTGAAACTGTAGGTAATGTTATTATTAATCTGTACTTGACTAACCTTAAAATGAAAGGACTCATTCATGACTGGCAACTAAACAAGCTACCATTCTCGTTTTCCACAGCAGAGCATCGATACTGATAGTAATTGTAATGGCATGGTGTGGGCCGCGTCGGTTGGCGAGGGATTACTGCACAAGTGACAAGTGGCGAGATCCGGCGACGACCGCGAATGTGACGCCTTCAGACATGAGTGCAACGTGCGGGAAGTAGTTAAGTGTTGCAATATTATGTAGGATCAGAGTAGCAACGTGCAGACTGGACGTGAGAAGAGATAGCAGCTATTCTCTGAAACGAACTTCCGTAGAAGTCATAAATACTGACTCACAATTGATAATAAATGAAAATACTAAAACTAACTGAAAAGCTAAAAACAAGCCCATTTTAAATTAAATAAAAGTTGGAAGCAGGCGGGACCCATTTGAGTTTGAAACTATAATAATGATATGGGCCCCGCCTGCTTCCAACTTTTGTTTAATTTAAAATGGGCTTGTTTTTAGCTTTTCAGTTAGTTTTAGTATAAGGTTGCAGTCGGGTTTTTTAATTTTTTTAATTACTTGTTTTATTTCCAGCTTTTTAGTTTGCAAATGTGAAGATTTCGCAGACGATTTAGTTCTTGGTACGTGTCTTTTACGATTTGTCACTTTGAATTACTTTTAACCATATAAGTTGTATATATTTTTGTAATTGCCTTTTAAAACCCTTTATTTTGGTACCCCACTCGATAGTTTTAGAGAAAAAAAAAATTTTTGAAGGCATAATATGGCGCCAAAAATCCTCCATTTTGGTTTTTCTTTAATTTAATATACCCAGTGTCACTCTCACAGTAAATACAAATCTAACGATACCTCTCAAGCTAAAATCCATCGAGCCGTTCAGGCCGCAGAGCGTGCCAAACAATTATACATACATACAAACAAACATACATACTCTCGAAAAACATAACCCTCCTGTCGCAGTCGGGTAAAAAACTAAACTAACACTAATCTTGTAGCTAAGGTCTAGGCAGACGCTCTCAGGCTAATATCATTGGGGTTTATTTATAAACGATGATTAAAGTTAAATGTTGTTTAAACGTCAAAAATGTATAGTTAGACAGTCGCTAATCACTACTTTACTATAAGCAACGTTTATGAATAAAGGGGTAAGCTACGAGTAATAATATTATTCGTAGGGGTAAGTGATTATAAAATAGTCTGAAAAGACATGAAGTGCTTTGTCTGTAATCACAAAACAGAATTACCCCAAGTGAATTTAAATAAAAACACTTTTTGAATCTATCAGCATTTACGCAATAATATTTCCTATCCAGTAAGCAATTCTGCGATCGACAGACACTGAGCATTTGTTCCGTACGTACTGTAGTATGTATATGTGTGTATGTAGGACAGCGAGTGTCCAGCTGACGGCAATATCCTTATATTAGACCCGTCTCGAAGGGACGCGCGTCCGGGATTCGCCCCGGGACTCGCCCCGGGACGCCGTCACCCCGGGATTGGATTGATGTAATATCGGGAGACTGCATTTTGTGTTCATTTCGAATGTAATGAGATAGATTTCTTCTACTGTAAACGATGGCAGAGTTGGATATTTTTTGTCTGTTTCACAAAAATGAGACGCAATTTGTTGTCCTTCAAGATTGTTGATGGACCAACTCGGTAACTAAGTTTTGTGTTCAATTAATTTTGAGGTATAATATGTATATGACCAAAGATTTTGAGGTTTTCAGCTAGACCAAATACGAATAAAGAAGCGGATGAGAAAAAGATCAAATAGGAGTCTTTAAAATAAAATGGGTTCCACTCATTTTTAACAGCAGTTTTAAGTAGGTAAGTACTAAGAAAAGTCATTTTAAAACGGCATAAAGTACGGAAATAAAATATGCGAACTTTTAGTAATAAACTGAACAACTGATATCCGGCATCATCACCGCACTAGCTCCTGCTCCACAAAGGCGACACTCCGTCCGGCGCGTGTCCATCAGTCCGGACGTATTGGTGTCCGTCAAGTCGGACTTATTGGACGGAGTCCGGACGACAGACGGAACGAAATGAGATCGACACAATACAAACGATGTCGACGGACGCTCTGCACTCTTTGTACTCGTGCAAAGAGAACATGCCGACGATGTCGCCAATCTTGATTGGTTTTCGCATAATGGGTGCCGAAAAAATGTATACGAACATAGACTTTGCCCAGTGTTGTGACTAGCGTCCATGGCATCATGTGACTAATATTAGTTAGGTAAGGACCCACTGACCAAAGACAGCAGCGCCCCTTGAGCACGCGTGACGACCAGTGCTCGCGCCTTCTCTGTTCGAGGAGTGCAGCTGTGGTCTGCAGTGCGACAGGAATAAGCTGGTATTACTGGCTGGTTCATCATCATCATCATCATTTCAGCCGAAAGACGTCCACTGCTGGACATAGGCCTCCCCCAAGCACCTTCAACAACATAACAACATAATCAGCCTTTAACGTTCCCACTGCTGGGACACAGGCCTCCTCTCTGTGAGAGGGAGTGGGCCGTAATCCACCACGCGGGCCCAGTGCGGGTTGGCCAAGCACCTCCACTTCGACCGGTTTTGTGCTTCTCGCTTCCAACGAGTTCCTGCGGCCTTCACAAGGTCGTCGGTCCACCTTGTGGGAGGCCTTCCAACGCTACGCCTTCCGGTACGCGGTCGCCACTCCAGAACCTTTCGGCCCCATCGGCCATCTGTTCTGCGAGCAATGTGCCCTGCCCACTGCCACTTAAGTTTGGCAATTCTTCAGGCTATGTCGGTTACCTTGGTTCTCCTGCGGATCTCTTCATTTCTGATTCGATCCCGCAGGGAAACTCCAAGCATAGCCCTCTCCATTGCCCTTTGAGTGACTTTCAGCCTTCTAATAAGGCCCATTGTGAGCGACCACGTTTCAGTGCCATATGTCATCACTGGCAACACGCACTGGTCAAAGACTTTCGTCTTGAGACACTGCGGTATGTGGGACTGGCTGGTTGGTTTTCTATATTTATGTCTGTAATTTATATGGTGTACATAATAAAGAGTATTCTATTCTATTCTATTACAATATTTGATGTCGTAGCAGCTAATAGTTAGCACTGGTCAACTGGCCAGTTGCATCGGACAGTGAAGTTCCCAGTACTCAGTGCCAAGAGATAGTGCGACTTGTCAGATATATTCAAACTTGGGCGCGGCACACCTCAAGTACATAGGTACATGTATTTTTAAACACAACAGCACCACCACGCCCTACCGGAGATAAATCCAAATGAGTTGTGACGTTGTTTACGGAAGTGCGCGGTGTATCAAACTGCAGTCGTAGTATACACATGCAGTGCACACGACGTGCTGCTGTAAACACCATCGTCTGAGGAAGATCACTGCCAAATTGTTGTATAGTAATTGTTGTATAGAACTGTGCAGTTAGAAAAGGTAGAGGGTAATAAAAAAACCGAATGTGCTTATGACCACACGACTGAAGTGAAACTTCAAATGTATTTGGCTATGAGAGGAAGAGAGAATGAAAATGTGCGCGCGCACTGCTTTCTCTTGCTTATATCCCCCACTCAACTCCCGTTCGCCTCGCCCGATCACACTTTTCGTAACGCTTACGTCACGCGTTTGCCAGCTTACTCCCCAAGTCAAGCGTGCGTAAAGAAGTTTCACTTCAAAAATTAAAATGTCGCGAATGTCAGGTGAGAGTGTCACGCGTGTCGCGAGTGTCAGATGTGTCTCGCGAGTGTGTAACAATGGTCATTAGACGGTTTCATTTGGTCTCGGTTTATGTATCATTTGATCCCTCCAGTATAACCATAGTAACGTGAATCAACACAACACAAATATTCATGAGAGTACTCAAACTCATGGATCCAAATCTGACCAATGCCACAGAAACAATTGGTCTGGCCACTTTACGATCTCAGCCGCAGTTATTCATGAACCGTCAAAAATATTCTTCAAAACACACCTTTTCATCCGTAGAGTCGCGACACACTCCGTACTAACTAACTGAACACCGCGCGCTGCAAATGTGTTTATTGTAACTACTAGCGACGTAAGTCAATGCGTGACAGAAAACAACCTAAGTACGCTGTACATTGCAGTTTTTTGGCTCACTTCTATTGTCAGCCGCGCACTAATGCCGCAACGGATCATGAATCTTACAAACTTGTGAGAAGATTGAAGTTACGCAGCGAAGTGCAGCTGATTATAACTTTATACGTGACTTTTTACTTTTGAACGATAACACAATAGACACAACGCAGCTCTGTTTCATGACTATCTTTAAGGGATTAGGATTGATACACGATCTAGATTTCAAATCAAATCTTTGTTGCTGAACACAGTACCTACGTATTAATAGGATTGCAAGATGTTGAGATGTGAGGTTATGTGAGGACACTCAAGCTGTTCAAAATATAAGTAGGTACTTTTATCGTTATGTGATCACAATAATTATTATCAAAAGATAGCCCTAAACGATCATCTTGCAGGATAAACTTGGTATTCTTAGTGTCATTACAGGTTTGTTATTAGACCGATAATCGGTAGAAGACATTCACACGCTGTTATAAAAAGACTTCATTCGTGAAATGGATAAAAACTAAATGCCGTGATCGCTGGATGTAAACTAGATATGAAATATCCGGATCAAACATACCTTACTTGTGTAGGTTTACTTTAATTTAGTGTGTTACGTGACAATATTGTACTACGATAACTGAAGCCTCGTCCTAACCGAGCAACAATTGAACAGCTGAACATGTCACACGGCCGTCGCATTAGACACACAACACACGAGGCACACAGAGCCGGGTGTTAAGTGCAGCGATACAATGTGGCGCCGCGGACAAAGACTAGCTTACGGTATTGTTTCAGCCATTGTGCAGGAATCAGTGCGGGATGACGGCTCGCTATTAAACGCCGGACCGGTGCCGCGCCGGCCGGCGACCGGGGCGGATATAAAAGGCAAGGTGGTGTGCGGTATTCGAATATTATTTATTACTTTGACGATACTATTGGAGCCAGTGGCGCTGCAGAAGCAATGATTGGCTTCTTCAATTTCGACTCAAAACAATTATTAATAAGTCGTTTGGACTTAGGTCCACTTAATTACTAAATACGTACATTAAACGCTAAACTGATGTTCTTCAGAAAGGTCAGGTGCGTACTACTTGCAACCGACGTGCGTGTATGACATATGAACGTACACGAAGCAAAAGGAGTAGATATGTAAGGATCGCAGCAGGTGACGTTCTGTAGTCTCTACCTAAACTAAAAGGGGTCAGGTTATGTATAAATAAATAAATGTATGTACTTATATAAACCACCTTTACGTCTCTGTCATCTTCAAACGATTGAAATAGACCGATGATTTAAGTTCGTTCAGCGTTAAATGGGTACTTCAGTGATTTGTGGTAAATACCACTTACAAAAAATTAAGGCTCGACGGTAACCTTACAATAAATAAGCCTGAACTGTCTCACACAGGGCGGCAGGGACATCGGCGCGCAGCCTGTAATATGGATTCAGTAAGTACTAGATTCTGAACAGCCCTGCGCTGAAATTTTTCGAATTTAACTTAAAATGCTTTTTAAAAACAAGCTTTCAATTAACTAAATAAAACTTACGATAACATACAACAAGTCCATGAGGATTTCCACCGCGCACAAAAAAAAGGACAAGAGGAAGTGGTTTTAATTCGACCCGAACATACATAAATACAAACATTGCAAGTTAAATAAAATCTTATAACCATGTATTTTGGACGCGTACATATCGCACTTTCCTATGAAACAGCAGATTTTAGTAGTCCAGTAGACTGGGGTCTAGAATTATGTGCTGAATTCATGGTACAGCTTGCAAACTGTAACAGGCAGGAACTCTCAGGGATGCCAGCCTGTATTATTCAAAAAGAGAGAGAGAAATTGAGTACTTGGACATTTATTGCTGAATGGAATGGCAAACTGCCAACATAATATTATATCGAGCAACGTTATTCACATTTGTGACACCAATCATATCAGACCTTATTATACTTTAACCAGAGTTAAACTAAAAGAATCTCAACAACTAACTTTTTCATATTATAAGTTTTATTTATCTTTTCATGATCTCACCAAAAATTTTTGAATTTTCTTATTGTTTCAGGTAGGTGAATCTTCATATTTGAAATAGCCAGTCAAATAAAACATACGTCAGCATTGCCAACCGTTTTTCAGTTGAATGCCGCCATAAGCCCGGCCGTGTCAGTTATAGCGCAATAACAACAAGTGATGCTCTCCCGCCAGCTCGTATTGAGATATATTGCTTTAAGTGTCTTCTTCTCTTTACACGGAGGCTTTTACGTGAGATTAAGATCATAAAATAATATTATTGCTCTCAAAACGGTGAAGGAAAACATCGTGAGGAAACTGGCATGACCTAGAACCAAAAATTCGAAGACATGTGACATCTACCAACTCGCACTGGGCCCGCGTGGTGGATTACGGCCCACTCCCTCTCACAGAGAACAGGCCTGTGTGACCTGTGTCCCAGCAGTGGGAACATTATAGGCTGATTAAGCTATGTTATATGTGAAGATGATGATGATAGTAAAATTACTAAGTAGGTGGAGGACATGTTTTAGCAGTTTTGCGCCACTTATGAAATTGGACCCAAAATATGACGGCCTTTTATTGATTAAATATTATCATTTTAATGTTATAAACTGTAATGTCATCATCTTATTACAATAGAATGACCAAAAAGAAGCCTTGGTATGCGTTATAAAAGCTAAAATTCTTGCCTTGTCGAAAAGCGGTGGTAATGTTCCTCCGACATTGCTTATGTAGGTTCAATTTTATTCTCTCTCGCCTAAAAAAAAATAAAAACTCCATCATATTATGATATAACTGAGGTATTGAAAGAAAAAACGAAACTGAGATAGACTGTTGTCGAGGCCGAGTGCTTCACGTGACGTCACATAACGCCGCGCCTGCACTGCCTGAAGGGTTCGGCAGAGGTGTGTCTATGGTACTGTTGAGGCTGTAACCTCACATGGTTCGAGCATGCAACCTCCGTGAGTCCGTTATGTAGAAGGCACAAATACGAGATAAGCATTGATTTGTATTTAGAATAGAAGAAATAACAGAAGGAGCCAGTTTAGCTGACAAGCGAATTCATGTCATAGAACAATATTCAAATGTATTCATTATAGAACCGTTCTTCTTAACGTATCGATGGCTAAAAGTCCAAAATTCAACAGCGTGAACTCCGCTCAGTGACGCGGTCATAAGATCCTCCAGTGCACAGGTGACAGACCCGTTTATAGGAATAATTATGAAAGTTATTCGACAAACCTTCGTTTAAATTTATCCATTCTGGTACCACATTTCACCAGTTATGTTTATTACCATGTAACCTGCTTCACTAACATTCCTCGTCTTTTTAACCGACGAAAAAACGGAGGAGGTTATTCACTTAGTGTTTATTCGAAATACAAAACAGTCACAAATAATAAATAGTAAGTGGCTAATCCTTCACCGGTGAGCGCTCTGTTTGTTGTAAATCAATTGAGACGGCACTCAGCTTATCCCCTGCTGACTACAGCACCTCAATAGTACTTTACTTAATCAGTTCGAACGTAGCAACGTCACGAGAATCTTAAATCTGTACTTGAATGTACAGTCAGAGAATTAGATTGCTTATCAAATTGAGTACAAGTTACATTGTCAACACAACTGTCATTCTTTATCAGTCGTATAAAATGGACAAAGAACGGCAAGCCGTAGTGTGTTCATCTGATAAACAATACGTGTCCCTCACTGTATGGATTAAGATCCACCGAGTTCATTATTAAAACTCACATAAATAGGTGTTTTATAACATTGCTGAACTTGTTAGTGGAATCTTAACACGTGTAAGAAAGAAGGATATAATGGTGGCGGTTGAATGAAACCAACGATGACAGTTAGGAATTTATTCACTGTAGACAATACTTAAGTTCTAGTGTACAAAAGTTGTTTAGACAAAACCTATGGGTGGTTCCAGGGATGGACTGCGGGGCTATCCTATCCATTAACCTCCTAGCTCTGCTATTCCTGAGGGCGACGGCGCCTCCGCTCAGGTCAAGCTTATGACAACAGTGGTGACTGCGGGGCTGTTGACCACTGTGCCTTCTAAGCTGCGAGTGAATCAAGTTTCTAAGTTTCAATCAATAGGGGAATAAGAACACTTTGCCCGACCTGAGGATTGAACCAAGGACCACAAATCCAGAAGTCTACCAGTGAAACAGTCCGTGTTATCATCACATTACAGCCAGAGTAGATCGCTTCTCAGCACTCGTGCGACAACTGAATGTATCTGTTCTCACCAGCTTGCGGCACAGTAGGGGCAGCCTCATTGCCGACAGCCGTGACGAAAGGTAAACACCACCCTGTCTATAGTAGCATGTAACTAATAACAAAGGATATACCTGCAGGGCCCTCCAAAAGTTACTCCACATTTTTCCACTTCAGCTGTGATACCACATTGTGATTAAAAAAAAGACGGTTTGCACTCCGTGAGTGCCGGCAGAAGTGAAAACTTGAATATTAACGTTGAAATAAATCAATTATTAATTGAATTAATATAACTCATTTTTTTTTCACTATTTCTGCGTCACTTTTTTCATTAATAGATGCACTTTGTTCAATTTCCATATTTTAAACACTTTATATACACGAATTTTACGAATACACAGCAGTGTGGCTACTACACAGACGGTCGAGCCATCAGCTGTCCATCCGTCCATCCATCCACCCACATCCACATCCATCCATCCATCCATTGTCGTGTGTCACTTGGTTCACATCGGTTGGCGCCGCCGTAGAAAGAGAGGGGGATACTTAGTAGTTAGGAGTAGTAGTTTTCCCCTGTGTAGTGTCTCCTGACGGTCACGTGTCCTGACGCGAGTTTAACATTTTTTACCCATCACAAAAAAGTGTGCAACGCCGCTAAAGAAGTTTTCACTTCAAAAACAGGTACTCCTAAGAGATTACTTGATTTTTTTTATGACAAGTCATAGTTAGTTGCATTAGTCAATAAAAACATTATAATAGCACTTCAAACATTTGGATCACTAGAATTTTAAGTCATAATGTGGTGTGTCACAGCTGAAGTGGAAAACTTGTGGAGGCCACTGATAAATAACATCTAGAATTGTAAGCAGTGTTGTGATTGATTCCAGCTGATGAGATGAATAAATTGTTATATTGTAATATTATTATTTAGATAGTAGAGGGTCCAATGATATCGGCCCCGAGCCCCGACTTACGAGTTGCAGGTTGTGAGTTCGAACCCAGGCAGGCATTTTACTTTGTGTATTTAATTTCTTCACCACTGCTCTCAAAACGGTGAAGGAAAACATCGTGAGGAAACCGGCATGTCTTAGGACCAAGAATTCGAAGACATATGACATCCACTAACTCGCTCTGGACCCACGTGGTGGATTATGGCCCACTCCCTTCCACAGATAGGAAGCCTGTCGTGTCCCAGAAATGGGAACATTAGGTATAGGTTGATTATGCAAATACTGTGCAAATGTAATCTTATATTCTCGATGGTAACGAGTTTTGTCTCCTCCCAGCTCAGCTCTCGCCTCTGGTTCCAGGAAACTCGAATTATTGACTGTGAGAGATTATTACCTACTGCACAGGTAGCTAATTTACCTCGAATCGTAATACAACTCGAATAGTTCCGAGAATGTCTCTCGTCCTGTATCCGTCGTTATTAGACTATTTAGTTAGTTTCTCTGAAACCGAGCTCATGAGCCTTTTCTCTGAATTGACCGCGCGATGACGGCCGTAAAAGTTGGTTCAATAGATACATTGCAACAAGAAAGGGGTCACGTTCAACGTATCTACATTCTATGCAAAAACGTTTTCTATTTCTAAAATGAAACTTGTGACACCTAGTAAGTATACGCAATAAGCAAAAGTAAAAAATAAGTGTAAGTTTACTTGTGAAGTTGTCTACTACTGCTGCTGCTTGCAAGCGTACGGCCATGTCTTCGGATTACAGACAGAGACCTACGGTGACGTAGGTATAGGTAGGTTGTTTGGTAAGTCGGGGAAATTAATTGTTACGCAAATTGAATACCTACCAACTGAAATCGTAGGTAATTAAAATTACAACTGCTATTCTTTGTCAGTTGTATGAAAAGGCCATAACACGACAAATGGACGTATGGAGTCCATTTGCTTAGCGATTAATTTCCCTGACCCTGATCCCTTACAATCCGTCTGTGCGTAGTACATTGCGTTGTTCCCATTCCCTAGAAGCAGCGAGTCCCTCCGCTCCGATTGCACGCACCACTGACTCTTCACGCACCCTCACTGAAATAATTTTATTAAAACCCCTTCTTTGTAAGCTGTAATCAACCGTATCGAAGAGACGCCACGGTTCACTCTACACTGTACCACGATGCCCCGAGGCTGTCCTATCGATGCAAAGTCAAAGTGGAACGATGAAATGAAACTCTTCAATATTTTTATATCATTTATTTTATCCGGTATACGATTTCCATAAACACATGGCGATGAATATATGGATTCTGTACATTCAATATCAAAGTAAACAATAAAATGTATATAATAAAATGTAAATATATATTATGATCTATTAAATTATGTTGGCACCGAGATGCGACACAGTAGTATCGAATGGACGCTAAGTACGAAACTGAGGAGGACGCGGCCGCGCCCGCGCCACCGCCGGGCGGCTCTCGTAACTAGCGCGGCACGACACTCGAGTGGGTGCAGGGACGCTTCGCAGTATAGTTCGTAGTTCGCTACATGTATAGCACGATTTACTACGAAGAAGCTATCCCGCAGCCGGCCGTGTCGACAGATGGTGAACGAAATCGCTTATGGACATTACCGCTTGAGTTACGAGAATCATACACACTCTTCGTACTGACAGAATTCGTAGTGTTCAGTCATAACTTGTAACGTTAGCTAATTGTATGACAATACCCGGTTGTATATTTGACACGTCAAGCTTAAGAAAAAGACTGTCACGCGCTGACGCACAGTAATGACAGAGCTCACAGAGCGTCTTCACGCTCTACCACAAAGACGAACAGTGGGGATTTATTATTAGATTTTTTTTTGTTTACTTTTTGCTCTGGACTGTTTTAAGGTGCGCCTCTTTCTACAGCGTTCGCGCAATATTGTGATTTAAAAGTGTGTCCATCCATGGAGTATCTTATCCATTCTTCTCCAAAAGAACCTACTACGACGGCTGACAATTGCAAAGCGCCCGTTATTTGTTTATCTATACATATAATAAAACTGTAGAAAAGAAGTTTTTGTACATTAAAAAAAAATAAAAAAATATAGCCAGGGTGTTAAAGAACAACCAATAGAACCCATTTCCAGCATTTTTAGAATTTTTGTCTGTTTGTCTGTTTGTATGTTTAGTTATCCGAGCATCACCTAAAATGTACGAAATCAATGTAGATAACTTTTATACACAACGATTTAGCGTAACTTGAAGTAACATTTAGTTTCTGTTTCATTGCAATCGGTTCAGTCTATCAAAAGATTTTTGAATTTAAAGTGTTCCAGAAGAAAAATTAGTTAACGTGTGTTAATGTGCACTTGGTCTCACAACTTCACGTTTATACAATATTTGCGTTAATAATTATATAAATTGAAGTAACATTGAGTTTTTTGTTTCATCGTAATCAGTTCACACCTAAAAAATGTAAATTAGAAAATTATAAGTTTTTCTGATATAAATATTAAAACAGCGCCATCTATGGACAAAATGAGTAACTAACTTACAATACAAATATATAAAAATAAAAAAAAAAAACAAAGGACACTTAGGCGTCGAAGTATTCATCCGCATCGCTGTCATCCGGAAACGTGCCCAGAAGACTGGCAGCATTGCCACGTTGAATGGCAATGCTAATTCTTTGGCCAAAGAACGACCCAGCCCTCTGGTCACGTGAAGTATCGACCAGCCGGCGAGAAATTTCCTTAAAAAGGAGACGCGCGCTCGGGCCCCATGACCCGAGCGTTTCGACCCCAAACGGCTCAAAGCTGTAGTTGCCCATAACGTTAAAGTATTTGCGCCGCTTGAGGGTCTCAGCAGCTGCAGCAGCGGCGCCAGCACAGCCCGCAGTGCTAGGAACATGAGATGGCGCTAGGGTATCGACACATGTTGCGTCCCACACCAGAGGCCTACCCACCTTCCAAGGCAACAACGTCATGCCGTCTGGTCTCTTCCCATCATCACGTACCAAGCCGTTTGGTTCTAACACCGCTGGTACGCCGGCGGTGACAAGAGCTCGACGAATAATATCGTTGATGCTGGCGTGCCGTGCTATGCGACCTGCGCTCCTGCAGCAGGACAGGCCATGGTGTCCGAGACTGTCGACAGCTTCACCGCAGTGACATCGATGCGGAGCAACACAAGGTGCGCCCAAGCGGAGACACGTAGCGAGCCGAAACGATGAGTCATCCATCATTGTGCCTATGGTGGATGACGGGAGCGCCTGAAGCCACAAACCTGACTCCCATTCTCCCACAGCCAGCAGACGGGCACGCTCAACAGTATTACGTGACGTGTTTACAAGGGTATTCCGTATAATACTGCAGAGCGGCACGTCCCACCGTCTCTGGGAAGATGCGTTATCAGGCAAAACCGTATTGGGACAAGCCATTTTCCAAGCGTTCAACGCATCGGTCAAAAACGGCACTTCAAAATCGACCAGTGAGGAAGATAAAATGTTCCTGGTTAATTTATCGGTACTGTGGAATATTAATTTTGAAAAGTCTTTCCGAGACGTCATTAAAATTTTGTATCTTCTCCTCAATGAACGTTGGAAAGGATTCGTCAAAAATTGGGGACCCTAGAAGGTGAAGAGAGTTTCTTTCCATAATTTTGATATTTGGAGCTATTGTATTAAATTTTGCAATGGTTGTCTGTCTGTCAGTCGTTTGGGGAAGATAAATTTCGCATTTTGAAAGGTTAAGGTCTAGGCCAATGGAACTGAATTTTTCTTTTAAAAACTGTAAATCTTTTAAGACTGTGTGTACATCACCTCCTAGGGTTCCGTCATCCAAATACCATACGTTGAATTTAGAATTTAGTTGTCGAATAATTGGATTTATTGCCAAACTAAAAATGACTGGCCCAAGAGGGTCACCCTGTTGACAACCAACTGCTGATTTCAAAAGGTGGTCTTTATAAAGTAATTTAGAGGGTTGCCTGTAACATTGATAGAGAAAACTGTAAATTTTGGACAAATTTTTAAAGTGCGAAGTAAATAATAACTTGCAATTTGAGTCAATTAGTTTTATTTACTTCGTAGTTTGAAATTTTATTTGTCTTCATTCTCATTTTGAAAGTTTGTGTTTTGTTCAATATTTTATTTGTTTGGTTCAGTTCTTTTTCTGAAAATGCATTCTAGAAAAAAAAAAAAAAAACAAACCTTTCGCAGCGTAGCCGAGATGCGAAAAGGGCGAGATTAAGTAGGTCCCAGGAATCAGAAGAAGAACATGAAGTGAGTTGCGGGGGTAGACATAAGTATTGGATGCTTTTCCCATGGTCAACTATACGTAGCTCTTTCACGCGTAAACAACTCCAATAACCTTTTTGTGTACGCTCCAGATGGTTCCACAGCTAATGTTGTTTATAGAGAAGCACTAGCATAAATAAAAAATAAAGATTTGAATCGGTATCCTCGCAGGATACCGACGCATATAAATATTGTTAAGTTCCGACATCCACGCGATCGAAGTCGCGGGCACAGCTAGTATTTTAATATGCTTAGAGTTTGAGTTTGAACTTTTCTTAAAACTGGATGTGCCATAATATATGACCGGGTACTATGAGTACATGATCGGTAGAGTGGTGGCGGGCGCGGCCAGCGGACACGAGGTGCGGGGGCCGCGGAGCGAACTACCGGCTGAGAGACACGCGAAGAACAAAGGGACAGTGACACAATATGGCCGCGATGGTATAACGTTCACGAAGCTGCTAGGGTTAACCAAAGTGGTCTGGAAGTAACAGATTAACCACGTGGCATAAACTGTCACAAAGCAACCACAGTGGATCTCCAAAGTAGCCACAACGATCTAACGATCTAAACTAGCTGCCGTCGACCGAAGCGGTCATACTGATACAAGATATCCATAATGAACATCAAATGTCTCAAAAAACCAAAGAGGCCATGATGTACCAATGAGACAGTTTGCCCCACGGGTACAAGGCCGTAAGGGACGACAAGGGACAGAGAGAGGAAGTGCAGAAGGATGAGGAGACAGGATGTCCGAGAGTGACGACAGATGACGACCTACTAGGATCATACAGCATGATACCACAGAGTGACACGGTACAGAGCGCTCACTGCTAACGACGAGTAGGATTAACCAGGATTATACAAAGTGTTCAAAAATTAACCCGACAAACTTTAAGAGGTGCTTTAGACCATCGAACTGAACAACTTTCACTATGGGACCAACTCTGAAATCACGAAAAAAAAATCTGCTGTTTCATACAAAAGTTCAATACCTACTTGACCAAAATGTATGAAACAGCTGTTTTTTTTTTCGTGATTTCAGAGTTGGTCCCATAGTGAAAGTTGTTCAGTTCGATGGTCTGAAGCACCTCTTAAAGTTTGTCGGGTTAATTTTTTAACACCTTATATATCATTAGGATTAACCACAGTCATGCATATTAGTCAACCAATTGGTGCGAAATAACGATGAGTGAGATATAAGTAGTGAAGGTTGCTTTGTACACGATTCAGTTCTAGTTTGCTCTGTTTCAGTGTTTGTCATCTCTCATTGTTAAAGTGAGCGTTCTGTACCATCGGACTCTGTCAGCGAGCTAGACACGACAGAAATGGCAGGAGCGGGACACGAAGGTTCTACGTAGCTCCTTAACTAACTACATCGAATTCCGCATGGACGGATCATTATATCATCATCCAGGTACGAACGAAACAACGATTTTTTTTTTTTTTGTTTTAGGCGCCATGAGAATCTAGCGGAACACTCTGGTTTGTGGATGCTTACTTGTCTGGTCAACGATAGAAAACAGCTTTGGAAGTTAAATGAAGATGTTGCTTGAAAAGACGAATGGAAAGAGTTTAATGCATTCATAATTTTAAAACTATATAGGTAAATGTATATAAACAGATACACAGACAGATTGTTACAACTTTTTGAATGGGGCATCACTTGACCTTAGTTTCGCCCGGTCGTAAGCGATACATTAGGTCTATGATGGAGTGGGCGTTCCTACTCGCGGGATCTCTATTCACACTGGTGAGGTTACTGATGCTGTTTGAGTACATCATTTATTATTACTCCGTGTCGCAGAAAGTCCACTACTGGTCATCCGCTAGAAGTCCATAGCGCCATTATATTAATTAGAATTACATTTTTTTTCCAAACTCATTGTCCAATTGACGATAAACGCTCAGACATACAAAAATACATCTCGCTACAGCTAATAAACTAACGATACTGGTTACTTGATTAAATTCTGTGCGACACACGGACATGTCGGACATCTTGCTGACTTCGTGACACACGGACGTTGCGGTCCGCGTCGCGCCCGCGCCTCTTTATCACAATCTTAACAACGACTACTACATCTTTATACACAGTGTGTCATGAGGGATGACTTTGCTCATATCAACCGAAACACGACTTGTTTGCAATATAACTAGACAACAACATGAATGTGGATACAAAACGGATACGGATAATCAATGGACTAAACGCACATAACATAGAAAGCTTTGTGTTTATTTTGTGCTTGACTTGTCTCGAGATAAGTAAATAGTTGTTGATATTATTGTAGCAGAGTGGCGAACAACATTTGGAACAAAGTCATCTCACATGAAGCACACACACAAACATTGGCTACACATAGAGACAGCGTCGAGTATCAGAAGAAACAGAACGATACTAAACACAATCTAACGAACCCAACCATAACCAACCAACCAACCGACACCAACACCAACGCCGAACATTTGATCAAACCCCTTACACTACGAGATTGTTGCAAAAATTGTGGTAGCAAATATTATTAGTATCTTGTCCATACAAAAAACGTCCGATCTAAACGAACGACTAAAATTGACATCGAAATTTACATGATTCAGTTTAAGCTATGATACATAGTATTTATACTTTAAGAATTTGACATCTATATAAAATATATTATAGTTATATGCTAGCCTGGCTGGCGGCGGCGGTCGCGCCAGAGACAAGCTCTCTCGATATTATATTATTGCTTTACATTGCTGCACTCGACCGAGGCCGAGGCCACCTCGTCGCTCGGCGGCGCACTACGCACTACGACATGTTTGTTTTTATATATTTGATAAGATATTTTCAGGACCGAAAGCATCTGTAATTTCTAAAAAGACACAGAACTAGTCGGACGACTAGTCGCACGATTGGTCGTAGTGCGCACTGAGCCCTAGATATCTGTCGATGGACCACTCTGACGTCACGTCCGCCGCCACGTATTGCTTGACGACCAGCACACGAGCCTAACTCTCACTTACTTACATTAACTTTATAATCTCATATCATTTGGTGTTCACATTGCACTAGTAATTCACATTCCATTAAAATACGAACATAACGTAATAATCGACCATATATTTATAATAATCAATATAAGAAAAATCTATGTTAAATATTAAAATATCAACAATTTGGCACATTTGATTCCTGTTTATAAATTACGTTAGAAAATAAGAGGATACAGGAAGGTGGAGAGAAGAGATAACTCAAGGGATAATATAAGGATTAGGCCGCACACACGCTCGCTGAGGCAAGAAGGAAGTAGTATCTGATACCAACGAGGAGAGCTGACGAGAGGAGGGGAGGGGGGGGGGAGGAATAGAGACAACAGTCACTTTCAACCATTGCTTCACCAAAACTTATGCAACTGGCGCATGGCGTGATGATTATAACAACTGTGACAAACTGCTTGAAAATACAATCATTGGTCACCAACGAAAACCTAAGCCCCATGTAACTGATGAGATTAACATTGAAAATTAATGTTTTTGGGAAACTGCTAAAAGTGACGTTGTCAACGTTTGGATTGTAGAAGAAGATAAAACAGTAGTTGCTTCAGCGAACGTGTCAGTAGATACATACGAGTATAGACACGCTAGAGTAACCAATAATGACGTAATACAGTAGGTAGCTACGAAGACTAGAGTAGGAGATAGACGACAAGTCAGCTCGTCTTGGACGAGTAACAACACATTCGCGAGAATGTACAGTTTGTGGACAACGAGCGTAAATTTTCACTTAACGGTTTGGCGCACCACAGTACAGCTTTGGACACTATGATGACGTCACAATCACTTTTCTTGCTTCGAGGACACTCTTTTTGATTTTGGACGACAGTGACTTCACGTTCACTTTGTATTCTCACTACACTATGTCGGATACTAAATTCTTGCTCCGCATTTCGGACTCCATAGTGACGACTGTTTGTCCAATTTCTTCCATAGCAGTGGCGTTCCTCTCACCACCATCTCAAGACTTGAAGACTGATGTCTCTGGTCTTTTGTTATCGCTGACTTCACTTCGCAAGTCCCGGCAGCCTCGAGACGATCGATACCATTAGGACGAAAACAACTGCCGGAGTGACTGCAGCGGCTTTATTATGGAGGGCGCGGACGGTGTGTCGCGCGGGCGCGGGGGAGGGGTAGGCGGTCCGCCTCGGGAACACGGCGACGGCCCCGCCGTGGCCCGCCGCCGCCACACACCACACCTCGTCCGGCTCGGCCACGTGCAGCACGGCGCGCCAGCAGTGCTGCGCCAGGTCGGGTGCCAGCGCGGCGGGCGAGGTGCCGCCCGCGCGCAGCCACACCACGCGCACGTTGCGGCCGCACGCGCCGCACTCCAGGCGCCAGCCGCCGTTCGCCGGCTCGGCGCTGAGAGCCGTCGCGGTGGCTCCTCCTGTATCAAGGTTACGATGGATTCGAGCTGCAATAGCCGTTTTGTCGGAGACCGAAAATGACCTTTACGTAGGTAATTGACATTTTATTCTTGTAATAGACAGCTTCGCGGCGTCTATTAAGATAGTGGTCATATCTGATTCTCGTATTAAAGTACGCGACGATTAATTTGGTCGATGACGTCCCACGCTTGCTCGAAGTAACCTATTCAATCAAAAGTTGAAGATTCCCAAGTCATACTAGCGACACCTGGATTCATAAACGAATATTTACTCACCAGTAACTTTAAGTGTGACTCTCTTGAGCTCCCTCAGTCGCATGAGGTCAGGCGCGCGCGCACCCACGCAGCGATACTCGCCTCCTTCTTGATACAACGCGTCTTTTATACCTGTGTACAGGAGAATCGACGTTATGGGTGAGACTGTAGAGGCTCTTATGCTATGTAGTGAATTTTACTTTAGAATTTACCCAAGACACCGTGAGCGTGATGCGAGCCGGCCGGAGCCCAGGACTCGCTGGAGTTGCCCACGACGCGGCGCCACCAGCAGCCCACACTCCCTGTACACATACCATCATACGTGAACACTACGCGATGAACAAACATAAAACTGAACTAGTCAGACATAAAATGTACAGTCAGAGAAATTTGTTGATTAGCAAATAAAACGACTGCATCAATTTGCCGTGATGTAGCCATCTCATACAACTAAACAAGAATAAAAGTCGTAGTAATTAGTTGCAATAAAGTAGATATGTTAATAGTCAATTTGCTTCAATTATCTAAGTTAATTGAATTTTCTTGCGTAGAAACACAGAATATAAAATGGAGTGCCCAGTAAAAAGTTAATAAATTTTCGTCCTGCATATATTCCTTAAGCAGGAAGACGTACCTTTAGGACAGTGTAGCTGCACGTTCCCTCCGAGAGGAACTTCCACCTTCTGATGATCTGGTTCTTCAGCCTCACTCTCCGCTTCTGTCACCGTCTCTGTGTTTTCTTCCGGAGCTTATAGGAAATTAAGTGTTTTGTTAACAGGAGTCAACATTTGTGCTGACAATAATCATAACATAAATAGGAGATAACAATGCAGATCATGAATCATCATGATCTGCATTGTTATCCGTTGTTATATCGAGACAGCTAAAAGGAAAGAATAGAAGCGGAAAACATTTTGCACTGACCACAAGTAACATGCACGCTGAACTTCACTTATGAACAGAGAACTAAACAAACAAAATAAACTAATCAAATAATACTCACACATAACATTAAGGTAGTATCCAATAGACGAATACTCGGTGTCGAGCCAGGTGGCGCGGCAGCGGTACCAGCCCGCGTGCGAGCCGCGCAGCGCCGCCCAGCGCAACGTGGCCGAGCCGCGCGCCGTCTCATCGCCAGCTTCCAGCGGTGGCGGGGAACTGACAGATATATTGATACATATACACACAACTTATAAGTTGTGTGAAACTATATTTTAAGTAGGACATTCACGATCGATGTAAAACCATTGGTAAGTTAATGCAATGTAACTCTTATCTTGGTAAGCCAAGGCATAAACAAGCCTGATTTGAAGTTTTATCAAACTCATGGCGATCATTCTACTTTATACTTATTATAATGAGCTAGGTAAGAGTTACATTGTAATGATGCCGTACTAGTAGTTATATAAAATACTTTAAAAGTGAATGTCCTGCTTTAGAAACCATTCCACGGAAATGTACTATATGGTACTTATGTAGTACCGGAATAAAAATAATTAAATATATTCTATGTTAGGACATGTTATATTTTTCTCCCGCCGCCTACCTATGCGCCATATTTCCTGGTTTGCTTAGAAAGTGAAAAGATAACAGACGGACAGAGCTACTTTCGCATTTAAAATATTAGTATGGACGGATATGAATAGTCACAACTGCATATATAGCGCACCCTGATTGCGTAACACGCACTGCCTTACCTTTACGACCTTTACTGACGAGCAGACGAATGTTTCAAAGAAATAACGTTTATTGAACATAGACAAAACGTAGGTAAGAACATAATAACTTACAATATTAACACCAGAAAAAAAACTTATTTCAAAAACTTTATCAGTTCAGATATAATGTCAGACAACTAGCTTAATTGCCACTGGTTTTCAAACTGGATATTAAAACACAAACAATAATGAAGCAATGGATTTTTTTGCATTGTTAGGCTGAAAGGGAGGGGCATTCCAACTGAACTACGTAATTAGGGCGCTATAGTTAACAATAATAATAATAATATTCCACAACTATCACACAACGCCATCTAGTCCCAAGCTAAGCAGAGCTTGTGTTATGGGTACTAGACAACTGATAAACATACTTATATATTTCTAAATACATACATATTATAGATAAATTACACCCAGACACAGAACAAATGATCGTGCTCATCACACAAACATTTGTCCTGGGTGGGAATCGAACCCACGACCTCCGGCATAGCAGTCAGGGTCACTAACCACTAGACCATCAGGCCTGTCAATACAATACCTACAGCTCTCCTCTCGTGAAATTCTAATTAGCATTAATCCCCCAAATGATGGCATATCAAACGGATTCAGGTCAATCGGTCAAGCCGCTGTAATCCACTGTGTGTTCAAGCGCATTTAGTGGGCTTCGGTGACCTCTGTTACCTTACTGATACATTGGTTGTAGTGAGGGGTTACACTCGTCTTATAGAAAATCAACAACCACAAAACTCGTAAAGCTTATTTTCTTATTCAAGCATTTCCTGAATCATTATTTTCCGGTTCGTCATACATTCCACATCAGTAGTCAACACACGTATTTACATACAAAAACATCCACCCCTACAAACTTTAATTGACTCAGTATTCGAAACATTACGGACTTCCCAACAACAACGAAAAAACAACTTTTATTAAACAAACAACGTAAACGGGCCTAAATAACTAACACGTAACGTCCGTATTCTGTTTTATAACGTAACTAGACGACGTTGTGGTGCGCGAAGGTCGATGCTAACAAAAGGGACCCCGGGGCGAGGGATACAGGGAATAGAGACACGACGAATAAAAGTTGAGTGTCAGCGCCCTTTGTCTCGGATTGTTTAGTTCACTTACGACAACTTATAATCCACCCGACGGACGCGTTATTTTCGCTCACATTGTATATAAATTATGTCGGAGAATTTCTTTAGCAGAGGGATTTTTACTTTGAGGTTTTGGTCCTCTGTTGACACCTTATTAAAACAAGATTAAAGAGAGTACTAAGTAGGTACTCGTAAGAGGTGTTAAAATTGGTCACAGTATAGTACCCTGGAGGATTCCTTGGTTAACTAATAATTTGACAACAAAATTGATATTATAGAACAACAACCGTAAATTAATATTTCGAACCTGAAAAAATAAATAGTTTTCGATGCTTATAGACTTCAATCAATGTATAGTTTCATATAGTAACTGCTGTAAAGTGATGCATGCCTCAATCAAAGGGCTATCGTGAGTCCGCCATCATCATCATCATTATTGACAGTCTTGCTCTACCCACTGCTGAGTATAGGCCTTCTCTCTTTTATGGTATGCATCCCCACAGTGCTATTCTGTAATGAAGTGAACTATCAAACCCTAACTTTAGGTAGGATGACAGTTCACTCAAGCTCTAACCTAAGTTTTCACGGTGAGACTTTTACAGAATAACACTGCAGGGAAGCATAGCGCAAAACGGAGCATGGTCTTGCGAGTCTTATCTAGGTCGTACCTGGTAGGATTGGCGTCGTCTCGCAGCCACCAGGCCCTAGCCGGCGGGTTGGCGTCGACGTCGCAGCGCAGCGCCGCCGCGCCGCCGGCCGACAGCGACACGCCGAACCCCGGCCAGCGCGAGATCACGAACGATGGAGGATCTAGGATCGGATCGGATACGAATCACATTTATATAATTTTATATTTCATCCCATAAGAAAATGATATTCTTGACATTTTCATTTCATTTATTATATTGTAAACGAAATTGTGACGAAATAAATACTACCTATTTGTTTACGTGCCGTCTAAATTTATTGAAATTATTATTATTAACTCTTATTGTTAGTGTTGAGCATGGAATTGTCTTTATTGACCTATTGACTTTATTTTTTTATTTTGTTATTCTAACATTCGATAACCTTAGCTATTCTGTACAACTTCTGGCAGGACTTGGTACTACGGACCATCATCATCATCACATAACACATCATCATGGTCATCTTTATAACATCTATATAATTTTACCCTATTTTCACAAAATGAATAAATTTATTTGAATTTGAGGATCATTACATATCATAGATTTTGAAAATTCCTTATTTTAACATAAACAACGACACGAAATGACATTCAGATGATCACATCTTATTCTAAAAGCAATAAACATTATGTCTGAGTGAATTCACAAGGAATGTACTGTGTACAGATGATTTATATAGATGTTACTTGTCTTGTCAACAAATCTTTATAGATGTTAGTATCGATAAAATTTGGATAAACCCATTTATCGCATTGAGTTAAACAAAATCCTGTAATGGTAGATGTAAGTAGATAAATAAATACATAATTATTATTGGTAGTTTTGTGGGTACGATGCCTCCTATATGATAAAACGTTTACGAATGTATAAAACTACTTAGTTGTTATGAATCAGAGATATTATATCATATTACATAACAATAAACGTGGGTACAGTCGTGGTAACAATTTGTTGTCACTGACATGACATGCGCTGACCGTGCCTAAACTTATTTGAAAACCCGCCTTTATCTTAGAGTTACTATTACTGTTAATCTGCATCATCCCACTGCTGGGCAAAGGCCTCATAAAGTAGTTACACTTTAGTCACGTATTTCTAAGTTTCCGTGACTGATAACACGATTACCTATAAATAACTAATATTCAACGTTTTAATCTATATCTATATCTATACATATAATAAAACAGTAAAAAAACTGTGTCTGTACATTCAATATATTTAAAAAAAAAAATATTGAGGGGGGTTTAGAAACAGTAATAGGCCACGAATCTAAAAAAAAAAAATTGTCTGTGTGTCTGTTTGTTTGTACACGCTAATCTTCGGAACTACTGGACGGATTTGAATGATTTTTTTTTGTTGTATAGGTATTTTGTCTGGGCAACATATAGACTATAATTTATCTTGGAAACTTGAACACCTGGTGCAGAACTACAACAGACCAGCTAAACTATACGAGATACAAAAATGGTACCATAGCAAAAATTGTTCCACGTGATGAGCATTTTCTGCTGAGAGAATAAATTTGAAGATCTAGAACACCTGATGTGGAACTCCAAGAGCTCAGCTACACCATAACACATATAGGAATGACGTCTTAGCAAAAGTGGTTCGGTCTGATGGGCATTTTCTGTTGACTTATAAAAATCGAAGATCAGAAACATGTGATGTGGAAATCAAAGCTATCACTAATTTCACCGTATAATTATAAAATAACATAAGCTGGGAGTACCTCCACGCGGTGAAGGCGGTAACAGTTTAGGACTGATTTTCGATGACGATGGTATATCATTGAAAATTTGACTCTACTGGCCAAAACTCCCATTTTTTTTTAATTTATCGAATAAATATGCCTTCGGGCTTATGTTATTTGAGTGTTTAATTTCCTTTTCCATTTATCTTCGTGACACGGTAGCCTACCCGGTAACGCAGGAGAGCAGTCACTTAGATTTTAATTGATCAGGTATCTTCACAATAAAACTATAACCATGCCTAGAAAGAGGTCAAATCTTTCCGAATGTTCCAAAGGAGCTAAAAGATTGAGGATCATAAGATCCCAAGAATCTACCGAAGAGCGTCAGGAGAGCCTTGATACTGTTCAACATCAGGCTGCAACTCGCTCCGTGGAAACCTCTTCGGATCGCGAAGCACGCCTGCGTTCTCAGCGTATTTACGCATCTACATCCAGGTCTCTAGAGACCAGTGAAGAATATGATGCGCGACTGACCGCTGATCGTGAACGTCATGCATTGTCTCGCGAGTCGGAGACGTTCACGGATAGAGACTTGCGCTTGAGTTCCAAGCGTATCTACGCATCGACTTCTAGGTCTGTAGAGACAAGTGGGGAACGTGATGTGCGACTGACCGCTGATCGTGAACGTCACGCATTGTCTCTCGAGTCGGAGACGTTCACGGATAGAGAATTGCGCTTGAGTTCTCAGCGTATCTACGCATCTGCTTCTAGGTCTCTAGAGACAAGTGCGGAACGTGATGCGCGACTGTCCGCTGATCGTAAGCGACATGCATTGTCTCGCAAATCGGAAACTTTTGCCGATACAGAATCACGCTTGAGTTCTCAGCGTATTCGCGCATCTACTAACAGGTCTTTTGAAACGAGTGATGAACGTGATGCGCGACTAACTGCTGATCGAGATTATCATACATTGTCCCGAACACGCACACAACAAAACATTCATAATCAGTTAGAAACTGAGAGAGAAAGAATTGCTGGAGTACGGCATGAACAGACAGAAGAAGAGCGCAAAGAACGTTTGAATTCTGATCGACTTCGACATTCTCTGAACAGAATGTCGATATCATCTGAAGAATCGGATGCGTCTCAAGATATAGCCGTAGGGCATGGCGACCTTCCTTGGGTTGATAAGGAACGAAGTGCGTTTACGTATACTCTTATGATTGACTACGCCACATATTCCGCCATCTGAGGTATGGTTCAAAATTGTACTTTTTGTGAAGCTGGAAACAAACGGTATGTGTTGCTCAGGTGGGAAAGTACATATTGAAATATTACAAAATCCTCCAAAAATATTAATATCACTGCTAATCGGTGACCATCCACAGTCAAAACATTTCTTGGACAATCTCCGTTCGTACAATACCTAATGCCTTTCAAATGACATCTTTTGGTGCTAAACAAATTTCAGAAGGCCCATTTATGCCAACATTCAAAGCGCAAGGCCAAGTTTACCACCTCATTGGTTCATTATTGCCAGTAAATGACCCCAAGTTTCTCTAAATATATTTCGTATCCAATTATCAAGAAAATATAGTTTATAAAGAATTTTTTTTTAAGTTATTTGCAATTAATTCAGTGTACCCTTGGGATCCGCTGCGGAATTACGGAAAGAAAAGTTTTTTTATTGTATAGGTATTAAGTCTGGGCAACATAAAAGCTATAATTTATTTTGGAAAATTGAACACCTGATGCAGAACCGCAATATAAGACATATAAAAATGGCGCCATAGCAAAAATTATTCCACGTGAAGAGCATTTTCTGCTGTGAGAATAAATTTGAAGATCTGGAACACCGGTTCTGGAACTCCAAAGCCCAGCGACACTATAACATAATAGGAATGACGTCTTAGCAAAAGTTGTTTAGTCTAATGGGCATTTCCTGTTGACTTACAAAAATGAAAGATCTGGAACGTCTCGAATCGTCTCGCGCATCCCGTTGTTGTTTGCAAAATCGAAGATCTGAAACGTCTGATGTCGAATTCTAAGAGCCCGGGCTCTTAGAATTCGACATCAGACGTTTCAGATCTTCGATTTTGACGACCCCGATTTCGCTGGCATACCTAACCAACCGGATCCACGTACGAAGTCGTGGGCAGCAGCTAGTTACAAATAAACCTAAACCGCAGCCGAAGAAATGATAATAAAACATTTCAAAACCATCGAATAGTAAACACAGAAATACGCAGACATGAAGGCGCATCATGGAGCGATATATTTGGCGCGCTACGTTCACGCTCTCCCGCGGGAGCGAACCCAGCGGTCGGAGCGGTCGGAGCGGACGGAGCGAAGCAACCAAAACGTAGGTACCTACTTGAACGTCATAGCTCGCATAATCATACTCGCTAATATTTGACTTGCGCCAACTTTAACAGCATTTACATAGATTTTCATATTAAGGCCGAACTATGGAACCAATATTGAATATATTATCTGTGTTGTGTATGTTGTGTACACACGGCTCTCCGCACTCCGGCATCGAACACAAATAAACACGTAATGTTGATAAAGTTTATCTGTGTCACTGTGTTGTAATAGCCAAGTCAACAGTACATCGGAAAGTAGTTTACTTTGTAATAGTAACACAGACAGATACAAATATAGGTCTTCAAATTCAGATACTCCTGTAAGTAACTAATTTACCAAAATAATTTGAAACACAAAACAATAATGAACTGCATATTTAAGAGATAAGGGTCCTTACCTACTTATGCCTAAAAAAAAATTATGCAGTAACCTAAAAAAAACTAACCTAAAAAGAATTGGACCAATCGCGCCTAAAGGAGATTACGCACTTGCTGCAGTTTAATGCCGCTCTTGGTACAATATGAGTTAGAAGCACTGGACAATAAATAGGTAAACAAAAAATAGTTTCTCAGCACAAAATTCTAATTCTTGTAAAGATTACACACGAATGCTCAAAATTTTCACAAAAACAAAGAGGAGGAACAGAAAGTATTTTCGATCAGACGGCATAATTAGCCACAGACGGCTTTTATTGCGTCCGTTGGCATCGCAGCAGACAGCACTGGAACTCAAAACTATGCGCTAATGGTGAAATGCTTGGCTTGGAGCTCGCCAAAGGGTGTAATTATTGGAGAGTTTTTGGTTTTGTTCAAACACTAGGACTAGTGTTTCAATCGATTGGATATAAACACAGAGTCAACAATAAATGGAGTGATAATGTAAGGCAAACAGATTGTTATGTTTATACAGAGTGGAGAAGACAATACGACAATAAATGAAAACACGGACAATACTAGTTTATAGGAATAATTCTAGGCTATCAAAAAAATCATAACATCGAAAATAAAAAAATAAAAATTTCAAACAAACTAAATGGCATAAAACTAGAAACAAAATAGAACACCATTTATAAATATTGGTTCACTAACCTGTCGTAAGTACTCGTACGCGTCAACAGCGTGCGGTCATGTAGCGACTTGATCTTTTGGCGCCATTAAATTAATGCTCAGTAAAAACAATTACACTGAATCACAGATTATTAACCAAATAATCAGGCGTCTATCACTCGCGTGTTATTTATCAATCAAATTATTAATCACGATCAGGATCACTGTTCAATCACTTAGCTATGTAGATATTAATAGTCACTAAATTTTTCGTTTTTCAATATGGCCGCCATGAATTCGAATACACAAATTGCACCGTCGTAAAAGGTTATTTCTAACGTCTGACAAGAGGTCCCCATTCGCAGCCATGTGTTTTAATTTATTAAAAGATAAGATTATTCTATCTTTTAAATCATCAACAGTATCAACAGCTGTTGAGTACACTTCATTTTTGATATGACCCCACAAGAAAAAATCCAAAGGTGTAAGGTCAGGGGACCTGGCTGGCCAACGCTTTGGTCCATAACGGCGAATCCACTGCTGTCCGAACATTTCAGACAAACGCTCTCTAGCAGACACCACTGAATGAGCTGGTGCTCCGTCTAATTGGTACCACATCTGCCTGTACACATGTAGCGAAAGCTCATCCATGTATTCGGAAACGGGTCCATTGAGGAGTTCTAAAAACTTTTCAGCATTTAAATTTCCATCAATAAAAACCGGACCGATAATGGTATTTCTATGAATGCCAGCCCAAACATTGACAGCAAATCTGTACTGGTGCGAAGTCTCCCGTCCTAGACGCGGATTCACGCGGCTCCAGTAACGAAGATTCTGTCTGTTCCATAAGCCGTTCCTTGTAAATGTACTTTCATCAGTCCACATCACATTGTACAAGAAATCCGGATTCTCGAAATGTTTTGTTTCAATCCAGCGACAGAAGTTTTCCCTAACTGGTTTGTCTCTAGGTAACAATGCGTGCAATTTCTTGTACCTATACGGCTTCCGTTTGTCACGTTTTAAAACTGTTAGAATCGTTCTATGGTTAACACGAAAATGTCGACCTGCCCTACGCAAACTAGACGTTGGGTTGCGTTCAAAATAATTTAATATTCGTTCCTCAAGGGTCACTCTTACACGTGGAGGAGCACTATCTACATGCGGGATTAAGGATCGATTTTCTCGCATCCTCTGGACAGCTTGGACAATGGTGCGCCCGTTGGTCGGACAAACTCGAGTGTTTCCAAACCTCTCTCGGTATGTCCGTATAGCCAAAGCGGCGTTTCTTTGACACTCCCCATAAATTAAAATCATGTCGGTGTACTCCGAAGCTGTGTAATTGTAACGAGGCATGATTATTAAAAAAAAAACACGAAAACAATAAAAACTAAGCGTCTAATTTCGCACAATTCACTTAACTGTTTAACTAGATACCTAAAAACGTTACGTGTCCTGTCACTAAAATAAAGCGTCCAATTTCGCACTAATACCGTCAACAATAGATAAAGTTACAAATTACAAACACACGAGCGGCGAGCAGCGCCGGGCACTTCAAAAGCGGCGGCGCGTGCGCTTACAAAGCGATGACGCGTGAATCGTCACAGGATTGCGGCGACACACTGACCCAAATTATTTGTAGTTGCAAATTCTTCAAGAAAGCGAAGTAACAAACGAAACTAGATTTATCTCTTTCGCACACACTAAATTTTCTATTAATATGAGTGCATAGCAATTTCCGCATGCGTTATTTTCTTATCTAACTCTCTCTAATGTTTTGATGTTTATACCAATGGGGGTCGCTAACCTCACAGTACTTCCATATTAACAGATACATCATGTAGCAAATGTTAAAAATGAAAAATAATTTCCTGTAACTAAACTACTGGATATTTTCAAATGATTTTTTGTATGTAGACTGAGAACGTCTTGAGGTATGTGAAGTTTAATTTATTGTCGTATTGTCATCTCCACTCTGTATACAGTCAACGTGAAAAATATGTTTCCCTTTAACTGACTTCAGTCTTTGTTCCTGTTGTAACAATTTTTGTAAAGCTACTACATATTATAATTGTCAAGTTACAAGTAAAATAATACAACGAATAGTAGTGTAATTATACATTGTGTTTGTTTTGTATGTGTACAATAAAATAAATCCTTGTCCACGTATACATCTCTTTGAGGCTGACTGCATGTGATATTCCAAGTTATTGTTGACTTGTTGTACCTACTATTATGAAAGAATCATCACTCACATGTGACATGTATCTCTAGCTTGGCCGCCATGACATGCGCGGGCGCGGCGGGTGCGGGCGCACGCGCCGGCGTGCGCTGGCGCGCGTCGCACTGCAGCGTGGCGTTGTGCAGCTCGCGCGCCGCCGTCACCACCGCGTGCGACACCGACACGCCTTCTGTACCCAAACATACAGCACTCATCATCGTCATCCTGGAGCAGTCGACTGCTGGACATAATATGTGGGCCTACGCCTCTCCAAGAGCACGCAAGGTCCTAGGTCCCATGTTAGTACATATCAATAGTTGATCGCTGACTAATCACACTGCCGGTGAGAGCTCTAGCTCTATTGTACGTTTCCTTGAGCGAGAAAATAGTCGAGAGCCAGTCGCTTCCTAGTCGGCGGCAGTGGGAAGTCGTCGCTCCACCTTCCTCATCTCAAGACTTTTATTCAATGAATGATATTTTAAGTGGTAAGTAGGTATTTCTATATTTCTTTGGGGTATGTTGCTGACAAGACAAAGTGGAATATCTTTAATTCCTGACTTCCTAGAAAAGTAAACTAAAAGACAAAACTGTTCAAAAATTCAAACTCTGTATTTTAATATATTTATCATCGGTAGACGCAAAAAAAAAATTCACCAAAAACTTGTTCGAGCGTTAGCCATTGTTCTTTAAACAGAATTAGTAAGAAAGTTGATCAGAGGGGCAATTCTCGTAATTTTAAGAACGTTCACAGTTTGATCTCAGTCTCAATCTGTAAAAAATACCTCTAATTTCCCTACATTTTTGACAAGTTTTTGACATTTGTTTGTCGCCGAGATGAGACTGGGACTAAATTTTGAACGTTCAAAATTGGCCTTTAGATAGAGGTGAATGATGTGTGCACTTACCGATGGAGTAGTTGGTGTGATGTATCCTGAGGTAGGGGCGGTGGTCCAGCGCCGGCTCCAGCGCCAGCAGGCGCCACGACAGCTCGGGGGGGGGGACGCCGCCTGCGCATCGTGACACAGGTGAGCAGTGCATGCATGGAGTGCTAGTCTGCGTGGACTAGTGATTGGCTTTATTGCTTTCAAAGTGGCAACATAGACACTAATATTTTTTAGTGAATTTAAATGGCAAAATTTGGCAACACTAGTTTTTATCTGTCAAAACTTATTGTTAAACTTTCTCTGGACTTAAATACAAAAATACTACATTATACCTTATCCCTAAAGAAATAAATAGTAATTTTGTTACAGTTGAAGACAGTGAATTGAAAATTAGATGGACAAGACAGTTCAGGACTTTCCTTTCAATATTTTTTTCTATTAAAAGTAAACACTCTTATTTATTTAATTTTAGGAATTTACGACGGAATCATTGGTTGTTACCTTCAGCGACGCAGCGTACTTCTAGCTCAGTCTTGTCTCTGACGGGCACCCAGGTGTTGCCAGCATCCAGGCGCCGTCCGTCCACCGCTAGGTACACAGACCGCACCGGCTCTACGGGCACAAACTGTGGTTAGTGCTTATCCTTCGTTAAAAAAACGCTAAGTTTGGTCAGGATAAACTGCAACCGTAACTGAATGAAGCTATAGTAAATGCGGGATAAAGAAATTTCGTGAAATTGCGCGACGTCGCCCGATTTCGCTCGACATGTCAGGCGACATCAAAAACTTCAAAATTGATTTCACCAGGTATGTCCAGCGAGATATATAGAGAGACGAGTCACGGAACAGTAGGTACTATTTTCGACGACTTTGTGAGAGCTCTAAATCCTCAAACTATCATGTAATAATAATAAGGCCAAACATACACAAATATGATCGTTAATTAGATCCTCACCATAAATCAGCAACTTAGTCGGCTTCCCCGACACAGTCTTCCCGTTGAGGTCGGTGTAGGTGCAGCGCCACACGGCCGCGTCTCCCCTGGTGGCGCGGCCGACCACGATGGCGCCACCGTCGCGCCATACCCCCTCCCCGCCGGCGGGCGCGCCCCCCCCTCGCGCGCTCGTCAGTTCGCCGTCTTTGTACCAGCGGACGTCGCTCGAGTTGCTGACGTCACACTCAATGCGCGCGCGCGCGTGTGCTTCTACTAGCAACTCGCGGTCGTATTTTGGTACCTGTAGGAGAAAATGGTTTACTCTTCACTCAATACAACACTAAACAATCGATTATGTTTTAAAGCGATCAGTATCGACTGGTTGACCGCGATCGACCGTAATCCGGTTGCACCTTTCAAAGCATAATATTTATATTGTCTGATGTGGTATAATCGTACATATTATGCTTTACAAGTTTCATTTCAAACATGTTCTCCCATTGTATTTACTCCGATCTCTCAAGATAAGAATGAACTATGGCAGGCAGCCTGAGTCTTGAGTCCTGAGTCTTGACAAACAACAGTCCCGCTTCTAATAAAAAGCGGAAATTGTTTGTAGTTCGGACAATACGAGCTTCCGCGACGTTCATATCAAACTAAAATGGGAGCGAGCGGCTCTCTGTGTGTGTACTAGCGACTGTATAATGAATCAACTTGATCACATACGTATAGCATAATGTTATTAACTTCCGTACCCCAAGGGAGTCACAGGACCGGGACCTACCTACGCCGTCTGTCCGTCTGTCTGTCCTTTCGTACGTATGTCTGTTATAACAGCGCTGTGTGTTACTAAGGTTTCTATTGTATTTATGTCAAATAATAAAATAAATAAAACTTTATTATAATTTTGGTGTTATGAAACTCTGATTGCATGAGTCTCACACACAAATATGTCGGCAGCTTTTTTCGTAGTGCGTCAATTTCAACAGTAATAAATTCAATTAATTAAAATACGTTGGGGTCAAAATTCAGCAACATGAAATACCTATTTGTATGTCAGAAATATGTTTAAACAAAATATTAACGGAGTGAGAAAACTTCCCTGAGAAACATAAATCAAAGAAAATTGAATCTTTGCAAGAAAAACAACAGAATTCGTAAGAAAAACAACTCCAACAAATAACAAGATTAAAATTAAAACGATAACAAACAGTGCGCAGCTGAGAGCGACAATCAGCGCGGATGTAAATCAGGCGCACACGGAGAGGAGGGACTCGCACTAATTACGTTATAACTCCTGCTAATGAAGTCCGGCCGAGGGAAGTACGAAGTAAGAATAAGAAAAATAACAAGCGCACACATTACGGCAAGAATTTATTTACTGAAGCAGGAAATAAAGGAACTAGAAACGTCCCGCTGAACCAAGTGAACCTGCCGACTGCCCCGTGCTGACGCCGCTTTTTACACTTTTTCATGAGGTTTCATCACTGGATGACGGCTAATAGAGATGTATGGAAGAAGAAGATATAAATTGGGATAAGGGCAGGAGGAGGATGACAGTCCTCCTGTGAGATCACCTCACAGAATAGTTGATGTGTTTTAACACTTGTCACTACACAAACTTGACTGTACCTGCTGCACGACGTGCGGCTGCGGCTGGTCGTGCTGTGGCTTGCGCTGCTGCTGCGCCTGCGCCGGTCGGATCACGAACGTGTCCAGGCGCGAGGAGGCGCGCGGGCCCGGCGCTGCGCCCGCGTCGCCGATGGCGTCCCGCACCGCGCCGCGGATGTTCAGGATCGTGTCGCCTGTCTTCACGCGCCGCTCCGATACAGTCGCCTGCTCAATCACACGATACAGTTTTATTTTCTAAATATATCAACAAATAAGTGTTTTTAGCAAAATAACTGTAAAACCTACAATTTCAAACACTTTTGTGACTCTTTCAATCTATACATATGAAGTTCAAAGTCCTGACTGACTGATTTTTCACCGCACAGCCTAAACCGCTGGTCTTAGAGACATGCAATTTGGAGGGATTGTACTTTGTGAAAAGTAGGTATCCACTAAGAAAGGATTTTTCGAAATCCCACCCCTAAGAGGGTGAATTGGGGGAGGGTGAAATTTTACGCGGACGAAGTCGCGGGCAGACTCTAAAATAAGGCTAGTAGACTTTAAAATCAACTTAAGTTACACCCACAGCAAGTTGATATTTGTATAAGTGGAAATAACATTAACTGAAAACAAGTTTTTGAATAGACTATAGGTTGAAGTCGCAAGAAAGGGATGAGTCACCATGGAGGGTGCCATGTGCAGTACATCAGCGATCCTTTCAAGTATCTATGTATGTATTAAGAGAGCACTGCATTCGTTAATCACTTTGTGGTTAGGTTCTGATTGACAAACGGTTGTCAACTATTATATACTTTCTACAGAGCAAACAAAATATTTAAACAGTCGTCGTTAATGATGAGTAATCACAAGACAGGAAAATGGAATTTAATGAAATTATTAGGTATTGAACCAATACTACTCGCCTTAGGCGCTCTCTCCCAGTCCTGTCCACTGCTGCGCTTGGTGCGCACATCGTTCGCCTGTATGTCGGTTGCATGTTCAGCCTGCGCGCCGGTCGCGCGTGTCGTGTCGGCCGCGCGTGTCGCGTCTGTCGTGTCTGTCGTGTCGTCGCTCAGCACGGGGTACAGCTTGGCGTCGCGCACGGCGTCGGCCGCGTCCGCCGGCGCGGGGGGCGCAGGAGGAGCGCGCTCCGAGCTCGACCATGACGCGCGCGACAGGGGAAAGCCTGTGCACGAAACGACATAATTAAAAGACTCCATGAGTGACGCCACTTGACGTAGAACAATTATCAATACTGTTATACCCACAGAAATCTATTATTAAGATTTCAGTGGGTATTAAGATTTCTGTGGTTATACCAAATACAACTCTTTTAAGTTTAAATTGCCCTATTGAATGACTATTTAATGAAATCATGACATTGAGGTCAATTCTAACTTAGAGAGTTGTATTGACAATTTTAATGATTATAATTATGTAAATACGTAATTGTTACGGTCGTGAATCATATTTTGATCAACATACAACCAAAACTTTCTTTAATGTTTTTCGCGAGTTACCTTAGCCCGTCCCTTAATGGTACATACATCTGACACACGCTGCGAGACCGTTTCAGTACCATATTGCTGAATGTCTAATATTTTTACCGCGGCATGAGCTATTTTTCACACAAATCCAGGCTCGGAATTGTATTTTTACGACATATATCCCGCATCCAATTTACTGAAGTACGGTAAGGGTAGGATTAGGTACAAACAAAGACTAAAACTAATGTCACATAACGAGTTCTGAATGCAGTGCGCCGCCTTAAATAGGTTACACACATGCTCCGACCACAAAGTTTATCGTGTTCATAGTGTCATTATAAATTCAGCTTTCGAGATACTACCTACGACTCAGAAACTCGACAAAACTTTATGTGGCTTTTAAACTTAATTAACTTAGTGCTATCTGACCTATTACTGGATTACATTATTTTATGTAACTACATTACCTACACCCACATCACGTTACACCCACATTCCCACCCCGACGAGTAAACCCACCAACATAAAGCTTCCACGCAACAAATCAACAACCGTTACATATTTCAGTAAAAACGCCTCAAGAAACATCTTTTTATTTTGGCTGCAACTTAAGCGTCCATCCCTTTCCCGCCGCCTGTGACGCGATAGTTGCGGCACGACTCGCTTAGTGACGCGACAGTTGCGGCACGACTCGCTTAGTGACGCGACAGTTGCGGCACGACTCGCTTAGTGACGCGACAGTTGCGGCACGACTCGCTTAGTGACGCGACAGTTGCGGCACGACTCGCTTAGTGACGCGACAGTTGCGGCACGACTCGCTTAGTGACGCGACAGTTGCGGCACGACTCGCTTAGTGACACGACAGATGCGGCACGACTCGCTTAGTGACGCGACAGATGCGGCACGACTCGCTTAGTGACGCGACAGATGCGGCACGACTAGCTTAGTGACGCGACAGATGCGGCACGACTAGCTTAGTGACGCGACAGATGCAGCAAGACTTGCTTAGTGACGCGACAGATACGGCACGACTCGCTTAGTGACGCGACAGATGCGGCACGACATGCTTAGTGACGCGACAGATGCGGCACGACTCGCTTAGTGACGCGACAGATGCGGCACGACTGGCTTAGTGACGAGAAAGATGCGGCACGACTCGCTTAGTTACGCGACATGACGCCGCTTAGTGACGCGTAATCCTCCACCTTGAAAAATACAAAAAAAAGGAAAATCGGCGTGAAAAGAAAATGATCAAGTAATTTACAAGGAGTTAACAACAAGTTGGTAAAGTTTCGGTTTAATTGGCGTGGCTGGAGAGGCGAAGTTACTGCATAGAGTAATAAACAGCTCACAGGGCGATGTGACCCTGTTAATAACGGGCATTAATCCGAGACGCCGCGGGCACTAAATACGCGCTCTCCCACACTACAATCTATGATGGTGAGTTATAGAACACAAAAGTATTGGTGCACATGTATTGTGCAACCATTCCGTGCGACAATGACGCGGCTCGGTGCTTCTACTGCGCGCTCTTATTTAAGGTGAATGCGCAGTGGTAGACCGCGAAATTTAAATTTTTATACGTTTTTTGCAATTTGTAGGTCAGTGTCAGGTTGTATCTTGATCAAAATATGATTTGCGACTATAATAGATATGTATTTAAAGAATTATAGTCATTAGAGTCATTAATATATCTCTTTAAGTTAGATTTCTACCATAAACACTTTTCTATATGAGATTTGTTCTTAACGGTAGAAATCTAACTTAGAAAGATGTATTAATGATTCTGATGATTATAATTCTGTAAATACGTACCTGTTATAGTCGCGAATCAAATTTTGATCAAGATAAAACCTGACACTGACCTGAAAATTGCGAAAAACGTAAGAAAATTTGAATTTCGCGGGCTACCACTGCGCATTCACCTTAAATCATTCTTATTTCATTAATATCCAAGTTCTTCTGATAACCTTTAAGAACGAAGGCTATTTATAACCTAAATGTTAAAATTCAAAACATTTTATCAAGTATAACGTAAGACTGGATACCTCTATACGGTCTTTAAGATAAGCCTGTAAGGGCGCGGGCAGACCTTTAAATCCCTGAAGTATATTCCGGATTCCCGGTTAGATCTTTTAAGATTAGAGTAGTCGTAAGACTTTCTATTTGAAAGTCTATTAATAACTTTAACTTAAAGCTCATTGTCAGGGAAACTTACACATTTCAATGTCAATGAGGGTCAATCCTGACGGCGGCGGCGTCTAGCCACCGTAGGGTCGATGTATTGAGAGCGATCTGCCGGTATTAATGAGTGCTATTAATCCGGGTCACGCACCCAACACGAGGCCGTCACACGTCGGGCACTCGTCGGGCACTCGTTGGTCGCACGTCGGGCACACGTCGGGCGCACGCCGCAGTGATAGGGTTAATAGTGTCAACATAGTTTGTTAATTTAAAAAGTTTTGTCCGCACTCGTGATTGTGTGTGAGGAGCGTGGGGTGACCGAGGTGAGGGAGATAGGACAATGAGTTGATACGGATAATGGTTTCTATATTTATGTGTTAGATAATAAACGTAGCTCATTACTGATAGAATAAGGAAGTGGTTAAGGGTGGGAACTGTTAACAAAATGCTGAATCATGTGTATCGGACGCAGCCATGTACAGTCGGCAGGAGATACGACGTCAAAAAATTAAAAAAAAAACATTAAAAATATGATCTACTTCCCCGAATGTTTTAGTTAGGGAAATTAACGTTTCACTTAGTTGATTGAGTGTTAAAGCCATTTCATACAATTTATACAGAATATCAGTTGTGATTTGCATATGCGGACAACTTAAGTTGCTTAACAATACATTTCCCTGACTGTTCGTCCGACCGACCTGCACACTCATAATATCCACCATTTCACGACTCACAGTTCGCTGGCTCGATACTAACATTATATTTTTAACTAGCTGTGCCCGCGACTTCGATCGCGTGGATGTCGGAACTTAACAATATATATGCGTCGGTATCCTGCGAGGATACCGATTCAAATCTTTATTTTTTATTTATGCTAGTGCTTCTCTATAAACAACATTAGCTGTGGAACCATCTGGAGCGTACACAAAAAGGTTATTGGGGTTGTTTACGCGAGAAAGAGCTACGTATAGTTGACCATGGGAAAAGCATCCAATACTTATGTCTACCCCCGCAACTCACTTCATGTTCTTCTTCTGATTCCTGGGACCTACTTAATCTCGCCCTTTTCGCATCTCGGCTACGCTGCGAAAGGTTTGTTTTTTTTTTTCTAGAATGCATTTTCAGAAAAAGAACTGAACCAAACAAATAAAATATTGAACAAAACACAAACTTTCAAAATGAGAATGAAGACAAATAAAATTTCAAACTACGAAGTAAATAAAACTACTTGAATCAAATTGCAAGTTATTATTTACTTCGCACTTTAAAATTTTGTCCAAAATTTACAGTTTTCTCTATCAATGTTACAGGCAAACCTCTAAATTACCTTATAAAGACCACCTTTTGAAATCAGCAGTTGGTTGTCAACAGGGTGACCCTCTTGGGCCAGTCATTTTTAGTTTGGCAATAAATCCAATTATTCGACAACTAAATTCTAAATTCAACGTATGGTATTTGGATGACGGAACCCTAGGAGGTGATGTACACACAGTCCTAAAAGATTTACAGTTTTTAAAAGAAAAATTCAGTTCCATTGGCCTAGACCTTAACCTTTCAAAATGCGAAATTTATCTTCCCCAAACGACTGACAGACAGACAACCATTGCAAAATTTATTACAATAGCTCCAAATATCAAAATTATGGAAAGAAACTCTCTTCACCTTCTAGGGTCCCCAATTTTTGACGAAACCTTTCCAACGTTCATTGAGGAGAAGATACAAAATTTTAATTGACGTCTCGGAAAGACTTTTCAAAATTAATATTCATTCGGCCTTCACACTCATTCGGTACTGTTGTTTTGGACCAAAATTTACTTATAGCCTTCGCTCCTCTCATCTATGGAAGGATCCACAACTTTTAGAAAAATTAGACCAAATTATTAGAAACACATTAACTTCCTTCCTAAATGTGGCCCTGGACGACCGTGCGTGGCAGCAAGCCACACTACCCATTCGTTTGGGCGGTCTCGGCGTCCGCAAAATTTCAAGTATTAGTTTACCAGCCTTCCTCTCCTCGGTCCACAGTACCGATAAATTAACCAGGAACATTATATCTTCCTCACTGGTCGATTTTGAAGTGCCGTTTTTGACCGATGCGTTGAACGCTTGGAAAATGGCTTGTCCCAATACGGTTTTGCCTGATAACCCGTCTTCCCAGAGACGGTGGGACGTGCCGCTCTGCAGTATTATACGGAATGCCCTTGTAAACACGTCACGTAATATTGTTGAGCGTGCCCGTCTGCTGGCTGTGGGAGAATAGGAGTCAGGTTTGTGGCTTCAGGCGCTCCCGTCATCCACCAAAGGCACAATGATGGATGACTCATCGTTTCGGCTCGCTACGTGTCTCCGCTTGGGCGCACCTTGTGTTGCTCCGCATCGATGTCACTGCGGTGAAGCTGTCGACAGTCTCGGACACCATGGCCTGTCCTGCTGCAGGAGCGCAGGTCGCATAGCACGGCACGCCAGCATCAACGATATTATTCGTCGAGCTCTTGTCACCGCCGGCGTACCAGCGGTGTTAGAACCAAACGGCTTGGTACGTGATGATGGGAAGAGACCAGACGGCATGACGTTGTTGCCTTGGAAGGTGGGTAGGCCTCTGGTGTGGGACGCAACATGTGTCGATACCCTAGCGCCATCTCATGTTCCTAGCACTGCGGGCTGTGCTGGCGCCGCTGCTGCAGCTGCTGAGACCCTCAAGCGGCGCAAATACTGTAACCTTATGGGCAACTACAGCTTTGAGCCGTTTGGGGTTGAAACGCTCGGGTCATGAGGCCCGAGCGCGCGTCTCCTTTTTAAGGAAATTTCTCGCCGGCTGGTCGATACTTCACGTGACCAGAGGGCTGGGTCGTTCTTTGGCCAAAGAATTAGCATTGCCATTCAACGTGGCAATGCTGCCAGTCTTCTGGGCACGTTTCCGGATGACAGCGATGCGGATGAATACTTCGACACCTAAGTGTCCTTTGTTTTTTTTTATTTTTATATATTTGTATTGTAAGTTAGTTAGTCATTTTGTCCATAGATGGCGCTGTTTTAATATTTATTTCTGAAACACTTATAATTTTCTAATTTACATTTTTTAGGTGTGAACTGATTACGATGAAACCAAAAACTCAATTTTACTTCAATTTATATAATTATTAACGCAAATATATATAAACGTGAAGTTGTGAGACCAAGTGCACATTAACACACGTTAACTAATTTTTCTTCTGAAACACTTTAAATTCAAATATCTTTTGATAGACTGAACCGATTGCAATGAAACAAAAACTAAATGTTACTTCAAGTTACGCCAAATCGTTGTGTATAAAAGTTATCTACATTTATTTCGTACATTTTACGTGATGCTCGGATAACTAAACATACAAACAGACAAACAGACAAAAATTCTAAAAATGCTGGAAATGGGTTCTATTGGTTGTCCATTAACACCCTGGCTATATTTTTTTTTTTTTTTTTTTAATGTACAAAAACTTCTTTTCTACAGTTTTATTATATGTATAGATAAGGAATGTCATACAACACTGTTACAGCCAAAATATTGAAACATGTCAACCTCACGTCATGACATTCTTCAAGAAAGTGACACCCCACGTCAATTTTCATGCAAATGTCAAAATTACAGTCTGTTGTTACTTGAATATACGGACAATTTAAATTGGTAGTTAATTTGCTCAAAAATAAATTGAGCTGACTACATTTTAGGTGTACAATATTTTATGAACGTTGGAATAGTCCGCCGCCCGTCGTCGCGGTATTTTCGCTTTGTTTAACATTTTATTAGTAAAAGTGGGTGTTTTAATATAAAGGGGTCGACAGATAAGCGCGCGTGATGCATGGCTGTCCGAGTTACGGATGGCAAGCGATTAATACAAGAGGGGGATACCGGGAGGTTGGGGGGGGAGGGAACAAAAACGAGTAATTATTCAGAACAAGGCCACAACACGGAAGTGGGTTCCGCTGCTATTCGACTCTATCATTTTTTAACAATTTTTAAACAATGGAATTGCTATAATAAATACGGGTAATGGATTACACTGTCCAATGGCGATGGCGGTCGTGTTTTGTTATTATGTTTTGGCATTTGATAAGAATTGATGCATATTAGCTCAACTATGAGATGGCTAATGAGACAATTGAATTTCTATTGGATTTTTACAAACGACGTGAGATACGAGACTAAAAAAATCTATCGTTATTAATTTTATTATTTATAAGCACTTTTTTTTAAATGTTTGATGACTTCGACATTGATTATGCTCTCTCATTTGAGACAGTAGTCCCGCATTGTTCCGCGGCGGCTAATGTTGTTACAAATGTTTTAATGAACGAACTGTTGGCACAAACAAGTGTCCGTCAGTCGCTCCGGCATCCGGCGCACGTCCCGCGGGACTCATCTCGCCCTGTTTACACGCGACACGACAAGCCGGCGTGCACAGGTACACGCAGAAGGTACACTATAATTATATAATATTATCAGTTTGAATGTAGGAGGTAGTCCGCCCGACTTCAAAGTCAGTTCGAAGTTCATTCACTGATAGAACGCTATACCTACTATAGCCGAGTACTGAATGATATGACATTTTACAGTATAGTTGGCTTGTTGCTGCACTGGTTGCCAGACTTTCAAGCTTCCGATTCCTCGTAACGACTGCCACAGGTCTACGGATGCAGCCGGAACCCATGGACCCATTCACGGACACCCATCCACGCGCAACCGGTGCGCCTTTACATTTGTGCAAATTCTGTGCTTTTGTACATTCAGTGCGCTAACGAGCGACACTTAGCGGCCACTTGTCGCGAGCGCCCTCCAGTCCTCCCGACCCTCCGCCCTACAGTGAGCAGTCCCTACTCCGTCTGAGTGACAGAGGAACGAGCTCTGAGTGCGGTGACGCTCATTACTCTTCATCTCACCCGAGAGGGGCTCACACGATTAGATGTGGGAACAGGATAATGCGTTTAATACTAAAGAAACGAATTATTGTTTTTGTTTAGAAAGGGACTTTACTGGGATTTACCGACACGACTGAGATAATGTGCGAATAGCAACCACTCATCAAATAAATTAAGTAATGATTCAAAACCATAAAACGTGCGACACACATTGCTGTCGGTGAGACGAGCTTGTTTGTGTGTTTCAATCAATCCCTTTGTTTCTGTTGGCAGCCGCGCGGGGGGTACACATACAACACAATGTGGGCCGAACCAAAAGAACAAACACTGCTGTGAGCGTGCACTGTGCAGAGAAACTTGATTGATTGTTACGTACTCACCACACACACATATACGTTGTAGACTAGTTTAGACTACGACGAGAACAGAGACAAGAAATAATAGAAGAACCGGAACCCATCGAACATACTATGACAAGCACTATCTATGATGACAAGTATACATTGCAGTAATAAAGTTAATGAATTGAAAGCCCGCGCTTATTATGTCAATGGCAGGGTAGTTACGCATAGTGGCACAGTGTTAGATTTTTTGGAGTACCCACGAACCTAAAATAGTTTGTAATACCAACGTATTAATATTAGCCAAATGCGTCAGTTTACTGTATTACTGTATTATTTAATATAAGTCAGTCTATTGTAAGTCCGAGTGTCGAAGGACAATGATTAGTTTTTACTTTATGTTTAAATTTGTTCTCATGTAAGTGAAATGTAAATTTCTTTATGAGAATTAAATGTCTTTAACCAGAATTGTACTCGGGAATAAATTTAATTCGCCGGCCATAACTATGCACAACAAAGTAAAGTGGTAAATAATATGCGTAGTGAACTACCGAACTACAAACGCCGTTCACGCACACGTCAAGTCTAAACCGCCGCTACGTCGTAGTAGTTACGCCGTAGTAGCTACGCCGTAACAGCTACGTCGTAGTAGCTACGCCGTAACAGGTACGTCGTAGTAGCTACGCCGTAGCACTTCCACCTTGAATTACTATGAATGATTAATGATTTTAGAAGACGATCAATGCCTGCTTTATTTAAAGCTAGATTAAAGCGCTACAACGTAGACAGCAAGATTGATCATTCGTAATAAAGACCCAATTTACCGTTAGAAAACAAGATAAATATATCTGTAAATACAGAAACAACAGGCTTGAATTAATCTTTTGTCATTTGACTAAACATTTTCGAGCATTCTGTGGTTTTGTATGAGGCACTCTATCACGTCGAGTGTCGTTTATAAGTCCAGAAGACATTATTATCTCAATGGTATCCGTATATCATAGCGACTAGCTGTTAAATTCAAACAATCGGATCTTCTGCTGCACATCATCCGCCAGGAGTCCTGGAGTCCTGGGGCGAGTCGTGTACGCGGCGCTAATGAGTCTGTTCGACGCATCAGGTGAGGTCACCCACGTCGAGTCGACGGCGACGTGCCGACACGAACACGAGTTGAAGGCCTACAGGGAACAAGATTACATCGCCTGCACTTGATAACATGCTGTGAGATGTGTTGATTCACAAGATTAGCGCGCCAAAACATTGTGTAATGTTGTTAATTTTTAACCGACTTTAAAAAAGGGGGTTCTGTATTCGACCCGTATGTATGTATGTATGTATGTCCGCGATTATCTCAAAAACTACTGAACCGATTTTGATAATTCTTTCATTAATGTGATCTACATACTTTCAGAAAGGTTTTAGTATATAACACATTAGGAAATTATTCTTATGTACGAAGTTATATGCATAAATGTACTGCATCTCCGGCATTTCTATGCGAATTTTGATGATTCTTCTAGTCGGTGTCTTTAATTCTTCAATGCACTAGTGTTAATTGAATTTATGTGGGGTAGGTACAACTAAAAAGTGAAAAATAAAAACTTTTTTACAAAAAAAACAACCGACTTCAAAAAAAAAACACTACAAAGTGAAAAACAACTTTAATTTTGGAAATCGGTGTCAAAAAACGAAAATGCGGAACCAAAGACACCGACTTTCGAAATTAAAGTTATTTTTCACTTTGTAGTGTTTTTTTTTTGAAGTCGGTTATTTTTTTTGTTATAGATTTGTAAATATTTGCGGGAAATTATAAATGTATCATAACTTCACGCTCAGCCACTTTTAAGTAATGACAATGTACTCGAACAGCGAAAGCTCTGATTGAATCGCGGCTCTTTGAAATGGAACCCTTCTAATGACTGGGTCTGCTGTCGACTGTCATAAAGCGATTGTGTTTGTACTTACATTACAGTGACATTGAGTGCACATACAATAGCGTCTATTCCGCTCTCATTATTATTTTCATGTTTTTGTTATTTTTATTCTTGGAGTTTTATTGATTCATTCCGGTCTTATCCCCTTAGTATACTTTGTAATGGTGACGAGCATATTTTTTTAAATTATCGAACATGTTTCTAAAACAAATGTTTAACATAAACCCTCCACATTGGTTGGTGGTCTCAAGATACAGGCTTGCCTAGTTTGGGGCTATTGTAAAACTCGCTGTAATCTTTTTGGCAATAGTGTACTTTATTTTGTCTTATGCATTTTTTTTTAATTTTCACTATTAATAGGAAGCGCACTTTCTGCGAATTATTCGTGCAGTAGCCCAACGATATGTTCTTAGACAGAAAAACCAACAAAAGTAGATTCCGACGTGCATGTGACGTCGACACACAAAGACGTGAACAGAACATACTGGCTGGCGCAGACAATCAGCATTCGTAAACACAGGCCGGAGACGCGGCGCCAGCTATGTATGTGTGTATGTATGTATGTGTGTGCTTCACAATTAGCCTGACGTGAAAAGGTGGCACTTTTTCGAGTGTGCTTGAATAAAGTAGTCTTTTCGGAATGAGTTTTTCACAAAACACGCAAAGAGTGCTCAGTCTCGCGTGACTATTGTTGGAGCTCCTCGTTGACAGGCAGGCAGCCCGAGTCGGCACGCAAATCAATCACGACTATGTCTATTTTTACCCGACTACGGCCAACTACGGCTGAGACTATTGAGGACCTCAGTACAACGCTCGATGACCTCAGTAAAGCCTCCGAAAGAGTGGGTCTGAAAATGAACATGGACATAACAAAGGTGATGTCAAATGCCCATGTAACACCCACTCTCATGAAGATTGGAGACGCTATACTCGGAATCGTGGACGAGTATGTAGGACAAACTGTCCAGTTAGGTAGGTCCAACTTCGAGAAAGAGGTCAATCGTCGAAAGAGGTCAAGAGTCAATCGTCGTCGAAGATTCTGGAGTGGCGACCGCGTACCGGAAGACGTAGCTTTGGAAAGCCTCCCGCAAGGTGGACCGACGACCTTGTGAAGGCCGCAGGAACCCGTTGGATGCGAGAAGCACAAAACCAGTCGAAGTGGAGGTGCTTGGGGGACGCCTATGTCCAGCAGTAGACGTCTTTCGGCTGGAATGATGGTGGCAAAGCAAGGGTTATCTTTTTAGGAGTATATGTATATACTCGTATAATTTGTCTCTCTGTGATGTTTTCTTCTACCTTGTTGGCGTTTTTGTCGTGGTTGGGTTACCTATATTTTTTGAAGGTATTCTATTCGGTGGTGAACTAGTCGCCGGCCCACCTATCAGTGATCACCACCACTTATGAACAATCCTGAATAATATCCAGAGTATATTTGGAAAGTTTAATCATTATTAATGAATCACCGGAGTGGACCGCTAATCGAAAGCCTGTTAGTCAAACTTCATTAACGTTTCATGACATTTCATTAACGTTACGCTTCCAATACGAACATTCACAAAGCGGTCACACAACAGAATGCAACGTTTTGCAGTATTATGTTCTGCATTCTGTTGTGTAAAGCTTTTAGTACTTATTAAATGTACATCCGCAAGTAATCAGATACGAAGTGCCGTCATGAGTGTGGCTGACAGCCGATGAGCCGATGAGCCGCTGACTACCGCGCTGATAGCAACTCGCGACGCCACTTATATCGAGTGCTGAACATATTATAAGCTGAAACGATGAGCCAATGTACACGATATCGATGTGAAATTGGGTCAAATCGCGTTCATCTGTAACATAACATAAGTTTAAAGAGACTTTATTCCTCATAAGAACTTGAATAACAGTTAACTTAAGCTGAGATACAAATGCTTACATCTAAATATGTAATAATACCATAATTGCCTCTGGGGTGTTGGCGACGCGCGACGTTACAGCGTACGTAATATGTGTTTCTTAGGTTTTGTTTTAAATATGTTTACACTATCACACTTCTTTAAATCCGTGCGCTAAATAATTGAATTCCATCAAACTCAAACTCAAAACATTTATTTCAATTAAACCATTTACAGGCACTTTTGAATTGTCAAGAAGTCAGTCAGTCAGAAAAAATGAAGCTAGTTGCCCATTCCAAAGCGTAGGTACCTATGGAGAAGAACGGGCAAGAAACTCCATGGACACTCTTTTAAATCAAAATAATGTGGTTACAAAGTCTTGGTTACATCATTCATGTTAAAAATTATACATGTGAGAACGATGCAGAACGTTAAAAGCGTCCATAATGAAAAGATGAAGTCAAAGTCAAAGCATTTATTTCAAATAGGCACATAAAAGGCACTTATGAACGTCAAAAATTATCTTAAAATAGAATTGATTCTAGTCGCCCATTCCAAAAGGTAGTTTTCGTATGGAGAAGAATGGGCAAGAAACTCCACCGTTACTCTTTTAAAATGTTTTAGGTACAATATTTTGCATGGGTACATTAATTATATAATAACATGTGAGGACGATGCACCTAAAATAAAATTACTATACCACAATAGGTAAAAGAATTAAAAACGAAACCATGACATATAAATTAATTATCTGATAGATACAACTATTCAAATGAGAAAAAACAACTATTCAAATAATAAATTAAAATAAGCCATGGCAGCAAAGAGATGACCAGTCCCTACTGACGGGGCCCGTTAACGAACATGACGCATGCATCAGCACCATTCAGCTCAACCATTTTGAAGGGAGCTAAATGATCCAACACATGCGCCACCATCAGCAAGACATTTGAGTGAGCATGACATACTCTCAGCCGCCAGAGCACATTCAAGTCAATGAAAGACGTACCCAGTAAATGGTAGCTTTATAGTATGTACAATTGTACATAGTACTCACACATGTGTTATGCAATTATACAACGACTACTTAAACGATAAGAATGGTCGCCAAGATAATGTTTATGTTCTTTCTTCAGAATTAGCTTACTGACAAGTTATATGAGTTCATATAATAATTATTTCTTTTTATTTGAATGTAGGTATAAGTCAATTCAGTTTAATTTAATTTTAATTTATTGTTTTTGCCCAACAGTGGGACAGTATATGGTAAACAAAACAAAAAAAAATATTATTGACAAAATCTACTCATTTTAATGTTTTTAATGAGTTGATTGCAATATGTGGTTAGCTAGTGACCTCTACGAATGATCACATTATTCTTGCCTGAGCAACTGGCAGCAAGTTCGTCATGCTCCCTTAGATGTCACTGCTTGCGGTAGCGTCGGGGGTCGGGTTGCCTCCTTCCCTCAAATATGGCGAGGGGGGTAACGGCTGATCTTTGCGTTATGCTTAGGAACGGGTGTTGCCTGTGTTGACTGGTCGTCTTGTTGACCATGGTGTTATTGTTGTTATTAGTAATAACTTGTCTATTTATTTTACTTCCATGGTCCTAGTTTATCATTTGTGACTTCAAGTGACAGCTATGTGAACAGAACCCAGCATTGCATGAATATGTAAGCTTTCACGCCCTTTATACCTGGAGGCTTTTATTTAGGTAGTAAGTTTTTGTTTACATTTTTAACATTGGTCTTTTTTTTTTGCTTGAGTACTACGTATAGTTTTTATTGTATTTGTTGGCGTGGCTAGCTGACATGTGGCAAATAATTTAATTAAATGTTCTCTGCCTTGTAATTTTAATTACTTTGCACGTCTAGTATTGTATACAATCAAGTATTTTCTAACTGAACAGACAGCTGTGCTGGACAGTTTGTTGCGCCAGTTCTTCTCCCCAGCGAAAGCACTGGAAGTGGTGCAGGGCGAGCGTGCCGGGGGACTGAGCTGTCTTTTGTAATTTTGAGGAATTTTTCGAAAAGTGCTGATTCTCAGCCTGTTTGAATAAATTGCTTTTGATTTTGTGCGCCTCAAACAATATTGTTTTTTTGCCGTAATTAGTCCGTGACGTGCAGTCACTAGTTACTGTTATTGTTGCTATGTAGTTGTATGTTTGACTGTACTGAGTTCATGGAGAGTATTGTGAGGACATCACGCCTGTGTTCCCCGGAGGGAGGCAGAGGGAATACACCCACATCCGCCAGTTTGTTATGTTTCAGTACCCTGTAATGGAGGCGAGCCTACTTGCCATCAACCGGGCACACATCTAGAATCCGGGCAGCTCTGATCATTTCCTACTTAAAAACTTTATGAACAGTTTGCCCGACCTTGGGATCGAACACAAGACACTCTCTTCAACCAGTAAGTATAGTCTAGTTAGTGAACGCCTGTGTTTACGTCAGCCCCGTGTCATGAGTACTCGTGTCACACGAGCAGCTCTGTGTCTGACTAGCTGCGGAGCCTCGGGGAGAGCCTTGAGAATAATAACATTACACGTGCTTACACTGTCTTATACTAATAGGATCCATAAAAGTAATATCAAGCGTTCACACATAGCTGCAGAGACAGAAGGCCCACTCGAGCTACTACTAAGTGAATAGGTAATATGATACAGTCTGGGAAATGCATTTGTAAGCAAGTTGACACATTGCGTTTTGCGATGATTGGACTATACGGACACTATATTTTCCTGGAAGTTAATTGGTAAATAATCAGTTTCGCTTTCTGTACAATGCCTTAAACCGTATGTTATCGACACGTCACGTCTCACCGACTCCTGACATAATAATGGAACAGTTTGCCTGACTTTGCGAGACTGCTACAAATGTGGTGGATTTTATTTAGTTACTAGCTGCGCCCCGCGATTTTACCCGCGTAAGTTTCGATTCCAAAAAACATCTGGAGAAGGACACCCTTATCACCTAGTGGTATAAAAAATTTCCTACGAATTATTCTTAGACCTGCCATTTGGTAGGCAATTTTTTATGAATTTTTATAAAATCGGTCATGCCGATTCGGAGGAGTTCGATAACAAACACTGTGACACGAGATACTATATAAGATTGTGTCGGTTTCGTCGATGCAATTCTCAAACTGTTCTGTCAATCAAAGAAAGTGAACCTTCTGCAATAGTCTTCAGCTACCTAACGTCTCAATACAATCAGTTGACTATGGTCGTCGGACAATTAACTAGCGGGGCGGCGCGCGGCGGCGCGGCGGGGGTAGTGAGGGGGGGGGGGCATCATTAACTGACGCACTTTACGATACAGGCTCCTAGGTCATGTCAGGCTAACGGCGAGCCTTATTAAAGGCTCTCAGCACGTTTTAGAGGACGTTTATGGAACAGTACAGCAATAGCACAGTAGAAAGACATATTTATACTGTGGCAATAGCCTGGGTTTCATAAACGTCAGCGAGCCACAATAATGTTTTAGATGACATTCGAACTTATTGCTCATGTATTTGCTCATTTGTTTCTATAATAGTCCTCCAGGTCGTATGTTGACCACGGCGGCCAATCTCCACGGTCACTAGCTTGCGGCGCGGGAGATGTCATAGTGCACCAGTGGGTTCGCGACACAGGTGCACTCCTTCCCTCTCTCTCAATCGGCAATCCGACTCGACCGGGGAGAGATCAGGCGCAGGACCAACGTCTTAACATGTTTTCTGAGGCACGGGGGCATCACACCGCCAACTTTCAATCTCCGGGCTGTGACACTTTACCCGACCTGGGAATCGAACCCAGGAGCCCACGCTCAGCAGTCACGCTGCGGCGGCGAGACCAGAGGGGCAGGTCTATAGATTTGTTTCAAAAGTATGATTTTAGATTATGTATAATATATCACCTAAAGTACCTACTATGTACACTTACAAGACCTTAGCTGTTCACAACATCGTACCAGCAGCCTTCGTGCAGTGAGTGCGGTAGCGCTGTCGTCATGTCCGGCCGTGTGTTGTGTTGTGAGCTGATTAGAGCAAGCAATCTTTGTACAGACTTACCTACAAAGTTCATGTAAGCGGCTGACACTTGACACATACACTTGGTTCACACTACATACTTACATGACTACTTGATATTTAGTTAAATTTGTCGTTTCATATCTTAGTGCGTTTGTGACTAAGTAGATGTACAGATGTACAGTGAGGGGAACAGTTTTAGCAACAACTTAGCTATCACCTTAAATTAACCGTATAAAATACAATTACTGTTATTCTTTATCAATCGAATGATGAATGAAATGAGCTATAGGTAACACACCAAGATCTACGTACTGTGTTAATCTGCTAAACAATACATTTCCCTGAGCGTACTTTTCGTACAGTTCCCGAGACCACAACGTGTCCGCATCGTCACCGCCACGTCATCGTAATCGTCGCGCACAACATGTCTCCCGATCATAGACACACGTCGTGTGAGCTATCGATCGCTGGCTCATCGCTACATCGCGAGGGAGTCCATCCATCAATCTGAACGCATCTGTCACCGACAGCGCCGGCGTTCAGCGTCCAATGCGTGCTGTGTGTGAGGAGCGGTTTATATGTAGCGTAGAAGTGTAGCAATGTAAAGCTAGAATCATAGATATCCGAGAGACATCCCTTCACTGCATATTTGTTATTATTATTATTAGTGAAGTCATTAACATTATGAGCATAAATATTCATATTTGTCATTAGATTTTCTAGGCAGAGAGAACTGTTTTTGTGGCAATTTAATAGTTATTATTAAATATTAATAGAGCAATAACGTTACCAACTGAACTGATAACGTTAAAGAAGTTGCGCATCGTTTGAACAAAACAGTCTGACATTTAGCTCCCCTCACTTGTAAATAATTCACTCGGTAGCGGTGGGTGTCGCTCGTGATTCGAACCTTGCTACCAACACGATACCGGATTTATAGAATAAGCAACATGCCGAGAGTACCCGACGGTGCCCGACACTCCACGAATCGATGCCACGTCGACCTTTTTACATCCTGACACACGACATTGTTCGCGGAAGCAGCGAGGCGTGCTCGACATCTACGTTAGCGATCTGGCGACGCGCGACGTCTCCGCGACCCGAGCGGCGCTAATCCGACACTACACCCAATACGACGTCGAAATCTGTGCCTCGACAAACGCGATATTAAAATTCCCGACACGTCTCCCCGCCCCCCGCGGCCCCTGCGCCCTCAGTCCCCGCGGGCTCCCGACACGCGCGACTATCTAAAGTGGCTTGATGTAATCTTAAGAGGTCGCCGACGTCCGTCAGATCGCGTGAATGGCAGCGACGCGCACGGGACCCGCCACGCGCCGCGGGTACTACACGCGTGGAGGAGGACCACAAGACGCGTTACCTACATGAGCTGATGAGTGTTTGTGTCTCTAGGAGCTAGAATGCGCAGAGTGCTCATACTAAATGTGTAGGAATAGAATGTCTACAACATCGGTTTACACACCTGAAAGGTTTGGCCTGATTATTCTCAGTGGAGATATGTTGTGCCACGGTGGCACACGGTTGAAACGAAGTTCCTTTCGCTGTTGCACATTTGACCGTCACGACGCTGACTACTCATAACGGTCAGATTGTAAATGTGTTCGGTCTAGATCTCATTCACATAGTGTACAGAGTAAACATGTCCAAAAATAGGCGGTAGTCTGAAATAACTATTATGCCAACCACTGTCAGAACGCTTCATATTATTATGTACGTCCTACAATAGTTTCCAAGTGGTGTTGTATGATCGTCATAAAAAAACTTTGATTATTATTATGGAAAAATGAAATGAAATCGTTTATTCTCCACAGATACATCCAACTTACAGTAAATAGGTACGTAAACAACTATCTATCTTTAACTTCACCTAATACTCACATTTTTGAGGTACTTATACCATTTGCTTTATATAATATTACTAGCTGACCTGGCGAATACAAAATAAAAAAAAAATCTGATCCATACAAAATGTGTGAGAAAATCTTTTTTTTTTTGCTTTGTGAATTTTCCCCATGCTTAATAGTTATTCCTTGAGTTATAAATGGTGTAACTAACCCTAATTTCTTTTAGATGTCATGTTTCTATGTATGGTTCAAGTTTCCGTAGGTCACCGGTATTGCGTGGTGGTTCTGCACGTCGTTACTCTGTGTCCGCCCCGCCGGGAGTGACTCGGAGCTTGGCGGCGGCGGCTCGTAAAACAAAACGGACGATATTCGAGAGCGCTCGTAAAGTTATGTCGAATTAATTAGCGATCTGTTTGTTACCAGACCGCTCTGTGCGACGGCGACGGGACACTTGGTTTCGTACGCGGCCATTTTTATTATTTACCAGCTTTGGCTTGCGACTTTGTTCATTTATACAACCCGTTTGATTTCGTGTTACTCGCTTGGCGCGTTGCATATTCAATCGATGCCGAAATCTTTAAATTGTGTCAAATTATACCCAAAGAAAAATATAAACTTTTCATAAGTAAGTATAGACAGATCTGCAGGAATAACTTGTTTAATTATTAATTTTACCGCGGAAAGTCTGGTCACTGCTTGCGTGGGTAGTGTAGGCGTATAACTAATTATTTGAAAAGGACTAGAGTCAGGGTGAGAGTGTAAGTAAGCCTCGCGTGTTATTAATTAGCATTCCTTAATTAAAAGTCCGTCCTCAATTAATAGCCGTACCTACCTACCACAACATAAATACTAACAGAGGGTCAGCTCCGTACAACGAGCGAGCCCGCGCGCACGCAGACACGCCTCGCGTACAGAAAGTGCAGGCGCACTCGCGATTGGCATTTGTTTGTGTAAAAGTAAACCAGTTATTCCGATATTTATTGTTTAAACGACATTATTAAATTGTAATTCAAAAATTACGGAATAACCTCCTCCTTTTTGGAAGTCGGTTAAAAATCAAATAAAAAACCTCTTTAAGGTGATTTAAACATTCGAATTTCAGGTTTCAGTATTTAAATAATCAAATCAAAGCAGTCAATTTGTCAGTAGCCTTACAAGCACGTTTTATGCCCATTTTTTTACATTTTCATAAGATAATTTTAGAACAGACCATATTATTATGTGCTCCTGTATTACTGTGTTGCTCCTGTTTCCGCTCGCTGTGTGGAGCCGACCTTCTGTACGACGACTGCGTCCCGACTGCGGTTGTAATTAATTGTAGTCATTATCACCGAGGCTTTGTCATGTCAAACGTAATGAGAAAACTTTCTATTAGCTCATATTATATTCATGTTTGAGATAATAGGTACACATTATACTAACCGTTTTTTTCGGTTAACTGTAATAATATATATATTGAAAGTGTTAATATACGAACATAGTTTGAATAAATAAACATGTCTAATTGAACTTCTCTATATTCAGTACCTAGTTCTTGTGTAGTTCTTTTCCATATTCAGCATTATGTATTACACATTTAACATAACACTAATATCCTAAGTTTGCGGCGATTCTGTTCGGCAATGGTTCCAGGACGTCATGACAGTTCAGTGACAGTGTATCGCGACCGCTGCCCGCTCAGCGCGTGTTGTCCTGCGGTCCTGCCTACTAAGGCTAACAAACTACTTTCTAACAACGTAAGAACTAAGTCGTTATCGTAGTGGAGAGTAGCAATTTGGAATGGAACCGCGTCACAGCACTCACGATTTATTGCAATCTCAGTGCTAAAAACTTGCGACGTTCTGAAAACTCACTCTAGTGTGACTGGCTGTGAGTGTGTCTGTGCGTCTGTGTCTGTCTGTAGTATCAAATGAAAATGTAAACAAGTTGATCAGATAACGTACTTACAAATAATAATTTTAAATTACCTTAAAAATAGTTTAATTTGACAATTGAGGATCATTAACATCTATGATTTTTTCAATTTCAATTCAATATTCAAACAATAATAGTTGGGAAAACTTGTGAGATATAAAGTTGAAACCTTCTTAATACTAATGAATGTCTGAAATCTCGTTAGTGAGTGAATGCTTAAGAATTGAAACTAAACAGGGTTTGTTTATGTTTTATCTGATACTTTTGGAACAGACTACAAGCACCCTATTCGTCTGTAACACTGTGGTACATAGCTAGCCGAATATGTGGCGACAACAGAGGCGAGGGTAACAGCTCATCAGTGACGCGACTCGCGAGGGTACGCACTGAGTGCTCACACGACATGCGACGCAGTATCGATCTATCAGAATTAAGAAGTTCGACGGAGGCACGCTCTTACTCGAGACACTCATAAGTGATCTTGAATGAACTTTCCCACAATACTAATTGAAGACGGCGCGACTGTATTCAAACGAGCGTCTTCCTAATCGCTGCGTTATCACATTGCCATCTTGCAGTGTCGTCAGTTGATCGAAATCCCAGAGAGTTTGATGACGTCGCTGTTTAATCACTCGTCACTCGGCACTCACAACTCGCCACTCGTCACTTGGAACTCAGATCTCGCCCCCCGGTGTCGTCCGTCAACGTCAACTTAATGAAACGGCGCCGGCGCGGATGTCGCTGACAGCCACTCATCTAATATTGAAAAGATTCTAAACGATATTATTATTGAATTAGGGTTCCGCATCAAAAGGTCCCTATCGATGAACGCTGTTAAGGAAATAATTTCAACTTCAGTGAAAGATTTTGCATTAGATATTACTACAGCGTCTTATTCAAAACGTTTTCGAACAAGCATGTTCAATGGGGTTTCGATCTATTTTCGGTTTAGGTATGCATTCACTTGCAAATGTGAATGACGAGTGTTGTTAATGAAGCAATTACAAATATCAAGGTTTTATAAAGAATCCCACATACAAAGATAAATTACCTACCTACCTATGGGAAATAACGAACGCAAAAGTTTGTGAAATCTGTCAGCTAGTATCGAGAAGCTTGCACACTAGTTCCTGCTTACAGCTACGTTTATACTTTGTAGATCGCGGTGTTAAAGTCACTCTCAAGCCCTCACATCGTACCGAACCCTCGGAAAACGTGTCAAACACGCACTTGACCGGATTTTTTCTTGTTGCAAAGAAAAAAGTGAAAGTTGTGACCTATTTGAGGTATTTTCTTTACATTTCCATCATCTGAACATTATTATACGGAATTAGAAATAGAAATCATCCCAGGAGTAACACAAGATCAACATAATATTGTAGTTAAACAAAGGAACAGCTTGTAATTATAATCACAAGTTTTGATTTGATATTACATATATTTCTTCAGTTCAATTCAAATAATTTCGAAACATACATTTCACACACCTAGATGATTACGTAGTAGTGATTCATTTGATTTTCATTCATGAATTATTCTTCTTACCGCAACGATTTGGACATCGCTTCTGCGAATAGCACCTAAGCTATTCCAATTATGACACCTATTCAATTTTTGCTAGATGCCATTTGTGGAACAGATAAGAACAGAACTGATGTCCTGGTGATAGTTTTAGTGTCGGGGGATTTATGCACGAGCTTATATTTGTGAGCGCACCTTAAGGTGCCACTATTCGATATTTTTTCCATACAAATTTCGGGAGAGTATTACTCCACTGTTTGACATTGTACATCCAAAGTTAAACATTGTATCGTTTTGTCTAATTATTAATTGTGTCTGTACGGAAGCAGAATTGTAAAATAACAAGCCATTAAAAAGTTATGAGCCAACAAAGATTCGTTTTTCTTGCTATTTTTAACGTAACTTTGGGTGTAAATAAGTAATAAAAGAACTGAAAAATATTAAAAATTAAATCCGTACCGACAAAGCTCAGTTATCGAAGAGCTCAAAAAACTTTATTTGTGATTGATTTATGTAGTGGATTTTTCATAGAACTCGATTTTCCAAAGCACTTTTCAAATATTTTTATGCGCCTATCAGTTTGGAACGGTGTTTCTGTGCGTGAGAACTAGATGTTGTGCGTGTAGATTAGCGTCTAACTGCTCATCACTGATACTAGCTCCGTCAGACACGAAGCCAAGTTAGACAGCGTGATTTTGGCCATGATCACCAGTGAGTTCGAGTTCGCGTTTAGTTTACTCTTAAGCAGAGCTCCTGATGTTGGGCGACGTCTGGCAACACAGTGGCAGTTAAACGTCGTCAAAAACAAAGCGTGGCATCAAAAATGTATGTAAATGAGTTGGAGCTCGTTTGTGCTCGTTAGCGAGTTGTTCCCGACGATGTGCACTAATACTAATGGAACAAACGTCTGAGCTAATGACACAGACAGACGTGGGAGGACGTCGAACTGATTACCTACTTCTACGTGTACGAGTCACTGAACAATGTGCTCACTAAATAATTATGGATTTATTCATCGTCATGGAGTTTGTTTTGGAGCTATTGTCAAATTCACCGAGACCACAGAACTGGCGGGTTAATTATTATTTATTCATTTTCTTCAATTAAGATGGTTCAAAACCAATTATACAAACTAAGTACACTGTTTTTATATACACATGCACATCAAAGAGAGAAAATGGAGCAGTAAGTCGAAACGAGATGCGGTAGGTAGGTTGAGGTATGATATCACGGTATATTATGTAAGTCAGGGAAAATTGACACGGCACGTTGACATGGTGTCAATTTGCGTAACCATTTTTTCCTGACTGTACTACGAATTTACCACGTAATTCCAACCTTAACAATATCTTGATTCAGCGGTGATGACTGTCCATTTGAAATTATTAAAACAATGACACTCCGATTAAAGAATTTATATCTTCCAACCTACAGCGGACGCCGTGGCGCAAGTAATGACTTATACAGGGTTATTGGAAAAACACCAACAAACACCGTCATTGTACTTATTATTATGAACAACTTTTACTATTGGACCAAACCTGAAATCGCGAAAAAAAAATCAGCTGTTCCCTACATTTTGACGAGTTATGCGAACATAAATGTAGGGAACAGCTGGTTTTTTTTCGCGATTTTAGGTTTGGTCCAATAGTAAAATTTGTTCATAATGATGAGCACAATGACCTCTTAAGAGGTTGCTGGTGTTTTTTTTTAATAACCCTGTATGAATGAGCAGTGGTGGCCCAGTGGTATCGGCCGCGACTTACGAGTTGTAGGTCGTAGGTTCGAACCCAGACAGGCGCTTTACTTTGTGTAAATTATTTCATCACCACTGCTCTCAAAACGGTGAAGGAAAACATCGTGAGGAAACCGGCATGTCCTAGAACCAAAAATTCAAAGACATGTGACATCTACCAACCCGCACTGGGCCCGCGTGGTAGATTACGGCCCACTCCCTCTCACAGAGAGGAGGCCTGTGTCCCAGCAGTGGGAACATTATAGGCTGATGATGATGATGATGTATGAATGAGAATACATTAGAACACGAAAAATTGTTAATGTCAACCGGAAATGTCACAATCTGCATAATAACGAGCGGAAACACAAACATAAGGAAAATGTTCCCAAAATATTATCCTAATGAGTCCCTACTTCAGTGAGGCAGCGACACGTGCGAACAGGAGCCGACGCCACGCGACGCTGATACAGGTGAGGTAACAGTCGTGGGACTGACGATGACATGCTGGCATCTCAAATGTTTCCTACCATGTTTGCACTTGACTGCTCGTTGAAGAATCCGGAAGGGAAACCGGTTGTTGAGTAAACTGACCGACAACTATTTAATAACGCATATAGCAATTATGCATATAATAGCAATAACTACGTTTTTATACTGGCTACTTACTTAGATAACTAACTAACTATACAAAAACAAAAGGACAATTAGGAGTCCAAGTACTCCTCCTCATCTCTGTCATCCGGAAACCACGCCTGCCGTTCTTCACCAGTTCTATGAAATGACTACAGCACGGCTCAGTAACGTAGGGTCAATCTGCTACATTTCCCTAACTGTTTAAGAAATCTCCGGAAGAATGCGGCAAACCTCGCGAGCTCTCCCTCGCCTCATGAATATCTAACAGACGTTAACACGCCGCTCGTCATCGCCTCGCAGGCAGCTGGTTTTGTTCCCCAAACCGCGGACTCTACTGATTACCATTGATTACATTATCATCCTCATTTGCGATACTTGTCTCACAGTTCAGAGAATACATTAAAACATTTTGAGAAAACCTTTTCAACAAATTCTTTGAAAATTAAAATAACTCGTAGGCACTTGTTTTTGTGTTTATGCTTCGTTTGGTGCGAACCTTTCTTCAGATGAGTTTATGTTAGGTGTCGCCGTGGCCGCGCTCCGTTTGTGCTAATATGGCGTGCTGCTGCCGGTGGTAGCGTGGCGACCTGGCCGAGCTACGAGTATGTTTAGCAGAACATATTATACATCGCAAAATAACATTTTAAATTAAATTAATTTAAAACCAGCTAGAATTTTTGAGCGTATTCTGGGTGCATTTCTAAACACATATAAATTGCTAATTGCATTTCTTCTTTGATTACGTTTTATGCTATCATTCGTAGAGCAAACACTTTCGTAGCCACATAAATTAGTTGCAGTGAACAATGGCGTAGCAAATGCGCTACGCCGTAGCAAACCGCTACGAGTTTACGTAGCACTGCATTGCATTGCAGACTAGCGTAGACTGTAGCTGATCTTCTAGATTGTCTAAGATAGATGGCGAAATAGATATTTTAGCCAATAGTGAAGCTGTCATTAATCTACTGCATGGTTCCGGGTTCCGATGTCGCTGGGAGGCAATTTGGCCAGTTCTGTGCCATTTTTGAACAAAGTCCGAGACTGCAGACTAACTGGCGCTGCTCACGTGTGTGTGTGTGCGTGTGTGTAACGATGCGTCGCATGCGGATCGATACACACGACCCACCAGGAGACGAGACAGAAGGTGCAGTATAGAACACGCTATAAAATACTGTTTCATGTTTAGGTAAACTACATGACAGTTTCATGAATACGTTGTAGTTAATTCTTCTTGATTTTTGTGTATAGTGCATGTGTTTGCAATCAAACCCACAACAGGAAAAATTTATGTGAAACAATCATAGTTTTGGGAGATAAATATAGTACACTTAGAATGAGGAAGCGGTATTTACAGTAGTTCCTCGCTGTCCTAATTCCTAGTTCTAAAATAATAGTTTTCCCGAATGGTAATTCTATGTTTTTCACTGCTTAGTGGTACGCAGCACGACACACATGCACAGACAGAGATGCAGTTACACACACACACACACACCGTCACACAGACGAGGGACAATCGTCGCACAGATTTGGTTAGTTTTACACATATGTGGCGCTACTCGTATCTAGTGTGTTTATTTAGAACTTAACGTCTGTATTTGATATATTCTTATTTCTAATTCGTTTTCTTGGAGTCTATAAAACTGTGCTGAATGTTTTGATCACTTAGATATTAGAATCCCAGCTTTGCGGCATCCGACCCACTTGCTAATAATAATCATAAAATACTAGCAGTTAAAGTGGTACAGTTATTGTTTCTACAATCTTCTGGGAAGTGTTGTGTGTTGCTGCCTTTAGTAAAGTGTTGATAGTAAAGTGGTTGATAACTCCCCATTACACTTCATGTTGGAAGAAATAATATATTCCTTACACAATTCTTAGTACGCTGTAAGTCTGTAAGGCCAAAGTAATTAGGGATAACAATCAAAGTCTTAGTATTATATCGAGTGGAGGACAGGCGACGCCCACGTCGGCGCCCACAGCCCAGCGCGGTGAGCAGTGAGCAGTGCGCAGAACAAAAGGAACTTGTTAAAACACTCTTTCTCATCGGAGTAGCAAGTTGTGTGGGAGCGAGTCCTTAGCCGGCGCCCGGCGCCCGCGCGCGGTGTTCGACGAACAAAGGACGCTTTGTTGACTAGTTGTTGCATTGAAATGTTCCGCCGAATGATTGACTCAAAGGAACTGTTGGCGAGCCACGAACTCTCGGGAATGCGGATACAATCACAAAACGTTCAGTTTAGCGTTAGTTTGTGATCGGACTCGCAGAGTGACGGCCGAGACTGATGAGTGGCGGACTGATAGCAAAGAGATGCGGCGCTACAGTGAAGCGACGCGGTCGGGCACAGACAACGCTCCGAGGCATGCTGGGCTGGCCCGAGAGCCTGACTGCTCCAGGAGAACGTTCAACTAAAATGTTTATAGCAATACTGAAGGGATATTCTAGAACATTGTTCAAGCATGAAAAACATTAATTAGGTTCGGTTTCATCATTATTTTGTAGATTTCATTTTATAGTCTATGCTTTGTGATTAAAATTAATCTCGGGCTTCGTTCTAGGAATTGTGAGAATGTTTAAGTTAAAAAAAAAGTTTTAAACTAAAACCCGACTACTGAAATGCATGAAGGATGGATAAGAGTTTAGATAAGTGTATACTATCGCAATAGGTTTCCCTGTAAGGATAGATCTAACTTGGAGAAATTAATAAATGAATTAAGAAAGTACGTTCCCGTGGTCGCATGCCGCTGTAATAATATCTATACATATAATAAAACTGTAGAAAAGAAGTTTTTGTACATAAAAAAAAAAATAAAAAAATATAGCCAGGGTGTTAAAGAACAACCAATAGAACCCATTTCCAGCATTTTTAGAATTTTTGTCTGTTTGTCTGTTTGTATGTTTAGTTATCCGAGCATCACGTAAAATGTACGAAATCAATGTAGATAACTTTTATACACAACGATTTAGCGTAACTTGAAGTAACATTTAGTTTCTGTTTCATTGCAATCGGTTCAGTCTATCAAAAGATTTTTGAATTTAAAGTGTTCCAGAAGAAAAATTAGTTAACGTGTGTTAATGTGCACTTGGTCTCACAACTTCACGTTTATATATATTTGCGTTAATAATTATATAAATTGAAGTAACATTGAGTTTTTTGTTTCATCGTAATCAGTTCACACCTAAAAAATGTAAATTAGAAAATTATAAGTTTTTCGGATATAAATATTAAAACAGCGCCATCTATGGACAAAATGACTAACTAACTTACAATACAAATATATAAAAATAAAAAAAAAAACAAAGGACACTTAGGCGTCGAAGTATTCATCCGCATCGCTGTCATCCGGAAACGTGCCCAGAAGACTGGCAGCATTGCCACGTTGAATGGCAATGCTAATTCTTTGGCCAAAGAACGACCCAGCCCTCTGGTCACGTGAAGTATCGACCAGCCGGCGAGAAATTTCCTTAAAAAGGAGACGCGCGCTCGGGCCCCATGACCCGAGCGTTTCGACCCCAAACGGCTCAAAGCTGTAGTTGCCCATAACGTTAAAGTATTTGCGCCGTTTGAGGGTCTCAGCAGCTGCAGCAGCGGCGCCAGCACAGCCCGCAGTGCTAGGAACATGAGATGGCGCTAGGGTATCGACACATGTTGCGTCCCACACCAGAGGCCTACCCACCTTCCAAGGCAACAACGTCATGCCGTCTGGTCTCTTCCCATCATCACGTACCAAGCCGTTTGGTTCTAACACCGCTGGTACGCCGGCGGTGACAAGAGCTCGACGAATAATATCGTTGATGCTGGCGTGCCGTGCTATGCGACCTGCGCTCCTGCAGCAGGACAGGCCATGGTGTCCGAGACTGTCGACAGCTTCACCGCAGTGACATCGATGCGGAGCAACACAAGGTGCGCCCAAGCGGAGACACGTAGCGAGCCGAAACGATGAGTCATCCATCATTGTGCCTATGGTGGATCACGGGAGCGCCTGAAGCCACAAACCTGACTCCCATTCTCCCACAGCCAGCAGACGGGCACGCTCAACAGTATTACGTGACGTGTTTACAAGGGTATTCCGTATAATACTGCAGAGCGGCACGTCCCACCGTCTCTGGGAAGATGGGTTATCAGGCAAAACCGTATTGGGACAAGCCATTTTCCAAGCGTTCAACGCATCGGTCAAAAACGGCACTTCAAAATCGACCAGTGAGGAAGATAAAATGTTCCTGGTTAATTTATCGGTACTGTGGAATATTAATTTTGAAAAGTCTTTCCGAGACGTCATTAAAATTTTGTATCTTCTCCTCAATGAACGTTGGAAAGGATTCGTCAAAAATTGGGGACCCTAGAAGGTGAAGAGAGTTTCTTTCCATAATTTTGATATTTGGAGCTATTGTATTAAATTTTGCAATGGTTGTCTGTCTGTCAGTCGTTTGGGGAAGATAAATTTCGCATTTTGAAAGGTTAAGGTCTAGGCCAATGGAACTGAATTTTTCTTTTAAAAACTGTAAATCTTTTAAGACTGTGTGTACATCACCTCCTAGGGTTCCGTCATCCAAATACCATACGTTGAATTTAGAATTTAGTTGTCGAATAATTGGATTTATTGCCAAACTAAAAATGACTGGCCCAAGAGGGTCACCCTGTTGACAACCAACTGCTGATTTCAAAAGGTGGTCTTTATAAAGTAATTTAGAGGGTTGCCTGTAACATTGATAGAGAAAACTGTAAATTTTGGACAAACTTTTAAAGTGCGAAGTAAATAATAACTTGCAATTTGAGTCAAGTAGTTTTATTTACTTCGTAGTTTGAAATTTTATTTGTCTTCATTCTCATTTTGAAAGTTTGTGTTTTGTTCAATATTTTATTTGTTTGGTTCAGTTCTTTTTCTGAAAATGCATACTAGAAAAAAAAAAAAAAACAAACCTTTCGCAGCGTAGCCGAGATGCGAAAAGGGCGAGATTAAGTAGGTCCCAGGAATCAGAAGAAGAACATGAAGTGAGTTGCGGGGGTAGACATAAGTATTGGATGCTTTTCCCATGGTCAACTATACGTAGCTCTTTCACGCGTAAACAACTCCAATAACCTTTTTGTGTACGCTCCAGATGGTTCCACAGCTAATGTTGTTTATAGAGAAGCACTAGCATAAATAAAAAATAAAGATTTGAATCGGTATCCTCGCAGGATACCGACGCATATAAATATTGTTAAGTTCCGACATCCACGCGATCGAAGTCGCGGGCACAGCTAGTGCTTAATATATGTATAAGCTATGGTAGCATGCGACTACGGGAAGATACTTTCTTGTTTCATCCTTTTCAGTAGTCGGGTTTCAGTTTTAAAACTTATTTTTAATTTAACTATTTTGGGGCTTATTTTAGTAATATTTATATTTTTGAAATGTGCTAATTAAGCCCTTTCATTTGATACCCAACAGGCCAAGATTAAAAAAAAAATGTTTTTGATCGGACGACATAATTGCATTTAATGTGAAGTCATATAACGTGTAACCAGCGGACAATCAAGACGTTTCCAACGATGCCTAATTTGCAAGGAGTTTAGAAGTTATGAGGGAACAGATAAAAATACATATATACATACCGGTCAAAATCATAACCCTCCTTTTTGCTTCGCCGTAGTCGGGTAAAAAAAAATATTTTACTAGAATGTAGGTATAGAACGTAACACAGTCCCTTATTGCCCGTATCCACTATCATAGCAGACTCCGTTATTCGTCGCATGTCGATCAGCCGCACAAGGGTTGCGCCACAACTTTTCGCGTTGCCTCATTACCTCCCCCCCCCCTGTTTTCACATTTCACTTCTGCGTGTCCCCTGTGCACGTCGCAGATATCCGACCATAACTCGCTTTATTGCTTTCCATTGAGTTGATCGGCGCTACTCATGTGGTCGCAGTGTCGCTGCAGCGCTTAACGTGTCGCCACCAACGTTGTGCACAAGATACGATAGAGAGCTACGTTTTGTTTCGGTTAGGGCTGAAATTGCTTAATTATACGTTTATTAGCAGAGGCAATGAGCCCGTCCGCCGTTAGCTACGTTCCAAGCGTCTGTCCCGGCCGGACCGTTAGCTTCACAGCCGACGGTAGTGGAGCTATTCCAACTTGCGTACTATTTTCTGCGCAGCCGACGACCGCCGAATATTTTCACAACATAATTTGATCACCATCTAGAATGTAGACACGTTCTTTGTGTTCGTAACCGGACACGAAATCCCAATGTGGGTAATAAGCTGACATTACGGAAATATTGCAGATCTCCTTCTTCTTAGCGTGTCGATAGCAATCTAAATGGACTCGGCCCAGAATTCGGCTACGTGTTTGGCGCCATCAATCTGCACAAGAAATATGATGAAGCGTCGAACATTCCGCACTGCCGACTAGTTCCCCGCGGTCTCTGTGTGCGTGTGTGGGTGTGTGTGTGTGCGTGAGGGTCAATCGTCCAGTAGTAATGTGATGTCGGTTACGGGACGTTTGCCGGCGGCGGTGGGCGCACATAATAGGTACACGTGTAGTGTGTCCCACTCCCGGGAGACGATCAGCACGTGTCGGAGGGCGTGATCGATGGTGCGGTGGCGACACTGCTTCGCTGTAGCGCTGTACAGCCAGGGAAGCAGAATGCCGTGCATAATCGTTAACATGAGAAACATAGTATTCAATTAATAATTACAAATGAAAGATTAATATTTGTTATTTGCTCGGGCGGGCATCGTGCCGCGCGCGCTCATCGCCGGACTATTTCTTATTCCACCAGCTTCCGTGACATTACACGATCACCCACCCTCGGGGGTGGGGCTGGAGGGAGGGAGGTGGCAGTAAATTGAATCAGTCGCGTCACAAGTTCTCAGCAGCTAACACCATTACTGTCACAACCCGTCACACCATGCACGTCCACACGTCCACTGCTGGCTGAACAAGACCTTCTCATACACTGACACGTAATGAACGAGACATGAGATGAGGGCGTCGAGACGAACTGTTCTATGTACAGTCTTTTTAAATTGATTCCTTTGTCAAGTCAGGAGACAAAATACCTTTAGAAGCCACGGCACTCGGCACTGTTGCATAGATACTCATCTAGTTTAAAAACATAAAAGTATTTTCTTAACCAATTTACAGAAATAAATATCATATAATACTTAAAATCATTCATTTTTAGGGTTCCGTACTAAAATGGTAAAAAGGAACCCTTATGGGCGACTCAGTCTGTCTGTCTGTCCGTCAGTCACAGCTGGATATCTCAAGAACTACTAATACTATCAACTTGAAAGCAGTGTCGGAATAGCCCCTAAGCAAATTAAGCAATTGCTGAGGGCATCACGTCTCGCGGGAAATATTTGCCGGCACATGAATAGCATGGCTGTTTGAAAACCCGCGCGTTTTATCGTCGCGAGATATCGTTGCGTTGACGTTGGAAAGGTTCGATGCTTTATCAATATTATGCAGGTGACTTGTAATTTGACGTATTACTCCCAGGACGTGATAGAGGGACCCATTTGCAACAATTGAGCACCCCATTAAGCCTAGATAAAAATTGATGGGATTCGAGAAAACTCAATTTTTATTTATTTTCTAAAATTTCCCAGAATTCATTATTAAATATCACTTTTCTATTAACTTGCAAATCGAATGGCCTTCACTGCTATTTCATTGGGCACCTTTATGCTACTTTAGCAAAATTTTCTGAAACCAAAATTTCTAAAACAGTTAATAGTTAAAGGAAGAAGTTTATTCTCCTAGAAGTTTATACTCGTTACATAAATTCTTTGAGTCGGGGGTTTTTGAATTATTTTATCCTTTTCCAGTGGTGGGTTTTTTCCATAGAAATGTAGGTAATAAGTATAACTAAGGTTTTTTCAAAATTTTTAATTTTTTTTTCTACGATTTGGTACATATTATTTTTTTGCAACAGGGACTGAAAGGGGTTCTGAAAAATTCGAAGTTTTTTTTTTATTTATTTATTTAATCCATAATATTACGCTTTTATTCTAACATAACACCTGCCAAACTGCAAAGCAATTTGTCGGCAGTAGGTCCTCGTGGACTTTGCACGACTTTCTGCTTGACTAATTACTAAAATTAAATGTAAGTTACAACTAAGACTGAAACCATGGTTTTGTAGGCCAAGATTTCATATCTGAATACAGAGTGTGATAATTACCCACAAAACCATAGCTTCTACAACCACAGCCACTACATTCAGCGGCATCAGCCAACAAACGTAATGAGAGCATCCCATAGTACCTAATCTGCATTCGCGATTCATTCGCCAAAAATGGGGCTATTAGTACTATTTATTCTGTGCTACTAGGGTATGTGGGGTATCATATGAAAGAGCGCAGTTTGCACATCCTGTCATTCTGCAGCATTGACATTACGACACATAAAATAGTACTAGTCGCTAAAGCATATTCTATCTTGCAATGGGCAGACAAAAATAGCCCTTAAGGTGATGAATATATTTTGGATGTATATGTACAATGTGTGCGACAATGCGAGAGAAGCAAGGGATGCCACCAACACGCGTGAATATTATGTGAACAAGATAATATTGATGATGCATGTTCTCAGATGATCCTTTAGTTGGTTCTACAACTGCCCGTAAGAAACCAAATGTCCTTTTCCTAGATAGTATGCATTCTCAAGCAGCAAGTCACGGACTACAGACAAGAATTACAATTTCAGTCTGTAAAACAAAACCCTGAGGAAACTTTTCGTAGCCGGCCGGGTAGCGGCAACGTGCGTGCGCTTCTGTTAAACTTTGTGATAACACAGCGATCAACAAATTGTCGGTGAGCGACTGAGCGCCCGTCCGTGCGGCGGCGGGGCCACGCAGGGGAGCGGGCGGCGCGGGAGGGGTGGGGGCGGCAGAGGGAAGGACGGAAGCAGAAGGCTCACTCTGTGTGTGCAATACTAACTAGTGCACTTGGATCTTAAACGAAACAAGAATCTAATCATATTCTTGTTTCAAAGCATTCCGCTACGCACAGGGGTTGACTTCAGTCTTCACGATATCTTACTTTTCCATTTGCTATTTTGTTTAGCCGTTAATGTCCCACTGCTGGGAAAAAGCCTCCCTACTCTCTTCCCACCAACCAATGTCCACCAATGCCAATGTCCTTGGCAGCTCTGGATAGAGAGAGGTGGACTCCTCTGATAACGATTGCTTTATCAAAGGAGTCAGGTCATCCCGCCATTTTCGTCTGGGCCTGCCGCGATAACGTTTGCCAGTCGTAAGTTTGGCCCATTGATCGTCTGACATGCGGCAGATGTATCTAGCTCTAGCCCAATTCCACTTAAGCGTGGCAGCTGTCCGAGTGACGTAAGTTATTTTAGTGATGGAACGGATTCTTGTATTCTTAACCCGGTCCACAAGTTTAATACCCAGAATATTCCGTTCCATAGCTCTCTGGTCCGGTTAGACTGGACGCCGCGACTCCAACATAGTTGGGAAAAGGCTAGGCACATGATGACGAGCTCTCTGGGAAACCTCGAGCGTGGACCTCTGCTGAATTGTCAAAGACCATGTTTGAGTCCATACGTGAGGATGGCAAGAACACACATTACATTAGCTATATGCAGTACAACTGGTAGCTACAATATTTCGATCTGTATGCAGGTTTATTTATGTGTGAGCATCACTTCCAGCTCTGGTATGACTATCCTTCTGCGGGTTCCTTGGGCGCGGCGGGGCGGCGGCGGCGGCTTCGCTTATAACCGCAACCTATGAATACATTAGCCGCGAGTAATAACGTTTTAAAAATAATGCCTTCATTCGGCTTCCTTCCTCCCGAACACGGCGGGGCGGGGGGAGGGGGGAAGGGGCACAGTGGGGGGGGGCAGTTACCTAGCGCTGGCATGTGCTTACTAAAGACTAAGGGTTATTGTCATTGACCACTTTGTAATTACTTCCCAGAATTCGATCCTTATTAGCGACACTATCGAATGGTGTAATAATACATTGTGTTTTTTTTTTAATCAACGGGTTTGATTCCTGGCTAGAAATATTGATTTTTCAAAAATCAAATGATTTCGTCAAAATCGAGCTCGTGACTCCTTTGAGTACTTTTCGCTATTCCTCATAGTTTCGGATTTGGCTATCCACGCCCACTTGGAAAATTCACCCTGTATACGCTACTTATAACAAAGTAACTATTTTTTAAATGTTTGTCTGTCTGTCTGTTTGTTTCAGCTATTCTCCATAATGGCTGAACCGATTTTGACAGGACTGTCACTGGCAGATAGCTGATGTTATAAGGAGTAACATATTATTATGCTTTTTGTCCCGGTCACGGTAGCACGTGCTCGTGGTATAACATCCGACACCCACGCGGGGGAAGCCGCGGTCCACAGCTAGTGTACAAATAAACATTACCTTTGTACTTATCATTTACAGTAAATAAATCTACCTACCATACCTTATGTACCTACCTATACAAGCAGGTACATATATTATTAATAACAACAGCCTAGTTACAGAGCACAACACTCCGTGTCCGTTACACCGGACCCGCGCGGAACTGATCATGATATGTTCCATAGTAATCACAAGGTGTACACACGGCGGCGTGGCGTGCTCGACTCGTGTCGCTGTTCAAATATGTTGCAAATACTTGAGCGGTGAATTATTGTTAGGTACAATATTAGCTGATACCGTGGCTGCACTCGACAGCCGCTGACGGGAGTATTAAGTACCTCTACACCTCATTCATAGTACAACTCGCTTTATTATTTTGTAACTAATGTTATTATGTTTTACAGAAATTGATTGATTCGTTCTGAACTTAAGATGTGTAGTCGATATGACTTTTGTGTGTCTAGCTAGATGATTTATTTATTCTTCTTATTTCCCTAAGACTACAAAGTAGACAAACGTATCGTTGGCGCACGTCGTCGCGTGGCGGACGACTGCCTCAGTTCCATCGCTGGTTGTGTGTTGTTTAGCTGTTTACAGTACACTAGTGGCAAGCGTCTCATTAGTGACAACACATCGAAGTCATCTCTTTCACAATGAACCTCACGTTACTCACAATAAACTCACTCTTCTTATTTTATTCTGCTCACTCTGCTGTAGGCTAACGGTTCGCGTCATAATTTAGCATAATAAAAGAAAATGACTTACGCATTTAATTTATAGTGAAATTATTATTAGTGTAGCTGCTAACAACTGAGGAAAGGAATCAGCTTCCACTCGAAGTAGTGGGTACCTACTGTTACTTACTCTTAACTCAACACTTATTGCATCTTAGTGGAGCGTGTGGCTCTGTACTAAGTGAACTTACGAACTTCACGACGGAATTAACTACTACAGCCCGTCACATTCTTTGACTCAAAGTTACTCATGTTTGTTTTATGAAGACAACATTCTGACAGTACGATAAAACAGGGAGTGTTTATATGCGTCACAGAAATATATATATAAATGTTACGGGCAATTTGATAAGTCCGGGCACTATTAATATTGGCCGGTCTGTATTCATAATGCCCGACTCAATTGGGCAATGTGATTAAAACAGCATGATTAATCACTTTTCCCGGCCATTATGAATAATGCCCACCCTATCTTGGGCAAAGTAATAAAATAGGTGAACTGTAGTGTTTTTGTTTATTAAATGAAATTAAACTTACAAAATTTTCATGAAAAGTTAACAAAAAATAAACTATTGAACATAGTTACCTACTTTTATTTTGACAAAAATATTACTTAAGAACAATAGTTTAAAAATTAGTAAACTGAGAAAATTCAACAGAAATATCTAATAATTAAGGACTGTGCAAGACAGTTATTAAGTTAGAATTATTTATTCTTGCAAGATGAGCTTTTGTGACATTTGGAATTGCAAAGAATGTTTGATTTCTTGGCTACAAGTAGGGAATTATTCATACTGCCCGGTCCAAGTGATAAATTCAAGCTATCTCAAACACTGACTTATTACATGGACCACATGCCGTCGGGCATTATTAATAATGGCCGGTCAAAGTGATAAATTAATCACTTTGCCCATCGCTCTTGGGCATTATTAATAATGGCCGGTTAATCACGTTGCCCGTAACATAAACACATATCAAACAATTTAAATATCTCTGAGCAAATCATAAACGACAATATAAAAACGACGCAGATCACTCATCGCAAAGCGCCACACGTCAGCTGTACCTGGATGACCTAGGTGCGGGATGACCCGGGTGCGGGAGGGTCGATGTTCCATAGCACTTGAGCAATAAGTGCGCACTCGCAATCATTGTTACTTTACGCTTCAATCTCGTAAATTGGCACATTAGCAGCCGCGACGCGGCGCGCGGCGGCACCAGCGCAAGCGCAGTCACTTACAATGCGCGCGAAGACTACCGCGCGCCCCCGCGACCTGCACCTCTCCCCCGCACCCATCGCATCTTAAGCTTAAGGCTGGGCACAAACGTCCGGTTTCCTGATTCGGAATTCAGTTTCCGAATCTGAATTCCGAAACTGAATTCCGAATCAGGAAACCGGACGTTTGCGCCCAGCCTTAAGCTGATGTGACATCAGCTCACGACCACTACTACGACAACACACACAGAACTACGACGCACACCCATTGTGACGCACAGGAAGGCGTCCAACGAAACAATAACTCTGAATCAGCTGTTGTTCTTGCGATTCTAAAAGACATGATGGAAAGTTTTCCTACAGCATCCAACGGCAACAATGTCGAACTTTACCTGAAGAGAATGCTCATGTTACGGTAAGAGACATGATGTTGAGTTGCTGCACGCTGAGTTACCTATCACAATAGAGCTGTGCTAACCGTTGCAGAATACAGTCCATCTCGGCATTCTTTTTGAGGGAAATCTCTGCCAAAATAGTGAAGTATGGCTCTGTGACCTAGGCAAGGTCACTTGTGGGCTTACTGCGTGTTGTTGTGTCGTGAGCACACTCGAGCGCAGAGACCCGGCTCCGGCTATAAAGTTGCGGAGTCGCGATGTGCCGCCTCCTATGCTAATGCCGGCCTTAGGGAATACTTATGTAGCGCACTCCAAATAGCGGAAATCTCAACGCTACGTTTTATCGCAAATCGTATCGAGCCGATCGATGGCAATCTCTTTATTTCGGCGGTCGATCGTAATGAATTCCGAGAATGTGGAGGGGAATGAAATAATGCAAAGTGAGGGCTCAAACACATAAACACGTTGCGTCACGGTGCCGTGACGTGGAAATCGACGTCGAGCAACGTAAATAATCGCGTTACGACAAAGCAACGTGCTACGTTGCACGGCACGACGTCGTGACGTAAAATCTCACGTACAATAGGCATCCTGTCTCTGCCATATTTACCTGTAATATAAGGCGTTATCCGGGCTAGTATCTCTTCAAAACTTGATACACTCATTTTAAAGAAATCAAAAAACTTTTTGTGGTCTTTTTTCAGGGCATTATACTTCTCGAAGTGACTCCTGTTATTCATAACTGAAAGATATGCATGGATCCAGTATTATTTTTGTATCTGTTTCTTCTTTATCCGTCTTCTTAATATTAGCAGGAGGAGAACACGTCTAATGCGGTCCATTTCTCGAAATTAACTGCGGCAATTCTACAAATGCGCCACCGGCGCGGCGGCATCAATACCGTGCCACGTTGCGTTGTCGTGACGTGGATGGCACGTTGCGTCGTCGTAACGTGTTTGAGCCCTGACGCCAAGAGATATTAGCAGCGACAGAAATGTGCGATTGGGAGGAAAAAACCGAAGTGAGAACAATCGGGAGCGCGTGGGGGCGACAGACTGATTTATTGGAGACACTAACGACGCGCCGCCGACGTCGCGGCACAGAGCAAGGAAGGGGCGCCTACTGTGCGAGCAGTCGCAGGGCGCACACACACGTCATGCCCTTACACAGAATTGGGAGAAGAAAGGTAAGGAACTGACTCGGGGGAATTCCCTGTAAACGTGGGAAGGAATTTCTATCATTAAGGCAAGTAAAGTAGTAGCAAAAACAATCAGATCAAGAATTTAATGAGCTCACTGACCGGCGCGCCACTAGGCAGTGTGCAGACAAGGTACAGACGGAGACTCCGCAGGCACTGGAGACACCGAGATAATGCGGAGGAAGGTATACACGTAGAGCGTATTGATTGCTAAGTACAGTCACGTCTAAAAGTATGTATATCTACCCTTGGCAATTTTCAATTGCGATTTTTTCGTGAAATAACGAATGCAACATTGAAATACGACACTTTACATAAACCTATGGGTTCGAAAATACTATGTTCGTAATAACATAAAATTTCATTCAAAAATAAAGGAGAAAATCGCCTTTGAATAAAGCCAAGTGTTTAGATACTTTTAGACGTGACTGTACATGTACACGAAGTATTTTATTGAAAGAAGGAATTTCGTCTTTGGACCAGATAATATTCTTATTTGAATAACCATAGAGTCATAGACATAACGAGACCAAAGTGCCGTACTTAGTTACTTTGATCACTAATATGACTACCTGGAAAATGTATTGAAGCTGAATAAAAATATTAATTAAATTAACAATTTAAACCTACAGACGTCAAAAGTAAACAATAACTAGACAATCAAATTAAACAATCAGCGGGGTCATTGCATAACACTAACAGTAGGAATAGTATTCATTTTGACAGTTCAACAACATTCATTGCGTTATTTGCGTTGTTGAGCAGACACATTTTTCGAACATATGAAGCAATGGATTAGCAATATTCTTCAAAATGATTCAGATTGAGATTGATAGTGTGTTACGCAATCAGCATGCAGTTTATGTGCGAAAATTATATATTAACGGAAATGGTATCCCATCGGTAAGTATTCGGTCGTCTGTGGGAATGGAAATTGTTTCGTAGAAGTAACAGAGAGGCGTCTAAGTTCCGCGAGCTGCACATTAACACCGCACTCACTTGTATTAGCTTTTTGTATAATTAACTCCGCGAGTGGCTCGTAGTGCTCAGTCAGCGTGCTTGTGGTGCACGGAGCTCATTGCTCTCTCACTAACTTATTACGAATTCCGTCCGTCTTTATTAAAGCGTTTGAATGAAGTAGGTAGCTTTGTTCTGTTACATCTTCATTGTAATAAATCATTCGATCACCATCACGCCCTCCCGCGGTAAACATCCATAGTTTAGAACGCACACTTAAGATGGTCGGGTCGGCTGGTCGGGGCGCCCCAGGGATCTATTCCGGTCCACAATTCCTTAGACAGCCCGGCAGTAAATTGGAAGAAAAATATATCGGGACGGCTGCGCGCCGCCCCGCTTCGGACTGCCGACCTAGCGATTTATAATACGACTTGCTTTTCTACACCGCTTCGCTCGACAAAATTCAACATAGCTTTTAAAATTCGATGACGTTAAATTGTACGTGAACTTAATTAAATAACGAACGTAACGAGTAAGCCGCAGTAAAAATGTAATCAAGCAAATAGATACTTAAATGGATAGACATTTAGACAATCCCTGTATAAGTACAATCGGAGAGAGACATAAAGCGAGTTGAACGTTCCCTCGCTATGGAAACAATAAATAGCGACAGAGTCTCATCTCGTGGCTTTAAAGTTAAGCGTTTGTAATTAAATCTCGCCATTCGTTTGATGGTAAGATAATGGGGATTATATGACTGCGGCGCGCGACTTGGTGTGGCGTTGTGACGTCGAGCGACTTCGTGCGACTTCGTGCGGTGTCGTGCAATATTGTGCGACGTCGTGCGAAGTCGTGGGTTGTACGCGTAATAACGGGATTACTGATGACATGAACTCGCAACACAAACCGATTCGGTTTGGAGGCAATCTCACTAAATGAGATGATTTTATGTTGCGCAGATTTAACATCACTCGTTCTAGTGTAGTAGGTAGGTACCTACTCTGTTATGCGCATTGTTCCCCCGCGGATAGACAACAGACCGAGCTACCCATCGTGTGTTGATGACAGTCATTAAGTAGGTATAGGTCCCGGCTGCGGCTGCTGGTTGGAGTTAACCACCCTTTCAACGCTAACTTAGAATTAAGTAGGTACCTGATACTGACAATCGAATTCCCCAGCCGAATGATGCCTGACGTAACGTGCATCATAGCGAGAGCATATATCGCTTGGTGATAATAAAATTACGTTGGAGAATCGTAAAGCTGATGCAGTCATACAAATATGTAGTATAAACGGCCAAGCCATATATTTTGACTAAGGTGTAGAGTTTGTGAAGTTAGGCCTTGTAGAGTTAGGGCGTGTAGAGTTAGAAGCTTGGCTCTACATGAGATCTGATTACTTTTTGACAGTGCGAGCTACATGGTCTCGTCTTGGCAACATTTAACATGAAATGTTTTTGTGGGATTATTATAGTCCCTTTTTAAGGTACAGAATAACTAATAGTAGAAAACGCCAGGGTAGCCCGCGAAATTAATTTTTTTTTACGTTTTTGCAATTTGCTGGTCAGTATCAAGTTGTACGTTAATTAAAATATGATTTGCGACCGTAGCAAATGATTATGTATTTATAGAATTATAATGATTAAAGTCATCAACACAACTCTCTAAGACCAAGTAATCCTACTGAATGACTTATTTTATGAATTCTTGACATTTTAGGATTAAATGATTATAATTCTGTAATTACATATTTGGTACCTACGGTTACGAATAATATTTCAATCGACGTACAACTTAATCTGTCAAGCTCCGCTAATGACACACAATTGGTTTTCTATTTTTTCGTCTCCGATCGGCGACGCGCGCCGCTTGACCGGTACTGACCAGCAAATTGCAAAAAAGTAAGAAAATTTGAATTTCGCGGGCTACCTTAGCGCTTCCCCCTTATGCCGGGGCAACACTATACGGGAAAATCGCGATAAGTTGTTTCTTATTAGCTGACATCGTAGGTCCAGCCAATGAGCATCAACTTATCGCGCAAATCTTCGCGTTATCGCGATAGAGTAAAAGAAAAACTCACCAGTAAGGAAGGTAAAGTAGAGGAGAGTGGAGAGAAGGGTGCGCGTGCGGCGCGCGGGGCGTGGCCAAGGTGCGCTCGGCCTATGAGCGCGCGGCATGGCGGGGGGCGGGGTGAGGGCGAGGGAGAGGCGCGCGCGAGCGAGCGAGACAGACGGCCGGCGGCGGCGGCGGGCGGCTCATCTCCACGGACGCAGCATCTGTAACAACGCATGACCAACTTTAGAACTACACGTGAAGATTGGAACAAGGCTCATCACCAAATCATCATTCATCATCATCATTTGAGCCGAAAGACGTCCACTGCTGGACATAGGCCTCCCCCAAGCACCTCCACTTCGACCGGTTTTTGTGCTTCTCGAATCCAACGAGTTCCTGCGGCTTCACAAGGTCGTCGGTCCACCAACGCGGTCGCGGTTGGTTCCAACGCTACGCCTTCCGGCACGCCGTCATCACTCCAGAACCTTTCGGCCCCATCGGCCATCTGTTCTGCGAGCAAAGTGCCCTGCCCAATGCCACTTAAGTTTCACAATTTTTCGTGAGTGAACGTTTGACTGTTTGCGAGACCTGGCCAACGGTTACAACGCATTAGAGTTGCCGGACACTAGACGTAGAATCCGTAAGACAATATGACGACCGTAAAAACAGTTGAATCCTCTGCACAACATAAAGTTACGATTCGTCGGATGTAGGTTTGTGTGAACAGATCTTTAAGGGCTGGTTGTAGGCGCTGTAGTTCAATCCTGTTTAAGCGATATTAGCGTTGACTGGAATTGCTGATAGTACTACAGACTAGATAGTAGTAGACGCTCGTCCTCGCTTATCTCGCGGATTAGCTGACAGCCGCGCGCCCTCGCGGCCTCCGTGCGCGGCGCTCGGAGGCGGGGGCGCTCCCGACATTGATACTGTTATAGGACCACCAATTTTTTGTATCATCGCAAAATATTTTTTGACATCCGGAATATCATAATCTGCCAAGCCATTCCCAGCTATGTTGGGGTCGGCTTTAAGTCTAACAGATTGCAGCATATCCCCCGGAATACTAACTTAAGTACAATAAAAATACAAAGGACTCGTTTAGGTACTTACTACTCAACATTTCAGAAGGTATTTTTTTTCCAATACTTTCTTTCTTTCTACCTACATAATTGTACCTACACAATACCGTAATAGCCTACATCTCAGAGTATGTCTAGGAATTCAATCCACTTGAATGTGATCTCAGCAATGAAATAAGCATTCCGTTATAAAGCTTAAACTTGCTATAATTTTCCCCATCTCAAGCTTAATTTTTGAACGAATAATTAGGTATAAGCTATGCAGCATATAATAAAAATAATAATAACTTTATTGATACAAATCCTTACAATAGGCATATCTAGCTAAGGTTCACAATAAATAATTAGGGGCACAAAAGTTGAAACCCTGACTCCTAAACTAGGAAAACCTGTGACTTAGGAGTCAGTGTTCTACTGCCACTTGGACACTATACACTCTTATGGACATTCAGAGCTGTTTAGCTGATATTATACAAAAAGATTATATTATTATGTAAAGATTTGAAAAACAAATAAAAGTTAAATTAAATTAAAAAGTTAAATTAAGATTAAAAGTAAAATGAATGTGTAGTTGATTCAGTAGGTATGTATAGGTATAATAGGTAATACCTATAGCAGAGCTACGTATCTACTTACAGATATCGCAGTGCGAGGGGATCAGTGCTATTGTACCAGTAATAGTACATCGCGTTAAGTTAGTTTCCGTGCCGCGCCGCGCCGCGCCGTGCGGAGAGCGTGCCGGCCGGGGACGGACTCACTACAAACGTTCAACAAACAGCACAGAAGGTCCACTGCTCATACCCCACAATATTCGCACTCAGCAAACTACACGAAACTGCAACTGTTTGTTTTTAACAAAAAAACGTAATAAACAAACAAGCTTCTTTAGGCGCGTTGTCTGTACTGCAAAACTGCACCTGATTTAAGCAATAACGCAGATTCTGATGACCGCTTTTTCTCGGAAACCGATTTTTATTGGACATTTAAGCTGAATGATTGCTGAATAATACAAATGTTCTATTCTGATTGACGGTTGTTTTTTCTACACTTGTTTTACAAGACTTTGCCGAAGTAGTTTTCTGAGCAATTATAGGGTGAGTTGCACCTTCTGAACTCCACTCAGCATCATGTGTAAGTATAGCTCCGGGTGTACGTGTAGGGACGCGGCGCGGGGGAGCGGGGCGCGGGCGGGGCTGGTGCGAAAACTGATCGTATTTCTCCGGATCGAGTGGAAGGAAGTGTTTAGCGAGCTTCCTCCGTTCAGCGACTGCTGCGAGCGCCAAACTACGGATCGGAAGCGTTCGGGAATAGCCGAGTGTTGCCGACGACGCCTCTATTATACGCGGTGAGGAGCGACGAGCTACAGACGAACTCTTTGTGCACGCCGCGGAGTGACCCACAGAGTGCGTGAGGGATCAGGTCTTCTGGTTGATTATTTAGTTTTAATGTTTCACAACCTAAGTAGGTGTATGTTGTGACGTGTAGGGTACCTTCGATGCGAGGTGATGCCAGTGGAACGCAACCTCTCTCTCCGCCGAAAAAATATAATATAATAGCCACTGAACCGCTTCCTAAGAAATTGCGCAGTGAAATAAATAATAGCTTCCCCGCTATCCCGAGCCCAGTGTCTTGAGTATCCCAAGTGCCCGAGACGTCACAGACTGCACACTGCGGACGTATTCATAAATCACTAGCACGTAACGGTACACTACACGATATGTCATGTGCGCAGTGTGTGACCACGTACAGTCAGCAGCAAGAGATGGTGTTAAATCACTCCAAAGAACGTTCTGACTGAACCAGGGAATACTATGAAAGTTGTAGGTGAAATAATAATGATGTTGCTAACTACCGGAGACACCATTATTATGAAAGCCGGGACGCTTGACGTGTGTCGGGCTGCGGGCATGCCACCGCGGCGCGCGGGGAAGTCCATCTCTGGTTGTTCTCATCTGGTTAAGGCGAGTACTTGCACAGGCATAGCCAAGTAGCCTGGATTATTCACCAGCAATTAGTTTTGAAATAAAAACTTGTGGATTCTGAGGTACCGTATTACAAGTATGTGTGCGACCGTCATGTGTTTGACCGATGGCGAAACATCGTCAGGGAAAAGATGTTTTCAAGGGAGGATCACGACCCTCAGTAATGAGGAGTACGACTTGAGGAGGAGGTCCGAACCAGTTCTTGAAAAGGACCATATTGTCACGTTGTACTAAGATCGGTCAATCATTACTGACTGGACTATTGTCGCCAATAAGTCTGATAGGTATAGTGATGATAAATCAATTAGCGCGCTGCACAATGATTGTTGAGGTTACCATTCCACATGACGAGGAGCTCGTAAAAACTGAGAAAGAGAAACAAATTAAATATCTCGACTTGGCACACGAGGTTGTTGACATGTGGAATGTGAGCTCGGCTGTCATTGTGTCAATTTTCGTATCGGACAAAGGCCTGATAGCCGAAAGCCTCAATCAACATCTCTCGAGGCTCTCGGTAGGCGGTTGGATCAAGGGCCTGATTCAGAAAGAAGGCAGTAGGTACTCCTCGATATGGCTCGCATTGCATCGCGAGGAGGTTTCTGGCTCTGGAGCCCTAACCACTGATAGCTTGGACCCTGCTCCCGATACTGGCGGACTACTATTTTGTATATTTCATGTTTTTTTTTATAAAAATGTATCTAATAAGTGATAAAATAAATAAACCAAATGTTCTTATAATACCTAATTCAATTCTATAATATTGAATGATAACATTTCGGAAATGATCATCGATTATCGTCATTGGCTTGTAGCCTCGTGGAGTAGCCGTGGGCTAGTATGGTCGCATATCACTGTGGACCACTACTCACTGTCGCAGTCGGTGGGAGCACCGATGCCACTGCACCGATGGAACTAGCCCACTCACACCAACCGGGTGAACAACAGCCATCCCGTGGCGGACGTCACACGGGATGACGCTGACTTCATTTGTGTTTCCTTTATTTCGTGTGCATTCATGGTTATATAATTTTCTCTATTGACAAGCAGTGGTGGCCCACTGGTATCGGCCTCGACTTACGAGTTACATAGGTCGTGAGTTCGAACCCAGGCAGGCACTTTATGTAATTAATTTCATCACCACTGCTCTCAAAACGGTGAAGGAAAACATCGTGAGGAAACCGGCATGTCCTAGAACGAAAACATCGAAAACATGTGACATCTACCAACCCGCACTGGGCTCGCGTTGTAGATTACGGATTTACGGCCAACTCCCTCTCACAGAGAGGAGGCCTAGGTGTCCCAGCAGTTAGAACATTATATGATGATTATGCTATGCTTTATGGTAATGGTATGTACCTGATAGGATATCCCATCAACAAAAATAACGAGCTACCAAACAAACTTTTATCCCATAATTAAATATGGATTTTTTTAATTTGCACAAGAGGTTAATCTCATTGCGTGCTTCTAGAGCCAGCTGCAGTTCAGAATGTGCGTTGTCTGTCAGTGAATGAATGAGTTTAATATAAGTAGGTCTGTAACATCTACCTACTTAGAGGCAGACAGGCCTACCTTATACCTACCACAGCATACTAAATCTTTGCAATAACATTATCCATCCCCCTGTATATTGTCATACGATCTCCTTGATGTTGTTAAAGCAACATGTAACTTTGTGAAACCTCAATTGAATCAGTTTGAAACTTCTCAAGGAGGGTGACGGCAATCATACGTTCATCTTCAATCTGACGGCTTCACGACACACAAACGGTTAAAGGTGGTTTTAAATTGCTTCCTAAAGACTGTTGTGTTTTTTATTGTCCGATTCTTACAATCGTTGTCTAATACAGTTTAGATCACAATATCTACAAAGGTACATGAAATTGTACCTAGACATTGTGGATCAGGGGCTGCAATACACTGACACGATGATTTGACTGACAACTGAGAACATACACGACGTAGGGACAGGAACAGTGTACCATCAGTCTACATCGTTCAGACGAGACAGCTCAGTCCGCCACTGCTCACTAACCCCCGTGACACTGCGGGGCACATTATGAAGCTTAAACTTGTTACCGTTTGTGTTCACCAACTTTGAATTAGTGTTCAGGTGAGCTCCCCTCGCCCCCCCCCCCGCTCATCTCTCTCAACAAACACAAGCAATTATCCGTGAAGTTTCCTCGTAAACACACATTCAGTACGTTTCATTCTCGCCGCGTTTATCGGAAATTCATTATTCACTCGCGATAACTTTACATTAGGGGTTCCAAATAATGAGTGTTATTGACTTTAACTTCTTATTTAATAACTCGTGTAAACGTTATCGATGTCTTAGCTGGGTTAATGCAAAGATTCATGTGAAATATACTCCTGATGCGACGGTGTTCTTGCTAGTTCAATCGGGTATGCATATTTGGTAAGAAAGAGGATATTGTTTCTGAAAAGTATCCACGATGACAACATTTATACAGCATTAGGTCGCGCGGCAAGTTCATGATTGAGGAGCTCGCAGTGCAGTACGCGACTAGCGCAATAATCAACGACAAACACAATTCCAGCAATGTGTATTTATTTAGTCGAGTCCCCCAGAACAGATTTTGATTAGTGTACGGCGCAGCGGATGATGTCCTCCCATCTCCCAGCACACAGTGACATCATGCGCGATCCTCGGCACGCATCGCTCTCACATTAGAACTTCGATCCCTCGCACAATGTTATGCACCCTTCTCGATTAATTCGTCACTTCTCTTTTAGCTTTCACAACATTCACGTGGGGCAGGGGGTCAGGGTGAGGGGGGCGGGGCGGTGCTCGCTCTTGATAAATGTCAACGACAGCGCGCTCAAGAAAAATTCTAGCAATAACAAGTTGCGACAAGCTGGAGGGCGCGCGAGGAAACGGATATTAGGAATTTATCGTTCTACTTTACACAATTTTATTGTTTCGCAGCAACTTTCGCTTTCCAGTTTTCATATTCGTTTCGTTCCGCCGACACCTGAGTAATGTCCTGCTCCAACTTCTGCCACCAACAGCGAACTCCCACTTATCGTAAAGTTGTAAATGTATTGAGGGTGAAGTGGAGTTACTTCTAGCGCCGACCGCTGACTGTACACGCCGTACAGCTGGTATTAACACTCGGGGAACTGGTTCTACTCCGGAATAGCATTGCCCTCTCACATGAACATCTTTAACAGTCGTAGGTCAAATAACTAAATCTAACAATGACCAATTTGTCTTCGGGTTTCGATGAACCTGGATACCGATTAGTGAACTCAAAATTCACAGTTCTCATAGTTCGTTGTTCTGAAGTATTGTTCTCTATGAAGGAACTTATTATTTACGTCAAGTTCATAGTCTTGATAAAATCAGGAAACCTGGTGCTGTGACGAGAATCATCCCTTATTTCGAACTCTAAAACCAATCTCAAGTTTGGAATCAAATGTCATGTCATTTAGCGCTACCCCTGCAGGTTGAAACTTAGAGGAACAGCAGATGCTTGACGGAGACTATATGAGGCGAAGCATGTTACTTTCCAACTTTTCCGTGATTGGCTGACTGACAAACCATTTTGAACATGAAAAGGAAATGTGTTATTTTTCTTTACACATATTTTTTTTTATTGCTAAATGGTCTTGCTCTTGACCTCGATCAGGCCTGATGGAAAGCGATGGATGAGGTCTATGATGGAACGAGCGTGCCCAGAATTCTCATACCTGTTCACTCTTGCTTCTTGGGTTGAATGTGGGATCCCAACACAGACATCTAGTACACTGTAATCATTATCATCCTGGCCTCTTCACAATATGTTGCTTGTGAGCGATACAATACGTTATTTTTTTTCATTCTCCCCTGTCATCCATCACTCTACCATCCAATCCTTTTTCTTTCCCATCATCCCTCACACAATCCATCCATCCATCATTTGCACATGTACCTACCTACACCTTTGTAGATGTGCAAAATTAAAAACTGGTGAAAAATATTTACACAAAATCTAGACAGATGAAGTCTGAGGAACATTTTATCTAATGTATATGTCGCCGCCATCTCTAGCTTAATTAGCCATTCAGTTTACTGTCTCGCCTTTTAACTAAACGGCGCCGTTCAACTAGCGGCCTGAATTATATTCAGCCGTGAATATGCCCGTGAAAACTTAGCTGAAGTCAGCTGTGTTCCACCTGATGTTAGGGACCACTCGGGAATTAGGAACCAACCCTATTGACAGCTCACTTCACCTAAACTTGCACGGTGACAATATTGCAGAATAGATCGGCATGAGACAACGAAGCTGGTAGTGTAGTGTCAGAGCAGTGCCGCTCACCGCTCACCACTCGCCACTCGAAGTACAGGCATATCATTTGTTTGCCGTAGTTGGAAGATTTAACAGGAACAGTAGTAATGGAGCTTAAGCATATTGCTCAAGTGTTTTCTTTTTAATAGAAAACTGTATAGGAGTTCTTTCTAAAATAATAATATGATGATAGCTAATGTCAAGGCCAGCACGAATGAGAGCCACACGATTGTTTCTGTGCGGGACACAAAGACGTACATGTTGTTGTGTACGTAATGTTGTGACAATCGCTTGTGTTTGCGATACATTACAGTGGACGCTACTGTTCGGTCTATCTCCATACCATTATACAGGGTGAGACCAATATCGCCAGCACTTGTATTTACATCATTGGTGTTTGATTTTAAGTTTTGATTTACGCAATCATTTAGTAGGAATAAGTATTGCGATATTTATTCATATTTCTCTAAAAACAATAATATATCCTTAATTAACAAAAATAACAATATTAAAACCTAACTTAACTAAAACTATACAAAAACTAAAATATAGCGTCGAAAAATTCATCCACATCGCTGTCGACTGGTAATATACCCAAGAGACTGGCGGTATTACCATCATTTATTATAATTTATACCTATTTAAAATGACGTCTTACAGTACAATGCATTAATACTTTTGAATGTCAAAAGATTTTTTTTTTATATTGTAGGTATAAAACAGTTTATTGATACAACTAGTTCAAAGAACCAAAATAAGATGAATATCCTCCAGCAGGCAGTCCGTTGTCGAGCAGGCGAGCACACTCGTGACCACAGTCATTACTAACACTCAAGCAATGCTCATGCTCAAGAAGCATTGTCACTTCGAACAGAGCAAGTTGTGTCGTCTTCCTCATTCATTGTTTCGAATGCAGTTTACATTTATGAATGACGGAGAGACAGATGTCTTTCATAGGACCTTACTTCAAATATATTTCAAAGATGCCTTCATATTCAAACGTGACCGTTGACTAACATTAGTGTTTCCTAAAAAGTAATGACGAGTTTTACAGATAATAATTAAATGCGAAGCGAACAAACTTGGAACCGACGCTAACTTATGTGATGAGTATCGCCCGAGATGTGTTTAATTCACTGAAGCACTGTGTTGTCATCGTGTAACACTCACCGATGTCGGGACGCGGAGTCTATCGACACTAACACACACACGCGAGACGTCCTGTTTCGTCGGGCGCCGCGAGCAAACTGCCAAGCCAAGCCAACCCCGCGCGCGATCTGCCACACTCCCCGCTTCCTCGCCTCGCGGTAGCGCTCCCCGCGCCCCGCACCCCGCACCCCGGCGACAAGCCACGCGACGCACAAAGAGGGGATCAGCCGCTCCCGAATCCCCCCGATACCGGCGATACTCACCCGACACACTGCCGCGACACTGATGTGCTACACCTACACGGTACTCGCTACAACACAACTATCGCAAAAGAAAAACATGAAAACCACAACCTGTATAGCGAGCGTTGGTTGTGCAACAAACACCTAATTGTCTCGAGCATCTTGATTGAGTTCACAGAGCAGCCTTCGCCTACAAGCTGCACGGACGTGTGACATTGTGCCGCCGCCGCGTGACGACCGATTGTACACGGCCAATTGATGGCCGCGAACTGACGACGTAACCAGTGCTTCACTTACCAGCAGCAACAGAAAACCCACTCCACACGTCATGAGAGCACACACAGCTGACGTGAGCACACACAGCTGACGTGAGCCAACATGTCAGCACGGACGAGGCGGCTGCAGTAGTTACACTCCACACGTCATGAGAGCACACACAGCTGACGTGAGCCAACATGTCAGCACGGACGAGGCGGCTGCAGTAGTTACACTCCACACGTCATGAGAGCACACACAGCTGACGTGAGCCAACATGTCAGCACGGACGAGGCGGCTGCAGTAGTTACACTCCACACGTCATGAGAGCACACACAGCTGACGTGAACCAACATGTCAGCACGGACGAGGCGGCTGCAGTAGTTACACGCGTTGAGTATTATGTGCAACAGAAAACCCACTCCACACGTCATGAGAGCACACACAGATGACGTGAGCCAACTTGTCAGCACGGACGAGGCGGCTGCAGTAGTTACACGCGTTGAGTATTATGTGCAACAGAAGATCCACTCCACACGTCATGAGAGCACACATGGCTGAAGTGAGCCGACTTGTCAGCACGGACGAGGCGGCTGCAGTAGTTACAAACGTTGAAATATGATATGTGCAACCGTCAGTTGATCGATACATCCGACAGAACCACGGATATCTATGGGCAGGACGAATCGTGATTTATTTTGGGATGATTTATTTAAAAAAAAAATTTGACACATGTATTTGTAGGTTTTCACTATTTTATGAATGGTGGCCCACCACCATTTACACTACTCCCACAAAACGAAACTCCCAAGTTTCGTCACAAATCCCGATCTGGAATTATGATTAGTACACGTGTGAATACGTTGTTAGTTGGAATCAGTAACACTACTGCGGAAGTGTATTCCTTCCTTTATTTAATTTCTAAACTTAAGGAGATCATTACTGAATGTTAACATATTACTCGAATAGATTAGAAGCTACACTTTTCAATTCAACTATGCAATACTGTTTCTTATTTAAAAACACTTATACAATGCACAGTATGAAGTCGCCTAAAATGGAGCACGTAATCGTGCAGTAGTAGGTACCCTGCTCGTCACGAGTGGATCTTGTCGATGTGCTGCGCGTGCGGTGCGTCTCATTGAGATGGTAATGCGCGGGCGGTATATACGGCGCCGCTCCGCACTCGCCCGCTACTCGCCGCCCTCACTGAACTAGCGCTTGGCTTCGCGTGTTGTTACTAGGTACATCACACGTCATGTGGCGCTGCACGTGTGTCGCGGTACTACTGCCCGTACTGCTGCTGATTGTGTGTCTGCTTATAAAAAATCTACTTATTCAAATCTTATATTCATTCACTGACAGACAACGCACAGCCTAAACCACTGGCTCTGGGAGCTTGAAATTTTGCGCAAGAGTTTCTTAGAAATAAGATTTTATTATTATTCAAAATGTATGAAAGTTCGTAATTTTTAAACGGCTTATCTTTCATAATATGGTTTGATATTACAACTTTATAATCTAGATGAGGGGACTATTACTATCACCGATTAAGAACTCGACCCAGAGTATCCTGACGTGTTGCTTGTCCGCAGTGGTGCGGCGCCGGCGGCGCGGACGGCGCGCCGCTGTTCGGCCTGCTGACTCTCCTCGGCGCGTACGTATCTGTATACTATACATACAATCATATCTGTTCAAAACTTGCAGTGCCATGTTTTCATAGCAAAATATGTGTGAATACTATAAAACTACCGTGCTCTGGCAGCTGAGAGCATCACTCGAATGTCTCGCTGTATGGATAATTCGGTTCGCTTCAAAATGGTTGAGGTGAATGGTGCTGATCCCTGCGTCATGTTCATGAACGAGCGCCGTCACTTGGGACTGGTCATCTGTTAGTTACCACGGCTTACTTTAATTAAGTACTTATTTACCCCCTTACTAATAAACGTATTATATCAGATGAATAGTTAGTTACACACCGATTTCTCTCTTTCAGTCGTCAGTAATTTGACTTTCGAAAGAAGAAGACAAGCGTTGTGTAACTATACAGACGCTATACAATGTTTATTAGTAAGGGGTTTAGGGGGTTTCTACTTGGCAGTTAAGAACTGCCTGTAAATGAGTTAATTGAAACGAATGCTTTACCTACATGTAAATTAATAATAGGTACCGAGGTCATAAGATGGACCCTTGAAGGACACCCGTAACTAGCAACAGTTCATTTGAAACCTTATTCCCTTATCACCATTTTGTATACTCTATCAAATCTGATCTGTTTTATACTTACTACTGATATAATATTATAACAATAGTAAATAGTGTCTTATGTTTATTCTTGTACTGGTGTATAGTGTACTCTGTCAAAAGTATATGACGAATCTGTTTTTTTTTATAGGAAACTAAAGTAGATATCATGCCTGCCCTCAGCCACCGCCCACCGCCGGACACACCACGGCTACAATCATCTTAGAAGTAATCTAGGTATTATTGTTGATAATTAATATTTATATACCTGAAGAAATTATTATTTTATAATAAATGTGTTATTTCAACTATGTATGTGTTTTTTTGCTTGAGAGGGTTTTGTGTTGTTAAATCAAGTTGTCACAATAAGACGGTTTAACGCTATGCATGAATGTTCTCGTCATCCATAAGCTGAATGATTATCATCATCTGCTGTCGAAGGACAGAACTCCTATTCCGGACGGACGTGACATTTCCCAAACCATAGGAAGGTAGCATTGTGTGTACCTAACCTGCATAATTAATATGTATCAGTAAGACAAATGTTATGATTATCAATTATTTCGTTTATTTATCATTTACATATCTAATTACATTTTTAAATATTTCATAAAATATAAAAAATAATTATAAAAAACAATTCAAATAATAAAACAAAATTATTATTATTTTTGAATTTATATATCTCGGGATCATGGGGTCCCGGTCCTTCGAAAGGCGTACGAGGGGCCGAAGCCAACTCGCAGAGGCCCCATAGGGAATTTTATTGAAATGCGGCACCAACCGTCGATTATCCCTGTATGCACTATGCAAGTGCACCCAAGGATAACCACCGGTTGGTGTGGGACTATTGCAGGATATGGAAAATAAAAAGTTGGACTATGGGTTTGGGTGGCTAAAGTGGACTTGTTACCAAGAACTATGGAAGAACTATGACCCCTGCCTGATCAATGTTTTGTATAAGCACGGATAAAATGGCAGGGGATGACTTGCACACTCAATAATGGCCCCCCCCAAACGGTCGCTAGCACGGAGTGACGTAGCGACAAGAAGGCAACATGTCCTGAGGTGCCTAAGAGGAGTGGAGAGATATTCCACGGCTATCAGGACAATCCCGGAAGTACGTCAAGATCCCTACCAGCATCTTACTAGAATACTTCCTCCGAGCACGTTTGCTCTTGCGAATCTCCACTCTAGCCGGCCAATAAAGGCAAGAATGAGGTGAGAGCTCTGTTCCTCGTCATTTTTCACTCCAGCCGGCCAATAAAGGCAAGCCAGGGTGAGGAAAAAGACTTCTCCCGGGAGATAGACACCGGCTCATCGGCTCCTCCACAGAGCAGGCGCCTCTGACGTCCTCTTCTGTCATCAGAACACAACCATCACGCAACCATCAATGCGACGCTCTGCTTGAGTGACTGTCACCAGCCAGAGTTACTCTTATTCAACCTTTTCGGTGATTCCAGTAACTTCGTAAGAAAACTAGACGGCGCTACTTGCTGCGCCGTCATACTATTTTAAGGCACATGTACGTGCATAAACATAGGTGAACTCTCTCCCTCGCTTTCGTAGTCCAATGGGAAGACAACCTGATAACCTGACACGACCGGAGAAAACTCATTATGTGGCGATAAGAAACAGTAATCTAATAAGCCAGACTATTTAATGTGGTTTTGAGGTTCACAGCTCAATGATACCGAACACACTAAATGACTTACCAAAATGGCAGCTCATATGAGTGCGTCATGCAGTGTTTGCAGACGTCACTATGTTAATACTTCCCTTATGCCAGTATAATTGGGGCCGGTCCAGTTTGACTTTGTCTCTTGAACGCAAGCTGTAACTTCAATTCTCAGCTTATCATCTTCGACACTTTTAATCCATCCGTGCTTAGCCTTCCTCTATTCTTATATCTGACCGCGTTTATGTTTAAACTTTTCTCGTCACATCACAGGTTCCAGCTGAAAATCAGCGTCAGGTGGTACCTTGTGTTGTCCTCTGAAATTATGTTGAGCTGATGTTCTTTTGGCATTATAATCTTTGTTTTCTGTTTTTATAGTTTTAAAGTGCATTTATTTTGCTGTAATGCCAAAAGACGCATTTTTCTTTCTTTCACAGGTTTACGTTTTTATGTTTTTGAAATGAAATACAAGATCACAAATATCTATCGGGGTACAACCGTATACTGTAGACAATGTCTTGAACACGGCACACATTCGGTCCTGAGGAGGTTCCACACTATGATTCAATGCCACCATCAGCTTGGGTTTAACTTCTTCTTCTTAGAGTATCGATGACAGAAAGTTTAAATATTTTTGACTCAAAATTCAGGTGCGCGAACTCCACTCACTGACGCAGTCATAAGATCACTAAGTGCATAGTGGGTCTAACAAACTCGCTGCTAGCAAAACTTGAAAAGTTTTTTTTTACTGTTGTATAAAACTCAAGAGAACTCGTACAGAGCCTTGGCAAAATCTCTCCAAGAAATACTTTAAACGGAAATGACGGTGGCTTTAGGTGATTTACGCCACAATCGGTAAAACGGACATTGTGAAGTATGGAATCGGCAACGAGAGACGGAAACGCATGCTTCAGTTCTGTGGTGAGGAAACTCTTACCGTGACGAACACCTGTTTTAAACAACATAATTATACGGCGATTATTTACTTGGATTTCTCCTGGTGACCATTTTAGAAACCAGATAGTTCCTCATTCAGAACCGATAAAAATCGTCTGTCATGAATACCACGACATACCGTGGGGTGGACTGTGGCTCCGATCAACAACTTTAAGTCACCACAATCCAACTTCGGCTCAGAAAACTCCACAAGCAAGAACGCACCATGTTGACATACAAGCTTTCAGAAAAGCAATTGATCAGAAGGTACCTAAATGTTCTTTAAACGATGCCACTGACCCAGACATCACTTGGAAGGCTTTGCAGAAAATCATTGTGCAAACTGCCAAAGAGAACATGCTGCCAAAACCTAACGTGAAAACCTTTTATATCTACGGAAACAGCTGACCTAATTCTTAAGAGAAAAGGTCTGAACTTGCAAGAGAATAGAAGGTTATAACACCAACTCTACCAACGCGCAACTACTGCAGCAACTACAGGACCTTTGGAGCTTATTCCACATGTCAGCAAGATACTCCTGTATCCTCCTATAAACAATAGGCCAAAACAATTTCTCGATTCACAAATTCCAGAAGAACTAGCAGGTTTTGTTAAAGGCAAAGGCACGAACGTTCGCTAAATCATAGAAAGGAGCCGGCAATTTAATAGCCCTGTGTTGTTGTGTTTCATTGATAACACCAAAGCCTTTGATTGTATGCAGTGGGATACGCTATGGGAGGTTCTAAATGACATCGATACGCCTCAACACCTTATTGACTTAGTCTGATGCCTCTAACTAAATCAACAACTGCTCTTTCTTCAAAAAAGTGTGTGAGAATGTGTTTTGCATTAAGAAAAGCGATACAAAAGATTGCAACCTCTCACTTCTGCTTTTCCATGTGTATGGAGAGTATATACAATGTGGATATGGAATTACGACATTAAATTAAAACGAGCACAGTACTAGCCCATCGAAACATTTTAAACCACGAAGATTAGTAGTTAATGGAAAATTTAAAAATTGCATTTTTCAAACAAAATAAATAGCAGAATCAACTGCATAAAAAGTAAACACGCTTTATCTACGAAAAGTCACTGACCTATTGAGCGGCGGGGTGCGGGGTGCAGCGGGCGGCGGCGCGGTGCTGGGCGTAGGTACTTTAGACTCACTAACAATTAAAATCATCAATAGTAGCATTTTGGTGACATTCTCCGTACCTAAGTACCATGTCGGTGTACTCGGCAGCTGTGTACCTTATTTGAGGCATAATTAAACTCAAAAAACTTACAAACCTAACCTAAATCACAAAACTAGCTACCTAATAAATGTCCAAAATAACTAACCAATATTACACTAACACTTAACAATAAGTCACACTAACCTATGCACTAATCCAATTATCATAAATTGTCTTTAATCACAATAACAACTAAAACTTTTCATAAAATCACGACAATGCGCGCGCGGCTCGTTTTGTGATAAAAAAAAATAGGCGTGTGCTTCCTCAAAGGGCGCCGCTATGCACTGACATCTGACATGACATAGTTACCGATTCAAGGACTATTTGCCGAAAATATTCCGCTCACACACATTCGCAATTTTCTATGCACCACTAATGCAATATTATCGTAAGTAATATTTCTTTTTCTTTCTAATCGTAGTATTTTGTGAGTGGGCGGGGCGCGTCAGAGTGGGGCCGTATGACATCTTTCTCTGTCTTTCAAGCATAGAATCGTAGGTACGTTTTTGCACAGGTTCCTGACCTTACAATGTTTACCTATTATTACGAAAGTATTCATTGGATTTGATTGATTTTTTGTATACGGGTAAAGAACATGCCACTCTTTACGTGGTTTAAAGGAATGTCGTCCACATTGTATAGTTCGAGAGACTCTTGGGGATTGGGGAAAGGGGTTTGCTGTTGATGCTACAACATTTGACGACATTGCGGAGATGCTACATCGATTGGAGGTGGAACGTGGAAAATTAGGACCTGCAATAAATAGGCAGAAAACTAAGCTTTCGGGTGCCTATAAGATCCAAGTCATCGATACTGTGGACAGTTTCATTCATCTGGACTCTTATATTAATAATGAAGACAGCTGCGTCCCAGAAATAAAACCACGGATAGCCATGGCTAATGATGCTACGACACGCCTCCGGAACATCTGGAAAAATCGTGGTATATTTATAAAACCAAAGCCCGATTTGTCAGAGCACTTGTTTTCCCGATTTTCCTTTATGGAGTTGAGACGTGGACAATCCGATCAAGACTAAGACAGAGAATAGACGAATTTGAAATGTAGTGCTTAATACCAGGGACATCCAAACGCACAAATGTGTCTGTCCTTTCTCGAAAACTCAAAATCAAGACAAAAATGTCTACAGTTTGCCTGTAGGCAAACTGTAGACATTTTTCGAAATAGGTCAAAATACGCTGTAGCGTATTTTGACCTATTTCGGCAACATAATGCGAAGAGAAGATAGCAGCCTTGAAAAGCTGGTCATTGTTGACAATACCGAAGGAACGAGAGCACAGGGCCGGTCGCCTACACGATCGTCTGACCAAGTAACAGAAGCTACATTCTTAGCAGGTGATGCCAACTTTGGACCGAAGTCGATGGAGGCAAATTGCCCGCTTAAAAGGTTCCAGTGCCCACGGTCCTCAGTAATGGGGTATCGATTGAACAAGAAGAGAACTCAAGAATAAGAAGAATTAGACGGAGAAGAGACATTTATCAATATAGAAGAAAGTTATTATATCTAGTTGATTTTTGTTTTACTGGTTTATTTTTGTTTTATGTATTCTATGTGTGGTGTTGACGCGCGCGTCTCATTGAGATGGTAATGCGCGGGCGATATATACGGCGCCGCCGCCGCCGCTCCGCACTCGCTCGCCACTCGCCGCCCTCACTGAACTAGTGTTCAGTACTACTTCACTCACACACCTCACTCGCACTTCTCGTCATGTGGCGCTACTCGTGTGCTGCGCTGCTGCTGCCCGCGCTGCTGCTGATCGTGAGTGATACCTTCCTTATTTTTTTATTGTAAAGAACATGGCGTGAAGCGGAAATGAAATTGTTCAGGTGACTACTTGCAATATACAGCTAGAAACGATTATAGATGAAGTTTCATAATGGTGCCAGTTACTAAAGAAATTAAAAGTCAACAACCAACAGATAACAGAGTGGTAAATAATTTTAAAAGCTGGATTAATGGAAGGGAATTGGGAGACGAATGAAATCTTGATGGAATGTGTACACACAGCTGACAACTGATCGTGGAGAACGGAAGAGGTAAACTTTTCCGCCGATGTCAAGATGGGATACGGGCCGGTAGAAGACGAATACTAGTCCTATGTATTATATTCAGATTTGATACGATCATGATTAAAATATTTAAAATCTAAGTACAAATTGCTAGGCACAGGCTTCCTAAAACAAATTCAATGACTTTAACAGCATTAACTTCCTTTTCGACGAATTAAGATCTTTTAAAATTAGGTGTTGGGTTTTGAAAGTATTAAAGATAAATAATTGGCCTTAAAATTATAAACTTATAATAATAAGTTGATCCTTTTAAAAAGAAAATTACGATATAATGACGGGACCTAGTGTCTTGTTCATTGCCACAATGAAGCGGGGACGTCAGCGCCGCCTCGCCTGCCGAGTTCGTCTGCAAGAACAACAGCGAAGGCCCCACTTTACATGTTATGAATGGGAACATTATCCACACTGTGGCGTTGTATGCTCTTGAATATTGGCCCACTTTACTAACGAGCCGATCAATGTTTTGGTTTCTTCACAAATCTCGTCCATGTCATTATGTAATCGCTCTCCATGTATTCGTATTTGCATTGGAAACATCCATCCATTTCTTTCTTGTTGCCACCGACTGGCCAAGTGGCCACACATCACATTCAATGTAGGTATCTCACATAGTTTGTCGCTGCTGTGGTCTCAGTGGGCGTCACTCGTGTACTAACGTGTTGTTTGTCCGCAGTGGTGCGGCGCCGGCGGTGTTGACTCGAAGCCGCTGCTCGGCCTGCTCAGCCTCCTCGGCGCGTACGTACCTACTATACTATATACTTACAATAGCTGTACCAGTAGCCCCGAATGTTCTGCGCAGAGTATTCTTCCACAAACAGGAAAACAAAAAAAAATGTGAAAACACATTGGAATGATAAACAGATCAAGAAAAAGTTCATCATTATCAGCCTATAATGTTCCCACTGCTGGGACTCAGGCTTCTCGGTGAGAGGGAGTGGGCCGTAATCCACCACGCGGGCCCAGTGCGGGTTGGAGAATTTTTTCTTCGAATTTTTGGACATGTGACAACATGTCCAAAAATTCGAAGAAAAAATTATGATTAGGTAAATAAATTATGTCTATTCTATTATATTCAATAAATATAGTGATTATGCCTTCATTTTAAATTTTGTCAAGTTCAAAACCTAACAATAGAAGGAAACAAACAGCACATGCGGACACAGTGGCCGTTTCATGTATACGTAATGTATCAGTAACAAGTGCAGTATGTGAGAGAGCGTTGAACTTGTCCTGATGATGTGTTGTCACGCGTTGCAGTACGAACGGCACTAGTTTAGTGGGGACACTGCTGCTGAACCACGTGCAAAATAAAATCAACGCGCTCGAGGTGCTCGCCGACCTCATCGCCATCGCCAGCAACTCCACCGGTCAGTACACACACACACACATGCGCAACGAGCCTTGAAAAACACCCATTTAAACAATATTATTCCAACATCACCGAGGTTTCGTTTTATATATCTATCTTTAACCTGTAATGCAACAACTTACGTAACGTTCTTATGGTAGTGATAACCATCTTGTGTGTATTCTGTTGTGTTTTCAAGAGCATATGACGAATGTGTGTTTTATTTGACACAGGATAACGAAAAGCTGATAGCACATACACCGACCCCACCGACCGACCACTATGCACTGCCGCCAAACATGCAAACTGTAAGATCATTTTAGAAGTAATCTAGATTATATTGTTGTTAACTATCTTATTATTTTGTAATAAATGAGTAATTATTATAAGTGCATGCTTGTTTTACTTCACACGGTATTTTCATTAATTCAAGTTGTCACACTGTTATGTAATACTTACGTTACTTTACGTTTAAAGGTAACTAACTATATTTTAATAGTTATATATATAATAATACATCGTCTGGAGATCACAATCAGAGGACTAAAGCTAAGCGCACATATAGCAGAGGCGAGCCGCAGCGCTCCCATTGTGAAATTGCGCCAAAGCAAAAATTGCGAGTGGCGTCGGGCAGCGCTGCAACGCAGCAATTGTTTCAAACAATTTCGAATTAGAATAAGAACTGTATGCTGTCCAGGGCAATAAGGCTGCACACATTTGAGCCGGCTGCGTCGCAAAGCAACGCATTGCAAAAATCCTCATTCATCACTTTCGTATATTTTGTATGAATCATCGCACCCTACGGGCGGGCTGCGCCGGTGTGCGCCCGGGCCGCAGCGCACTGGCGCGGTCGGATCGCTTGTGCGCACTTCAGCCGCCGCGCCGCTGTTATCGTTGTTGCACTGTTGCAACGCGGCCCGCCCTCATTTGCTCTAGCCTTAACAATGGAGTTAGAAGGTGCTCCATAGAATTTCTTGCTCAATTGCAATACTTTTATTTCCGAGATTAATATTAGTCTATTAGGTAGAAATTTTGAGAAAAGGTCACATAACATCAAACTACAGAGGATCGGCATATACCTACTTACCTACATGCCGATCAAGGTACACTCACATCGTAAGAGTTGAGTATGTGTGATAAATGTAGTTTGATCTCACTAGACTAGTGAACGTCGGCAGACATGGTCACATGGGCGGCCAACTGTTGGCAAGACAACTGTTGCTGCCGGCTGTTCTATGCTGAATATGACGTAGAGACACATCTGTCATGTCCGCCACAGAAATAACACTACTTCTGAAACTAAATACCTAATATTACGACGGATTGTGTAACTGCAGCAGGACACCATTGAGGCGTAGACTATTAGTAGTACCTAAGAACTATATGTATAAAAGTATGATCATGCAGTTTATACATTGCCAATTTTTGGGTTCCGGGCCCTAGAGTGCCATAATCACTAAGACGACGACGATAATGCCGATGACGTAATGACTAAAGTAACGCCGATTGTCTCTCTGTCAGTGACAGGGATCTGTAGAACAGTAAGTGTTGGGTTAAGTAGCGCCATCTATTGGTAGAGTTTGGAGGTAGCAAAGAATCTGCGGTACCTAGCGTCTGGCGGCAGAGTGGGGAGTCGCAGTTCAGTGGCAACATCTCCGACGAAAAAGGGAACTAGTGGCGGCCAATGGGATTCAAGCATACAAAACCATAATATACTAATATTTATGTATTGTACAAAACTCGACATGTCACTGGATTAAACGGTTTTGCAAATTGCAAGGATCCAAGGTAACGTGATTAAGTAAAAGTGTACCTACAGAAAAATTAATGCCTTTCTGGTGAAAAGTAAATAAACACTATAATTGAAGAAGTCCCTGCCTGCCCCCGATACTCATTACCAAAACCTATAGCTTTTCACTTATAAAAATATATTTAGAAATAGGTAAATGAAACCCTTTAATAATATTATGACACTGCAGTTCGCTTCATATTCCCACATTGAAATTATCTACTCCACTCGCGTTTGAGCTGCTGTTGCATTAATTTTCTTTTTACAATAAATTATTTCTCTTATTCAGTTGGGCAAGCATTATTGAAATCTGTTCCTTTCAAGTCCTGCCTTCCCATTTAGGTACGGAACCCTAATAAGTATAAATATTATTATAAGCAGACATAAATTAAAACGCCAACAAGAACGCCATCTTGTGGTAGCCCGCGAGAGCTTGGGTAAACCGAATACAAATATTTGTATACCGACACGTGTTTAAATTAATTAATTAAATTTGTTTTTTTTAGGGTTCCGTACCTCAAAATTAAAAACGGAAACTTGATAAGATCACTTCGTTGTTCGTCTGTTTGTCCGTCGTCCGCTTCGTTTTATTCCGGGACGCGCGGAGTTATCAAATACTCAGGGCTGCAATCCCTTAAAGCAGTAAAAAAGTTTTGTAGGTAACAGTTCTAAAGTCAAAAAATATGAAATAACTGACTGTGTAACTGAGTTGTTAAAGTTAAATTGTAATAAAATAATATTGTGTGCATTCCCATATTTAAAAAAATTGACAAGTAGACAAAACAATTATATTCATATGCTTAATAAGCATATGCACTTTTTAGTTACTCATTACAGTGACAAGCTTGTCTATTTTGACACCAACAATTATGTTGAAACTTTAAAGTCGACTAGGGGTACTGTGTATCTGCCTGTTAGTTTTAGACACATAATAGCAAGGCTATTAGCTTTTTATATAAACACAGACATAAGTATTATGTCGAAGTCTTGTATTATTAACACCACAACAATTAGTAATAATACTAATAATAAGGTGGTTTGCCTAAATGAATGTAGCTCAAATGCTATAAATTTGTATACAAATTGTACGAAGGAGGTTCCATTTCCCTCACGCTCTATGAGCTCACTGCCTGGTGATGACATTGAAGTCTTGGAATTAACTCCGGATAAACATTTAAACTAGTTTGTAAGACAACAGAAGGTACCAGTAATAATATTCTAATACCTAACAGCGACAAGGTATCTTCTTGCTCTAAAATAAGTACTAAATATCAAAAAGGAGATCAGCAGAATACCTTGAAGTTATTTCATCAAAATATTCAAGGCATTTCCTCCAAATTATTAGAAATTGAAATGTTTTTAGAAAAAAACCAAGTTTGACATTGTTTGTTTTACCGAACATTGGTTAAAGGATTACCAAATGTTAATTAATTATGAGAACTATAGTGTGGGCAGTTGTTTTAATCGTAAATCTATGCTGCGTGGAGGTTCTTTAATCTTGATAAAAAAAGACGGGTTGCACTCCGGGAGTGCCGGCAGAAGTGAAAAACTAAATTGGTTAAACAGAAGTTCAAAATAAATTAAATACAACTGCGGCTCCTCGAAGTACTATTGTTTACGAAATTGACTTTTCAAACATTTGTACGTCAAATGTCATTTTCTTCGGCCATCTTTGTCGTGTCTCACTTGGTTCACTTCGGTTGGCGCCGCCGTAGAAAGAGATGGGGGGGGGGGGAAATCTCTCCTGACGGTCACGTGTCCTGACGCGAGTTTAACATTTTTTACCCATTACAAAAAGTGTTCAACGCCGCTAAAGAAGTTTTCACTTCAAAAATTGTTTAAAATGTAAGCAACGAAATGACATAGTGGATTTATCAATTGAACATTGCATCGAACTGTCTTGTGTTGAGCTAGATAAGCATGTTGTAGTGTGCGTTTACAGACCCCCTAATTATCAGAACTTTTCTGTATTTGAGTCAATAATGGAAGATGTCCTAGCGAAACTGGCATCCAATAACAAAGCCGCAATTATTTGTGGTGATTTTAATATTAATATTTTGGAAAATAATTTATATTGCAGTAGATTATTAAGCCTTTTCAAATCGTTCAATTTATCTAATGTTTTTACAGAACCGACTAGAGTAACTCCAACTTTTGCTACTTGTATCGATAATGTCTTTTGCGATTGTGATTATTTAGATAAAGCCATCGTAAATTATCTGCCGTCTGATCATAGTGGACAAACGGTAACTTTTAAGTTTAAAATACCTTTGCAAAAAGTGCAAATACAATTTAGACCGATAACGACGGGTAAACTAAAAATATTCAATAGAACTCTTAATAATAAGTTAAATGATCTGGGCCATGATAATATGGGTGATACAAATAAATTGTACGAGGATTTATTTTCAGTAGTGCAGACTCAATTCAATAAAACTTTTGAAAAGAAAACAAAAAACATTTGCCCTAATTTTATATTTAGTGACTGGGCAACTAGAGGTATTAGGATAAGTAGGGCAAGACTGTTCGAACTGTATGGTCTTAAGCCTTACATCAATACTGAAACTTTCAGCAAGTATGTTGCTACATATTCCAAAATTTTTAGAAATACTTGCAAAATAGCCAAAGCCCGGTACATTAGCAACAAAATCGAATTGGCAGAAAATAGAATAAAAACGGTTTGGAAAATTATAAATAACGAAACTAGTAGGAATAAAAAACGAAACACTGATTACACGTTGGAGACTTCACGTGGTGCCATAAGCTCTAACTTAGAAGTAGCTCAAGAATTTGTAAATTTCTTTACTAATATACCATTGAAAACGACGGAAGCCTTAAATTCCTCACCCGACGTATCAATTGATTTATTACGAGCGAACGTGCAAGCCTGCCCGGTTGAATTTCAATTTAAACATATTAACCCCGCAGTAGTAATAAAAGCTTTTAAGCAAATTAAGATCAAATTGACAGAAGATCTTTGGGGAATGTCCATTAAAGTGTGCACCTCCATAATTGAGTCTATTGCGCCTTACTTAGCCTTAGTATTTAATTCGTGTGTTGATCAAGGAGTCTTCCCCGATTTAATGAAATACAGTAAGGTAATACCACTTTACAAATCCGGGGACAGTAAAGACACTAATAATTATAGACCCGTATCCGTGTTGCCGGTTTTCAGCAAGGTATTTGAAAAGATAATGCTTAATCAAATGCTCAATCATTTTAACACGAATAAAATCCTTCACGATCAACAGTATGGTTTTACCAAAGGACGTTGTACGACCGACGCCGGTGTAACCTTATTAAAACACATTTTTAACGCGTGGGAAGAGGCCCAAGACGCCATAGGAATCTTTTGTGACCTCTCCAAAGCATTTGATTGCGTCGATCACGAAACCTTGCTTTTGAAACTTGAGCATTACGGACTTGGAAAACTTGCGCTCAGTTTAGTTAGTTCTTATTTAAATGATAGACAACAGCAAGTTCAAATAAATGGTGTCAATTCACATGGTTTAACTGTAAAAATGGGTGTGCCACAGGGCTCGATTTTGGGTCCTTTCCTCTTTTTAGTGTATATTAATGATCTACTCCATTTATTAAAAAAACAACCACAAATGGTGTTATTTGCTGATGACACTTCCTTAATTTTTAAGGTAAATAGACGTGCTACAATTTTTGACGACGTAAATAACGCCCTACTGCAGGTCCAAAATTGGTTCACTGCTAATAATTTAGTATTAAATGGGAAAAAAACTAAGTGCATAAGATTGTCCTTACCAAATGTCAAAGGTAGTGATTGTGAGATAATATTGAATCAAGAGAAACTAGAATTCGTCGATAGAACTGTTTTCCTAGGGATCACGCTCGACTCAAGGCTACAATGGGGTCCGCATTTAACATCTCTTGCAGGATGGCTAAGTTCAGCAGCTTATGCTGTGAGAAAAATCCGTCAATTTACTGATGTAGATACCGCTAGACTAGTCTATTTTAGTTACTTCCATAGTATCATGTCTTACGGTATTTTGCTTTGGGGACGGGCTGCAGACATCGATTCTATTTTTATTCTGCAGAAAAGAGCCATCAGAGCCATATCTAATCTCCGCAGGCGCGATTCTCTAAGGGAACGGTTTAAGGAAATTAACATCATGACGGTACCTTGTCAATATATCTACGAAAACATCATGTATGTAAGGAAAAATTTACATCTTTTTAGTAAAAGAGGTGAGAGACATAATTATAGTACTAGAAATAGGGACCTATTAGTTCAACCAGGTTTCAGACTAGCTAAAGTAGACTCATCTTTTATGGGGTACTGTTTAAAATGTTATAACAAAATACCTCCCCACATTCTTCAACTGAATGAGACAAAATTCAAGTCTTGTATTAAACGCACACTATGCGGGCAGGCATATTATAAGTTAGGGGATTACATCGCTGATAAAAATGCCTGGCTCAATGCTGGTCCTGCTCCACAACCACAACTAATTGATTAACACTTGAAAATACTGTTGGAGCTGCTGAAGATTGTAAGTCTATCTTTGCATTGTATAAATTCAATCTCCTAGTATTGTATAATTGCATAGCACATGTGTGAGCACTATGTACATACTATAAAGCTACCATTTACTGGGTACGTCTTTCATTGACTGAATGTGCCCTGGCGGCTGAGAGTATGTCATGCTCACTCAAATGTCTCGCTGATGGTGGCGCATGTGTTGGATCATTTAGCTCCCTTCAAAATGGTTGAGCTGAATGGTGCTAATACATGCGTCATGTTCGTGAACGGGCGCCGTCAGTAGGGACTGGTCATCTCTTTGCTGCCATGGCTTATTTTATTTTATTTAATATTTGAATTGTTGTTTTTTCTTATCTTTTCATTATGGACGCTTTTAACGTTCTGCATCGTTCTCACATGTATAATTTTTAACATGAATGATGTAACCAAGAATTTGTAACTATATTATTTTGATTTAAAAGAGTGTCCATGGAGTTTCTTGCCCGTTCTTCTCCATAGGTACCTACGCTTTGGAATGGGCAACTAGCTTCATCTTTCTGACTGATCGACCCCTTGACAATTCAAAAGTGCCTGTAATTGGTTTAATTGAAATAAATGCTTTGAGTTTGAGTTTGAAAAAATAAAACTTCTAAGTCAACGCAATCAAAAGATACGGGCGTTTATGTTCTGTTTATGCCGCATATTTTGACACTCGCAAGGGAATCAAAACCTATAGGGTACTTCCCGTTGACCTAGAATTATGAAATTTGGCAAAAAGCAACATCATGTAGCACAAGTAAAGGAAAAAAAAGACTCTGGGAGTGCCGGCAGAAGTGAAAACTTGAATATTAACGTTGAATCAACTATTAATTAAATTAATATAACTCATTTTCTTTCGCTATTTCTTCGTCACTTTTTTCATTAATAGATGCACTTTGTTCAATTTCCATATTTTAAACACTTTATATACACGAATTTTACGAATACACAGCAGTGTGGCCACTACACAGACGGTCGAACCATCAGCTGTCACCATCCATGGATGCGCGTGGCACGCTGTAACATAAACACACACGAACATTCGCGCAAGCGCCCTGTGCCGCCTAAACGAAACAGCAGGCATACATTTTCGCCGCGCCGTAGAAAGAGAGGGGGATACTTCCTGTCCTACGCCGCGCCGGCTGTCTACTCTCCATCCGTCTTACGAATTTTTGATCAGATGACGTGTCCTGACGGTCACGTGTCCTGACGCGAGTTTAACATTTTTTACCCATTACAAAAAAAGTGTACAACACCGCGTCAGGACATCGCGTCAGGACACGTGACCGTCAGGAGAGATTCCCCCCCCCCCCATCTCTTTCTACGGCGGCGCCAACCGAAGTGAACCAAGTGAGACGCAATAATGGATGGAAGGATGGATGCATGGTGATGGTGATGGCGATGGTGATGGCGATTGTGATGGTGATGGCGATGGCGATGGTGATGGTGATGACAATGGTGATGGCGATGGTGATGCGATGGTGATGCGATGGTGATGCGATGGTGATGGCGATGGTGATGTGATGTGATGTGATGGTGATGGTGGACGCGGACGCGGACGCGGACGTGGATGGACAGCTGATGGCTCGACCGTCTGTGTAGTAGCCACACTGCTGTGTATTCGTAAAATTCGTGTATATGTTACCGGCCAAACCCGATTTCAGGACAAACTAGTTTAGCCTAGGCTAAACTAGTTCCGTCGACATAGGATGCAAGGGCGAGCGAAGGGCACCCCGAGGTTCGGTTTGGTTAGGTTACTTTAAACCCTTTACACAGAAATAGGGGCCCCGCGAAGCGGGGCTCCGTCGACATAAGATCCAAGGGCGAGCGAAGGGCACCCCCTATCGCGTATAGGAAGAACTAGTTTAGCCTAGGCTAAACTAGTTTGTCCTGAAATCGGGTTTGGCCGGTAACATATATAAAGTGTTTAATAATTGATTTATTTCAACGTTAATATTCAAGTTTTCACTTCTGCCGGCACTCCCGGAGTGCAACCCGTCTTTTTTTTTAACATTATTTTTAATTACTTTAAATGGAAGGATAAAATAACAAAGGCATGTACAATATTTTAACGTAAATATTAAAGTAATTCAGGTCTAAAACAACAAACAGTTACCTACAATGCCATCTATTACCTTAATAAACAATTTACACGCGATTCATTCACTAACATCCAACAACAGACTATCGACTTTAACCTCTTCTTCGGGATTATGCTCTGGCTTTAGTAGTAGCATAGTATAAACAAATATGGTAGTAGATTATTCTATGGGACTTAGTGACGTCACGATACGTTATCTACTACTGGAGATGGACAGGCTGCCAGTACCTAAACAATATTGATTTACATTACACTATTTATCATTTATTTATTTAGCATATATTTTATCAAAGACTAGCATCTGCCCGCGATTTCGTTCGCGTAGAAGTCGTAAGCATTGAGGTCTTTAGTCGTAAGGCACCACAATTTACTAAAATAACAAGTTCCACATTTTTATAAACATTTCCTTTATACTTTGTAGTTTTGGTCTCAGCAACCAATATATGAAGAGAGTCAGGACAGGTGACGCGGGAGCAAGTGACAGTTGTCCGTGTGCGAAGCAGCTCGTCCTGAGTTTGATACCCGCAGTCTTCAGTAGATGTCCCATTGCTTGCGAAGTTTTTCGTTTTTAGTGAATAAATGAACGCGCGTGCCTGTCCTACCTAATTGCACAACACTGATTAATCCTGACGAAAAGCTATCACTAAAATAATATACCAGTAGATTATAAATACACGGGATTTCTCATTAGGATAACCATAGACATTTATTTTTATTAAAACCAAAGATTACAGAAGAGTCCTAAGCGTTATGTCCTGTGTCGTTGTACGAACTACCTCAGCCCATCATCAGCCTATAATGTTCCTACTGCCGGGACACAGGCCTCCTCTCAGTGCAAGGAAGTAGGCCGTAATCCATCAGCCAATGCGGCCCAGAGCGGATTGGTAGTGGTTTTCGTCGAATGTTTGGTTCTAGGACATGCCGGATTCCTCACGATGTTTCCCTTAACCGTGAGAGTAGTGTTGAAGAAATAATTTACACATAAACAAAAACCTCTAACAACTAAAATAATAATATATATTGGCCCTTTAAGTTTAATATAAGTTGTAGGAAATATTTTGATCCAAGCGTCCTCGCGTCGGCGGACGACTAATGAAAATTGGAAGTTAACAGCAGCTATGTTTTCTACAATAGCATAGATTCATTATTGCTGCGACCGATGCCACGTACCCTAAGGTGCGTACACATATGATACGTGACACAATACGTGACGCCACAAGAGTGTCTCTGCGTAGAATAATGTGCCACCTCTTTACACCAAGAACTCGACGTCAAAAACGTCTACTATCTGTTCTGGTCCAAACGCGCATCCTCAAATACTTCGGACACGTCTCGAGGCGTGAGGGTGGCTCTATAGAGCGCGTGGTCGTGCAAGGTATATGTAGAGTGGAAGACACTCGACTGCGCGGACGCTCAACCGTGAGATGGACAGACCAAATTAAACCCGCATTGGGTGATCCCTTGTATGACCAAATTGGCAAATTTTACTTTTTTTTTTTTTTCATTTCAATTTGGTAAATTTTACTAAAAATACCAGAAACCGAAGTAGGTAACGAGAAATCGTGAGGCGAATCACTAGCCCTTAGACAAGAAACTACATGAGGAGCACGACCGCTCTGACAACAGTGCTACGAAGAAGAAGAAGAGAAGAATCCCATGTCACCACGTAGTAGCACGAGACATCAGATAAGTCTCTAGAGACTTGGGAGTCAAATCCTAGACACACACAATCCATTGTCGAGGTGTATTCCGAAACGATCAGAAAACTTTCATCACAAATTATTATATAATTGGGGAGAAGTCAGTCTGAGTGCTTGTCTCAATGTGTTTGGATACAAAGTCGTGAGCAGCACCAGATGCCATTACAATGTTTACTTTCTAGATAGTGCATGAATGTCTTAATAACAATACTTCCGCATTTGACGTATTATGATAATTGTGGCGCGTCCATGCGCAACGTGTGTGGCGCGTCGTGTCTTGGCGCACGTGTCTCTTTGAGATGGTAATATGCATGCGGTATATACGGCGCCGCCGCCGCCGCTCCGCACTCGCCCGCCACTAGCCGTCCAGCAGTGCTCAGCTGTCCGCGTATTGTTACTTCCTCAAACACCTCGTCTGTCGTCATGTTACGCTACTCATGCCTCGTGCTGCTGCTGGCTGCGCTGCTGATGCTCGTGAGTGACACCTTCTGTGTTGTTTCCGTCATACTACTGGAGCTTTGATCATCATCATCATTTCAGCCGAAAGACGTCCACTGCTGGACATAGGCCTCCCCCAAGCACCTCCACTTCGACCGGTTTTGTGCTTCTCGCTTCCAACGAGTTCCTGCGGCCTTCACAAGGTCGTCAGTCTACCTTGTGGGAGGCCTTCCAACGCTGCGTCTTCCGGTACGCGGTCGCCACTCCAGCTTTGATAGTTGTCAGCAATTCAAATATTCAGAACTATTCCTTCGCCACACGCTACTACGTCTACAGCTTCGCTGATCTAGTGGCTGCAAGGTGAACGGTCAAATTCTACTGTTTTTTTCCATCAGGAATTTCTCACTAGCAGCTCGGAGTCTGGATGTGTGCCCGGTTGTTGGCAACAGGCTCGCCCCCTACTCGCACATAACTCACGAAATGTGGGTGTTACTATTAGGTGCACCTCTGCCTAACCTTCCGGGGGTTACAGAAATGTTGTCATGTGATACGTGCTTATACGCCGCCATACTGAGGTGTTGTTTGTCCGCAGTGGAGCGGCGAAGCGGACGCGGCGCCGTTCTTCTTCGGGTTCGGGTTCGTACCTCTTTCACAACTACATGTATTTGCTTATGAGGCGGGGCGCTATTTTTAACCGACTTCCAAAAAGGAGGAGGTTAATGTTTATGTCTGTATGTATGTTTTTTTTTATATGTATGTTCACCGATTTCTCCGTCAATTGTAGACCTATTTAAATTTTTTTGAAGTGAAAACTTCTTTAGGCGTGTTGGGCATTTTCTAAGATGGGAAAAAACTATTGAACTCGCGCCACTGTAACCGTAATCGACACCGCTTCGGATGTGTTCGGCTATCCTCGGGATGTACTCGGTTTTAATGTATATCCGATATTATGTCAGTGAGTGTTGGCAAAGTATTCTGTTTGTGTTTTGTTTTCACTTCTGTTGGCACTCCCGGAGTGCCACTTTTTTTTTTTCGTTTTAAAGGGTATACTCTTGAGATGGTCCCATTGTCATCAAATTGGAATATGATGAGAGGATTCCATGGAAATCGAGGGAAACCCATAAATTTTATAAACAAAACTATGGCCATTTGGCTTTTTTTTATAAAGTAACTTGAGCATTTGCTCTCGGAAATCATTATTTGGTAAAGTGGAGCTGATGATGAAGACCACAGATGGCCATCGGAACTACTCAATGATAAATATTTCACGGGTTGCGATTCGATTACTTTAATATGGTTGCTAAGCAATTTATGCTCACCGCAATTCAAATGGTGAAATGGAGCTAATGGTGGAATACCAGGAGAACTCCTCAACCATTAACGTCCCTGCATTGGGAAAAGCAATATTTTGTAAAAGGCGATGAGCAAGTTGACATTAGGCTATTGTAACTTAAATAAATTATAATCAGACCCACTAAAAAGCGAGAAATAAAAACGTTTTAACAAAAAAAAAAAATCCGACTTCCAAAAAAAACTACCTACAAAGTGAAAAATAACTTTAATTTTGAAAGTCGATCGATGGCAAAAAACTAAAATGCAGATCCAAAAACACCTATCTACTACGGAAATTAAAGTTATTTTCACTTTGTACTGTTTTTTTTTTTGGAAGCCGATTTTATTTTTTTTTTTAGTAAAAAAGTTATTTAACAGAACTTTTAGTTAGTTAAAACCTTCTGGTAGTGACTGTGAAGCCCAAATAAAGAATTAATTGGGAATCTTCAGAAAGTTATTATTTAATTACTGTTGAAAAACCTTTAAATTATACCTAAATAATTCAGGTAACCTCCTTTTTGCTAATTACGTATTTAAGTTTTAAGCTATTGCATAGCTTTCATCGCGGGCTTTGAGCGCGGCGACCGAATCAAGAAATTCCGTAACGAAAATAAATCTAACACCCCCCACTCCGACCGGCATAGCGGTGCGGCGTTGAAAGCCGTGCATCGTCTAACGTCGTTTCAGTTCGGCAGACTTCGGCACGGTGTTTGTGTGCGTGCGACTAGACGTATGCGTGTAGACTGTACGAAGCTCGCATAAGTTGATAAAAAATGCTATGCAATAGCTATACCGTGGCAGTCTCCGAGTGCCACACGTATTTTTTTTATTACATAAGTTTAAAAACTAAAACCTGACTACTGAAAAGGATGAAACAAGAAAGTACCTTCCCGTGGTCGCATGCCGCTGTACTAACATATTATAAGCTACGGTAACATGCGACCACGGAAAGGTACTTTCTTGTTTCGTCCTTTTCAGTAGTCGGGTTTTAGTTTTTAAACTTAATTTTTATTTAATTATTTTGGAGCTTATTTCAGTAATATTTATATTTTTGAAAGGTGCTAATTAAACCCTTTCATTTGATACCTAACACGGCATGTTTAAATTTTTTTTTATAGATCATGACTATGCTAAAGTGCGTCATGTCAATTTAATGTGACGTCACATACCCTATAACCAGCGGACGGTTAAGACGCTTCCAACGGTACCTACTTCATTTGTCCAATTATAAATAAATAAATAAATTATGACAAGTAGTTTAGAAGTTATGAGGGAACAGATGAACATACATACTTACATACATGCATACATACATACCAGTCAAAATCATAACCCTCCTTTTTGCTTCGCCATAGTCGGGTAAAAAAATAATAATAATTAAATATTAAAAACGTTTTTTAAAAAGCTTTTGCTTAAATTGATTTAAATTGTATTCCTTTTTAAACATTATTTAGGTCAACCTATTTACGTAAACTTAAGTCAACTCGTTTTATAACTACGAGGTCTGCAATGCCACAATGTACTTCACAATTCGGCAACTTTCTTCGAAAATATTTTTTTTACACACAATGCGCCTAAACTGAGAGAGGTCGGACAGCTGGTGTGGCAGTACCAAGTAGATTTTGATTTTTGTCGCTTGTTCCGTCTATTTATCAAATTCTTTGGATGTTACAGTACTAACGGCACCAGCATCTTGGCGAACCTGGCGGAGACGGTCTTGCAACATAAGATCAACGCACTCGAGGTCCTCGCCGACTACATCGCCATCGCCGGCAACGGCTCCGGTACGCGTCCGACACGTGCTGCTGTCACGTCGTCATATCGAGCACCGATCACTTAAACTCAAACCTTTTTTTTTTTTCAATCAAACCATTTTTAGACACTGAATTGTCAAGGAGTCAGTCAGTTAGTAAGAAGGGTGAAGCTAGTTGCCCATTCTATAACGTAGATCTCTATGGAGAAGAACGGGCAAGACACTCCAAAGACATTCTTTTCAATCAAGATACATAATACAAAATCCTGGGTACATTAGTCTTGTTGCTTCTATATGTGCGAACAAAGTACAAAAACAATTCAAAATATAAGATGAACACTATTTATTTATTTAACGAACATGAACTCCTATTGATTTGATGGTTAAGCAGAGCTTCCTGCTTATTATGCAGTAGTGTGCAGGGTGCGGTCAGGCTCAACGAGCGCAGAGGATAGTATTATCCTCTGTCGAACATACTACTTTTTCAAAAAAAAAGACGGGTTGCACTCCGGGAGTGCCGGCAGAAGTGAAAACTTGAATATTAACGTTGAAATAAATCAATTATTAATTGAATTAATATAATGTCGTGTGTCACTTCATTCACTTCGGTTGGCGCCGCCGTAAAAAGAGGGGTGGGGGGGAATCTCTCCTGACGGTCACGTGTCCTGACGCGATGTCCTGACGCGAGTTTAACATTTTTCACCCATTACAAAAAAACCGGCCAAGAGCGTGTCGGGCCACGCTCAGTGTAGGGTTCCGTAGTTTCCCGTCCGTCACAATAAGTGTTCCCACGTACAATTCGATAAAACCCGACCCAATGTAATAAGTACCTACAGCGCCATCTCTCGGGGAATTGGGTTACTAATTAATACATAGACGTGCCAGAAGTTTTCGGTGGTAATTTTGGATTGCGAGAACCGATTTTAATAATTCTTTTTTTGTTTGAAAAAAGATACGTTCAGGATAATAAAATATGTAAACGAAGTTAAAAAAAAATGCTTGCATATACGATTATACTACGAAGTTAGTCCAGAAATGATTTTGTACAACTTTTTGTCTTTTTTGTACAAAAACTGTTGTTTCTATCAAGTTCAAAATAATTTTCCTAGAAAGTCCTTATAAAGTTCTACTTTTCAGATTTTTTTCATATTTTCTAAACTTATGGTTCAAAAGTTAGAGGGGGGGGGGACACATTGTTTTTTACTTTTGGAGCGATTATTTCCGAAATTATTGACATTATCAAAAAATGATTTTAGTAAACCCCTATTCATTTTTAAATACCTTTCCAACAATATATCACACGTTAGGGTTGAAATTAAAAAAAAAATCACTTCCCATTATTACTATTACTATTATTACTATTTTGTATGATTTTAAACATCTCGGGACCATGGGGTCCCGGTCCTTTGGAAGGCGTACAAGGGGCCGAAGCCAACCCGCAGAGGCCCCTTAGGAAATTTTAATGAAATGTGGCACCAACCGACGATTATCCCTGTATGCACTATGCAAGTGCACCCAAGGACAACCCCCGGTTCGTGTAGGACTATTGCAGGATATGGAAAAATAAAAGGTTGGACTATGGGTTTGGGTGGCTAAAGTGGACTAGTTACCAAGAGCTATGGAAGAACTATGACCCCTGCCTGATCAATGTTTTATATATACATATATACACGGATAAAATGGCAGGGGGTGACTTGCACACTCAATAATAATGGGCCCCCGGAAACGGTCGCTAGCACATAGTGACGTAGCAACAAGGGGGCAACATGTCCTGAGGTGCTTATGAGGAGTGGAGAGGTATTCCACGGCTATCAGGACAATCCCGGAAGTACGGTCAAGATCCCTACCAGCATCTTACTGGAATACTTCCTTCCTCCGAGCACGTTTGCTCTTGCGAATCTCTACTCAAGCCGGCCAATAAAGGCAAGAATGAGGTGGGAGCTCTGTTCCTCGTCATTGTTCACTCCAGCCGGCCAATAAAGGCAAGCCAGAGGTGAGGAACAAGACTTCTCCCGGGAGATAGGGTCCGTGGGGTCGCTACTGCCCAACAGCTCGCCACATGCTGCCCTGCGGGTTTCTGTATCTCTCTTGGTCTGGCTCCTCACCTTAGACCCATTCCCGAAAGTAAACTTTCCGGCACAGGCCTAGAGTTCGGAGCGCGCAAGCCCCACCACGACGTCAACGTAGAGATACGGCGATGGGGCTATTATTACTATTATTACATTATTACTATTGGTACCAAATTTCAGCTTTCTAGTGCTAACGGTCACAGAGATTAAGCGAGGACGGACAGACGGACGGACGGACGGACGGACGGACAGACAGACATGGCGAAACTATAAGGGTTCCTAGTTGACTACGGAACCCTAAAAAGTGTGCAACGCCGCTAAAGAAGTTTACACTTCAAAAAAGTACCGGGAAAGATCAATAATACCTACACAAAATGTTAGTTATTCATCCAAAATTGTATCGCCTTCAAAGTATGCTCCTTCAGAAACGATACACTTACGTCAGCGAATAATCCAATCATCAAAACATTTTTTAAACCCTTTTACGAAATTGAGTTTAGTTCTCGCCGCGACAACTCCTTTATATCTTCTACCGAATGAGAACGGGTGCCATGAAGCGGTAATTTGAGTTTAGGAAAAAGAAGGAAGTCGGCTAGAGCCATATCTGTTGAATAAGGTATATGTTGAGTTTTTGGTCAAAAATTTGTTCACAATGATGGCCTTGTGCAAAGGCGCATTATCGTGGTGCAAAATCCAACAATTTTCTTTTCACAAATCTGGCCTTTTTCTTCGAATTTGCTCTCTTAAAGGTAGCATAACGCTCAACTAATACACGTTATTTACCGTTTGACCTTCCTGTAAGAATTCCGAGTGCATAAAACCGCAATTATAGTCAAAGAAAACAGTCAACATTACTTTGACTTTTTATCGACTTTGGCGTGGTTATTTTCGATTTCGGTTCAGTTGGAAGGCATCGCTCCGAAGCTTTTTGACTAATTTGCAAGTCAAACTTGTAAACCCACGTCTCGTCACCAGTAATAATGCGTTTCATGAATGTTGGGTCGGAATTGACTCGTTCTAGCATGTCTTCAGCGACTCTTATGCGATTGAGTTTTTGGAGAAAATTCAGGTCTTTTGGGACTAGCCGAGCGGCAACATGTTTCATACCCAAGTGATTATTGAAGATGATACGGATCGACTCGTGAGACACAGAAAATTGAGCAGCTATCTCTCTCAAACTTGAATGAGGATTTTCAGTCACTATTTGCTTCTTTTAACTTCAGTTGAAGACGTTGATGGCTTACTAGGGCGAGGCAAATGTTTCAGCATAATATCTCGACCGCTTTTGATCGCTTTGTACCACTCATAAGCACGTGTTTCTGATAAAGTCGATTCACCGTAAGTCTTCTGTAACATTTTCAGCGACATCGAGCACGAAATTCCATTGGCGATGTAAAATTAAAGACAAACTCTTTGTTCGATGTTTTTGTCCATTATGTAATTCGCAATACACACTAGATATGATCTAACTAAAAACAGCACTGTATTTAATCTAAATGATAGATGCAACTCAAACTCCGCGCCAAAATGGAAAACAGTTGTGCCAATCTAACAACAAAACATTGAATTTGAATAAATCATCCATTCCCGATACTTTTTTGACTGAATGTAAGTGACCAGTCTGTGTTTCTATTTGCAGGATAAAGGAGATACCATCTCATCACCGCCGGTCGGCTGCCGACACACGTTCGAGCTTAATGATCATTTTTTTTATAAGTAATTTTAGTTATACGTACTGTTGTATAATATTGTTTACTTACCTAAAATGTATTATTTTGAAATAAACGTGGCTTTTTAACTTTAAACCAATTTTATTCTGAACCTCGTTCATCCTTCATTAAAATCTACAAACTTATCTTATTTGTAGCCAGCGCCCAACCAGTTGCTACGTACATAACAACTGGCTCCACCACTGCGATGTGTATGGTCCTGATTAACTCGGGGTTCAGGCCTAAAACTATATCTAAAAGTTCGGTTCTTTGTATATGTTTAGCGCCTTCCTACATACGTTCGACCCGTGAGCGTTAAACATCAACTTTGTGGTCACCATGGCCTTTGTTTTGTGCGACACAAACTTAAGTTTATTTTTGACACCCCACTTCTGGACGTGCGTGAGGGTCGCACTAGCCTGCTTCTAGACATCAAGTGCTGTGTCCCCCGAGAAAATCAGCACCATTATCATCCGCGAGGGCATGTCAGGAATTGCTTCGTTTCTCCAGTTCTTAGAGCAGGTCCGCTCTGGCTAGGTTTTTTTACCAGTTTTAAAAAACAGTATTACTTTTGTGTAAACTTCACAGCCGTGATAGATACCGACATCTAAACACGATAAAATAAATGAAAACAGATAGTTCAGCTCAAATTCATATTTTGCCCCCACTTCCCCGCGCTATGTATCATTCTATCCCATTCGCTCTGACATACTGATTCAGTTAGGGTGAACTACATTGTTGATGGACGTAGGCTTGGTAATAAATTACTAAATTATGATTATATACGAAATCGACGTCTTCTGTATAGGTATAATAAAATGGAATTATTTTGATAGTGAAATAAGTTAAAATTATTCTTTGGTACATTATAATTTAACAGCTAATAGTTAATATATAATGTACTAATGAATAATTTAGCTAATTTGCCAAGGTAACCTGCGCACAGATGCCCAACAAAAAGTAGGCGCTTCGGAAATCATCTTCTAACTTGTATACTAGGAACGCGCGATGATGAGATCTAATATATCTATATTTATGCCTAAATTAGCCCCTAAATACGAGAGATGTATAATTAGGAAAAAACTTTCACCCTTAGTGTATGAATTGGAAGGCTGTAGTTCCGGTAAAAACCTTGGCACATGGCATATCAAGGATTTTAAATCACCATGTGGCGAGGAATAATTTTTTTTTAAATATTTTATTTGAATTTAAACTAAAATTCACTAATAGTAGTTGGTCGCAGTGACCATTCAGGGTTGTAAGTAGGTGTAAATTGGGGTTTCTGGATCAGAGGAGATCCAGAAACACCCAATTTACCGTATCATTCATTGTATTCAAAAATAGGTACTATTTGCTCTAATATTCAATCATTCATCAATCAGTCATTTATTTATTCTAATATTTCAATTATCAGAGGAGATCCAGAAACACTTAATTTACCCTATCATTCATTGTATTCAGAAATGGGAACTATTTGGTCTAATATTCAATCATTCAGTCATTTATTTATTCTAATATTTCAAAATATTTAGCCCATTCGGCACGGTGAGCTATCAAGAATGGAATGCGCTCGTATATCCCATGTTACCTTATATAAGTACCTGTGTTATTTGTTTGTGTTATACCTATGAATTTAAATAAAACGACAAATTATTTTAACTCGTTTATTTAATAGGTTATTGTAATAGGTATTAATATAAAACAGAACAGTATCAGTAATTCAGTAGTAAATAATAACAATTATGGCCTTGATTCAATATCGTCATGTATTTTAGCTATCAATTCTCTTGTACTCGTATAAATGTCATCAAATAATATAGTTTTTACAACATGCTGAGCACATACTTCAGCATCACAATCACATAACAATTGTTCCGATTTTGGGAAACTGTCCGCGTCGTAAATTTCTATTTTGATGATTTTCGTTGCTCGGGTGACCGGTTTCTTTACAAATTGTGTAAATTTTTGTTCGTTCGTATTTGCTCTCTTACGAGCAAGGCCCAGGGTTTTCTGTGCAGGTTTTTCAACTGTCGGTTGATTCTGAGGAATGAAATTGAAGAGGGATTCAGTGTCCTGAAAAAACAAAAACGTAATAAAATGTAGCGTAATTATTTACATTATTAACCAACATTCGGATCTTAGAGGGTTTCAACACAATTCTTTTAAAATTATGTGTATATGAGATATAGTGTCACAGAACAACTCAATAGATTAAAAATAAGTTATTCAAGTAAATATACTATGATAAATATTCAGATTAGAATAATATATTAATACTGAATAGTTAACTAATAGTATAAATATTGAAATAATCTATTGTTTAATTAATTGTTAAAGAAATACATATAATTAATTATTATTATTACTTACCGACATTGTGCTGTGCTTGGTTACCACTGTAAGGCAAATAATCGACTAGATTTAAAATATAATTTCTCTTTTTATATTTAAATTATTTTATTTGTTTGTATGTAATAGGGTTCAAAATAGAAAGTTTTTAACTCATAATTATTGATATTTCCATCATAAATGGTGCATGAAATTAAAACCGCGTGACATCATGTCACCGAACACTTCATTGTTTATTAAAAATATGTATGAATTTAATATATATTACTGTGTTCGTTTGTTCATTGGATTTTCCTCATACAATTCATTGAAAAGATTTAACAAGCAAAGTCATAGCATGTTAGTAGTATATCATCAATCATAATATTGCTACATCAACGATTTTAAGAATCGCTGATGTCGCGTTATTTATCAAACTATTATAAATTTCGCATACTACTATATACATATGGTTTCACCTGCTTTTATTATTATAATTTATTGTAATTATATTAACATAATATCACGCTTCTCGTAATTTAAGGCTTTGGTAGATGTCTGTATAGTGTCATACAATTACGTCTATGGAGGGTAAATAATCCGACCGAACATATTAAGGTATAATTTTCGCATCTGAACTGTTACACCCAGATTGCCACGGTGACTATCGAACCTAATGGAAGTGATATGTAACAGGAGTAGCCGTTCTAATATCGTTTAAAAGTAAACTCGAGACTTGGCGGAGGCACTGCCGTGCCCCCAGATCCTATTTGGATGCAATGATCTGACACAGCATTTTACCAACACGTGCCCTATTCCATATTCGGGATATTATGACGTGGATTTATCACTATTTAAGAGAGTGCCTCTTGATGTTTCACCACAAAACACTCATCCGAGAGCTGGCATCATCATCAACTACAACCTTACCAGTATTTACAAGTTTACCAGATCTTCTATCTACAAAATGTAAGTGAATTTAATTGATGCTTTTATTTCTATGTTGTGTAAACACTTGTGCATTTATTCAATATCTTCATCTAACTTTTCAATCATTCCCCTATTCATTGATTCTATTTCGCAATTATTCATCATATTAGTACTTACATTCAATCATTCAGCTGTTCAATTATTTAAATTATTTTACTATTCAATGATTCTTGATTTGATAATTATAATTATTGTTTATTGGTGCGTAACAAAGCTACACTTCAAGTATTCGTCTATTGATAAATTAAAAACTATCCGCCTACATTCATAAGTTCTTACCAGTAAAAATAATTTACATATTCACTTACATATCTACTCATATTATTATTTACTATTTACTATGTTACATAAAATTTTTTAATCATTATATCATAATTGTATAATCGAATAAAAGATAATGGACAAAAATATATGGCTCCTGGGACCATCCTCAAATAGGCATAAGACATATATCGTTGAATAGGACATAGCTTATGTAATATTTAAAATTGTACTCCCTTATTTAATCTTACAAAATAAATATTTAACAGTATTTGTTTTTTTTTTCTTTTTCAGTCGACTCACCTACTAATTCAACTTCAAGTACTTATATTACTTGTGATAAATGTAAAATTGAGATCTCTGAACATGAATACCGATATCATATGAGAACTGAACTGAAATTCATAAATCAAATTGTCTTATAAAATCAGACTTTGAAAATGTTGATATTGTTGCCACGGCATTCAAAAACCGAATTATGACTTATCGCTTATGCCCATCTAAAGAAGACGAGCACCTTTTTATAGAGGCGTTCTTAGATGGGAAGCGCGATGATATTTTTAAAATCATTGAATTAACGTTATTAAAGCATGTCTCTATCAAAGTGAACTTCGAGTTGTTTGCTCACTTCATGTTACCTGTATCAGGTGAACAGCAACTAAGTCGATTAACACTTTATATCAGACCGTATATCAAAATATGAATTATACTCACATGTAAAAGAGATTTTTAACATGAAATTATCTGAGTTTGAGCACTGTAAATCTGGATGGACATTTATGACTGTAAGTTACTTAGAAATGAATATAAATAAATACTCACCCATACGAGGCGGCTCTTACATGGAGCTGCCTGCTAAAATTAAGAATACCAAAAGTTGTCTGAACATACAGAATAATGATAATTATTGTTTTTTGTGGAGCATAGCTGCAGCATTATATCCAGCTAAAAATAACGTTTGCAGACCAAAGTCGTACCCAAATTTAACGTCAATATTTAATATACAGGGGATGTCATATCCACCCTCATGTAGAGATAATTATCAAGTTATTTGAAAAAAAAATCGTGAAATAAGTGTCAATATTTATGGATTAGACAAGCATTATAATGTTACTGGTTCTTTATATGTCTCCAGTTGTAAGAAAATGAAACACATTAACTTGCTATATTTCGAACAAAACAACAAGGCTCACTACTGCTTGATAAAAGATCTTTTGCATACTTGAATTAAATTTATTTTTGAATTCACCCTAATATTTTGCATATTATGTATATATGTGAATGCTAAACAGTATTTGATTTAATCGGCAAGATGAAGTTGATCAAGCAACCCATATCCCTAAATGTTAATAACATAAGATTAAGTGACTCTGCTCACCACATCAGACATAGCACTTTATTGCCGAATACCATTCGCTGTATAATATGTGGTCCGTCGAACTGTGGTAAAACGAATGTTATGATTAGTTTACTGCTGCTTGAAAATGGGCTCAAATTTAGAAATCTGTATCTTTACTCGAAAACATCTTTTCAACCTAAATACCGTTTCTTGACTGAAGTATTGAAAAGAATACCACAGGTTAATTTCTACGAGTTCAATGATGATAAAGATGTCATTTCTCCGAGTGAAGCTTTAACAAATTCTGTATTTATTTTCGATGATGTTGCTTGTGAAAATCAAATAAATATCCGCAATTATTTCTGTATGGGTAGACATAAACAAATAGATTGTTTCTATTTGTCTCAAACCTATTCTAAAATTCCAAAGCAATTGTTACGTGACAATGTTAATTTTATTATTATATTCAAACAAGATGATGTAAATTTAAAGCATATTTATGAAGAGCATGTTAGTTCTGATTTACAATGGAAAGAGTTCAGAAATCTTTGTCAAACTGTTTGGAGTAAACCTTATAATTTTCTACTTATTAATAAAGAATCGTCATTAAATAACGGAAGGTACAGACAGAATTTTGATATGTTTTTTAAATTTGACTGACTGTTTATATGTGCATATAAGTAATTAACATGCAAAATCAATTTCAGTATGATTTGTTCTTTAGCTTAATACAGTTGTTATAATAAGTACAACATGGAGAAAAATATTAAAATAGAATTAATGAAGTCTGTAGACTCCATAAAGAATAAAATAAAACAAATGAAAAACCAGGAACACTCAATGAACTTGTCACTTGACAAAATGTTAAAACCTGTCACAGATCCCCTTAAAACCCTAGTTGATTCGAACAAAACAATAGAAAAAATACAAAATTTAGAAAATACACACTCTAATTTTGAGAACATGGAATTGGATGACATTAATACTAGCTCATCTACAAAGTTTGAAGAATGCTGCGATCCAGAACTGAATTCTGTGCAGTTCGTTAAAAAGTCTCCCCAGACAGAATTACTGAAAGATTTAGAAATATCATTAGAGGGCTGTGATATCCATGATATTTATGATGGGGTAAACATACCATTTGGAATAAGGAGTGCAAACAAAAAAATACTAATGGGTAATTCAATAGTTTCATTTTCTAAAACAGATAGCGTGAATGATGATAATGTCATTTTAATTAAAGTTGGTGACAAAAGCTACAATTTAACCCCTGGTTTAAAAGAACTTTTATTTCGAAGAAAACCTGATTTGAAACTAATATCGAGCAAAGATAAACTTGTCTATAAAGATATGTTGCATTATACAAATGCACATAAGAGAGATTTCAATCCTAATGGACAAATTAGAGGCGATAAAGGTATAAAATATCGTGAAATAATTAGACCATTGTTTTCTGAATCGTTAAACAATAATATTATCACTAAATTTGGAGGAAGCTTACCAACGCTAAAGAAATACAAAAATAACACTGACTTGGTATATTGGGATGATCCTAACGAACTGGTTGACAGATTGAAACTATTAATTGCTTCCCGAGATGCTGGTAATACAAACCATGATAATGAAATTTTATCAATAATCGAAGAATTAAAAGAAGCTGATATAATTAAATAATAAATAGTCATAATAAGATGCTTTTTATTCAGTATAATAGCTGAGTTCAAGACAAGTATACTGAATTGTGAACATGAGCAAAGCTGACGTGGTAAACGAAATTCATAAAAACGCGAGGGTGAACTATCCACGAAGACATGTTATCATGAAAGATATAGATGACTTGTGGCAAGCAGACTTAATTGATATGCAATCAATTTCAAAAGAAAATAAAAATTACAGATATATTCTAGCCGTTATTGATACATTTTCGAAATATGCTTGGGCCTTTCCTATGAGAAGTAAAACCAAAGAAGATGTGTGTAACTCTTTCAAAACTTTGTTGGATAAAGGGCGTGTTCCTAAAAATCTGCAAACGGATAATGGAGCAGAATTTTATAATAACAAATTTCAGAAGCTTATGAATTCATATAATATTAACCATTATTCAACCTTCTCAACAAAAAAGGCTTCAATAGTTGAACGATTTATCAGGACATTGAAATCTAAAGTTTATAAGGAATTTAGCTTAAAAGGTTATTACAATTGGATAAATAATACTCTAAATGATGTTATTTACAAATACAATCACACTCACCATCGCACTATTAATGAGATCCCCGCATTAGCGGGGATCTCATTAATAGTGCGATGGTAATATCATTTTTTTATTAATATTGTCCACATTAGTGGACAATATTAATAAAAAAATGATATTAGAAAGGTATTTAAAGTTGCTAAAAAAATATAATTTAAAAAGCAAGTACAAAGTAGGTGATTATGTACGTATTAGTAAATACAAAGGAACATTTGAAAAAGGTTACACTCCCAACTGGTCAACAGAAATATTTAAAATTCGTAAAATACAAAAAACAACTCCCGTAACTTACTTAATTGAAGATACTATCAGAGGTCACCCTATTTTAGGCGCATTTTATACACAAGAACTTCAAAAAACAAAACATCCCAATGTATATCTAGTTGAGAAAGTTCTTAGAAGAAAAGGTAACAGAGTTTTAGTAAAATGGTTGGGTTTGTCTTCAGCTGAAAACAGTTGGATTGATAAATCGAATGTAATATTATAAATGATATTAACAACAAACTTGAATCGCGTGAGTATTTATTAAAGTATTCAAACCGGAATCATCAGTCTTATAATGTGTTTTGGAGAGAGTAGTCTTCTCAATTGGCTTATTAATAATTTACCATTTGAATTACACTTACCAGGATATAATTACTGTGGTCCTGGTACTAAATTAATAAAAAGACTTGCACAACGAGATAACGGTGTAAATGAGTTGGACGAATATTGCAAAGATCACGATATTGCATATCAAAAGTCATCAAACTTGAAAGATCGACATAAGGCTGATTTAATTTTGTTAAAAATGGCGAAACAGCGAGCGGTTGCTTCCAATGCCAGTATAGGCGAAAAACTCGCGGCACGCTTAGTAAGTAAGGCTATGACGGCAAAAATTAAAACTGGTTCTGGTTTGAGGAAAAAGCGTTCTCCAAAAGTTACATCTGGAAAAGGATTAAAAAGTAAATTAAAAACTGTTATTAAAAAAGCAAAAAGACACATAAAAAAATTAAAACCTAAGAGCAAGAAAATGGCTATAGAATTAGCTATTGCCGCTACCAGAGAATTAGCTGATGATTCATCGATTAAGCTCCCTCGTGTTATTCCTATTCCAAAAACTGGGGGAGTACTACCTTTGATTCCTATTTTTGCGGGATTATCAGCGGCGGGAGCTTTAGCAGGCGGTGCAGCTGGTATTGCCAAAACCATAAATGAATTCAAAATTGCTAAAAAGCTGTATGAGGAATCAAGGAGACACAACGAAAAAATGGAAGCTCTATGTATTGGGAAAGGACTACACCTTAAACCACATAAGGGCGGCCTTGGAATTTTCGTATCAAAAGAAAAAAACTAAGATATCGGCTACCCAAACGGGCCTTAACTAACTTTGACATTTTAAAGTATGGAAATAGAATTCCTTATTTTAGAGGTGTCTTTATGAGAGATGAGCTCCCTAAATATCCATATAAAAAAGAATGTGGAGTTATTAATTTAGATAGTTCTAAAAATCCTGGTTCTCATTGGGTAGCCTATGCAAAATATAATGATTATGTTGAGTATTTCGACAGTTATGGAAATCTTAAACCTCCAAAGGAATTTATAAAATACGTAGGTTCTAACATTCAATATAATTATGAAAATATACAACGTGATCACCCCTTCAACTGTGGACATCTATGTTTAAATTTCTTAAAGAATTTTTGGTATAATCAACAAATAAAATAAACAGGATCATTTAAAAGAGTTCAGTATGCAAGCATGTCTACTACGGTTACCATCTCTGGAAATAAATCAGAACTGGTCTCGTATTTTCAACCACCTCTTCATTTATCTGATCAATACGAGTGCGGTTTACTATACTTTTCAGTATTAAAAACAAGACCGAATGTGCCCGTTAATAACAGCAGTTTAACAGCTGTAATCAGAATCGAATGTGATCTTGTGCACGGTTCATATTACAACGGATTACCGACTCATTTTATTCATGAATTCATATCTGATACTGCTTCAAGTCACGGCTACACAGAAATACCCCAGAACGTTATTTACTTCCCAGTGAACAAAAATATAATTTCATCTATATCTGTTAAGATTGTTGATCAACTTGGTAACTGTATTAACTTTGGTGAAGAACATATTCAATTACGCCTTCATTTAAGAAAAACAAAATGATAGTATATTATAAAAACACTCCTGTGAAAATCAAACGTCTTATTCCATCTACGACCATTAAGGTGCATAGACGTAAGAAAAAAACCGGCCAAGTGCGAGTCGGACTCGCCCATTAAGGGTTCCGTAGCAGCAAGTAACATAATATAAAAGTTCTTGTAGTTCGTTGTAACTTTGTGAAAGGTAAATTGCGGTTTTCGATTTATGACGTATTAAAAAAAAACTACTTACTAGATCTCGTTCAAACCAATTTTCGGTGGAAGTTTACATGGTAATGTACATTATATATATTTTTTTAATTTTATCATTCTCTTATTTTAGAAGTTAGAGGGGGGGGACACACATTTTACCACTTTGGAAGTGTCTCTCGCGCAAACTATTCAGTTCAGAAAAAAATGATATTAGAAACCTCAATATCATTTTTGAAGACCTATCCATAGATAACCCCACACGTACAGGTTTGATGAAAAAAAATTTTTGGAGTTTCAGTTGTAAGTATGGGGAACCCCAAAATTTATTGTTTTTTTTCTATTTTTGTGTGAAAATCTTACTGCGGTTCACAGAATACATCTACTTACCAAGTTTCAACAGTATAGTTCTTATAGTTTCGGAAAAAAGTGGCTGTGACATACGGACGGACGGACAGACAGACAGACAGACAGACAGACAGACAGACAGACAGACATGACGAATCCATAAGGGTTCCGTATTTTGCCATTTGGCTACGGAACCCTAAAAAGTGAAGAAATTGAGTGAAGCAAATAAAGCTTTTCTTAAAGCTCTAGGTTTTAAAGTATGAATATACTACAAATAACTGAATTACCTCACTTCGATAGTTCGATTGAAAGCTATGAAGTCCACACATACAATCCCTACACTAACAGCTTTAGAGAAAACGATGAAATCAGAATTCCCATACACCAACAAGACATATACGTGTTACCATCAGCCAGTTCAATTTACGTCGAGGGTCAAGCAAAGTTCTTCGACAAAGATGGAAAACCGATTAAGAAAAATATTACGTTCAGTAACAACCCTGTTATGTTTTTGTTTCAAGATATCAGATACGAAATAAATGGCATTGAAATAGATCGCATCAAAAATTCTGGAATAACGTCGACAATAAAGTCATACGTTTCAATGAATGATGGGGAAAATAAAGTTGCTGCTTTGTGGGGTCGGAACCTAGATGGATTCAAAAGTGATGGTCATTTTAGTGCTATTGTACCTCTTAATAAGATTTTAGGATTTGCGGAGGATTACAATAAAATTGTGATAAATTGTAAACATGAACTTATTTTGAATAGAAGTAACTCTAACTTAAACAGTATCGTAGCAACTGATGATATTGCGCATTTTCAAATAGACATACAAAGATTGCAATGGCGTGTACCACATATAAAAGTGTCAGACCGTGAACGACTGACACTACTAAAACACTTGGAAAGAGATAAACCTATTCAAATAGCGTTTCGAAATTGGGATTTATATGAGTATCCTGTGTTCCCTAAAACTACAAAACATTCTTGGTCAGTTAAGACTGCATCGCAATTAGAGAAACCTCGATATGTAATTTTTTGCTTGCAAACCAACAGAAAAAATAATAAAACCAAAGACATTTCTCTGTTTGATCACTGTGGGGTTACTAACGTAACACTATTTTTGAATTCACAGTATTACCCTTACGAGCCTCTAAGCTTAAATTTTTCTGAGAACAAATACAATATATTATATGAAATGTACGTAAAATTTCGTCAGTCGTATTACAATTGTCCTGCGGACCCCTTGCTTAATTTGACTGATTTCAAGGAGAAGGCCCCTCTCTTTATTATAGACTGTTCAAGACAAAACGACAGTTTGAAAACAGGCCCCGTAGATGTACGGTTGGAGATTGAATGTTCAGCACCAATACCAGATATTTTTTTTATTTTATTTATTCATTCATCAACAAATTTACATTTGTGTCGAACATTGGTCTTAAAAATAACAATAAATGTAACACAAAATCATCGTAAAGCCAGAAAAATTGAGAAAAAAAAAAAAAAATTACATTCCACATTATTAGACTTAATATTGAATTATAACAATTTAACTTGATATTAGTTCAAAATTTAATATAAATTCAATTCAAAGAAATATATGTCAATAAAAATTCATTAATGCAATGTCATCATAATACAATGTTAGATAGATATATATATATATCATTTAAAGTCATTAAAATATAATTACATATTAGTTCGAACTACTTTTATCTTTGAGAAACTCTTCTATGCTGTAATAACATTTCTTCAGTAACAATGACTTTAATTTTCTCTTGAATTCGTTTGGACTCATAGAGTCTTTAAATTGTACAGGCAATTTATTGTACATATTTACTGATTGCACTCTTGAGGCATGTTTAACGACATTAAGCTTAGGCTGTATGAAATTAGGTAGATCCTTTCTTCGCGTTTTTATTCTGATATGTCTCTGTTCTTCTGTCTCAAACTTATGGATATTTTTAATAAAATGACTAAGCAGGACCAGAATATAGAGGCATGGTACTGTGAGAATGTTCAGTTTCTTAAAAAGATCTCTACAAGACTCCGTTTGTTCAATGCGAAGCATAGTTCTCAAGGCTCTTTTCTGCATAACGAAAGCAGCATTAATATTGTATTGGTAGCTGTTGCCCCAGAACTTTATGCTATATCTAAGTCTAGACTCTATAAGTGCGAAATATACCATTCTGAGGTGAGCAATGGTTAATTCATCTCTAAGACTCCTGAGAGCATAACAAGCACTACTCATTGTGTTAGTGACCACTTCCAATTCCTTTTTCCAATTTAAAACTGCATCTATTTGTACCCCCAAAAATTTTACATTGTCTACAATATCCACTTTATTCCCTAATAAATGTACTTTGACAGTATCGTTGTTCTTCACGGTCGATTTAAATAATAAACATTGCGTCTTTTTTAGATTAAGTTTTAGATAATTAATAGTGAACCATTTCTCAAGTGCACTTAGGATAAAATTAATCTTTTCTTCTAAATTTTCTATATTGTCGCTAGCTATAATGGCGCTTGTATCATCAGCAAAAACTACAATTTTAGTATCGTCTGAAATACTTTTCATATAAGCTATCAGATCATTAATAAATATTATAAAGAAGACAGGACCTAAAACTGATCCTTGTGGTACGCCTTTATTTATTATAACTGTGTCTGATTTGTGTAGTTTTTCATGCCCATCTTCTTGAAGTGTTTTAATTTCCACATACTGCGTTCTATTATGTAAATAGGATCTGAATAAATTCAACACATTTCCCCTAATGCCATAGAAATCCAACTTATTCAGAAGAATACAATGTTCCACTGTATCGAACGCAGAACTTAAGTCGAGGAAAAGTCCTGCTACTTTTAGTTTAGCATTCAACTTACCCACTACATCATCAATTAACATGTCAATAGCATCTGTTGTTCCTACATTATTTTGATAACCAAATTGTTGGTCGGTTATAATTTTGTGTTTATTCAAATGACGAACAAGCCTTACTTTCATAATTTTTTCAAATATTTTAGAACATACCGGCAACAAAGAGATAGGCCTATAGTTCCCTGGATCTGTTTTAGAGCCTTTCTTATGTATAGGTAGTACTTTAGCTAATTTAAATTGCTCAGGAAAAACACCTTTATTTACATATTCGTTTATTGAATCGGCCAAAGGGCCAGCTAATACATCAATGTTTTCTTTTATGATAGTCATAGGAATTTCATCATGGCCAAACGACTTTTTACTATCCATAACCTTAACTAGCTTAAAAATTTCAATAGGTGTAACAGGTTCAAAGACCATATCCTCCTCTACTCTTATCCCATGATTTTGTAAATACTCATTTGCTATATTAATGTCACTCATGATAAAATTCGAATTATTACAGAACTTTTCCAATAGAATATTAGCCACTTCTGAAGGATTATGAACAATTTTATTATTGTCCATAAGTATCAAATTGTCATTAACATATTTTTTAGGATTCCTCTTACTATTTATAATTTTCCAGATAACTTTACCCGAATTCTGAGCTAGATTTATTTCCGTTCTTACTTCTAGTCGTTTCGCATATCGTACTACTTTTCTATAAACCCTAAAATAATTACTACGATATTTTACTATTGAATCGTCACAATTATCTTTGTCAATAAAATTTAGAAACCGTTTCATTTTACTAGCGACTCTGATTCCCGTAGTTAACCATTTAGATTTGTTGCCGGTTTTTGTATTTATTTTTATTATTTTTTCATTAAATGTGTTAGAATGTAGTTCACTGAGTTTATCAATCATTGTACTTGCACACCAGCTTTCTTGTAACAACTTTTGCCTAAAACAAGACTTGTTCCCTTCATTATATAATCTTCTTTCAATGTACATATAACTTTGTTCTTTCCTGTAAGCCACTTTTTCCAGTGATAATGTACAAAAAAGGCCCGCATGCCCATCTGATAGACCATTGTGGTCTGTGTCTACACTTTTAATAATTGTCTCATCAATATTAGTCAATATATTATCTATACAAGAACTTGAATTATTGCGTCGAAATGTATCTGAGTAAATTAAATGTCGAAAGTTGTAACATGTCAGGAGTGATAGAAAAGAATGTCGTTTTGAGTCATCTTTTGATAAATTAATATTAAAATCACCACAAATTATACACTGCTTATTGATGAAATGTTGTAACAGCTGTTCAAGTCTCTGCATAAAACTATCTATATTACCATTCTCAGGAATTCTGTAGCAACAAATAATATAAGTATTTGTCTCCAAATCCTTTACACCACAAACCTCAAAACAGTTAATTTTATAAAGTTGTTTACAAATTTGTAGGTCTTCAACTTTCTTGTCATTTAATGTCAAGATCAAAGTACCTCCACGTTTTTTATTTAATCTAGTGTTATAGGAACTCAAATTATAATTAATTAAACTAAACTGGGCTGCTAATGATTGATTCAAAAAATGTTCACTAATACAGATAAAATCTATTTCTTTATTCAATTCGACCAAATATATTTCAAGGTCATCCTTCTTGCTGTTTACTCCACATAGGTTTTGATGGTAGATAGTCAATGTTTTACATGTATCGCTTGCACAGTTCTCCCGAGATAATACAATTTGTTTATTATATGGATGACTACTCACGAAAAAAATTCAATGAATTATCTTGTTCAGAGACATTTATCAAATTTGTTCGTTCAATAGCGGTGGTATTAAGTAGATCAATATTTATATTATCTAAAATAGTCTTATAAATATTTTTAATTCCATTTATATTAATTTTCCCTGTTTTATTTGAGAACATGTCGAACGTGAGATTTTGGTTTGAATCAAAAAAATAAGCATACTTATTGTTTTGTAATTCCAGACTTAATAGATTATTAAATATTTCAACTTTATAATTATGAATAAGAGCCCCGCAAATGTATGTGGGAGTACATAATATTATATTTGTGTGGGTTATATGTGCTAAAGATTCCCTAATTTTTTTTACCAACTCAATGCAGTTATTTGTGCCTTTAATATCTTCTTCTCCTAACATGATAACACAGTAGTCGTCCATGTTAAACTCCAATAATTTTATGTCAATATCCTGCAGTAATCGTTGTATACTACAATTTGGCAAAATATGGCGACAGTAATTAAATTGATGGGCAAATGTGTGTTCCACAGCTTGCAAAGTACCATACGAGTTACTGTTGGTCAGGATGCATAATTTGGTCTTCGTGCGTTTGGATATTACTATAGAAGTCGTATTGTTGGTTTCAGATGAGGAATCACTGTTATTATTTGCTTGCTCCAAGACATTTATTTGCTTATTAAGACTTATTATCTCGCTTTTCGCTTGTAATAGTTGTTGGGCTAAATCTGCCATTTGTTTTTCAAGTGCTTGGGCTCTAGTTTTACCAGGCCCAGGAGATGGGTTTTTCAGGTCCACGTTTTCAATTATAAGGTTGCCCATTTCTCTATACTCGGTAGATTCAGATGCCTTTGTCTGTGTTTGCTTATCTTTGTATATTGGCACCGAAACTGTCGTATTTTTACTTGATACCAGATCACAAGCAATTTCTTTATATATGATGTCATTGTTCTTGGCAGGTAAGTCATTGTTCATTGGTTTTAAGTTAAGGTTTTCCTGTTCATCAGATATGGATACAAAGGTTTCTGACGTTCTGTCATAGTCTGTCTTTTTAGGAGATTCGTCGAAATGATCTGACTCTAATAATGTGTTTGAGCTCACGATGCAGTCCTTTTCTTTCTGGCTGGATGTGTATTCTTGGCCTAAGGATACCTCACGTAGATTGTCCGTAATAGAACGTCTATTTTTTTTCCGTACAGACAGTAACTTTTGCCTTTGCGGCTTTATAGGACTGGTACAAAGATCCTTCAATGTATTAATATGAACTTGCTGTCGTAATACTGTTTCTTTAAGTTCATTGTTTTCGCATATCACCTTGTCCAATTCATTTTGTGTTAATTCAAATCGTTCTTTTAATTGTGTTATTTCAACCTTCATTTCTTCTAATTCGTTTTTACTTATACCCGTTGATAGATCAAGACTTCTTGTATTTATGTCCGAATTTGTTTCGTCCAATGATGAGTCATTATTACTCAATGAATCTATTGACTTTGATCTAAACAACTGTTTACGACGTCGCAATGTTACGTTGCGGTTTATTTCTGTAGACATAGTGATAAAGAACACCAAACAACTCACAAAAAGAGTATGCGAACCGTGAGGATCGAACTCGAACTACGCCGTTCACAGGTGCAGCTACGTTAATGCCGAAGCTACTCGCACAGCTAAGCAAGTCAATGGAATAGTGCACCTCAATGTAGATATGAGATTATTAAATTATCTAGTGGCGGTTAGATTTATAATTCGTGCATGGAATTTTTTTGCAGTTTCTTTGTTCACCTGCTTTTAGAAAATAACACTTGTTTACTTATTTGGGATTATTCTTCCACTTTTAAATGTTGATTAGCAAATAGTTATTGCTCACTCAATTGTTTTTCCCCCTTTTTTATATATTCACTGTATTCACATTTTGTTCTAAACGTTTATCACTCTTTTTGTGTCACTGTTTTTAGTTTTGTACGTCGCCACTTTTTTGCTTAGATAATAGGCTTAGTTGTAGTTTACACTTATTATAACACTATAGTACTTAGAAAAACATCAAAAACAATAATCTAACTATTTTTATTATTTTTTATACGAAACTTCGCAGGGATCGAACCAGCGGACGGTCGATGAATTGATGAGATGATAACACAACTGGATATTGTTTAATTATTAACGATCGACTTGTGGAATATAAACCTTTAAGTAACATAGTGCGCAGATTATCATGACAGCCATTGTAGACGTTCAAGGTTTCAAAACAGAAACAAATGAATTTATCGTTAAAGAATTTGCTATATTATTGAATAAAAAAATTCAGGTGTTTTTAATTAAGCCACCATTTCCATTTTACGACTTAACGAAACCAGAAAAACGACAAGTCAGTTGGATTGAACGTAATAGAAGGATATACTGGAGAGACGGATTTGTGCCCTACTCAAATCATCAGAATTTGATTGTAGATATTTTAAGAGATAAAAGTGTTTACACTAAAGGTTTAGAAAAAGTGTTGTGGTTAAAAAATATTTTGAATAATAATAATATATAACTTGGCAACACTGATACGTCAACAACGTACATTTTGTTTTTCATATTTTATTTTTGTTGTTTTTATCAATTTCCCGTCTTTTATAGTAATAGTTATCAAATAAAACCTTTCGGAATAAAACACAAATTACCTACAGACAATAAACCAAAAATAATATGATAAATATATACAAACATAGAAAAATTAAATATGACGGCTGTCAAATTCAGCCTCCGCCAAAATAAATCTGTGAAGACTATGAAAAACACATAATGTTGACGAGATCAGCAGCTCGCCGTACACGTCTACCACCTCCGGACTCGTCGCTCAGCTCCGCCCCGCTGCCGCCGGAACCCAGCCCCATCGAGAGTGCTGTGACACCGGCCGTGGCAGCTGCGTCGAGCTCGAGCGACGAATATTTTTCCCCGCCGACGTCGCCAACACCTGTACGTCGGCAGGGGAGAGGCCGGCCACCGAAGAGCTTGGGACTTAGGGGCCAACCGGCCCCGAGCCGGGTCCCCGCTACCGGTGGTTGTGTGCAGCGCATGAGATGGACTCTGTCTATGAACGAGAACGTCATGCGCGCATATTACGGGTCTACAGAGGGGGGAACTAACCTCACTGCGTACCGTGATAGGATGCTGACTCTGTTCCAGGAACTGGAACCAACCGTCAACGTCTCGGCCCAACGACTGTCGGATCAGGTGCGGGTCATCCAACGCGATCATAGGTTGGATGATATCGCACTTGATAGGCTGCGCTCAGAGGTACTGAGCAACCATATCGTCTCGACTCCGACACAAACCGCAGCACAAGCGTCAACTATTGATGCCAGCCCGCCGCAGTTCAATCGTGTTGAAGAAGAGGATGATATGGTTGACACAGTAAGTAGCCAGTGCAACGATCGACTGAGGAGCGCACTGGAGGATGCGTTTCTCGAGTATAGATTCACTCCGACCGAGCTTAGACCCCGATTACCACGGTTACCCATGCACAAAAAAAATAGGGCGTTGGTGTGTGCCTTGGATTCGCAGCTCAAGAATTTCTTCGAGAGCAGCGAGGATCTCGTTGATACACACTCGATCCTGTATTGTGCGGCTGTGGCGGCATGTCGTTTAGCTAACGTCAAGTTCCCAAGTTGTGACGGAGCTACTCGACCAAAACCAGCCGTACCAGCCTGGCAGCACAGGATCGAGTGTCGTATCGATGAGACCAGGGTACTCATCGGCAAACTATACTGCTTCAGGGAGGGCAATACACGACCACGAGTGATGCGCTTTGTGAGACGAGCATTCACGGGGACTGGAATCAGCCCTCGAGAATACATATCCCGTGTCACAGAGCGCATCGACTTCCTGAAGCAGAAAGTTTGTGCATGGGCGAGCCGAATTCGGCGGTATAAGCGGCGGATTGATCGATACACGCAGAATCGCATGTTCCAGAGCGATGAAAGGTGGGTGTATAGAGCTTGGGAGCGACCTGAACAAAATGTGACAGATGTATGCCGCCCGGATGATGCCGCCACGAGTGCATTTTGGCGCAGCATCTGGTCGGTGCCCGTCTGTCACACTGAAGCTGGCTGGATACGGGATGTCGAGCGAGTGTGTGAGACTGTACCAGAAATGGAAACAGTACTAATTACGCCATTAGACGTTGCCAAAGCCGTCCGTCCGTTACCGAATTGGAAATCGCCGGGACCGGACGGACTGCACAACTTTTGGTTGAAATGGCTAATTAGTTCACACACTTGCCTGGCATCTCAGTTCCAGTCATCTTTAGAGTCTGGGTCGCTACCGCAGTTTCTAACAACAGGCGTTACCCACCTGCTCCATAAATCAGGTAGTCCCGCGGAACCCAAGAATTATAGACCGATCACGTGTTTGTCGACGGTTTATAAACTTCTTACATCCATTTTGAGAGCGAAAATTAATACGCACATTGAGAGTAACTCGATTATGTCTGCCTCTCAAAATGGATGTAGGAATGGGTCCCGCGGTACTAAGGAGCTACTCCTCATAGACATGGCCATTAGCCAACAGGTTCGTTGATCCCGCAAGGATATGTCGACATGTTGGATAGACTATAAGAAGGCCTACGACTCGGTGCCACATACATGGCTCATGAGGGTGCTGGAGTTGTACAAGATAGATGCAACTCTACGCACCTTCCTTGAGTCGTGTATGGGGCAATGGAAGACGGTCCTTCGCTATCCAGGATGTCGGCAGATCCAGGGGAATAATGAACCTGTATGGATTAAGCGGGGAATATTTCAGGGCGACAGTTTGAGTCCACTTTGGTTCTGCTTAGCCCTGAATCCTCTAAGTACACTACTGGAGGATTCAGGTCTAGGCTATCGGTTGAGGAGAGGTGGTCAGGTCATATCTCACCTCCTCTACATGGACGATTTGAAACTCTTTGCCCCCAACAAATTGCGTCTGATGGAGTTACTGAAGGTAACTGAAACTTTCAGTAGCACCATCAGGATGGAATTTGGTGTGGACAAATGTGCAGTCATGCATGTAAAGCGAGGGGAGATTATGGATTCTGAGGGAATTCAACTCTCGGATTCCATAAACCTTAGATCCCTATCCTCATCTGAAAGCTATAAGTATTTGGGTATGTCGGAAGCGTTAGGCATCAACGATGCTGACATGAAGCAATCGTTGAAGGAACGCTTCTTTTGTCGCCTGAGGAAGGTATTAATTAGTCTTCTTTCGGGCGGAAATAAGGTGCGAGCCTTCAACGGTTGGGTCATGCCGGTTTTGATGTACTCTTTCGGCATTCTCAAATGGACTCAAACCGAACTCGACGCCCTGGATAGAAGGGTCCGCACACTGCTGACTGCAAATCGGATGCATCACCCACGATCATCGGTGATGAGACTGTATATCCCGCGGAAGTGTGGGGGTCGAGGCTTTTTAAATGCAAAGACCCTCCACAACCGCGAGGTGTGCAGTCTCAGGGAATATTTTTTAAAAGCTGAAGTGGGTATGCACCGTGATGTAGTCGCAGTGGACAAAGGGCTCACCCCGCTGTCCATGGCTAAAGAGAACTGGCGCAAACCTGTAGTACTTACTACCGATGACCGCAAGAAGGTATGGCAAAGCAAGCAGCTTCACGGGCGCTTCTATCGGGCTCTTCATGAGCCCGGTGTAGATTTCTTAGCGTCCGTATCCTGGTTACGGTTTGGTGATCTTTTCGGAGAAACCGAAGGTTTCGTCTGTGCAATTATGGACGAAGTTATCTTGACGAATAACTACCGCAGACATATTATGAAGGACGGGACGGTTGACGTGTGTCGGGCATATGCCACCGTCCGGGTGAGTCTATCAGACATATTATCTCTGGTTGTTCTCGTCTGGCTAACGGCGAGTACTTGCACAGGCATAACCAAGTAGCCAGGATTATTCACCAGCAACTTGCTTTGAAATATAAACTTGTGGATTCTGAGGTACCGTATTACAAGTATGTGCCCGACCCAGTTCTTGAAAATGACCATGCCACGCTGTACTGGGATCGGTCTATCATTACTGACAGGACTATTGTTGCCAATAAGCCTGATATAGTGGTGATAGATCGATTAGCGCGCCGCACAATGATTGTCGATGTTACCATTCCACATGACGGGAACCTCGTGAAAGCTGAGAAAGAGAAACAAATTAAATATCTTGACTTAGCACACGAGGTTGTTGACATGTGGAATGTGAGCTCGGCTATCATTGTGCCGATTGTCGTATCGGCCAATGGGCTTATGGCCCAAAGCCTCGACCAACATCTGTCGAGGCTCTCGTTAGGCGGTTGGATCAAGGGCCTGATTCAGAAGGCAGTACTCCTTGATACGGCTCGTATTGTGAGGAGGTTCCTGTCTCTGGAGCCCTAACCACCGGTAGCTTTGACCCTGCTCCCGACACCGGCGGAATACTATTTTTTATATTTTTAAATGTTTTTTATACGTATTTTTTATATTTTAAGAAATATTTAAAAATGTAAATTAATATGTACATAAATAAATAAACGAAATAATAATATAAATAATTTAGAAGATGAAGGTTGTCCTAATTTATTAAGCTTGTACAATAAATATGAACATTCTCATGATGTGTATAGTTGTATTTATCATGATAAAATATGTGCTTTAAAAAATGTAATATGTTTAAATAAATGGTGTATAGATAATAATTTTTTTAAATAAATATTTGCTTGTTTAATTTTCAAATCCTCTATCCCTACCAACCCCATCAAATGTTAATCATTTTAAATTGCTGGCTACCGCCAAACCGATAAAATAAATGATGGTGTAAATTGGGTGTTTCTGGATCTCCTCTGATAATTGATATATTAGAATAAATAAATGACTGATTGATGAATGATTGAATATTAAAGCAAATAGTACCTAATTAAATACGTATATTTCCATCACAGCATTAAACTCTCAGCATTGTAGTGTGATGGTTCGATCTTAATCAACGCTTGCTTCATCATTAGAAAGAGAGAGAATAAATTAATATTATTCACATTATGCTCCATTCATCGAAATTTGATTTGGAAGGCATTTCTATACTTATTTTCAAGAATGCTAGTGGTGAGATTCTATTTACTCAAGACATGACTGATCAGAAAGTAATGAACACCAGTTCATCAAAATCGTTTCATGCGAATGAAAAGAGCCGTCAGTGTAGTTGGGAGAGCAGTTAATCATCAACACTTATAGCGACAACATGTATCAGTTTATACAACCATCATATACTCCATCGATTCCACCCTTGCATTTTGAACTTTGCAAGTATATGTATCAAGTTTCCAGCCCCATGATTCCGTATATTAAAACATATTTGAAGCCATCAAATCAAATCAATGGATTACTGGAAGAGTGCATTGATGTCGGTAATCGGATAACATTAACTAAAGACGAGTGGGATATGATATTTATGGAAAACGCTTCTGAAATATCAGGATTCTTCACATCTGGTTCAATTCCTTTACCAAAGCAGCAGCAGTGGCGACGAGAACAACAAGTAATCAATTATATAAACCTGCCTGAACATGAAGAAGGTAGCAAAAAATACATCATAATTGACATTGGAACCAAATCGATCGTCATCTGTTGTGAAGAGTGGTGGTGTCTGAATCATTTACTGAATTGTCTTGATTCACGTTTACGTCACTTAACAAGGGTCAAGGGTTACTATGAGAACCGTATTAATTTCTTTAGAAAGCAATTCAAGCTCGCCCAACCGAAAACAATGTCTGAAGCCTATGCGATTATGGAAAATGTCTATGATGAAATGTCAACTGTGGATCAAGAAATCAAATGTTTTGCAATCGATTATTTATTCTTCTCATGCTTTTTATAAATAATAATAAAATGTGTTACTTAGTTGACAGCAAACTTTGTTTCTTTTATCATGATACCAACCACAACCCAACCACAAAAAGTAAAAATTGTATAAAATGATTATTCAAATCATTCAGTTTCCTACAAACATAGGAGCCACTAGATCATTCTTTTGAATAAAATGAATGAAACTAATAGTAAATTGACATGACCTAGATCTCCTTAATCTAGGCAACCCCAGACACCTGATTTTTTATAAAGATGTGCATGATAATATACATAAATTTGACACTAGCAATTTTGACGTTGAAAACCCATATGGTATACCAAAAGTGAACGTAAAAGTACATTGGCTTTTAGAATACTAGAATGAGTGAATGGTGTAAATTGGGTGTTTCTGGATCTTATCTTAATAACTAAATGATTGAAATATTGAAATACTAGAATGATTGAATGGATGATTGAAATATTAGAATACTAGAATGACTGAATGGTGTAAATTGGCGAAAGGAATATATTATATTAATAACTGTCTAAAACTAATGTGTAAATAGGCATAAAGTCGACTACCAAAAAACGTCCAGCTGATTCTGATTGCAGAAACCATTTTCATATTTATATAATCTGTATACCGGCTGTTGCTCGAATTTCATGCGCGTGTCAATAAATAAAATTGTTGAATGAACGTACTAATTTAACAATGAAAAATTAGAATGCACATATTGAATTAATAGATAAACATAGGAGTCACTAGATCATTCTTTTGATTAAAATGAATGATGGTGTAAATTGGGTGTTTCTGGATCTCCTCTGATAATTGAAATATTAGAATAAATAAATGACTGATTTATGAATGATTGAATATTAGAGCAAATAGTACCTATTTTTGAATACAATGAATGGTAGGGTAAATTGGGTGTTTCTGGATCTCCTCTGATCCAGAAACCCCAATTTACACCTACTCTGATATGTTGTAAGTTAGGTTTTACTCCATGCCACAGTTCAAATGGCGTAACATCTCCCGTCTGGCTTGATGTATTTCTATTCAACAAATATATTGCACAGTAAAGTTGACAGCTTCTGCCCACAAGTTTAAGGTAATATCCTTTGCATATAACATTGTTCTTGCAGTTTCCATGATAGAACGCATCTCTCTCTCTGCTCTCCCGTTCTGTTGTGGGGTATACGGGGCAGTACGTTCATGCGTTATTCCTTTATTCTCCAGAAATAATGTAAATTCTTGGTTCACATATTCACAACCATTATCTGTATGTAGTATGTGCAAATCACGTTGAAATCTGTTCTTCACAATTGCATTGTACTTCAGAAAACATTGAAATACTTCACTCTTATGTTTCATGAAGTAAACTTAGCGATAGCTTGTAGCTCCATCTTTGAACAAAACAAAGTACTTCATACCCGACATAGAAGGTTCTTCTATAGGACCGCATACATCGCTGTACACAATTTCACCAGGCTCTGTTGGACCTCGGGTAGATTTCGAGAAGGGGCGTCTTGCTTGTTTCCCATATTGGCACGCTTCACAAACAAAATTCTGATTTCCACTCAATGTAACTGGAATCATACCATTCTTAGACATATTTTGAAGTTCCTTGACATTCAAATGTCCTAATCTTTCATGCCAAACTTTTATATCTGTTTGCACAATATTACAATTCTCTTGTTTGATTGTTTTGACATCCAATTCATATAAATTGTTCTCTGTTAATTGTGCACTCATAACAACAACATTATTCTTCATTATCATTGCTTTCTCATAATTCTTTACTATTATATATCCTCTTCTAGTGGCAACGCCTTCAGAAAACAGATTTCTCCTTAAATCAGGTACATATAACACATGCTCAAGTTTACATCTCTCCCATGTAACATTAACTTGTTAATCTATCAGTATGGTTCCTTCACCACATACTTTGATATTCTGTTTGTTACCCAATTTAACAGAATCGTTGTACTGACACTCGTTCAACTCACAGAAGTAGTCACGCTTGAAGGTCATGTGCCGTGAGGCTCCACTATCTAGTATCCATGCCTCTTCATCATGTTCAGATGAGTAACCTTCGGCGCTAAATGCCAACATATTGATAGGTTTCTTATCATTGTACTTTTTCTTTGGCATTCTGTAATCTCTAGTAAAATGGCCTATTTTGTTGCAATTGTAGCATACAAATCTATGACCTGAATTTCTTTGATCACTTGAAGTATTCTGTTTATTCCCATTCCTTGATTTGGAATTTCCTTTTGACGTCACTAATGCAATCGCACTACTACTTGTTTCATTGGCAAGGCTGGCTTCTTCATCTACTAAGCGAGAAGTGAGGTTTTGAATTGTTTGACTATCTTCACTGAGTGACAACCATGCTTGTCTAAGCGAACGATATGTTGATGGTAACGTGCTTAGAATCTTTGTCATTACTGCTGTGTCACTGATCTTCTCACCAGTCTCCCGTAACTGCTTTGCTAAGCCTTCCACCTCGGACACATGCTGTGCCATCGTATCACTGGCACTATATGAATATTGGTAGAACTTCTCATTATTTACATTTTGTTATATTCTGATTTCTGTTCATAGATTGCTTCTAATTTTGTCATGACTTGTTTAGCAGTCTCGCAGTTTTCTATAAGAGATATTTGGTTCAAATCCATAGATGACGTTAAAATGAACATGGCCATACCATCATCTTTATCCCACTGCACTTGCGAACTGGTTTCCACGGGTCTTGCCTTTTCTATGTTCAATCCCTTTGCTCTTAATGCACATTTTACTTGAAATTTCCATTGTTTGAAATTCCTGCCATCAAACTTCTCAATTTTAATCGCGTTCGTAACCTCCATTACGTAGACCAGTTTTACACCGGTAGTGATCCTGCTCTTAACTTGCCTTTTTATTGAAATATTTACTTATCGTGTACCTGGGCCCATAACCTATTGGGATTTTGGTAATATTTCAATAAGACACGTTAGATTTCTATATAAGCGATATTTAGTATAGAGCACAAATGACATTTGTCTACACCTAAAAGGAAAAATGCAACAGCGCCACCCGCATCATAAAGCGGAAACTAAATGCATATGTCTACGAAGACACTCTTTAACAAAATGTTCACAAAGACATCTACCTTATAAAGTTATATTTATTCAACAGTCCAACCTTTTTTTTTTTTTGTTTCCGGGGTGGAAAATCCTCATGGATGTCCGCCGCTCTGGGGCGGGCGGCGGGGTCTGTCATCACACCTACGCCAGGGGTCGCGGGAACGTACGATCCTTCCGCAACCCCCGGCTGGTGCCGGCCCGCCGCTGCAGGCCTCCTCAGGTCAGGGGGGGGGGGAGGTGTTTGACTCCCCCCGCGACGTCTAAGAGGGGCGCGCGTGGAACACTACGCGCCGCCACCTCGGGTCCTAGTGTATGGGGGGCTACGGACGTCCCCGAGTCCGTCGCCCCTGGACCCATTTAGGGGGGCCGGAAGAGCGCGTTGTCCGCCCTCCGCTGACGCCCGGTGCGTCTGCTGCGGGCCGGGTGAGTGGACGAGATCTCCCTCTCCCTTTCCGCAGCCTCCTTCTGCGAGACGACGACTTCGCAGAAGGAAACCACCGCGTCCCAGGACTCTTCGCTGCCGACCATCGACTCGACCACGGCCGGCAGCGACAGGTCACCGCCTACTTCTGAGATGAGGGCACGACGCGGCTCCTCCCAAGCGGCACACTCTGCCAGCATATGCCATGCCGTGTCCTCCCGGCAGTCGACGCAGTGGTGACACTGGGCGTCCGGCTCCCTGTTTATGCGACACAGGTACTTCCCGAAGCAACCATGCCCCAAGAGCACCTGCGTCACCCGAAACGACAGGGAGCCGTGCCTCCTTCCGAGCCGGTGCTCGAGTACCGGCCGGACTGCCTCGATAGTGACGTGGTAGGGCGTGAAAGCCTGTCCCGCCATTCCGCCACCAGGACCTCGCGAAGCTGTGACCGACGCAGCTCCATATGGCGCTGCATCAGCCACTCGCCTCGCGCCCGCGCTTCCTCGCGCCACCGGTACAGCGACGCGAGTAATTTCGCCTCCAGGTTCCAGGGCGGGGATCCAGCCAGTGCGCAGGCCGCCTCGTAGGAGATCGTGCGATACCCCCGGACGACTCTGACGGCCATCGCTCTCTGCGGCTTTCGCAGGACTGCGATGCTACCGGCCGTCAGGTCAGTCGCCCAGATTGGGGCCCCATACAGGGCCATTGATCGCACGATCCCCACGTAGAGCCGCCTACAGGCGGCGCTCGGGCCCCCCAGATTGAGAAGTAGCGTTGACAGCGCCCCAGCCGCGCCCAACAACTTGGGCGCCAGCCGCCGGAAGTGGGGGCCGAAATCCCACCGGCTGTCGAGCACCAATCCTAGGTACTTTATGGTAGACTCGACAGCGATCCGGGCCCCCCCGACCACGATGTGTGAGCCGGGCGGCGGCGCCCGCTGGGGGCCATGAAACACCATGGCCTCCGACTTGTTGAGGGCTACCTCCAGGCCCAGGCGACGTATGCGGCTCAACACCTGTGAGACCGCAGCCGTCGCTAGCAACGCTGCCTCACTGTATGAGCTCCCCCGGGCAGTGACCAGAGTGTCATCAGCATAACACGTAAGGTCCACGCCCGGTTGAAGCTCGCCTCTCAGCACCCAGTCGTACCCGATGTTCCACAGGAGCGGGCCTACGTCCGAACCCTGCGGGACACCGCACGACATGCGGTGCTGGTTTTCGCCATCACGTCCCATGTAGGTGACACACCTCTCCGACAGATAAGCCCCAACGATGTGGCGAAGGTAGGGAGGCACCCGATGATACTGAAGTGCCTCCCGAATACAACTCCAGGGCAGGGTGTTGAAAGCGTTGGATATGTCCAAGGACACTGCCAACATCACCCCGCCCCAAGACACTGCTTCCTTCGCCAGGACTCTCACCCGCGACACAGCGTGAATTGTGGAGCGCCCATGCCGAAAGCCGAACTGACTGTCGTCCAGCTCCGGCCCCTCTGCACAAGTGGCCGACGAGGCGGGCTGCGATTATCCGCTCAATCAGCTTACCCACCTCGTCTAGCAGCACTATGGGCCGGTACGCAGACGGCGAGTCCGCAGGGCGTCCCGGCTTCCTGAGCAGGACCAGACGACCAGATTTCCACAAATTGGGAAACTGGCCCCGCTCAAGACACGCTGTGTAGAGTCCTCTCAGTTGGGGCTCAAGCTCCTTCAGAGCGAGGGCTAACACGCAGCCGTGGATCCCGTCAGGCCCCGGAGCCACGTTCTTGGCCCGGAGCCGCATCACAGCTGCCCCCATCTCTGCCTGTGTCACCCTTGGAACGCTGATGGCGTTCTCTTCTGTAGACTCTGCGGCTGTGGGCAAAGCCATCGGTGGCGGAGTGTGCTCCGCTCTTGCCGGGAAGAGGACTGCTACTACCTCCTCCAGCAGCTCGGGTTGGAGACTCTCCGTAAGTGGGGGTGCCGCGGCTCGAAGTTTCCCTCGGACCGCGCGATAAGGCCGCCCCCACGGATCTCCGTCTAGAGTCTCCAGCATCTCCTCCCTGGCTCGCGTCCTCGCCTCGCTGATGGCCAGCCACAGAGTCTCCTTCGCCGCGCGGTACACCTCATACAGCGCGGCTTCTTCGTCAGGGACCCGACGACGTCTCCTCCGGTATCGGGTGTACCGGCGCCTAACTGCTACACACGCGACGCGCAGCTGCGCGATCTCGGCGGTCCACCAGTACACCTGGCGCCTTGCTGACTGTGCGTGGACCCGGGGCATGGACGCGTCACAAATTTGCGTCATCGCCCCGCGGAACCACAGCGCCTCCTGCTCGACGTCGACGGGTCCGTTCGTTGCCGACTCCCGGATCCAGGCCTGGACAATAGCGGCCTCCTCGAGAAGCTCCCTGTCGATGCGCTTACGCACCCAGCGCGGACCGTCTGTTCGCGGGGCCGGCGGACCGCGGCCGCCGGCGGTCTGGGCGCAGACGTCGAAACGGATGTACCGGTGGTCCGACAACGTCTCCACCCCCACGGCGACACGCTAATCGTGGACACGGCTCGCGACAGCGGGGCTAGCAAACGAGACGTCCACTATAGAACCGCCCCGCTGCCGCACGCACGTGTGCACCGAGCCCCGACTTAGGACGATCAAGCCAGTCGTGACCGCCCACTCCTCCAGCACCTCGCCCCTAGCATCGGTCACAGGAGATCCCCACGCCGCAGACTTGGCGTTGAGATCCCCCAGCAACAGCACCGGGCGAGGGTGGAGTCTGTTCACGACGGCACCCAACTCGACAAGGAACCTCTCGAAGTCGGCGAGACTCTTGTTGGGCGAGAAATACGCACCAACCGTGCCAATGCCGTCCGCGAGGGCGGCTGACAAGAGCCCCGCCAATGATGGCCACCAAACCGTCCAGGTCTCCCACCCAGTTGTCCCTGGGGGGGACAAAGTACGGTTCGGCCACCACAGCCACACGAATCGACCATTCTGCCATGCTCTGGAGTAAGAGATCCTGAGCTCTAGCAGAGTGGTTGATATTGCCCTGGAGGAAATGGTAGAGCGCCATTATGCGCAATCCATTCCCTCCGGACCATTCCTAGGCCGAGAGTCGGCCGAAGGGCAGCCAGGCTTGGGGTAAAGAGCCTCCGGCAGCCTTGGCACCCCTTCTCTTCCCTTTCTGGGCGGGCGCACCACAGGCCTTTCCACCCGCCCTGCGATAGCACTGCTCGCTGCGGTCTACGGAGGTGCACCGTGCCCTGACATGCCCAATGTCGAGGCAACGGTAGCACCGCAAGGCCCTGGGTTGCAGCAGCTTCACCCTCGCTGCAACCCACCCCACCAACAGACGCCCAGTGTCGGCGACTTTGTTCGCCGCCACCACCGGGCACCGCATCCAAATCGCGCCTAGCCCGGAAGCGTCGACGCGTATCTCGCCCGTTCGCACGTCCTCGGGCGGACATCCACCGGCTTGGGCGACGGCCGCCACGACCTCGGCCGGAGTCGTCGAGTCGTCCAGTCCGTCGACGCGCAATTCAGCGGTCTTCATCGGCCTGGACACCCGAACGTCCTCCGGGTTGAGGACCTCCCTCAGCTTGACGGCCAGGATATCCGCCTTTTCGCCGCTAGAGGCACCCGACACCTCAAGCAGTCGCGCCCCCGTCTTCGCCGGCCTCATTCTGAGGCCGGACGGTATGCCAAGGTCGGAGAACGCGACTTTGGCTTTTGCCTCCGTAAGGACCGCCTTATAGGAGACGCCCCTTTCGACGGCTCCGGGCTGCAGCGTAATTACTACAGCCGCGGAGCGCGGGGCTCTGACCCTAGGCGGCCCCTGAGCCTTCTTGGGTGCCGGTGCCGGTGAACCAGCGGGTACCGGTGGCGGCGGCACCGTCCTCCTCTTACGGCGGCCCCTCTTGGCGACGGTCGTCCAGGCCTCCATGGTGGACCCGGGTGCGGTCGCCGAGGGTGCGGTCGCCGGGGGTGCGGTTGGCGGAGGCGCGGTCGGCGGGGGCGCAGCTGTCCGGGAAGTTGGTACGGACGTACCCTCCACGGGCTTTCCGGGCTTTTTCGCCCCCTTGGGTTTCCCGGCTGTCGGGCCCGGCTTAGCGGGCTCCTCCTTCCTCCGCCTATCTGCAGCGAGCGGCGGCCGGAGAGTCTCTGCCGGGAGGAGCCTCGACTCCAGGTCCTGCAGACGGGCATTCACCATACCCCCACACTGCAGCATGCAGATGCGAACGATCTTTTCGATCTCCACATCTGCAGGTGTAGGGGCAGGGACCGACGACGATGGGGCCGGTGGTGGCGGGGCAGTGACGGGGGCAGAACTGGTAGTCGCAGGACGCCTCTGCTGCCATTCCGCCCTCTGCGCGGCAAGCTCCCGCTTGAGGTCCTCGAGCTCAGACCTCAGACGGCCGTTCTCCTCCTACAGCTTCGCCGTCTCCTCCGAGCTTGTGCGATTAAGGAGGAGCCCAACTGCCTCCTTGATGTCGTCAGCCGCCTCCTTCAGAGCGCGCGTGAACGTGCCTTTCAGGCTGCCAGATTTAGTGGCAACCTTCAGGACGATGTCCACGCCGTCCAAAACTTGGCGACTGAGCGCCACCGCCGACAGGCTCTCTCCGGCAGCCGCTTGAGCAGAGCGTCGCTCTCGGGCTAGTCGAGCCATTTGGCTGACTTCGTCAGCCGCCACCACCTTCCGCTGTGCCCGCTTTGCGGCGTTCGCCTCCGCCTTGTTGGACCCCAGCAAAGACACCGAGGAGCCCTCACTCAGGTCCATTATCGAGGGCCCGGGGTCGCTCTCCACGCTCTCCGCCAGACGCTCTATGGGAGCCGGTGTAGCGGGCCGAGAGATCCGCACGAAGCGACCCGCTCGGTCATGGCCCGGCAGCCGAGCGGGGGCCACGCCCACGCTCGCGCGACCCCGCCCTCTCTGTGCCGTTGGCACCTTGGCGGCCGACAGATTCTCCTCACTGGAAGAGAGGCCCATCGAGTCCGCGCTTCGCGGGCGCTTCCTCCGAGATTCGGAGGTGCACTCACGCGAGTCTGAGTCCTTCTCAGGACATGAGCCTCCTCGACTCTCGTTGCCGTCAGCGACGGCAAGCGGTACTTTGGTGTCGCACAGGCGCTCCAGGCTAACCCGGAGCTCCTTTTCTTGCGACACCAGTTGACGCAGGTCGGCGGTGATCCACCGGTCCGCGAGGCTATTGGTGCCCCCCCCAGATACGAAGGGGCTGCCTTCCGAAGAAGGGCGGGATTGTACCTCTTGGAGGTTGCCCGCCTGGGAAATCATTTTCTCATTAGCCTTTTTCATGTTTTCCTTTTAAGGGTGAGGTCCCTTTTCGCCGCGCTAACGACCGGATCCCCTCCGGCCATACATCCCCTCGGCACGCTAGACCTTGGGATTGGAGTAGTTTTTAGAGAGGTTGTCTTCCTCGCGGCCCGAGCCTCAGTGGTCCGGACCCCCGGTCCTGAACTCAGGATTACAGGGTGGCCGACGGCTGGGCAGAACCAACCGCCGCCCCGGCGTCCCGACGCTGCCGCCGGATGCCGGACAGACGCAGCGTGGACATTGAACACCCTCCACCACCCACACTCTCGTGGGTGCAGCGGCGCGAACCACCCCTTCCCAGTCTACGCCCACTCACCTCCCTCTGTAAGCAGAGGGGGAGTAGACGTATGACCGTCCGTCTGTAGCCATGTTCCCTTCACCGACCATCAAGGATGATCGGTGATTGGAACCATGACTTTCCCCGCCTGTTGAAAATTAGCCGCCAGCCCCAAGTGTCCACCAAACCTGGTGGGCAATTGGAGCCGACGTTGCCCAGGGTGCGCCACGAGGAGGCTTTTCAACGTGCACCCCGGGTAATGTCCAACCTAACCTAAGTAGCAAACACGCATTGCTGAGCGTGGGGTCCCAGGTTCGATTCTCCGGTCGGCTGACATAATTATTACAATATCATTATTATTATAAATGTCGTTACTTATCTTTTTATTGTAGTTACGTATAATTTTTTTATTATTATACAACAATTTCATGCATCAGTTGTTTTATTTCATGGATTCAAGGATTTTCGAATAAATATGAATCATATCGATAAAAAAAATTGATGATACGAATCGATATGTAGGTATCAATTTTCTTTCCGCTGCGAGTTTTTACGTCCGTGCCGACGTTTTACTTAAACGTTTTATTTAAAATTTTAACTTTGGAATACAAAAAAAACTTTTTAACAAAAAAAAAAACCGACTTCCAAAAAACACTACAAAGTGAAAAATAACTATAATTTCGAAAGTCGGTGTCTTTGGATCTGTATTTTAGTTTTTTGCCACCGACTTCCGAAATTATAGTTATTTTTCACTTTGTAGTGTTTTTTGGAAGTCGGTTTTTTTTTTTGTTAAAAAGTTTTTATTTCACGCTTTTTAGTGGGTCTGCTTATAATTTATCTCAGTTACAATAGCCTAGTGTCAACTTTCTCATCGCCTTTTACAAAATATTGCTTTTACCGATGCAGGGAAGTTAATTGTTGAAGAGTTCTCCTGGTCCACCATCAGCTCCATATCACCATTCACATTGTGACGAGCATAAATTGCTTAGCAACCATGTTAAAGTATCGAATCGCAACCCGTGAAATAGTACGGAGATATTATTGAGTAGTTCCGGTGGCCATCTGTGGTCTTCATCATCAGTTCCACTTCACCAAATGGTGCTTTCCGAGAGCAAATGCACGAGTGTTACTATAAATAATTTTGAAAGAATTTTCTTTTAACTCCAAGCCGTTGAGGAGTTGTACCTTCCATCATCAGCTCATCCACCTGAGATGATGATTATCAGATGCAAATACTTAAACAGCTTTAGAAAATATATGAAAATGGTACTATGTGCCTATAAAATTTGAAGGTTGCCCTCGATTTCCCTGGGATCCCATCATCAGATCCTGACCTGATGATCATGCAACCACTTGGGAAGTATACCCTTTCAAACAAAAGAAAAATTTTCCAAATCGGTCCAGGCGTCTTCGAGAAATCGGGGAACATACATAAAAAAAAAAAAAAAAAAAAAAAGATTCCGACGAATTGAGAACCTCCTCCTTTTTTTGAAGTCGGTTAATAAAATAGAATCATAAGCAAAATAATAACCATTGTGTGTCTCTCATTGTTTTACGGTATAAATTCGAATGTTTGATGAAATTTTGAAACTAAACCACCAACCAACCAACCATTACAAACTGAAAAAGTCCTTGCAAATATCAATCATTCTAATTTATACTTTATTGCAATGAGATAAGAGTTATATTTGAATGACTCACTAATGGCATCGGCGGCTCGCGCAACTCAGACTTTCGAGCTTCAGACTACCCGTAACGACTGTCATAGATCTACGAATGACAGCCGAGACCACTTTCTGCCATGCTATTCTCTAAGGATACAGCCTTGCGTGCAGCGCTGTCGCAGCTGTGAAACTTAGTTTGGCATTCACTAAGCTGCGTACAGCTACACTAGCGCTCAAGGCTGTGACGGCCGTGAGTTAAACTACCCAACGGCACAGCCACGGGAGGGCAAATTGACAGTTCTTCATACATTTTGGCATTCCGTAAAAGAAAACAGCGTCGAAGTCGCTCACAGCCTCGCCCACAGCCTCGATTCTAACTGTCAAATCCAAAAGCTTTAAATATTCGTGTGTAGTCTTGACGAAAATAATAAACCGTACTCGATTCTTTTAATACTTATATGAAAAAATGGCAGCTCGGTGAATTATAAAGCTACATTTATTAGAAGAAGCCAAGAAAAGTGATGATTTGAAGAAAGCTCGACATGCGAAACAAATAAGAAAGTTTAAAACAATATCCCGTGATACAGACTTTATCCATATTTACAGGCATTCTGAGGATTTAATTAATATATTGGAAAATCACCTAACTACATGTATGCGTCCGCGAGTTCGCTCCAGTGGTTTAACCAAGATGCTAAAGGTTTGTTTACAGCTAGGTTTCTTGTGATATGTTAAGTATAATGTACTTACCTAGAATTATAAATATGGATAATGTAGAATTATAAAGAATCCACATAGGTACCTAGATACTTACAGTATGTAATTATTATACTTATTTCAGTTTAATGATGCTGATCTGAACATCTTGCATGTGGATGTGACTTGGGGGTGCAACACAATGATAGTTTTGTTTTTTCAAACAGTAAAGGAGCATTTGTAAAATTTAAATAATGAAGAAATTGTGTACCTACTTGGTAAGTTATTATTTACAATACAATGATAACTTAAACACAAGTCAAGATTGTTCTTAATTCCAGCTTCATTAATTGATTTCAGGTGACTCAGGATATCCTCAAAGGCCTTATTTAATGACTCCCTTTAATAATCCAGAAACTGGGACTCCAGAGAGCCATAACAACAATTTGCACAGTATATAGTGCAAGGAACAGTGTGGAAAGGACTATTGGAATACTGAAAGGGCAATTCTGATGTTTATTAGTTCATAGGGTATTGCACTATGATCCTATAACAGTGGGAAAAATTGTGATAGCTTGCTGTTTTACACAACATGTAATCGAGCTGGGCTACCAGCTCCTATGTTAGACCAATGTGACTTAGATGAAGAATCTAGGTTACCTACTTTGAATCCTGACACATCAGGCTTCAACATATGGTGACTTAGAGAGTGGGCTGATAAGTAGGCGAGATTTAGTTAATCAATTATGGCGAGCATGTCATATTTAAAATGTATGCTTTCCTATCTTTCCCTTTCCAGATGTGGAAAACATGTTTAGATAGAACATACTCACCATTATTGATTAGATACACTAAATAAATGAAAGTATAATTTATGAATGTTAATGTAGAATAAGTGTGTTGGGGTTTTCTCGTCGTTGACGGATACCCCGGTAGTAGTTGTAGTTAGCAAGTTAAGTTACACCAAACCACTGTTAAGTTTTATAGTTTATTTGTGGAAACAGTTTAAAGCGTTCCGTTTAGTAATCTGAGCCGCACTTACTGTATTATTATTAGGTAGCTATCGTCCCGCACATTAGCGCGTAACGGAGTTTTAGTGACGACTGAATTGACTGATTTGTCATTAAAGTATGTGTAAACGTACTTTTGCTGTATGAGCATTATTGGCTCGTACATGCTCCCGAGGGAAAAATGTGAGTACTCAGATCACCAAACTTGCGTTACAAGTTAAATGGGTATCAAATGTTATAAAACTAATAAAAGCAATTAAAACAATTATGTAAACAGGATTCTTAAATAGTTAATCATAGTTGAAATCTTGTTCCAATTGCTGATTGCGGCGGACGGTAGTCCTCTGAATGTCCATGTCGTATTTTGGCGTAGGCAGGAATCTCCTTTAGTTCTATATCTTCTGTCCTCTTTTTGTTTGTTTTGTTCGTATTGATACTGCTCTTCTGACGCGCTTGAAGATATCTTCTTATTCGCCAAACAATTATAGCGGCGACGATTCCTCCCACCAGCAAAGTGCTTATAGCGTAGTTGCCGATGTCGTGGACGCCTAGGTTGTTAGGTAGGCTCTCTCGACCCTTTTGTGTGATTATCTGGTCATCTAATAGTCTGTGTTCATTAGATAAATCTAGTTTCGGTAGCACAATCTTTGTGTTTTGGAGCGTGTTCCACATATCATTTGGTGAGTCAATAGTAGGTACCTCCAAGGTAATTCCAATATTGGTACTGCTACTAAAAACGTTGTGTGAATAAATTGTAGCGTCTTTGTGCTGAAGTATGCAATCCTGACCTAGGGCAAGGAGACCCGCCTTTGTTATAATTGTTGTTGTTATTCTGTTTTCGCATACGATGCGAGTTGTACACTCATTGATGCAATTATACAACCATATGTTTGGTCTCTGTAATTTTATCCATTGGTCAGTGCATTGTTGTGGTATCCAATTACATGTAATGTTATTTGCATTTTGGCTTAGTATTTTGGCTTCGCAAGATGCCGTGGCTCCATGCAAGTTGCTGATAGTTGTAGACGCGTGGCATATGTGATTGTCCGTCGTCATTGTTGTACATTGCTGAAGATCAACCTCTTCCATCTGGATGTAGTTATTCTTTGCGAAGTTGACTCCAATATATTGTGTTGTTGTCTCTATCACCTGACATTGCTTAGTAGTTTGCTGTCTAGGTATAGCTATATTGCGATACAGTGTATACTCATCATCACTTAGTAAAGGGATATGCAATTCGAAGAGCAAGTACTGTTCGGTGAGTCGGGCTTTAACATAAATAATTTTGTAAATATTTTTTATGTTTGCTCCATTGCTGTTTTTGATAGGTAAAGTTAACCTTTTTGGTATAATACCGGCAATGTAGTTGAGTTGTTCAGCTAGTTGCTCCGGTGTGAATAATTTCATATCGAGATTACCTCTGTAGATATCTGTTAGTGCACTTAAGAGCATTTCTTGGTTTCTTCTCAGTACTGAGATAAGTAAACTAGCAGTTAACGCCGCAGCGTTGACGTCATTCATTGTTTTCATTACTTGAAATCTGTTTTCTATTACTGCCGTATTATATTTCGTTTCGTTCATGAATTGCTGAATTGCTTCCAGCTGTGTCTTTACAAAGTCTTCATTTTTCTTGATGACGTTGTTTTCTGCCTCGATAATGAGTGTCTGATTTCTTATCAGCTGCAATAAATATTGTTCGTTCGTTTTGATTTTGTTTATGTCCTGAGCGTATTTTTCGGCGAAATCGCTATCCAGGACACCAAACAGGGCTCGTGCAAGATTTCCTACGCCGTTAACATAGCCACGTCGCCTTCGTTGTTGATGTTGAGACCGTAACAATATGTTGTACTCGTTCAGCTGGTACATTTCGAACTTGAGTTGTTGTGTCGTAGAGTGACACGGCTCGTTAGGTATCGTGTTGCATAGTTGATCTATACGATTCACGAATTTCTCTACCTTTGTTGTACTTTGCCAGAATGTTGTCAGGTTATAGTATACCAGAAGTTTCCATTCGTCGTGAATAAGTTGAATATTTCCGACGGGGTCAAAATAGACTGGTTGGTTTTCAGCTAGTCTAGTTATTTGAAAATGTTGCCGGGGTGCTGCTAGTCCACATGTTAGCGTTGTAAACGCTACTAGTAACACCATGAGCAAGCTGTTTACCCTTTTCTGGGTTTTGTTAGCCCCTTTCTTTTGCTTGCCGTGCTCAGTTTCTGGGCTCACTTTTTGTGAATCAGTGCTTCCGCAGACCTCGTTTATAGGCAGCGGGGCTAGTTTAGTTATGGGTCTTTTTAGTATCCCATTTTGTGTCTTGAGCGTGACTACTCGTACTAAGTTATCATTGCCTGGGTGCAGTTCCACTACTCGTCCCATAGCCCATCTGCTTGGGGGTAGATTGCTTTCCCTGACGAGAACTAGTTGTCCCTGCTGTATGTTTGCTTTAGTTTGTTGCCATTTGTTTCGGTTTTGTAATAAATGAAGGTATTCTTTCGACCAGCGATCCCAATAGTGTCGACGCATGAGCTCAATAAGTTTCCAATTGTTTCTGATGTCTATAGCTTTCGTTTCTTCAGGTTCATTGAGTGGTAGTGTTTGTGTTGGACTCCCCGTGAGAAAGTGACCAGGGGTGAGGTATTCCAGATCTTCCACATCCTCCGATAATGGATACAGCGGTCTGCTGTTCATGCACGCTTCGATTTGTGTAAGAAGCGTTGCAAATTGTTCGTAGGTAAGCTTCTGTTGTCCGATTACCCGTTTCAGGTGTGATTTCATGGAACGTACAGCAGCTTCCCATAAGCCTCCAGCTGATGGCCAGGATGGAGCGTTGAAGTGCCACTCGATTTGAAGGTCGTTGACCTCTTTAAAGAACTCTGAAGATAGCATAGTTTTAAATACTTGGAACTCTTCTTTTAAGACTCTTGCTGCTCCGACGAAGTTGGTTCCGTTATCGGAGTAGATATGCTTTGGGGTGCCTCTTCTGGCGCACATTCTTTTCAGTGCTGCGATGAAAGTTTGAGTTGATAGGTCCGAAACAAGTTCGATATGTACTGCTTTTGTGCTCATACATATGAATATGGCTATGTAGCGTTTGCAGGTTTTTATCCCGCGGCCCTTGTTTATCTTTACGTCCACATGGCCTGTAAAGTCGATGCCGGTGTGTGAAAACGGCCTTGATGGAGTGATCCTTTCTTTAGGAAGGTCGCCCATTAACTGTTCCGTTCGGGTTGTAGCGTATCGACGACATCGAATGCATTGTCGCAGTATTTTCTTGATGGTTCGATTGCCACTGATAATCCAGTAGTTGTTTCTAGTGTTAGCCAGCGTTAATCTTGCTCCACCGTGTAAGGTTCGTTGATGCGCCTTTTCAACAATTAGTTGGGTAAGTCTTCCCTCTCCTGGTATGAGGATGGGGTGCTTCGTTTCTACTGGCAAGTTTGAGTTGTTCAGACGTCCTCCAACACGTAAAATTCCATAGGAGTCCAAAAATGGGTTAAGTTTCAAAATGGTGCTTCTGTTGAGAAGTTTTCCACCTTTGTTGAGAGAATTTATTTCATTTTCGAAATAATCCCGTTGCACTGATTTGATAATTATACATAATGCGTTGTTTATTTCATTCAAGTTCAGTTCATGGAACTCAGTTGACCTTCTTTTGTTTCGTAATGCATCAGCGAAACGTATCACCAAGGCGAGTATTCTTGTAATACGATCTATGTTGCTATGTCGCTCAATTAATGAATTGATAATTTCATTTTTAATCGACGTGGGTTCCGTACTATTAGTCGTGTAACAGTTTGTTAGGAAGCCCTCATTTGTGGTATAAGTTTCTTTTGGGATAAGGGCTTGTTTTTCTTGCTCCTTAAGCCATTTAGGGCCTTCCCACCACAGCGTAAAGTTGACCAGTTTTTGCGGCGAGAGTCCTCTTGTTGCACAGTCGGCAGGGTTTTCGTTCGTTTTCACGTAACCCCAGTTTATCGCAGGCACGATGTTTAATATTTGTGTGGTTCTATTGGTTACATACTTTTCGTATTTAGTTTGACTTCCCTGAAGCCATGCTAGAACGACTTTAGAATCGGTCCAGCAGGTAATCCTTAGATCGTAATCTTCCAGGATCTTAGTTATCCTTTGTAGGAGTTTCGCTAACAAAACTGCGGCGCATAATTCCAACCTCGGTATTGTAGTTTTCTTTTTGATTGGTGCCACCTTAGTTTTAGCCGCGAGTAGTGTAGTTTCGTACGCACCGGTGGGTGACGTAGTTCGGCTGTAGATAACGCATGCGTAGGCTTTCTCGCTCGCGTCACAGAAGGCTTGCAATTCGATCGCACTATTGTTTTCGTTTTTTATCCATCTTGGTAAAGTTATGTGTTTTATGTTTGGCAGATCGGAGTTAATTTGTATCCATTCCTTTTCTATGGAATCCGGTACATTTTCGTCCCAGCCAATGTTTTGACAGTTATCATGCCATAGTCTTTGAAAAAGCAGTTTAGCTTGTAGGGTAATTGGAGCCAGCCAACCGAGCGGATCGTAAATCTTGCTTATTTCTGACAATAGCCTGCGTTTAGTGTATGGTGCATTTTTGTTGTTGCTAGGCGTTTCGCTAGTAAAATGGAATGTGTCGTTTGCGTCATTCCATGTGAGCCCAAGTGTTTTGCTGAACTCTTGTTGCTTAAAGTTAAATTCACTATTGTCTCTTTTCTCTTTCCTCTGCAGTTCTTTGAGAATAGATGGTTCGTTCGTGGACCATTTCCGTAAAACAAAACCTCCTTTCATCAGAAGTTCGCTTAGCTCTTTTTGCAGTAGCTTTGTTGATTCTATGGTATGGTGGCCCGTAATGGCGTCATCCATATAGAATTCGTTAAGTAGCGCCTTTTGGGCCAGAGGGAAAGCGTTGCCTTCATCCTTAGCCAGCTGTTGGAGAGTGCGCATCGCTATGAATGGTGCGACTTTAGTCCCGTATGTTAGGGTACACAGCTGCATATCTCCCAGTGGTTCTCTCTTGGAGTCTCTCCAAATTATTTTTTGAAGACATTGTTGTTCTTGATGGATAAGGATTTGACGGTACATTTTTTCAATGTCCGCCGTTAGCACATATTTATAGCTTCGCCATTTTATGATCAGCGATAGAATGTCCTTTTGTAGATTTGGCCCTTTTTCCATCAAATCGTTAAGGCTATACCCGGAGTCTGTTTTCATTGAAGCGTTGAAAACAGCTCGTAATTTGGTTGTTGTTGAGCACTCCCTTACTATACCGTGGTGTGGTAGGTAGGCTTGTACTCGAGTATCGGATTCTGTCACTGGTTTCATGTGACCTAATTCGATGTATTCTCGGATGAATTCTTTGTATAGTTTAGCGAAGTGTTCTTGCCTCGCCATTTTCGTTTCTAGATGAAGAAATTGTGCTGTAGCTTGTGGTCTCGAGTTACCAAGGTTTTGTTCATAGTTAACATTCATGGGCATTTTCACCACATAGCGCCCGTTGCTCAATCGTTCTGTTGTTTCTGTGTAATACTTTTCACAGAATTCGTTTTCCGTTATTTCTGGGTCTGAAGGGATGTCTTCTATTTCCCAAAATTTTGTTAGGTTTTCTAGCTCTGTTAGAGTAACTAGACAGTTGAACTGCTTTGTAGCACCGCACAGTATCCAGCCCAACTTTGTGTGTTGCGCTACTGGCGCGTCATTGTTATGCTTGATTATTCCTCCTAAGATCACCTTGGAGTAAACATCAGCTCCAAGCAGTAGGTCGATGGGTCCAGGGATGTTGTATTGTGGATCAGCCAACTTGATATTATGAAGGTGCGTCCAGTTCTCTGTGTTGATCTTTGAGTTAGGCAGATTGTTGATGAGTTTACTCATCACTAACGCTTCGGTTTGGAATGTATAATCTGAATAGATAGACTTGCATTCCAATTTTATCATCCCTTTACTCTTGCCCATTATAGTGCCAACACCAGTGACGGCGGCATTCATTTTGTTTCGGGGTAAGTTCAATCGTTGAGCAGCATTTTCTGTGACCAAGGTTACTTGAGAGCCTTGATCCAGTAACGCCCGAAGGATGACGTAATCTCCTTCCTTGTTCTTGACTCTTAGTTGAAGAGTCGTTAAGAGTATCTCTTGTTCACCGTTAATGTGGTTAGATGTTCGCTCAGCCACCGTTGATGTGGTTGGCTTTGATTGCTTCCCTTTCAGATTATCATCATGAAGAAGGGAGTGATGCTTGAAGTTACACGTGCGGCATGTTTTTGTTGAGTTGCATTTATTTCCGCCGTGACTAAACAAACAATTTTTGCACAAATTTAGGTTTTTATTTGTTTGGTTCCGCGTTGCGACATCCATGCTCAAAAATGTAGGGCACTGCCTCAGCGTGTGTTCGTTTTTGCATAGTGGATATTTCCTCAGCGTAGCATGGAAGGTTTTTGACCACTTTCCTGTGTCTTTAAAGTTCGTTGAGTTGTTATTGTTACTTTTATGTTGATTATTCGTTGAATAATTTTGTTTCCCGCTATTCGTTTTGATGCGGGATGTTTCTAACGTCATGAACTGCAATTCCAGGAACTCCATAAACTCTTCTAAGTCTGGGAGCTCTCTTGACTGTTTCATGGTCTTTATGTAGTCACCGTACGTGACGTTGTCCAGTTTGGAGGATAGTAAGTACACGATGAGTGGACCCCATACTGGAATGTTGATGTCAATGTTTTCTAGGCCATTTAAACACTCTTTCGTTGTGTCATACAGCTTCTTCATGTTAGTTGAGTTCGGTCTTTCGATGGATGATTGATTGAGAAGTGTGTCTATGTGTGCGGTGAAAAGTAATCGCTTGTTGTCGTAGCGGTGCTGGATAATATCAAGGCACGAGTCATAATTCTCACCACTCACAGGAAGATGCGTGATTAACTTTTCTGCTTCTCCCTTCAGTTTAGATTTTAGGAACTTCATTTTCTGTGTTTTGTTCAGCGTTGGATTGTTATGAATCATCTCAAAGAATAAATCCTTGAAGGTGATCCAATTGTTGAAACTTCCGTCGAACTCTGGTAATTCCATACGCGGTGTTGTTTTTTCGTAGTGGGATGTTTCAAAGATTTTTCTATTTAGCTCTTCCTTTAGGTTGTCGTAGACTTGCTCCCAATGGTCGAATTTTGCTTCATAGTCCTTGTCATTCCCTTGTAGTAAGTAGCTTAGTTCCCAGTGAATCCTGTCGATGGATTCCCACTTAGATCGTAATATGTTGACTTGATCCTGTAGTTGCCACTTCTCTTTCATGCCATCCAGATTAGTTTTGGAAACCGCTCGCTTTAAGGCGTTGAAGTTACACATTTGATTACGTAACAGCGTTGATAGGTGCTTGTCCGTTTCATCTCCGATTTGTTGGTGTACTCCAGTTGTATCAAATTGCGGTGTTCCGGGAGTTTCTAGTATTTTCGGGTTTGAAATCCCCGAAAATCCAGGTTCGTTTATCAACTTGTTTCGTAGCTGATTCATAGATTGCATTGTTTCGTCAAACATGCTTCCTGTTATGATGAAAATGTCCTGCTTGAAGTAGTCATGGTCTCGTTGTTTTGACTCATACTTCTTCAAGATTTCATGATTCGATCGAAATTCATCCCATAGGGATTGTAAAGCTTCGATGCGCTTGTTAAGGTAGTCTATGGTTTTTCTACTCACAGCATCCTTTTTATAGTTACTTTGAAGAGTTTTGATTCTCTCGTAGCTGCTTTGCTGCTTGGTTATAAGTTCCACAAATTCAGGATAGTCTTCTGTCGACATTGTTTATGCCTGATGGCTGCTAGTGGTTGGCGAGTATTCAGTGTGTTCTCACGAAGTTTTCGGAGCTGACTTGATCGCAGTGGACGTTATCCCTGCTGATTATTTCTTGATTGTAGCGGTAGACGTAATCTCCGCTTAGTAACCGCCGTGGACGTTATTCCCGTTGGTTGTTTCTTTACAAGTAGTTTGTAGCAGTAGACGTGATCTCTGCTGGTTCGTTAGTGGCAGGCACTCAGGGTAGCTCACCCTCCTTTACGTCATGTGCAACGTCTCAATGCTACTGGTTAGACCCGCTTGTGGGACGCCAACAGCACCGATTTGCTAACGTAACTGGGATATACCACGATAAGCACTCTGCTGATGAGGAGACACGATAACTCACAAGATGATTTACCGTGTTATCCGGCTCGAAGGACCAAAAGATGTTGGGGTTTTCTCGTCGTTGACGGATACCCCGGTAGTAGTTGTAGGTAGCAAGTTAAGTTACACCAAACCACTGTTAAGTTTTATAGTTTATTTGTGGAAACAGTTTAAAGCGTTCCGCTTAGTAATCTGAGCCGCACTTACTGTATTATTATTAGGTAGTTATCGACCCGCACATTAGCGCGTAACGGAGTTTTAGTGACGACTGAATTGACTGATTTGTCATTAAAGTATGTGTAAACGTACTTTTGCTGTATGAGCATTATTGGCTCGTACAAAGTGCATAGATGATAATTATAATTATGTCATAATATGGTGTGTGTTTAAAGTGTGGTGTTTAAGGTGTAGGTATATGATTGGTATAATATCAAAAATTATTAGCCTTTAAGCACAGTATAAATATACAGTAAAACATCTTCATACAAACGTGCCGCTATCGGTTTGAACGTGTGCGTGCGCGCCGCGCGCCATGTCGGCACGCGATTTCACGCACACGCTAGCATAATATATGAGGGAATAAGGTGGCGGCAGTGCGGGCTGTGCAGCGCGACTGTGAGCACGCGCGTACGCTACATGACCGCTTGCGTTCGTCAACTCTCGCCGGCGGCGGCCACTTAAATTACGAGTATCATGACTTCAAAAAGAGGAAACAAATATTGTAGTGTTTTCGGGTAGTAGGTGTAAATTGGGGTTTCTGGATCAGAGGAGATCCAGAAACACCCAATTTACACCATTCACTCATTCTAGTATTCTAAAAGCCAGGTACTTTTTCGTTCACTTTTGGTATACCGTATGGGTTTTCAACGTCAAAATTGCTAGTATCAAATTTATGTATATTATCATGCACATCTTTATAAAAAATCAGGTGTCTGAGGTTGCCTGGATTAAGGAGATCTAGGTCATGTCAATTTACTATTAGTTTCATTCATTTTATTCAAAAGAATGATTTGGTGGCTCCTATGTTTCTAGGAAACTGAATGATTTGAATAATCAATTTATACAATTATTACTTTTTGTGGTTGGGTTGTGGTTGGTATCATGATAAAAGAAACAAAGTTTGCTTTCAACTAAGTAACATTTAATTATTATTTATAAAAAGCATGAGAAGAATAAATAATCGATTGCAAAACATTTGATTTCTTGATCCACAGTTGACATTTCATCATAGACATTTTCCATAATCGCATAGGCTTCAGACATTGTTTTCGGTTGGGCGAGCTTGAATTGCTTTCTAAAGAAATTAATACGGTTCTCATAGTAACCCTTGACCCTTGTTAAGTGACGTAAACGTGAATCAAGACAATTCAGTAAATTATTCAGACACCACCACTCTTCACAACAGATGACGATCGATTTGGTTCCAATGTCAATCATGATGTATTTTTTGCTTCCTTCTTCATGTTCAGGCAGGTTTATATAATTGATAACTTGTTGTTCTCGCCCCCGCTGCTGCTGCTGCTGCTGCTTTGGTAAAGGAATTGAACCAGATGTGAAGAATCCTGATATTTCAGAAGCGTTTTCCATAAATATCATGTCCCACTCCTCTTTAGTTAATGTTATCCGATTAGCGATATCAATGCACTCTTCCAGTAATCCATTGATTTGATTTGATGGCTTCAAATATGTTTTAATATACGGAATCGTGGGGCTGGAAACTTGATACATATACTTGCAAAGTTCAAAATGCAAGGGTGGAATCGATGGAGTATATGATGGTTGTATAAACTGATACATGTTGTCGCTATAAGTGTTGGTGATTAACTGCTCTCCCAACTACACTGACGGCTCTTTTCATTCGCATGAAACGATTTTGATGAACTGGTGATCATTACTTTCTGGTCAGTCATGTCTTGAGTAAATAGAATCTCACCACTAGCATTCTTGAAAATAAGTTTAGAAATGCCTTCCAAATAAAATTTCGATTAATGGAGCATAATGTGAATAATATTAATTTATTCTCTCTCTCTCTCTTTCTAATGATGAAGCAAGCGTTGATTAAGATCGAACCATCACACTACAATGCTGAGAGTTTAATGCTGTGATGGAAATATGCGTATTTAATTATATACTCCTTTCCTTTCACAGCGTTCAAATAAAAACACTCAGGATAATGTATAGCATGTTGCATCCAAGGATCATCATAAATCTCCCAATCTTCGATAACACCTCCACATGAGAAACATGCTGCAATATCATTTATACTATTTCCATAATAAAAGAATCCTGCGTCAGCCATTTCCCTCACTAATCTTTTCTTTTTATTAAACGTTCTCCAGTAATAATTATATGAAAATTCACGCATTTTAAAAGTGTTATACATGTCATATCGAGGTTTGTATTCATTTTGAGACATGTTCTATTTACTTTCTAATTCAATTATAAACGTATAATGATATCGTCCAGCTTTTGTCAACAACTTATAAAGGCCTGACAGAGGTGGGGGATAAAAAACTCTAAGATGCGCTTTACCTAACTATAGAAATAAAACAAGCAAATATTTTATTTTTTTAGAATTTTATTATCAAGGCACCACTTATTTAAACACAACACATTTTTTAAAGCACATACAGAGTCATGATACATACAATTATATAAATCTTGAGAATATTTATATTCATCATATAAACTTATCAAAGTAGAACAACCTTTATCTTCTAAATTGAATACATTACAATTACTATTTTCTAAAATATGCTTTAACCACAACACTTTTTCTGAACCTTTGACGTAGATACATTTATCTCTTAAAATATCTATAACCAAATTCTGATAATTATAATAGGGTACAAATCCTTCCCGCCACTGTATCTTTCTGTTACGTTCAATCCAATTAACTTGTTTTTTTTCTTGCTTCGTTAATTTTTCAAATGGAAATGGTGGCTTAATTAAAAACACTTGTAATGTTTTATTATACAATATAGCGATTTCTTTTATTATAAATTCATTTGTTTCTGTTTTGAAGCCTTGAATATCCACAATAGCAATCATGATAACCTGCGCACAATGTTGCTGAGAGGTTTGTATTCTACAACTCTATCGTTTATAATCAAACAATAAGCAGTCGTCTTATCTGGTATTTCTGTAGAACATTCAATTTCCAACCTCACGTCCACTGGACCTGTTTTTAGGCTATCGTTTTGTCTTGAGCAGTCTAAGATAAAGAGAGGGGCTTTTTCTTTGAACTCTTTTAGGTCAAGCAATGGGTCTACTGGACAGTTGTAATACGACTGACGAAATTTCACAAACATTTCGTATAATATACTATATTTGTTCTCAGAAAACTTTAAACCTAAAGGTTCATATGGATAATATTGTGAATTCAAAAAGAGCGTCACGTTTGTTACTTCACAATGATCGAATACTGAACTGTCTTTAGTTTTATTATTTTTTCGATTGGTTTGTAAACAAAAAATTACATATCTGGGTTTTTCCAATTGTGAAGCAGTTTTAACTGACCAAGAATGCTTTGTGGTTTTAGGTAGTAACGGATACTCATATAAATCCCAATTTCTGAACGCCATCTGAATAGGTTTATCTCTTTCTAAATGTTTTAAAAGTGTCAGTCGTTCTCGGTCTGATACTTTTATGCGTGGCACCCTCCACTGAACTCTTTGTATATCTATTTGAAAATGAGCAATATCATCGCTAAGGATAAGACTATTTAAGTTAGTGTTACTTCTGTTTAATATAAGTTCATGTTTGCAATTTATCACTATTTTATTGTAATCCTCTGCAAACCCTAAAACCCTATTTAGTGGTATCACAGCACTAAAATATCCATCACTTTTAAATCCCCCTAAACCCCAGCCCCATAGAGCAGCAACTTTATTTTCTGCTTCATTTAATGAGATGTATGATTTTATTGTTGACGTTATTCCAGAATTTTTTATGCGATCTATTTCAATACCATTCATTTCGTATCTGATGTCTTGAAACAAAGACATAACAGGGTTATTAGTGAACGTAACAGTTTTTTTGATTGGATTCCCATCTTTGCCGAAGAGCTTCGCTTCTCCTTCGATGTAAATTGAACTGGCTGATGGTAGCACGTATATGTCTTGCTGGTGGATGGGAATTCTGATTTCATCGTTTTCTCTAAAGCTGCTATTGTAGGGATTGTATGAATGGACTTCATAACTTTCGATTGAAGTGTCGAAGTGCGGTGATTCAGTAATCTGTAGTATATTCATACTTTAAAGCCTAGAGCTTTAAGAAAATCTTTATTTGCTTTACTCAATTTCTTAACTTTTTTCTTACGTCTTTGCACCTTAGCAATCGCAGAAGAACTAAGACGTTTTTCACTTGCTTGAGTGTTTTTATAATATACTATCATTTTGTTTTTCTTAAATGAAGACGTAACTGAACTTGTTCCTCTCCAAAGTTAATACAGTGACCAAATTGATCTACAATCTTAACAGATACCGATGAAATTATATTTTTATTTACTGGAAAGTAAATAACATTTTGTGGTATTTCCACACACTGATGACCTGGAGCAGTATCTGACACAAATTCATGAATAAAATGAGTTGGTAATCCGTTGCAGTATGAACCGTGAACAATATCACATTCGATTCTGATTACAGACAGACCTTTGCTGGTGATGGGAATATTTGGTCTTGATTTTAATACTGAAAAGTATATCAAACCGCACTCGTATTGATCTGACAAATGCAGTGGCGGTTGAAAGTATGAAACCAATTCCGATTTATTTCCAGAGATGGTAATCGTAGTAGACATGCTTCTATACTGACCTCTTTCAGAAGATCCTGTTTATTTTATTCCTTTACTCTACACCAAAAATTATTCAAAAAGTTTAGACAAAGATGTCCACGATTAAAAGGATGATCACGCTGAATATTATCATAATTATAATGAATTTTGGATCCCAAGTATTTTATAAATTCCTTTGGAGGCTTCAGATTTCCGTAACTATCAAAATACTCAATATAATCATTGTATTTTGCATAGGCTACCCAATGAGAACCAGGATTTTTAGAGCTATCTAAATTTATAACTCCACATTCTTTTTTAAACGGGTATTTAGGCAGCTCATCTCTCATAAAGACACCTCTAAAATACGGAATATTATTTTCATACTTCAAAATGTCTAAATTACTCAAGGCTCGTTTGGGTAGCCGATATCTTAGTTTTTTGCTTTCGATACAAAAATTCCGAGCCCAGCTTTATGTGGTTTAAGGTGTAGTCCTTTTCCGATGCAAAGAGCTTCCATCTTTTCATTGTGTCTCTTTGATTCAGTCAATAACTTTTTAGCCATCTTGAATTCATTTATGGTTTTAGCAATACCAGCTGCACCGCCGGCTAATGCCCCTGCAGCCGATAATCCCGCAAAAATTGGAATCAAAGGCAATACTCCACCAGTTTTTGGTATAGGAATAACACGAGGTAGTTTTATAGACGAATCATCAGCTAATTCTCTGACAGCGGCCATAGCTAATTCTATTGCCACTTTCTTGCATTTCGGTTTTAATTTTTTCATACGTCTCTTCGTTTTGTTAATAACATTTTTAAATTTATTTTGCAACCCTTTTCCAGGTTTAACTTTAGGAGAACAGGTTTTGCTATCTTTTTTTAACCCAAAACCAGTTTTAATTTTTGTTGACATAGCGCTGCTTACTAAGTGCGCTGCTAATTTTTCCCCTACACTCGCATCTGAGGCAAGTGCTCGCTCTTTAGCCATATTTAACAAAACTAAATCTGCCTTGTGGCGATCCTTTATGTTTGAAGACTTGTGATAGGCAATGTCGTGTTGTTTGCAATATTCGTCTAATTTATTAACACCTTTATCCCCACGTCTAAGCCTTTTAATTAATTTAGTGCCAGGCCCGCAATAATTGTATCCTGGTAAATGTAATTCAATTGGTAAATTATTTATCAACCAATTGAGAAGACTGCTCTCTCCAGTACCCATCACTAGACTGATGCATCATGAGTTCAACACTTAATAAATATTCGATTTATCGATCCAACTGTTTTCAGATGAAGACAAACCTAACCATTTTACTAAAACCCTATTTCCTTTACTTCTAAGAACTTTCTCGACAAGATATAAATTGGGATGTTTTGTCTTTTGCAGCTCTTGCACGTAAAATGCACCTAAAATGGGTTGGCCTCTGATTGCATCTTCAATTAAGTAGTAATAGGAGTTGTATTTTGTATTTTTCGAATTTTAAATATTTCTGTCGACCAGTTGGGAGTATACCCCTTTTCAAATGTTCCTTTGTATTTACTGATACGTACATAATCACCCACTTTAAACTTGCTTTTTATATTATTGGTTTTTACCAACCTAAAATATCTCCTTAATATGCATGTTTTATTAGTATTATCCACATTTGCCGGGATTTCATCAATTGTCCGATGATAGGTGTGATTGTATTTATAGATAACATTATTAAGGGTGTTATCTATCCAATTATAGTTACCTTTTAAACTAAATTCCTTGTACAGTTTCGATTTCAATGTTCTAATAAATCGCTCAACTATTGATGCCTTTTTCGTTGAGAAGGTTGAATAATGGTTTATATTATAAGATTTTATAAGGTTCTGAAATGTGTTATTATAAAATTCTGTTCCATTATCCGTTTGCAGATTTTTGGGAACACGCCCATTATCCAACAAAATCTTGAAAGAATTGCATACAACATCTTTTGTTTTACTTTTCAAAGGAATGGCCCAAGCGTATTTCGAAAATGTATCAATAACAGCAAGAATATATTTGTAGTTTTTATTTTCTTTGGAAATTGATTGCATATCAATTAAGTCTGCTTGCCAAAGGTCATCTATATCTTTCATAATAACATGTCTTCGAGGAAAGTTTACCCTCGCATTTTTATGAATTTCGTCTACTACATCGGCTTTACTCATGTTCAAAACTCAGTATATAAGCATTTGTAGTGAATCCAACAATGATACTGAATGAAAACCATATTATTGCTACTATTTATTCTTTTATTATTTCAGCTTCTTTTAATTCTTCAATTATTTCATTATCATGGTTTGTATTGCCAGCATCTTTTGATGCAACTAATAGTTTCAATCTCTCAACTAATTCGTTAGGGTCATCCCAATATACTAGCTCAGTATTTTTTTTATATTTCTTTAACATTGGCAAGTATCCCCCGAGTTTAGTGTGAATATTATCGTTTGACGTTTCGCAAAATAATGGTCTGATTATTTCACGATATTTTATTCCTTTATCACCTTTTATTTGACCTTCAGGATTGAAGTCTCTCTTATGAACATTTGTATAATACAATATATCCTTGTAGACAAGTTTATCTTTGTTGGATATTAGTTTTAAATCAGGTTTTTTTCGAAGTAAAAGTTCTTTCAGGCCAGGAGTTAAATTGTAGGATTTATCACCGATTTTAATCAAAATTACATTTTTATTATTCAAGCTGTCAATTTTAGAAAATGATACTACTGAATTTCCCATCAATAAAGTTTTGTTTTCACTTCTTATTCCAAACGGTATATTTACACCATCATAAATATCGTAGATATCCTGACCCTCTAATGAGATTTCTAAATCATCTGGTAATACCATTTCAGGAGACTCTTTAACCAATTGTGTAGAATTAAGTTTTGGTTCGTAACAGTCCACAAACTTTGTAGATGAGCTAGTATTGATTTCATCCAATTCAATACCTTCAGAATTAGTAAGTGTTGTATTTTCTAAATGTTTTATTTTTTCCATAGTTATATTTGAGTCAACTAGAGTTTTAAGGGGGTCTGTGACAGATTTTAGCATTTTATCGAGTGACAAGTTCATTGAGTGTTCCTGGTCCTTCATCTGTTTTATTTTATTCTTTATGGAGTCTACTGACTTAATTAATTCTGTTTTAATATTTTTCTCCATGTTATATTATAACAACTGTGTTCAGCTAACGTACAAATTATACTGAATTTGATTTTGCATGTTAATTACTTATATGTGCATATAAACAGTCACTCAAATTTAAAAAACATATCAAAATTCTGTCTGTACCTTCCATTATTTAATGAAGATTCTTTATTAATAATTAGAAAATTATAAGGCTTATTCCAAACAGTTTGACAAATATTTCTGAACTCTTTCCATTGTAAATCAGAACTAACATGCTCTTCATAAATATGTTTTAAATTTACATCATCTTGTTTGAATATAATAAGAAAATTAACATTATCACGTAACAATTGCTTCGGAATTTTAGAATAGGTTTGAGATAAATAGAAACAATCTATTTGTTTATGCCTACCCATACAAAAATAATTCCGGATATTTACTTGATTTTCACATGCAACATCATCAAAAATAAATACAGAATTTGTTAAAGCTTCACTCGGAGGAATGACATCTTTATCATCATTGAACTCGTAAAAGTTAATCTGTGGCACTCTTTTTAATACTTCAGTCAAGAAACGGTATTTTGGTTGAAAAGAAGTTTTAGAGTAAAGATAAAGATTTTTAAATTTGAGCCCATTTTCATGAAGCAGTAAACTAATCATAACATTCGTTTTGCCACAGTTTGATGGGCCACATATTATACAGCGAATAGTATTTGGTAATAAAGCGCTATGTTTGGTGTGGTGAACAGAGTCACATAATCTTATGTAATTGACGTTGAGAGATATGGGTTGCTTGATCAGCTTCATCTTACCGATTGATTCAAATGTTATTTAACATACGCATATATACATCTGCAAAATATTAGTGTGAATTCAAAAAATAAAATCAATTCAAGAATGTCTTGTGTATGCGAATAGTATCATTATCACACACACACACACACACTCTTAATAAAAATATATTTATTTATTAAATTGGTTAGTAACATAAAAATAAGTGCTTGTGACTTATTTTTTATTTTAATGGATAACAATAATAATAAAAAAAAACAGTTTAAAAGTTAAATATTTTATTTAAATGTGATAAAACATGTTATACAAAAATAACCTATATGTATTTTAATTAATAATTAATAGATACATGAATTTATTATAAAACAAATTATCATAGTAGTCTAAACGGGTTTATAAGAACGTACAACAAATAAAAATAATGTTTATATCTGTTTGATGGAACTATTACTTACATACAAATATTACTTATTATCAAATTAGATATTATATTGTATACTTAAAGCTTTTTTACAAGACAGTATCACAATGACCCCAAGGTAGTGTATTTATCTGATTCGACTGAACTTGTATTTTGTCATCAACTCTTTTCAAAACTACTTTATTAACTTCTAGTGAATACAATACATGTTTGATGGATTTGATCATATTCATTTTACGCTTTAATTCAACATCATTAAATAATGCTTCCTTGTAGTTGGATGTATTCAAACTTTTTGTAATTGGCTTTGATACTCCTTTTGCTTTTTTAATTTGCGTTTTTAGCGTTTTAATGGAGTAAAGTTTTGCTCTTAATCCAATAAATTCCGTGATTATATCACCTCCCAATTCATCCTTAAATAAGCCAGGTACTTTTTCGTTCACTTTTGGTATACCATATGGGTTTTCAACATCAAAATTGCTAGTGTCAAATTCTTGTATATTATCATGCATATCTTTATAAAAATCTGGTGTCTGTATTAAGTACAGTAAGCTATCAGTATCGGTATAACATAGTTTGGCATTATCACAATACTTATTTCGAATGAAATTGTAATGGAAATTATACAAATGTTGTTTTGAGTATTCAAGCACGACAAATCCAATATATATTGGTCTATCTAAAATAAGCTTTTCGTGACTCAGTTGAACTGCAATAAAATTTTCGTTAAAAATAGAAACACTTTTTAGATTTGGTTTCGTAATCAATTTCTCTGCACCTAGTGACTTATTTGTTTTATTCCAACTGTCATTCCATCTAGTGACTAATTTAACATCAACCTGTTTACGTTTATTTTCAATTGTCTTGCCAAATATTGAGTTATTTAAAAGCTTGAAGAAATCTTTTTCAAATGGTGTTGAAGCTGCTTGACGTAATTTAGTATTTAAGTCTATATATTTTTTTAAAAAGTTTTCTTGCCGGAATTGAAGTATTCTATGAATTTTTTTTAATACTAGACCGTTTCTAAGACATTCCTTCAAGTGTACATAGTGTATTATGTAGTTATATTTATCATACAAATTAGCAATTAATTTAGGTGTCTTCCCTCCAATAGGTATAAATTTTTCTGGAGCGAAGGGTAAGTCACTATGTAAATTATGTAAATGATCTGGATACATCATATCAACTTCTAAAATATAACCATGGTTAGCATCGTCAGGAATATCAAACAATTTGAAATTCCTGATATCATCATGTTCCATTAATTTAAAATCTGATATGGGTAACTTCTTAGTCATAGCATAACCATAAAGATTGTTACAGTCAAGATATATTAAATATGTTGAAGGTTTGGAATCATCAAATTGAGGTAAGTAAATGTTATTGGCTTCAGCATATCGATGAGTGCACTGTGCTAGCCCACCGCGTATTCCTTTTTCTAACATCTGATAAATTTCTAAATTATTAATCAGCTCTAGTTCAACGCCTGTGTAAAAAAGCATAGCATCCCAGCTTAGACTAGGTGAAGTTACATAATATGCAGGATCAAGATTATAATTCTTTAAGCATAAGTTTCTAAAATTTTCGAATACATCACATAGCAAAAGTACATCACTTTTTAAATATAGATCAGTATATTCACCAATGGAACCAATATTGAAATATTTCCAAACATGCTTTGCATGTTTATATTTATTGGAGGTCGTATATTTATATGTATATACTGGCCTGCGAGAAATAATCATATGTAACACATTGCTGTCATTGATTTAAATAAGCTTAGTTACGGGTTGTTTATATTCTATTGTACTCTTTGTAACTTGCTTGTAAAATATTAACCACGAATGAATATACTGTGCTGTCCCACTGCTGATCTCATCTTTATTTCAATTGGTTATGGGCCCAGATCCCAGAAGCACAAATGCTAGAGCATTATTTATAAGTTGAGTGGTTTAAATATTATTTGTGTGCTTGTGAAGCTTACGAAATCGCAATTATGTCAGCTGAGGTTGGCATAAGTGGTATTAAGAGGCTGAAAAATTCGTCCGACTACCCAAATTGGAAATTCCTGGTGCGAAATTACTTAGAAAATAAAAACTGGTGGGAAGTAATTTCTACAGATGTAGTGAATGCTGACGTAGACCGGCAGGCACGAACAACAATATGCTTGTTGTTGGAACCAGAGTGCTTTACCCACGTCTACAATGCGAAGACTGCGAAAGAAGCCTGGAATAGCTTACGGAAAGCGTATGAAGACAAAGGTTGGGGAAGACGTATACATATTCAGCGAGAGCTTTTTAACTGTAAGTTAGAGAATTTTGATTCTATGGAAAGCTACATATCAAAAATTACGTTCCTGACACAACAATTGTCAGATATAGATGCTCCAATCCCTGATGATTGGATCATATCGATTTTGCTGGGTGGATTGACCGCTGAGTATAGCCCTCTCATTATGGCTGTAGATAATAGTGGAAAAGAAATCATGTTGGAGCAAATCAAAATGAAATTGTTACAAGAAGGAAGTAGACAGAGTAAGTTGAACACAGAGTACGAAAAAGCCTTAGTAACACGTAAAATACAGAACGATGCTAGATCTAACACTAAAACTAATGATCGTAAGCAGAAGTTCGTCTATAAGTGTTTTAAGTGCCACAAGCAAGGTCACAAGGCGTCCGAATGCAAGGAGCGGATAAAAACCGCGAATATCTGCCTGAATACAAAGGGGGCGATAAACAAAGATAATTGGTATTTAGACAGTGGGTGCTCAAATCATATGACCCATGATAAAAACAAATTGTTGTCTTACACACATGTAAACGACAACATGAAGATCGCAGTAGCAAACGGGGAGAAGTTATTGGTGAAAGGACGAGGAAATGCTGAGCCACAAGTCAGCGAAAACGGAAAATTAATTTTAGAAAACGTTTTACATGTTCCTGATTTATCCATGAACCTAATTTCGGTGAGCGATTTGACCAAGAAAAATTATTGCATGAATTTTGACAAAGAAGGTTGCATGATTCAAAGTAAAAAACAAATTATTGCAAGATGTCAAGAGATCGGCGGAATTTATGAGTTGACAGAAAATCAAAATAACGTCGTGAATGTGACATTGTCAAAACAAAATGAAAATGTTTCGAACGTTTGGCACAAAAGATTAGCTCATTTATCGCGTAATTATATGAATAAAATGAAAGTTTTAGTAAGTGGTATGGAATTTAAGAGTACCGATTTATGCGAGCCGTGTATTCCATGTATAGAAGGAAAGACATGCAAAAGTCCCTTTAAAAAGCAAGGTACGAGAGCGAACGAGGTCTTACAATTGGTTTTTAGCGACGTTTGTGGACCAATCGAGGAGCCATCGTTCGGTGGTTCGAGGTATATTCTTCTATTTATTGACGATTATACTAGAAAGACTCATGTTTATTTTTTGAGGAACAAAAGCGAAACATTAGATAAGTTCCGTGAATACAAGGCGGAAGTTGAGAATGAGACAAGTAAATTGATTAAATGTCTGAGATCTGACAACGGCGCGGAGTATTGTAATGGTAAATTTAAATCATTTTTAAAGTCTGCAGGTATAAAACACCAGACGACTGTACCGTACACGCCGGAACATAATTCTGTCGCAGAAAGAGCGAATCGTACTATAATAGAGAAGGCAAGAACATTACTGTCAGAATCGAACTTGAGCAAGAAGTATTGGGCCGAGGCTGTAAATACTGTTGTTTACTTAAAGAACAGAAGCCCTACGAAAGCATTGAATAATGCGGTACCAGAAAAGCTTTGGAATGGAAAAGATGTGGATGTTAGTCATCTGAAAATCTTTGGTTGTTTGGCATATAGATTGATGCCAAAGCAAAAGAGACGGAAACTGGACATGAAGACGGAACCGATGATTTTTATTGGATATCCTGATAATCAGAAGGGTTATCGTCTGATGAATCCTAAGACAGGTGAAGTGACGACTGCGAGAGATGTGAAATTTCTGGAAAACGTCTTTCTCCAAAAGGAAAACGTAGAAAAGTCGGAAGTAATCATAAACCTAAATAAAGATTCTGTTCCTTCCAGTTTACCGAACGTATCTACAAGCAGATCTGAACATTTAGAGGCTCATAACGATATGTATCGTGATACTGAAGACGAGAACGTAGAAGTATCGGAGGACATAGGACCTGAACCTATAGTACCAGAGCGAGTATCTGATGATGTATTGACTGAAGAAGAAGTCAGAATACCTGAATCAGAAAGGAGGTATCCTTTAAGAGAACGCAGACAAGTCGACCGGTACGGATGCAATGTTATGTATGCCAAGCAGAACAATCTTGATGGTGATCCATTGACTATTAATGAAGCGTTGGCGAGACCAGATGGTGATTTATGGCAAAAAGCGATAGATAATGAACTTATGTCACTGAAGGAGAACCTGACTTGGACGTTGGTGGATCTTCCAGCTGATAAGAAGCCTATCCAATGCAAATGGGTGTTCAAAATCAAGAAAGATAGCGATGGCAAGGTAACAAAGTACAAGGCTAGACTTGTAGCAAAAGGCTTCACACAGGTATGTGGTGTAGATTATACTGAGACATATTCTCCTGTAGTAAGAAGCTCTACTTTAAGATTGTTGTTCTCGCTAGCTGTTGAATACAGTTGGTTTATTGAACAATGGGATGTCACGACTGCCTTTTTATACGGAAAAATTAAAGAGGACATTTACATGCTCCAACCAAAAGGAGCAGTAGTCAAAGGTCAAGAAACCAAAGTATGCAAATTGCAGCGTTCTTTGTACGGATTGAAACAAGCTTCAAATGCTCGGTTCAAGGAATTGGATAAAGAAATGTTGAATTTAGACTTTGTACAATCAAAGATAGAACCGTGTTTGTATCAAAAGCAGTTTAAAAACAACAAGAAGTTGATTGTCGTTATTTACGTAGATGACCTTTTTATTTTTGGAAATAGTGAACAAGAAAAGCAGAAATTAAAAAACAATTTGCTTGACAAGTTTAAAGTGAAAGATTTAGGGCAGGCTAGGCATGTTTTAGGCATGAGGTTGAGGAGGGACAAAGATGTTATTTGTCTAGATCAGCAACAGTTCATTTCGGATATTTTGAATGACTTTAACATGACAGACGCTAAGCCAGTTTTAACCCCAATGGAAGTCGGTATGAAATTAGAAAGATCGACAAATTCTCATAGCGATCTGCCGTATCAAAGCTTAATAGGCTGTCTAAACTATTTGGCCTGTAATACGCGACCAGACATAGCACATGCGGTAAGTGTACTTTCACAATTCAATTCATGCTTTGATGAAATACATTTTAAATGTGCGAAACGGGTCTTAAGGTATTTAAAAGGTACGTCTAACCTTTGTCTCACTTTTAGGAAGTCGGGAGATTTAGACTTACGAGGCTATGTAGATGCAGATTGGGGAGGGGCACTTGATAGAAAGTCTTTCACAGGATTAATTTTCAAAATAGGTAAAAATATAGTGTCATGGGAGAGTAGGAAGCAAGCGACAGTATCCTTGTCAAGTACAGAAGCAGAGTACGTAGGATTAAGTCAAGCTTCGAAGGAAGCTCTCTATTTACGGAGTTTACTAAATAGTTTAACGGCTGTGGATAGTAAAGCGGTAGTAATTTATAATGATAATCAGTCGGCGCATAAAATTGCAGGTAACAAAATGATGCATAATCGGACGAAACACATAGATATAAAATATCATTTTATTCGCGAGTGTGTACTTACTAACAAAATTGAGATAAAGTACATGTCAACTAATAATATGATAGCCGACATTTTAACTAAAAGTGTTCATAGCCCGAAGTTAAGAGAATTTTTAAAGGATTTATCCCTATCAAATTATTCGATTAAGGGGGCGATGAGTAGTTAAATGTTTATTTTTATGTTGTTTTGGTAATAAATAATTTTCTATGTAGTTTCGTTATGCATTCTTTTCTTTGTTATTCTTCTGTATTTTGTACTATACTTTTGTATACAGCTAGTACAGTTAAACACAGAAGTGTTAGTATTTGATTTATTTTTATGTACCGAGTACAGAAGTGATATGCATGTGTAATAGATTAAGGGGGCGTATTGGAGGTCGTATATTTATATGTATATACTGGCCTGCGAGAAATAATCATATGTAACACATTGCTGTCATTGATTTAAATAAGCTTAGTTACGGGTTGTTTATATTCTATTGTACTCTTTGTAACTTGCTTGTAAAATATTAACCACGAATGAATATACTGTGCTGTCCCACTGCTGATCTCATCTTTATTTCAATTATATTCATCATCTGTTATGGTGTTTCATTAGCAAGCTGTTATAAAAACAATCTTTTGATGGAAGTTTGGTTTCATTATATTTCTCCCATGAATTAATATATGTATACGGGTATATACCTTTTCTTCTTATTAAATCGAATTGGTCCTTGCGAGAATAATGGGAGGCCAAATGCACGAAATCTTTGTCAGATAAACTTTTAGTCAATGTATCAATACTTGAACTAAGAAACTGAAAAGAATCTATAAATTTGATTTGCACAGGCATTCTGTCGTGATCTGATTTTATAATTTTCGTTATGGACAAATACTTTTCTTTTGTTTTGGGAATCACTTTTATTTTACCGTCGTATTTAGACAATTCTGTGATAAATATGTGGGCATCATAACCAGATAAATTATGAAATATAACAGGTATGAATGAACACACTTTAAATGATATATTACAATGTGAATGAGCTGCGCCTCTATATTCGGATGTTATATGATCATGGTCACGGACTTTATCGTCAAATAATAATTGCTTACATATGTGACATATAGTGGCGCTACTATAATCAACAATTTGTTCTTTAGTCATTGGTTTCATGGGCTTTTTTGTAATTAAAATCTTATGAATTAAATCTGCGTCCTTAATAATTTTTTTGATAAATACTTGCACGCAATCTATTCCTCTGTATGAAACAAATTTATTCAAGCTTCTATCATGTGAACAACATATATAATATGCAAAACATGATGGTTGATGACATTTATTTCTTACAGTATTTTTATCGGTATTTGGTTCATTAAAATCAGATAATAAACATTCAAAATCAGCATATATAACAAAGTTAATTTTTTGCTGTCTCTCATAATGTTTGAATTTCAAAAAACTGTTCCTTTCCGGTAATAACGTTATAATCTTAGAACAATTGTGTGAAGCGTATTTTGTTTCACTAGTATAAAATTGTAGACATGTTTCACATAAATACATTTGACCTTTATGACGTGAAACCTGTCGTTTGACTAGACGCATAAGGTCTTTAATCAAACAGTAATGAGCGTTGCAGTTCTGTTCAAAATACAGCAAGTTAACGTGTTTAATTCTCTTGCTACTAGTAACATATAAAGGACCAATAACAGTATGATGCTTGTCTAATCCGTAAATATTTACACTTATTTCGCAATTATTTTTTTCAAACAATTGAATATCTTTATGTGACGGTGGAAATGACATCCCCTGTGTATTAAATATCGAATTTACATTCGGGTACGAGCTTGGCCTACAGACGTTATTTTTAGCTGGAAATAACGCCGCAGCTATGCTCCACAAAAAACAGTGATTATCACTATTTTTTATGTTTAGACAGCTCTTTGTATTCTTAATTTTAGCAGGTAAGTCGATATAAGATCCACCTCGCATGGGTGAATACTTATTAATATTCATTTCTAAATGACTTACAGACATAAATGCCCAGCCAGATTTGCAATGCTCAAATTCAGTTAATTTCATGTTATAAATCTCTCTCATATTTGAATATAACTCATCATAATCAGTACTATTTTTGTATATGGTTCTATATTTTGTATTAAATGACTTCAGTTGCTGCTCACCTAATACAGGTAACACAAAATAAGCAAACAACTCGAAGTTCACTTTGATACAGGTATGTTTCAATAATGTCAATTCAATCATTTTAAAAACATCGTCTCGCTTTCCATCTAAGAACGCCTCCGCTAGAAGGTACTCGTCTTCTTGAGATGGATTTAAGCGATAAGTTATTATTCTATTTTTAAATGCTGTGGCTACAATATCAACATTCAAAAATTTTGATTTAATTAAACAATTTGATTTGTGAATATTAGTTCTTTTATGATATGAGTATTCGTGTACTGGGATTTTAATTTTGCATTTATCACAATTAATATTAGCGCTTGATGATGAATTAACAGATGGTTCAACTGAAAAGAAAAAAAAAAATACGATAACTTGGAATATTTATTGAATAAAAATAAACAATGCAGTACATACATAGTGATTAAACAATGTTGATTATAGGTACCTAATTATAATGAGTATGTAATGATTAGGTTATATAATAGATCATAATATGTTAAAATAAACAAGTATAGGTAAGTAGGTAAATACGAATAAGTTCATATGTCGAATAGTACCTATTTAATTATTATTGATACGAACTAATAAACGTACGCGGACAGTCATTAAACTCTTTTCTAACACTTTTAACATATTCGTTTAAGTGCTTCCAAGACTCAGATTCCGCTTCACACTTATTTTTAATAGTCATGACTGAGTGGCGCCATCTATTTATCGGTGTCACTCGTTCAATGTCATCACACCTATATATCTTCAGCTCTGTATAATAACTGCCTGATTTTTTTTCATCAATTTGTCTAGAATAACCGTTCGCCAATCTACGCGTTATATAAGAGTAGATTGGTTGAATTTTTTTACCCGCTGTTGCCTCAAAGTGGTCGTCATCGGAATCGCTGCCGAATAAATCGCGGGCTGTCGGTCTGGTGTTTGACTTCGGCTTCTTACTGGTTGAGGGCTGGCACTCGGTTGACCCGTGTGGGGACTTGCGCTTCTTTTTCTCCGGCTTTGTCTTCGCCACCGCGGTTTCCGACGACGACTCATCATCGGACGGGAAAAGCTGGTCTGCATTATACTTAGACCTGAAAATAGAGAGTTTTATAAAATATAAATAGTAGTGACAATTTATCAATCTTCTTATGGAGTGCGCAGTAGTTTATCAAAGTTTAAACCCCGTAAGTCTCTGACATGGCTTTACACACAATCAAGAATATCTGTTAGACATGCGGATTTCCTCACAATATTTTCCTTCAGCGTAATTAAATGAGTGAGTGTTAATTTATTAACAGATAAATGATTATGGTTTTATTAATTTATAATCATTTATTTAACTCAAGTTATTAAATTAACCGATGAATGATTGAATAGCTGAATAATGATAAATGATCGAATATTAGAATAGTCTCAATAGTCAAGATTACGAGCACTTGACCAATGAGTTGGTATTAGAATAGTTGAATAATAAAAATAGCTGAACAATAGATTTACTAATACATAGATAATAAAACAACATCACTTACATTTTAAATAGTGTAGCGAAGATCTGGTAGGTATACGTTTGAGGATGATGCCACTAGCTCTCAAAGAAGTGTTATGTGGCTGAACTTCAGTGATGGGTCTATTAAATAGTGAAAATCTACGTCATATTATCCCAAATTTGGGAAGAGGCGCGTGTTATGAAAATGCTGTGTCAGTAATCTGCATCCAAATACAGAAGGTTTATGTTATGATTAATATTGTAATATTATACTGCTGATCTAATTCATTTACTTTATCCGACTGCGTCAAGCTAAAAGACGGTGATGTGTTTATCAACTTTTATTTATAAAGAGGAAGAATTTCTAAAATGGATTCAAGATCTGCTATGTTCTGTACCTAATGTAATTTAAAGCAAAGCTGAAAGTTTGTTTTTTGCATTATTATATGTTTAACCGTAAGTAATTTTAATACGTTTTAAAGGCGCAAATTGCATCATAAATAGTAATTAAGTAAATCTTGATTTAAAAATATAGATATTATCTATGGACCTTAATTTATATATACCTTTCTATAGTTGACTGAAGAATTGAAATAAGCTTGATACAATAATAGCAGGCGAAACCAAACGTAACATTAGTATGTCGATATTGCTGCATTGTTTTGATCATCTCCTTTTTAATAAGTACTTACACTGCAAAAATAATTATGATTGACATACTAGCTATGTACGATGACTTTGCCTGCTGATTTTTCTCAAGTAAGAACATGTATGAAAAAAATACAATGAACAAACTCATTGTAGTATTTATTTTATTCATATTATTTTTAGTAAGCAATAAGTTGTTGGACACGTGTCGAGATGTTAGGGTTTCAATTTCACCGTACTTACCATTTTTGTATAGAACATAATATCTAACAAAAAAAACGTACGATTTTGAACTCTATAGATTAAAATTAAGTATATATAAATAGAAAAATCTTTTTAAAATCTATTCGAATACTGCATCTCACTGTTGCAACTGTTTTTATTGTGTAATATTGCTAAGTTTTAATATTATAATATTCCTCAGTATTTTATCCAACAACTTAAAAATATTACAAACATTAACATCAGGCAGCAAAATCGTTATTTAATATAGGTATGTGTCTATTATTATTATTAATTATTCTTTGACGCCCTATGATTATTTTGTTTATTTTTTCATATAATTGTAAATATTATTATAGTTTATATGTTAGCTTATATAATGTAAATATCTATACCTACAAATAAATAAAGGTATGTGTCTGCTACATAAGTCAGTATTTCTTTCTACATAACACTATGTTTCAACCATACTTGCTGTTTTGAGATAGAATAATGGTAAATGAAATATTAATTTAAAGTTTTTTTTTTCTAGGTGTTTAACAAAGTCTGGACATAGAATTAAGCATGTCACACTCACCATCCTACAGTCCTGTTATAGATAACATTGACCAACAATGTAACGTAAGTATCTAAGTGACCATCGATTTTAACAATTGAATTGATATTTGATGGTGTTTAATAACACAAATCATTTTTTATTTCAGAATTTGGTAGGGGACTTCGATCCAGTTCTTAATCCATTTCACTTTGCTCAAGACCGAGAGAGCTGGGACGCCGAAGTGGCAACAAAAGCATGTGAAGAGAGTAGACAGCTAAAAATGGAAAAGAAAAAATTGAAGAAGAAAAAAAAAAATCTTTTAAAAAAACGTCCTTTATCATGCGTAAGGAGCCCGGACATGTTCGTCGAATAATAAAAATCATTGTACATGATGTGGATGGAAATCATAATATGGAAGAAATAGATAGTGATCCTGATAGTGCAAGCGTGAATATACAATATTTAGTGCGAAGTGATTTTGATGAAATCATGAGTGAAACTGAGTATTTAGTTACTAAAATAGTTAAAAAGTTAAGTTCAACTCCATGTAATTGATATTAAAAATATAATCGTTGCAAATATTATTTTGCTTTTTATTTCTATCATAAAAAAGTAAATAACCACTGCACTGCATATAAGGCAACGCGATGGACATAACGAGCGCATTCCACTTTTGTTAGGCTGTGGTGTCGAATAGACTATACCAACTGTTGCTCGAATTTCATGTGTGTGTCTTGGAATAAATGTTTAATGGATAAAAAATTAGAATACAAATAATTATGAATGCTGAATTAGATGAATGTTGAGTTGATTTGGATGATTGAAATATTATAATACTAGAATGAGTGAATGGTGTAAATTGGTTGTTTCTGGATCTTATCTTAATAACTAAATGATTGAAATATTGAAATACTAGAATGATTGAATGGATGATTGAAATATTAGAATACTAGAATGGGTGAATGGTGTAAATTGGGTGTTTCTGGATCTCAATAACTGAATGATTGAAATATAAGAATAATAAAATGATTGAATGGATCATTGAAATATTAGAATACTAGAATGAGTGAATGGTGTAAATTGGGTGTTTCTGGATCTCAATAACTGAATGATTGAAATATAAGAATAATAAAATGATTGAATGGATCATTGAAATATTAGAATACTAGAATGAGTGAATGGTGTAAATTGGGTGTTTCTGGATCTCCTCTGATCCAGAAACCCCAATTTACACCTACTTCGGGTGCCTCAATAATGATTTCGCAAACCCGGACTTATCATTTTTCATAGTTCCTACTCAACCAGAAATGTAAGTACCTACTTATACTTAAATATTATTAGAAAATGTGGTATTGTATTGTTTATTTCACAGTTTATTTGCTTTATTAAGAGCGTAGCCGAGTCGCATTTTTCCATATAAATGTATTCCCAAATTTACTTTCTGAATACTATGTTTAGAGCTAAAGTTTATTTTAAGAAGTCTAGTTTTACTATAAAACAGAGGATTGAGTTCGAAACATCGTTTAGGTAAACGTATTTGTCGCGTATAGATGTAATAAGGGCAATTTCACAATAATTAATATAGCAAATTAATTACTATTGAAATTATTATTTTTTCTATTGTCTGATGTGTTGTTCAATCCAAATATGGTGTCTTATACACCCATTACAGGAATTACGGCAAAGATCGAAATTTACTCATGATCCCACCTGATGATTTTGTTGATAATGTAGAAAGGATGGAGCAGGTGTTTCGCAAAGCGTTCGAAAAGGACCACATCAACATTAAAATTGGCCGGTCAATTTACGATCAACTGAATGATATAGAATTTAAGATGCCCTGTCCATGCTTTCCCAAAAGCTTTTTACAAAAACTTTACATAAGAATGAGAATTTACTTTACATTAACAAATAATAATAAAGCGTTCCGGACGTGCAGAAACAGGAGAAAAATTTTCTCGGTATCAAATTTGTAACTTAGTATTATAAATGTTATGTGAATAAAGGCTTTTTATTTTTACTAAATTTATAAATTGGTAAAATATTCAATCATAGTATGCTTTTTTATTTCATAAATTTAGATCAAGTGTTGCTTGTTCGAAAATACATATTAACTAAAAGTAAAAGTGACAACCCTGGGGATCAACGCAAGAGTAGGCTAATAACTCGGCGGGCGGCCTTAGATAACTTACTGTATATTTATACTGTGCTTTAAGTGCATATTTTTATACTTACTGTTGTCTCTATTTTTACTATTTTTTTAAATGTGTATACAGTATGGGGCATGAGAAATTAAATATACAATATCTGCATAATAATATTTTATTTTTTTATTTACCATTCAAAACAATCAATCAATCAAATCAGAATTCATGTATTCTAATTAGGCTGACAATCAGCACTTTTTGAACGTCAAAATTACATAAAACAGTCCCACAAAACGCCCGCCCTTCATTTAGCTGGGAAGAGGTGGTGCAACAAACTCCCCAACAGCACAGCTGTTGGTTCAGTTAGAAAAACTTGATTCTTACAATAGTAGGAATGCAAAGTAATTCACATTATGATAAACAGAACATTAAATTAAATTGTTTACTATATGTCAGCTAGCAGATGCCAATTATACCAACAAATACAATGAAAACTACTCCACTACATTAACATTTACTACAAAAAACAGTTTTTACACTTCAAACAAACAAACAAAAAAAAAACAAAAACAAAAAGTTTATTTCAGTACCATGTTCAACTTTTACAGTGATCTTACATAGGGACCTCCTTTTAAGTAAAGATATACCTGTGCTAGGAGGCCCCGCTCTTCAATGTCATATTATAAATGGTAAAAGTGGTGTACCAAAAACATACCAAAGAAAATAAAAAATTTAAGGAAAAAAAAAAATAATAATAATAAACTAAAATATGTGTGTGTGTAGGTGGGGGTGTGTATGTGGGTGAGTGAGGGTGTGTGAGGGTGTGTGTGTGAGTGAGGGTGCATGCGTGCGTGTATCTTTTCAACTCATATTGACGATGCTTGCAGCAACAATTCAATATCATCATAGGTCTTCAGGTTTAGCCATTGAACTATAGCCTTTTTGCAGTCTTTAGTAGTCATGGGATAGATATTGATTATTTTATTAATTTTATTATACAGGGCAGCGGAATTACTATTGAATTGTCTTTTAGCGTATTTAGTTTTAACGAATTCCACTGGTGCAGCACGGTATTTTCGTCTTCTTTCCTGAGAGTGAGGGTCATAGGGCAGGACTTTGTGTAATTTTAAGACAGCATGGAGTATGTATAATTTTCTGACTGTGAGAATGCCGCTAAGAGAATATAACTCATTGGTTGGGAATCTGTATGGTTTGGTATACATGACCTTGATAAGAGATCTCTGTGCTCGCTCTAGCTCAAGAAACTTCGTTTTTGTCGCACCACCCCATACGGGTATGCAGTAAACAAGAATCCAAACAACTTCAAACATTTAAATTTCTTAACATCTATCATAAACTTAATATCTAAACATATTATATTAAAAATCTGTGGTAGATCCATGTTTCAGGGACTCCCTCGTCTGATGGATGTACATAAATCCTGCAGTGCCTGGGTCTGCCTTGACCATGACTCACTTATTTCCTTAAGTTTTTAACATCCTCTGCTGGTTGTCCATAACGAGTCTCTCATTTTCCAAATGCTTCTCTTCAATGGCGAAAACGTTCAGTGAGGCTCGTCATTTGTGATTGACTTTGAGAAGGTGATGAGCGCTGGATCAGACGGCGGCGTGCCGTCCGACGCCTACGAGGTACTATGAACATAAAAAATGCAACAAATTACTAAACAAGTAAAACAAATATAAAGACCGTTATGTAAATATAACAGCATCACATGACTCTCTCTGAAGGAATAGATATTACAATGTAGTATACATACTTATTAGATGTACTCTATATACATACATATTGATTGAATAAGGGCTCTGTTGAAAAAACCTACAGAAAATCCCAACCAATTAGCCGAACCTGGGAGTCAAAAGTGAGACCACGTCTACTACCTATGTAGTTTTTTTTTACACTAAACCAATAATTAACCAAATTATAATTAAACTAGCGGTCGCCCGCGGCTCCGCCCGCGTGGATGCCGGTTACCGCTGCAAAAAGCCTACCCAGGAAAGACACGGTCAGCAAAATGATTCCCAGGTCAATTCACAGACACCGACAGTAACATTGACGACGCAGTCATTATCCGCAGGCTGCACAGATTGTCTTTCTGTGTATGTTAAGTTGTTAATGATGAAAATATTTAAATGTAATTAATACTAAGTTTTCACTTCTGCCGGCAGTCCCGGAGCGCAACCCGTTGTTTAAGGATAGATAACTAAAGCGATTATTGTAGAGCTTCTCCATAAACAACATTTGACGTTAAATTATTTTCAGGTAACAAAATATACTGATGGTCGGGAGCCCCGACCCGTGATAGGGCAACGTAAAGTTGCCCATGCGTAAAACATTCTTTTCGTAAATCAATTCCTACTAATTTGAATGTTTGGCCCTGGGATTTGTTTATCGTTAGTGCGAAAGAAATTGGTGACGCCCACTTCGCAACGGGCCGTGCAGCAGAAATCGTAATATTTTAATTTCGCCATAACTTCAAAACCAAACGTCCAATTTTAATCATTCAAAGACCAAATATTATCTCCATAAACTGTTCTTAGTGATGAAATCATTTATTTTGATAAGGATTAATAGCATGAGTAAAATAAACGCGTTTAAACGTAGTCCAAAAAAAATTCAAGATTTTTAAATAAAAAAATGGTTGCTGTGCCTCACTCGACATAGATGGGTATAGTGTGTCGCGGACTTTTTTGTAGATATTTATAAGATCTACAATTAATTAGAACATTTTATGGTTCTATCTTTTATAGTTTAGGCAGCGTACGCAAAATAAGTAACTTTTCTGGTTGATTTTTTACACCTTGTGTCCGAAAAACCCAAATATCTTACGGAACCCTATTTTTTTCCAAAATAAAATATAGCCTATGTTACTCGTGGATAATGTAGCTTTCGAATGGTGAAAGAATTTTTAAAATCGGTCCAGTAGTTTTTGAGCCTATTCAGTACAAACAAACAAACATACAAACAAAGTTTTCCTCTTTATAATATTAGTGTAGATTAACCTTATATGAGGAGGCAATTGGGGCATTACTCCTATGAGGCAGTGCAGGTGGTGATCTTAAAACAAAAAAAAAGTTACCTAAATATCCATTACGTCCTATGTTATAATATTAGACCCAATGTACATAGGTACTGGTTATTTAACTTTGTTCTTAAAGAAACAGTCAAAGTACGCATGCCAAGTATGCAAGCTGACGAAGCACACCAGTAATGCAATACTTACCTAGGTACATGTTGTTAACAAACCTTTGGCTATTGCTTCCAACTTTGAATGCAGCCACTTCCATTACTGTTTAGCTTGCCAGCTACTTCTTGCCATGCCGATGTGATGTCCGAGAGTGCCCTGTGGCAAGCCAACGTCGCTCTTCCAAACTCTATTAACATCTCTCTCTACTTGCGCACTTGGCACTTCTTGGCATGCCTAAAATACACAATGTTACGTTACAACAATAAAGTTATAGGTACATATTATTGTAAAACATTAGTTAAATAAGTAATTAACTTAAATTTTAGTAATAACTCGTGTAATATCATACAATATTATTGAGAAACATTAGTATTATTTTCCATGTAATAACAGTGAAAATATCATAATACTCACATTAGGCACAGAAATACCTATGTTCAAAGCACTCGCTAGGTAATACAAATATACAAATAATAAATATCGTATGATTCGTATGCATAATGCACCCAAAAGTTAAAAACTAGAAATTCAAGTAATTTTGTTGACATTTGACATTGTTGTGAGTTGACTTTTTATTCATCGCCGTCGCGTTGCTCGAAAAGAGCAAAGGAATCGTCATTCATTCTTAAAATGTAATAAGAAATATGCAATAACCCTTTTAAATTATGATATTGGTTATAGTTTTACTGTATTCCTTAAAATACTTAAAGATAGACCTTTAATATATATTTTAAACCCATAAAACTCTCAGTCGAGATTGATCGATTATAATTTATAGAATTTGTTGCAAGCCCTACGTTCGTCTGCGAAACAGCGACGGGAGGTTACAGCCTTGGGTTCGACGACGACCACAATGACGCTAGTGAATACGGTTTGAATCAGCGCTGCGCGCTCGGTCGATCTCAAGGCTGTCTCGTCGACGAGCTCGTCGCAGCGTACAGCCATGAAACTGTCTTTTAGAGAATAACACTGCTGAGCAGAGGTGTCTCGGTATGATAAGGATGGTCACCCATCCACGGACCGACCTCAGTAAACGTTGCTTAACCTTGAAGATCGACCCGTACCGCTGTTATTACTTAGCCACGAGCCCCTTTACGGCTATGTATACCCACCTAACCTACGAATACCTACCTACGGTACCGATACGGTAAGAAAAAATCTACATCTTTTTAATAAAATAAGCGATAGACATAACTTTAACACAAGAAATAAAGATAAAATACATCAACCATTTTTCAGATTAGCCAAAGTACATACATCTTTTATGGGGTACTGTGTCAAATGTTACAATAAAATACCTTGTGATATATTGCAATTAAATGAAAGAAAATTTAAAACTCACATTAAACGTACACTTTGTAAACAAGCATACTATAAATTAGAAGATTATATCCAAGATAAGAACGCTTGGAAACATGCTGGTCCTGCTCCATAGGACAATCTAGAGTCTAGACAAAATCAAACTGGTTGCTAATTTAATTGTAATTTTTTTTTATTAGTTTTTACATTCATTACTCACACCCTGACTTATTACTTGTTATTTTTTTTTTAAATAAAAATCGTTTTGCTTGTACCATGTTTGTAAATATGTGAGCACCATGTATCTATCAGATAATTAATTTATATGTCATGGTTTCGTTTTTAATTCTTTTACCTATTGTGGTATAGTAATTTTATTTTAGGTGCATCGTCCTCACATGTTATTATAAAATTAATGTACCCATGCAAAATATTGTACCTACAATTTTAAAAGAGTAACGGTGGAGTTTCTTGCCCATTCTTCTCCATACGAAAACTACCTTTTGGAATGGGCGACTAGAATCAATTCTATTTTAAGATAATTTTTGACGTTCAAAAGTGCCTTTTATGTACCCACGTATGTACCTATTTGAAATAAATGCTTTGACTTTGAATTCAGATTTTGATCATGGTAGGTTTTCTAAAGATGGAAGTAGGTACTTACTTGTTGATTGTAGTTCCGATGCAATTTGCCTCCATAGCCTGTCTTTTGCTCTGTTATCTTTGTAGGAAGCGCACCTCACATCATAATGTACAGGCCTCGCCTGCACTAAAGAAATTAACAATTCAACGTTCATGTTTAGCTCTAAAGACCTTAGACTTAGGTACGTAATCGAAAAATCGAAACCGTTATAAAATCGTAATCGTTATTATTGACGTACGTAGGTAGGTAAGTAAAGGCCATAATTTTGTGAAACAACGCTTTTTTTTTTAACCGACTACGGAGGGTATATGATATTTTTTGGTCACGAAACAACCCGCCCTAATACAGCAGAGTTAATGAAATTAAAATAAAAACTTCCTATTGCTTTCGCTGGGAAGAAGTAGCGCAACAAACTCCCCAGCAGCACAGCTGTCTGTTCAGCTTCAGTTAAAAAATACTTGATCCTATACAATATAGTAGATAATTATGTCAAGTAATTAACATTACGAGACACAGAACATTAAATTAAATTATTTGCCATAAAATATGTCAGCGTGTCATATTAACCTACGAACAATTTCAACACAGGATGGTTCGGAATCATGTACTGAATCCATGGTGTTAGTTATTTTGGCATCCTATGTTTATTCTAGCTTTATTTATGTAGCTAGCACTTCAAGCACCTAAAATCTGTTTTTCTTTAATAGATTTTCAACTTTATCGCTACAATCTAAGGTTCAAGGTTGATTGGGAAAATTTGACAGTTTCGGGTAGCTTGATGTGCTGGCGTTGCAAATAAATTAAAATGAATGATTTATGTTATAATTTGATTGAACTATCCTTTTCCACTTAATTGATGTATCAAACAATTTACTGCCCACCACAATATCTAATTGAATCGATCGATTTATTTATTGTTTTCAGCGTAACTGCACAGCCCTACATGATCTAATTCAGCAGTGGTTCCATTATAATTCGCTAGATGGCACTGATTTAGGCAATCTCTTGAGATAATTCAGATTAACTACCTACAGTAAATAATTTTATTCAGACGTGTTTATTTATGTTAAATTCAATACTTTTTGTTTAAATGCCTGTATTTTATGAAAATATATGCTTAAAAACTTAATAAAATTAATTCAAATACGTGTTACGGGCGCGTACGCGGTTCGGCGTGGTGGCTTCTCTTTGAAACAGCGAATACAGCGCCTTTTCTATTGCATTATTTTATAGAATATACCTAATGCTTTTGGCAGGTTTCAATGATCAATAATAATAATAATAATTGTTTATTGATCTATAGGGTACAGATGGTGAGAAAAATCAAAAACTTATACTAATAACAAGCAAAGTATACAAAGTATGTTATTACAATATAAGGTAGAACATGTTGATGGTACATCTGTTGACAATAAACGTACCCTGTCTCTTAAACTAGGGTATACCAGTGAACGGCCATAAGGTTATGTTTTAATATTAGCTATTATTAAGTGAAGACTGTCGATCTACCCACAATTAAACAATTAACCGAAAAAGGTAATGGTAAGTAAAATTGAAAAAGATGAAATAGTTAACTTAATTCTAGTGAGTGTGTATGTATGTAGGGATGGTACGTGTGTGTGTGTGCGTGTGTGAGGGTGTGGGGGTGTGTGTAAGTATGTATGTGCGTGCGTGTATGCATGAGAGGGGATGTTAGGTTATGTAGGTTAAAATAGATTCTGTGTGATCATAGTCTTGTTGAAGTAGCCACTCTGTAAGTTTGTGTTTAATTTCCCATTTTGTCAAATCAAGTATGTTTAGGAGTTTATGAATTTTCCTGTAAATGTGAGGGCTCAGAATAAAAAATTGATGTTTGTCAAAGGCTGTTCTATGAGGAGTACTTGGAGGGATAAAGGTGCGCTTTTTCGGGTTGGAAGAGGGTAGGGATGAATGTTTTTTAAGGACTGAGTAGAGCACAAAGAGTTGACGTACAGAGAGAACTTTACAATCGGAATATAGCTGAGTTGTTGGATATCTGTAGGGTTTTCTGGTCATAACTTTAAGTATGGCTCTCTGTGCTCTCTCTAGTTTAAGAAGAAGTGTTTTACTTGCCCCTCCCCACACTGTAATGCAATATCCTAGCACCAATTGACACAATCCAAAGTACACCATTTTTAATGTGTCGAAATTAGCTGATTCTCTCAGGGACTTAAAGATATGCAAGAGACGGAGGGTTCTGGTGGTGATAGCATCAATTTGTTTGTCCCATTTTAGTTCACTATCTATTTGTACACCTAGGTATTTAACGCTGAGAGTTCTGGTAAGATTAGGACGAGAACACGACGTGGGCGACGTAAAAAGGACCTCACATGAGTGAGCAGTGATCGAGAACGAGTCTAAAGGTAAGTTATTACGTCTTAAAGCAAACGGTATGTAGCAGGATTTTAATAAATTGAGTGTAAGTAGGTTTTAGTTTAACCATGTCATTATAGTACTTAAGGCAGACTCTGCTGCGGTTTTAACACTATCCCATGTAGGTCCATGTACTATTAGCGCCGTGTCGTCTGCGTAAGTAAAAATTTTACATTGTGGGAGTTTTAAATTGCATAGATCATTTATGTAAATTTGGAACAAACTAGGCCCCAAAATGCTACCCTGCGGAACGCCAAAGGAGACAAGTTCTTCGTTACTGAGGTAGGTATTGATTTTAACACGCTGAGTGCGGTTACACAGATAGTCTTTAAATATTTCCAGGGCAATTCCTCGCACACCAAGCAATTCCAACTTAGAGATCAATAGGGGAACAGAAACTGTGTCAAAGGCCTTGGACAAGTCCAAAAATATGCCGAGGCATTTAGTTTTGCTATCCAGGTTCTTCGCTACATAATTGCTCAAATCAAGAACTGCGTCTTCTGTTGATATTCCTTTCCGGAAACCGTACTGATTCTCGGCGATTATTTTATACCTATCCAAAAAATCTTTGAGGCGGTTGTTGAGAATCCTTTCGAGAATTTTAGAAAGCACCGGTAGCACCGAAATGGGCCTGTAATTATTGACACAGTTCCTGTCTCCCCCTTTGTAAATAGGATGCACTATAGCTTTTTTTAAAGCTTCGGGAAAGACACCCTTTTGCAAACAGCAATTAAAAAGGTAGGTTATGTAGGGGACTAACACATTTTTGCAGTTCTTTAACAGTAAGGGTGATATTCCATCCCAGCCCACAGCACTGTCATTATTTAATTGAAGTATGAGTGATTCTACTTCGGCTTCATCTACATCTAGCAAAGCCAATGAATTGACAGTTGAGTTGGATGAACGCTGTTCTGGGAGCAGGAGGGACTGTGCACCAGATTCGATATTTGCCGCCAGGTTTTTGCCAACGTTAGCAAAGAAATGACATACCTTATTAACGGAAGAATAGGGATCAACGCATAGACTTAGCAGCTCTTCAGGTATTATTCGAGGTTTAGATGTATTTGTAATATTCTTAATGGTTTTCCATAACTCTCTTGGATTATTTCTCGTTCTCTCCAGTTCACTTTTTTCGTAGGAGATTTTTAACTTTCGAAGTAGGGAATTACAAAAGTTCCTATAGCGGGTGTAGGTTAGCCGTAGAATTAGATTATCAGGTGCTTTTTTGGACTTATTATGAAGTTTGTCACGGTTTTTCATACATCTTAGAAGACCTGGAGTTATCCACGGTTTTATTGTTCGTTTGCGTCTTGGAATTATGATTTGTACTGAGTTATTAGATATTATAGATGTTATTATTGTGATGAATTTATTCATGGACAGGTTTGGATCGGAGATTTCGAAAATATCCGAAAAGTCCGTGTTTTGTATATTCTGAACAATAGCGTCATGATTTATACGGGTGGCAGTGTGGCGTAGCTTTCGCACAGGTCTGGGGTCAGCAATTGATAAAAGAGAGGGTCTATGATCGGTAATGTGGGTGTCCAGCACAAGTGTGCTTACGGGTAAGTTGGTTTTTAGGAATGTGTGATCTAGACACTTGTCTAGTCGGGTAGGGAATAGGTGGGTAGGGAGAAGCCCATGAGAGGCATTAAGCAATAAATAATCTAGGGTTCGCTGGTTTCTGTTATTTTGACTTATATCTATGTTAAGATCCCCAACAAGAGCGAAATTAGGAAACGAAGATATTTTATTGTAGACATTATTTAGACTTGCTAGAAAGTTATCATAATTTTCTTTTGAATTGTAAGATGGCGAACGATAGACTGCCACCACTGCCAGTTTATTGTCCAGTTGACATACCAGGCAGTTTCCACACTCAAAGTCCGGTTCCCACACTGTACCCTTTAGGCCCTCTTTTATAAAAACAACTACGCCATCATTTTGATTAGAATTTACTTTTGTACAGTACGATTGAAAACCATCTAATTTAGGTAAATTAATTGTTTTACTGAGCCAGCATTCGGTCAACATTATGATGTCATGTACTATATCAGTTTGGCTCAATAGCACTTGTAGTGAATCAAAGTTTTTATTTAAGCTGCGTATATTTATGTGTAAAATATTTACATTGTTTGTGTCAAAATATTTTACGTATTTTTTACAATTATCAGGGCTGCAGATAGACGCATCACCTACGCAAAGTTGGTCGAGGTCATTGTTTATATTAGTGATGTTAGCCATAAGTGTATGTAGTTATGGTTACACTAAGATATTGTTTGCCATAAGGAGACTGAAAGTCTATGAGAGAGTTATGTGCTACCAAGTAGTATGTGCTTCCCTTTTTTGTGAGTGTTGGAATATTGTGCGTGTGTTGAGTAGTGTGAGTGGATATTGTTGTTGTTGAGTAATTATACAAATAGAAAAAAGATGTTGCGTAATTAAACAATGTTAGTCACAGGTTATTGCTGTCGGGTATCTGGAGACACTTTTCGGAGTTTATTAATTGTTGTTTGTCTACTTCCGCTTTGCGCAAGAAAATATTGCCATTTGAAGTCCAGCAGTATTTGTAAGAGTTTTTACTAGCGAATTCTCGAGCCTGATAGAATAGTTTCTTGGTACCGGCTGAGAGTTGTTCTTCGATGTATACTGGTTTCCGTTCTCCTGGCATTCCAAGAAGTGTCGTGTTTAGCTTATTTTCTTTCCCCTTTCCTTTGTTATATGAGCGGACAGCAGACATAAGAGCTTGCTTTGTTTTTACTTTGGTGAATTCAGCCACTATAGGGCGCGGGGTGCTTGAGGTGGTTGACTTTCCCGGCAGACGGTGTATGTCGCGGAGATCAGATTCCGCTACGCGGCATCCAACAAGTTCGCCGATGGAGCATACAGTTTTGGTCAGACTATCTGTATTTTCGGAGCTTTTCAGCGGTATATTACGAAGTTCAATGCCCGACCCTCGAGACATTCGCTAAAGATCTGAAATATTTTGTTCCAAAGTTCGAATATATTTATGTTGTTCCTGGCGTTCCTTTCTTAAGTATTCCACCTCCTTCTTCATATCTTCAAATTTATTGTTCATGAAGGCGATAGACTGGATCATTTCTTCATTTGATTTTCGGAATTCCGCATTGGAAGACTGTATCTGGACATTTTGTGCCTTAATTTCACCAATATCGGAAGTCAATTTGGACATAAAGAAGTCTGCTCTGCCAAAAATTTGGACAAACTGCTGTCTTGTTCCGTTTTCCAGACAGCTAGTTCTTCATGTAAACTTATGAAAGTCAAGCGTGGCTCGCTTTGAGGCGAATTATTCTCACGTGGACGTTTGTTCCTATTTTTGTTTACATAATCACTTTGGAGAACAGCAGTGGCTATGTCAGATTCTGATTTGGTTTGCGGGGTTTTTGGCGAAGTGTGCTTTACTAAAGACATCTTTTGTGGGTATAATACAGTTGTAACAAAGGGTGCCAACTGACAAGAAACGATTTGCAGAAAGATAAATAAAATAATATTGTACTCAGTACCGGGCGAGCCGCGTAGCCGATGGGTCGTAGCAGATAACTCGGTCGTAGCACTTGTAGCACTCGTAGCACTCGTCGCCGGGATGACGTCAGCCGCTCGTAGCACTGGTAGCGGAATTTCGTCGCTGCCGGCCGCTGACTCGGTGGCGCGTAGCGCGGGCGCTCTGATCCAAGCTCGCCGATGCGCGAGTTCGAATCCAGCAATCACAGAAAATTTTTCGGATACCAATTTGGATGATGTCAACAAAAATCTTGATGTCTCGCTCTAGGACTGCCCATTGGGAGGAGCCGGCCGGTATAATCGCTTAAGGAGAGACAGGGAATCTAAACTTAGTAAAGATGACCAATCACAGAATTTAGATTTGTAAAACTTTAGGGTCCGTTCACACAGACCGGCTCGAAGAGGAGAGCAGATTCTTATCACGTTGAAAACAGTTTTTAGTATTTGTAGTAAGGTTTATTTTTGCATGTGCACTGCTTTTGTCATTAAGGGTCCGTTCACACAGACCGGCTCGGAGAGGAGAGCAGATTCTTATCACGTTGAAAACAGAGTTTTTAGTATTTGTAGTAAGGTTTATTTTTGCATGTGCACTGCTTTTGTCATTAAGAATGCTTGAACGCGCTTGGTGTGAAATAATAAGAGGAGCTGACCGGCTCCGATCGCGTACTTTTTCTCGTTCGCGCAGCTGTTCGGCTCCGATTGCATGCTCTTTCTCGCTCGCGCAGCCGATCGGCTCCGATTGCGTCCTCTTTCTCGCTCGCGCAGCAGATCGGCTCCGATTGCGTGCTCTTTCTCGCTCGCGCAGCCGATCGGCTCCGATTGCGTGCTCTTTCTCGCTCGCTCGGAATACTGGTACTGCCTTTGTAGTGTATCCACCCGGCTCCGAGCGCATCCGACCGGCTGCGAGTGCATCCGACCGGCTCCGAGCGCATCCGACCGGCTGCGATTGCATCCGACCGGCTGCGAGCGCATCCGACCGGCTCCGAGCGCATCCGCTTTCAGATAGCTTCCAGCCGGTCTATGTGAAATAGTTGGCGGCTCCGCTCCGACCAACTCCAAGCGTATACGATCCGGTCTGTGTGAAAAGAAAAATGCGCGCCGATACTCTCCGAGCCGGTCTGTGTGAACGGACCCTAAGAATGCTTGAACGCGCTTGGTGTGAAATAATAAGAGGAGCTGACCGGCTCCGATCGCGTACTTTTTCTCGTTCGCGCAGCTGTTCGGCTCCGATTGCATGCTCTTTCTCGCTCGCGCAGCCGATCGGCTCCGATTGCGTGCTCTTTCTCGCTCGCGCAGCAGATCGGCTCCGATTGCGTGCTCTTTCTCGCTCGCGCAGCCGATCGGCTCCGATTGCGTGCTCTTTCTCGCTCGCGCAGCCAATCGGCTCCGATTGCGTGCGTACTGGTACTGCCGTTGTAGTGTATCCACCCGGCTCCGAGCGCATCCGACCGGCTGCGAGTGCATCCGACCGGCTCCGACCGCATCCGACCGGCTGCGAATGCATCCGACCGGCTGCGAGCGCATCCGACCCGCTCCGAGCGCATCCGCTTTCAGATAGCTTCCAGCCGGTCTATGTGAAATAGTTGGCGGCTCCACTCCGACCAACTCCAAGCGTATACGATCCGGTCTGTGTGAAAAGAAAAATGCGCGCCGATGCTCTCCGAGCCGGTCTGTGTGAACGGACCCTTAGGGACGACCGACAAGCGTCCACACTGTAAGACGTTCCGCGGCCGAATCAATCACATCGATCACAAAAAATACTTTGTCAAACAAACTTTTGATTGGTCGACGCATACAGACGTGCACATCAATGCATTATAAAAATAAATAAATTAACACTTGCATAAATACTGACCCAGTTTTTTTTAGTATACTAGCGTGTTTTATAAATAAAGTAGTGTTTAGGATGATGTAACTAGATTATGATAATAAACAGTTTTTATAATCTGAGGTATGGACGCCAGCCCCTTTCCTCGAAGCGGGTTGACTCCACGCAGCCCCCCATCGACACCAACACCAAGATCACCTCAACAACCCAAGCAGAACCAAGAAGTTGCTGTTGACCCAGCTGAACCTATCCCCACTCCGGAAATCCAGAACTGGTTGGGGTCCATTGAACAATGCTTGAATGAGGTATGTGCTACTGCTAATGAAGGAAAACTCAATTCGGACCAGAAGTTAAGAATCAGCAATCTTTGCCGAAAAGTTGGACACGGAGTTTCTCAAATGGCCGTGCTATACCAGTCGCTGAAATCAAGTGCCATACAAACACATACCGCCCTTAAGACCATGACTGAAGCTCGAGACCTAGCGGACTGTCTTACAGAGATGAACCGCACCATTCAGGAGTCCTGTACGAAGCAAGGAGCTGGGAGGAGTGAGACATCTTTTGCCGATATGGTGAAGAAGGGATCCAGCAATTTTGTTCGTCCAATTCAACTTAGCTCCGTCGCCATTTTCCCATGTGACAACTCAAAGACCAGTGACGAAACCAGGAACATGGTTCAAAACATCATATGCCCAGGTGAGATGAAGCTGAAAGTACGAGGTGTACGCAAAATCGGAAAAGGAGGCCTCATAATTAGCACAGAGACTAAAGATGACCTGGACAAGCTCAAGCAAACTGTGCAAACTGCTTCGTCAGAGCTTACCGTCGACGAACCCCGAAAGCGCAAACCTCGCATTGTAGTAATTGGAGTGCCCGCATCTATGGCTGAAAATGAGGTCTATAAATGTATATATGATCAAAATTTAGCTGACAAACTGCCGACTATGTCCCGAGATACTTTTATGACCTCAATAAAACTAAGCCACAAATCTGGGAGAATAGATACTGAAAACTGCAATTACATACTAGAAGTTCCAGCCGTCATTCGGAAGGTCCTGATCACCCAGGAACGACTGTTTATTAATTGGACGTCCTGTCCAGTACGTGACTTCACTCTGGTAACCAGATGTTACAAGTGCCAGCAGTACGGTCACGCAGCCAAGTTCTGCAAAGCCACTGCCCCTACTTGTGGTCATTGCGGTGAAGAAGGGCACAATATTCTAGACTGTACAAAGAAAGCCGAAGCGCCAAAATGTGCAACATGTCTGAACTTCAAAAAATCATCAAGCCACAAAACAGGAGATCAAGATTGCCCAGCTAAAAAGTCTGCCGAGAACAGGTACATCAACTCAATAGATTATGAAGGCGCCTAAGAGCGCCACATATCTGTTTGTATTTTAAACTTTACTTTTTATTTTCATTTTTATTATACTATGGATAGTACCTTAATTACGGACATAAATAATAGTTTTAAAACTGTTTCAAAGTCATGTAAGGTTGAGGACTGCAGACAATATCTTTCCGTGTATCAAAAGTCACTAACCATATTAACCCAAAACATTCGTAGTATTTATAAGAACATGGATAGCTTTAATATTTTTCTTCATAGACTTAACTTTAATTGTGATATAATAATACTAACCGAATGCTGGTTATCAAATCGCCAGGATAACCTCCCAGTAATACCAGGGTACAACGTATCATTTACCAGAATCAATAACAATCAAAATGATGGTGTAGTTGTCTATTCAAAAGATTCTTTAATGGTCACAGTCGAGGAACCTAATTTACATGACTGTAAGAGTAATTGCTTGATTGTCAAAATTGGCACAACCGCAGCAATAATTGCTGTATATAGATCCCCTTCTGCTAGAAACTTGGATGCTTTTCATGCTTCCTTAAACCAAATTTTTCAAGCGGTAGGAAATTTTAAGAATGTTATATTAACAGGAGATATAAATATAAACATTAACTCTGATAACTGCAACGCAGGGATCCAAGACTATCTTAATATCTGCTCATTCCATGGTTTTCTGTCCGCACATACACTGCCTACTCATCAAAGCGGTTCCTGCCTCGATCATATGATAATCAAATCCAGTTTTTCGTTTATTACGCTTGTTACTAACTCTACAATTACCGACCATCACGCAGTTTTACTGAGCCTTAACTTAACGCTGCCTAAGCAAAATCGCCCGCAGACCAAAACGCAACTAAACATAAACAAACTTGGATATGATTTATGCAACATTGATTTTAGCCCAGTTTTCAATACACCTGACGCTAATTTTGCTTTATCGTACTTAATAAAACATGTTCAATCAGCTATATTACACAACTCGACCGTTATTGTAGTAAACAAGAAAAATTATAATATTAAACCTTGGATTAATCCTGGCCTAATTCGGTGCATAAGACAGAGAGATAAACTTCATCAAAGATACAGGAGGGACCCAGATAATCTCGTCACTAAAGTCATCTATACCAGGTACAGGAATTTTTGTAATAAGGAGTTTATTATTATTTAAAGGATTTAAAAAGAAGTTACGATAAAAATGAATTAAATAGAGCGGGAAACAATAGCAAGCAACTTTGGAAACATATCAAAAACGTCACCTATATGTCAAAACAGCGTGAATCAAATTCGAGTTTACTGCTTACTAATCCTTCACCTATCCTGTCAGCCAACGAAGTGAATAATTTTTTCGTAAATGTTGGGAAAACACTTGCTGAGCAGATTCCAAAACCTGACTGTGTTCAACCTTCTTCCCAAAAGTGTGAAAACAGACGTACTCTAAAATCTTTTGCCTTGCTAGACACCGACGAAGAAGAAATTACCCGAATAATCTGTGGACTAAAAGATGACTGTGCTGTTGGATGGGATAACATTAGCAATAAGACCCTTAAACTCTTTAAGCATATCCTTGTACCTCCCTTAACCCATATTTTTCGTATGTGTTTTTCTGAAGGCATTTTCCCTAAATGTCTAAAAAAAGCAATTGTAATCCCTATATTCAAATCCAGAAACAAAGACCTAGTTAACAATTATCGGCCAATATCATTACTCCCCTCAATATCTAAAATACTAGAAAAAATTATTAACAGTAGACTAGTTAACTATCTAGAGAAAAATGAATTCTTATCATCTGCGCAATTTGGTTTTAGAGCCAAATTATCCACAGCCGATGCAGTGCACAGTCTAACAGATTTTGTCTCAGAAGAACTTGGTAAAGGAAACCAGACCCTGGGGATCTTCCTTCATCTTGCGAAGGCTTTTGATACAGTCTCCGTTTCGACGCTTTTGTACAAATTAGAGGCCTTAGGAATAAGGGGAACGCCGCTGAAACTTTTTGCTGACTACTTAGACGATCGATATCAATGTGTTAAAATTGACAATATTAGTAGCGACGAGCAAAAAAACACATCTTTTGGTGTTCCCCAGGGAAGTATTTTAGGCCCCACCCTTTTCCTGATTTATATTAACGATTTATGTAATTTAAATATTGAACATGGCAAAATTATATCCTATGCAGATGACACGGCGTTAATATTCACCGCTAAAACAAATAACGAATTGTACGAATATGCTCAAATAGGTTTCAATACTGTGTCTAACTGGCTTCAAAGCAACTTACTAACACTAAATGCCGACAAGACAAAATATATTCACTTTTCCATCCGCAAACCGCACCTTAATATTACTAACTCTCATCTGTATGCCCATCATTGCGGACTCCGCTCAGTCAGCGTATGTAAGTGTCCTTGTATCCTCCAAACATGTAACATAAAATATCTCGGGGTTCTAATAGACGAATCGCTCTCATTTAGACCACATATTGACAGTTTGGTTACAAGAGTGCGCAAATTAATATTTGTTTTTAAAAAATTGCGAGCAATTGCAGATAGAAAACTAGTGTCACAAGTTTACTTGGCCCTAGGTCAATCTGTAATACAGTACTGTATTACTTCATGGGGTGGAGCACCAAAAACTTACTTACTGCCTCTTGAAAGAGCACAGAGAGCAATTTTAAAAGTAGCAAACTTCCATCCCTTTCTCTATCCCACAGATCTGCTATACAAATCCTGTAACGTGCTGACTGTTCGCCAGCTTTTCATAACGCACCTGGTTTTAAAACAGCACTCCATGCTTTCCTATAACATCCCAAGTACTAATAAGAGACGGTATGATATTGTATGTGAGTCAAATGCATCCTCTAAATATGTTTTTGTAAACAGATTCTATACATTTTTAGGCCCATTTCTATACAATAAATTAAATAGGAAATTAAGTATATAAATTAAATAATTACGACTGTAAAAAGATTATTCAGCAATTTTTACTTAGCATAACATACACTGAGACAGAGGATTTACTCGTTGTCTGTAAATAAAACATGTTAGTCTTTTAAGATAATATTAGTTTTTAATTAGACTTCTTAGTTTTAATTTTGTATTTTTTTTTATTTTTTTATTTTGTAAAATTCTAGGCACCTTTCTAGCCTGAAACACAGGTTCTACCTAGTTCAGGCAAATGAGCAACTGTGTCCTCTACATATAATTGTTAAGTTATATTATTGTAAATCTGCACCATTTTTATGAATAAACGATATTATTATTATTATTATTATTCGAGTCTGCAGGAAGTTTAGTTGTTCAATCATTTAGTTGGTGTATCCAATTTATTTCCATAGTTTATATTTATAATTACTTACATATGTACACACAAACTACAAAATATACTATATACAAATGATAATAATAATTAAAAAAAAAAGACAGGAGTTCATTGGGCATCGAAAAATTCGTCCGCATCGCTGTCAATGGGATAAGTGCCAAAAAGGCTGGCAGCATTGCCACGTTGGATGGCAATGCTTATTCTTTGGGCTAAAAATAGGCCAGCCCTCTGGTCACGCGAAGAGTCAACCAAACGCTTGGCGATATCGCGAAATATGCGATGAGCACTCGGACCCCAAGGCCCTAGAGTTTCAACCCCAAACGGCTCAAACATATAGCTCCCAATAAAGTTGTTATATTTGCGCCGTTTGAGGTTTTCTGCTCCTGCAGCAGCCGCCCCAGCACCGCCCGCCGTGCTAGGAAGATGGGATGGCGCGAGGGTGTCAACACAGGTTGCATCCCACACCAAAGGCCTACCCAACTTCCAAGGCATTATGGTCATTCCATCTGGCCTCTTCCCATCGTCACGTGCCAAGCCCTTGGGTTCTAAAACAGCTGGCACTCCGGCGGTGACAAGAGCCCGACGGATGATGTCGTTAATGCTGGCGTGCCGTGCCATCCGACCAGCGCTCTTGCTGCAGGATAGGCCATGGTGTCCGAGGCAGTCGACTGCTTCACCGCATTGACAGCGATGTGGAGCTCCGCAAGGAGCGCCCAGACGCAAACATGTAACGAGCCGGAATGTGGTGTCACCCAGCATAGTGCCTATGTTGGGTGACGGTAGCGCCTGAAGCCAGAGGCCCGACTCCCATTCACCCACAGCCAGCAGGCGGGCACGCTCAGCAGTATTGGTGGACGTATTAATAAGTTTATTCCGTACCAACCTGCACTGTCTCTGGGAAGACGGGTTCTCGGGCTGAACCGTGTCCGGGCAAGCCACTTTCCAGGCGTTCACCGCATCGGTCAAACACGGCACTTCAGAGTCAACCTGAGCAGGAATCAGAATTCGTTTGGTTAACTTTTCTGTGCTGTGGACCGAGCATAGGAACGCCGGTAGGCTTACACTAGAAATTTTTCGGACGCCGAGCCCACCAAAACGAATGGGTAGTGTGGCTTGTTGCCACGCGCGGTCGTCCAAAGCTACATTCAAAATGGATGTAAGAGTGCTGCGAATAATATGATCGATTTTGTCTAAAAGGTGTGGCTGCTTCCATAAAGAGGAAGAGCGGAGAAAATACACGAAATTTGGACCGAAACAACAATATCTGATAAGGGTGAAAGCCGAATGTATATTAATTTTAGATAGTCTATCCGAAATATCGTTAAAATGACTAATTTTTTCGTCGACGAATGGAGAAAAACTGTCTTCTAAAATTGGGGAACCTAGGAGGTGCAATGAACTTTTTTCCAAAACTTTGATGTCTGGGGCTATTGTGTTAAATTTCTGTATAGTCGATTGTCTGTCAGTATTGTCACAAATGAAAATTTCACATTTTGAGTAGTTGAGGTCAAGGCCGATAGATTGGAACTGCTGCTTTAGGAATTGAAGATCTTGTAGAACAGTGTCTACGTCACCTCCTAGTGTTCCATCATCTAAATACCACACATTGAATTTTGAATTTAGTTGTTGTATTATGGGATGGATAGCCAAACTAAAAATGACTGGCCCGAGAGGATCACCTTGTTGGCATCCGACTGCAGATTCCAAAACGTTGTCTTTATACAATAATTTTGAAGGGTGCCTGTAGCACTGCCACATGAAGCCGTAAATTTCTGGTAACTCTTTTTTTACTTCAGCCAACAAGGTGTCCCTGTTGACAGAGTTGAAGGCGTTCTTAACGTCAACCTTGAGGATGACCTCACCTTTATTGGCATTTAAAAAACTAGATAGGGCGTGTACGGCAGCCTCGCAGCCCACTTGGGAACCAAAGCCAAGCTGTAGGGGCTGGAATTTATTCGACAAAATGTCGCCATACAGTTGGTGCTTTAATATTAGGTACAGTCAGCGGACTTTAAGACATCTGAAATTGATCAATGCAAATATTTTTGTTACTTATTTTTTTATTCACAAACAAATTACCACGATTCCTGCTATGGGTCAGATCTTGATCGATTTCATGAATTTGAATAAATTGGCCCAACATAATTATGTGACAAATAAATCTGGACGTATACTCGACCTAGTAATGACCAACTTACCATCCTGTAACGTGAATGAGGCTTCTGGTGCCCTTAGTACAATTGACGGTTTTCATCCTCCTCTTGAAATACACATTCCAGTTTTAGATGAAGTGAAACTTTCTTATAACACTAATAACGTAAAATATAACTTTTATAAAGCAGATTATGACCAAATCCACAAATATCTCTCAGACCTGGACTGGACCAACATTTTTGAAGGGTTAAGTAATGTTAACGAAATGCTCAACGTTTTCTATCAGCATATTAGATCAGCCATTGAAAGCTTCGTACCAAAAAGTGCCAATAAACGTAGCCATTTTCCTCCTTGGTTTGATCGCAGTCTTTTAAAAATGTTAAAGGAAAAATATAAGCTTAGGGTACGCTGCAGAAAATATAAAAATCCTATGGATGAAATCGAATTAAAACTAGTGAGTAAGCGCTGTTCAAACATGGCTAACGTTTGTTATCGCCAGTATGTGTTGGATTTGGGGGATAAGATAACAAAGAACCCCAAGTTTTTCTGGTCTTATGTTAAGACAAAACGAGGGGGACTGAGCTCATACCCAATAGCAATGACCGATGGCACTACAACAACCTCAACAGGGTCAAACATTTGCGAAATGTTTGCCTCATATTTTTCATCAGTATATATGTCACCGGAAAATAACAAGAACCGCAAATTTATAAATTTTCTAGGAAATTTATAAACTTCCGTAGGATTCTAAACGAGAGATAAATTGTATTATTTTACGCCCACATTTTCGTAAATTGAGAAACTTACCGAACTCACGCGTAAAATAATAAGTAAGCAATAACCAAACGCCATGTGCGCTCTGATTGGTTGAATATGTCACGTGTTCCTTTTCCTTCCTCTCCACCGCCAATGTTCGCCATGGAACATAAACAAACCATTTGTTTGTGTGTTTTTGTAAAGTTTTTAATGTTGTAACTGTGTTGGAACTGTGAAAATAGTTATATTTTGCTAAGGTTACTAAACTAGACCCATAATTGTACCTAAGTCTATGGACACAACCATTGCCACTGTCAACATCGACCAATCAGAGAGCAGTGTGTTATTTTCCGTATTTTAAAAAAGCGTAAAATTAAATGCTCTTCTGTGATTGGTCGAACCGTTTAGAATCTTACGAATGGATATCCGTTAGTTTATAAATTTACCACGAGACGTCGCAAATTTATCAATTTGCGAAAATGTGAGCGTAAAATAATACAATTTATCTCTCGTTTAGAATCTTACGGAAGTTTATAAATTTCCTAGGAAATTTATAAATTTGCGGTTCTTGTTATTTTCCGGTGACATATACACAAAATGACAATGTAAAATGTGACGTGAATCATTCTGACTTTTTAAAGAACTTGGATATGTATAGCCTGAACATAACATCACCTGTCATAGAGCATGATAAACTACTATCAAAACTGGAGACACTGGATTGTGCTAAGGGCGCCGGACCCGACGGAGTTCCACCTGCATTTATATCTGCCTGTGCAAAATTTTTGAAGTGAAACTTCTTTAGGCGCGCTTGACTTGGGGAGTAAACTGGCGAATGCGTTACGAAAACGTGTGATCGCGAGTAGGGAAGGTACGTAAAAAATAGCTGGAAATACCTGGTGTAAAAACCCGGTCCCGGTGTTTGCTTCCAAGTACGCACACCGGGTACCGACTCAAAATACTTGCAAGACTATTAAGTATCTTATACGGCTACTCGCTCAAATACGTAGGTACTCAACCGCGTCAGTTTTCGCAAATGCGATCATGCTCCTTTTGGAACAATTTTGTATGCAAGTATTTTTTACCGACTTCACAAAAAGGAGGAGGTACTATGTTCGGCTGTTTGTATGTTTTTTTTTTTGTATGTTTGTTCATCGAATACTCCGCCAATTGTCGACGGATTTTCAAAATTCTTTTTTTGTTCCAAAGTAGATAGTTTTGAGGTGGTCCCACTGTCACCAAGTTAGGATCTGATGATGGGATCTTAGAGTAATCGAGGGCAACCTTTAAATTTTATAGGCTCACTTATTGTTTTTCGCCTATTTTACGAAGTATATTGTGTATTTGCGTATGGTTGTCACCATCTCAGGTAGCTGGACTGATGATGGAAGTTACAACTCCTTAACAGTAAGAAGTTACTCGAACAGGCAAGGACTGTTTTAGTCAATTGTTTTGATGTTTGATAGGGCATTTGCCACATTTGGTCTCATGATCATCAAGTCATGACCTGATGCTGCAGTCAGGATAGTCTGCAGAGTACCTAACTCCTCGACAACTAACAGCAGATATATCGTGTTAAGGCTCATTGAAAAGGGCTCGATGTGTGGATAAACGTACTGTTAATGAGGAACACCGAAGTACATAAAGACCTGATGCTGAAGCCAGGAGCATTAGAAAAAGTACCAACCTTGAAATTACAGCACCGTAGTCGTGTTTGGGCTCATTTTAAACAGGACTAAATTTTAAGTTCAATGCAATGTTGACAAGTCTGGCCTGATGCTGCAGCCAGGATTATCAGCATCTAGTCTAAAAACATCAGGGCAGGATTTGATGATGGGATCCTGGAGAAATCGAAGGAACTCTTCAAATATTATAGGCACACCTATAGCGATTTGGGTATTTTTTATAGTAACTCGTGCATTTGCTCTCGAAAAGCACTATTTGGTGATGTGGAACTGATGATGAAGACCACAGATGGCCACCGGAACTACTCAATAATATCTAAGTATTTCACGGGTTGCGATTCGATTACTTTAATATGGTTGCTAAGCAATTTATGCTCGTCACAATGTGAATGGTGATACGGAGCTGATGGTGGATCTGGAGAACTCCTCAACAATTAACTTCCCTGTATCGGGAAAAGCAATATTTTGTTTGTAAAAGGCGATGATCACTAGGCTATTGTAACTTAGATAAATTATAAGCAGACCCACTAAAAAGCGTGAAATAAAAACTTTTTAAGAAAAAAAAAAAACGACTTTCAAAAAAACACTAGAAAGTGAAAAATATCTTTAATTTCGGAAGTCGGTGGCAAAAAACTAAAATAAAGATCCAAAGACACCGACTTCCGAAATTAAAGTTATTTTTCACTTTGTAAAGTTTTTTTTGGAAGTCGGTTTTTTTTTCTTAAAAAGTTTTTTTTACTTTAATGGTTTGCAAGTATTTATTTGTAAACGCGATTTTGCTCCTTATTTATTCGAAGTCATTGATCAATTTCCTATGCAAGTAGTTTTACTTCCAACGGGGCTTTTGAATACGCGATTGTATTTCTTATCTGTATGAAGTTATGGATCAGTTTTCTATGCAGATAGAAAATACTTGAAAGTATCTCGCTCGATCGTGCCTTGACGCTCGAGTACGTAGGTACTCAAATAGTTCAACAACCGCGTTTGTTTTCGCAAATGCGATCATACTCCTTATCAGTAAGAGCACAGAATACTTAATAGTACTACGTACAGAAAGGACACTCCCTTCCTCGCCCTCATATCAGATACCGCACCTCACCCCGCACTTCGAGGTATTCGTCGCCGACTCTTTAGCAAGGGCGCTCGCGAACCGCAGCGCTGCATTGCTGACACACAATTATGCGATTTAAAAGTTTTATTTGAGTTTTAATCACGATGGTTGGATATTGTGATGCTTTTCCGAATTCGTATTTACATATACTGTGTTCGTGCACCGCACTGATTGAGATGTCTTGAAGCGACAAGCAAGCGAACCTACACCGCGACCATTCATTCGTCCATACGTTCTTATATACACTCATTCATTCGTAATCATCGTTCGTAGCATTCATTAGCTTGCAAAACCATCCTTTGTAACGGAAAAATTTATAATAAACGCATTTAAAGTTGGAGTCAGATTCTATCATTCATCGAACCCTGGGTCGAAACATGGTGACCACGACGTGATCAAGCCAAAATCAAGAAGATTCTGCGCAGCTATCGGCATATTTCTTATTGCATCGTCATTACCGAAAGCGGACTTTGTACTCGACGCACTGATTGGAAATACGTTGCCCAGCCGTTGAATCTCATCTTCAATTTGAACATCGTTGAAGAAACAAAAGGAGATTGGTTTCTATAACCTGAGGAGAAACCGCTAGATAATCTCGATATTGTGGACAGTCCATCTAATAGTGCCAAGGAAATACGATTGGAGCTAAAACTCATCGCCAGGAGATCATTCCAGAGACAGCTTGTAGCCCAGCCGGTCAGCTATACTGTGAATTAGGAGCGCCGCAGCCAGGGAAGCCAGTCAGGGAAGTGATCCATCCTTTATTTCCTCTATTATTTTCCCATATTTCCTGTCCTCTCTTTGCTTGAAAAGTGTGCTGACTTTCTTCATTATTCAACTTTTATACGAATGTCAAGCTAAGTAGCTCATTCATCATTAAATTATACCTAAAAATCATTTATAAGTCGCAAGCCGTTCAGCTCATTGATTTCACAGCCACGTGCGCATGCGCAAATTGCCAGTTCAAAGCTTAATCGCACATATTTCTAAAGATATAAACCGTTATATTTCTTATAAGTAATTAATGCTTATGTAATTACACATTCCAGTGCATTCTGTGTGTGAGTGAAGTGTGTCCTTGAGAAACGGACCAGCTGACGCTCGACGCTCATTGTTTTACTCGGCGCGTTATCTATCGCCAAACGCCAGCCGAACCATCAGCTGATTTGTCCCGTTACCTGTGATTGTGACTTTGAATCATCGACGCATGCGCTGGATTGAGATTAAGTATTAGTATTATTTCATTATCTTTGTGCGTTCAATTGTGGATTGCTGAAGTTTAACTATGTCGCATACAAGTGCACGTGATACGCATTCTAAAACATCTGTAGAAGGTGTTAAACTTCAAGTTCCTACTACTAGTTATTCAAAAAATGATTTAAAAGATTTGATTATAAAGCGTAGCTCAGTCAAAGGTCGCGTAACTAAGTTTAATAACTTTTTGAAAGAATTAACTTCATTAGAAAACCCTTCCGAAGCTGAAGTGCAAACTTTAGAAAATAGGTACGAAAGGTTTCGTGAATTGTTTATTTATTTCGAAGATCTGCAATCAGACATAGAATTATTAAACTCCTCTGAGCTAGAAAATGAACTTGACATTAGAGATGCCATAGAAGGTGATTTTAGTTCGCTGATTGCAAAGGCTAAATTATTTATAGATGCTAATCTGCCGAAACCTAGTAGAAGTCCCGATTCTTCTCATTCTTCTAAATGCTGCAGTAAAAAACCTATGGGTTTCAAATTGCCTTTGATTAAAATAGCTAAGTTTGATGGTAATTTCTTTAAATGGATGGAATTCCGTGATACATTTGTTTCCTTAATTCACAGCAATGACACAATTGAACCTATACACAAGTTTCATTACTTGAACTCTTACCTTGAGGGAGAAGCTTCCAATGTAATCAGCAACTTGTCTGTTTGTTCTGCAAATTACGAAGATGCCTGGAATCTCCTCTGCGAGAGGTACAACAATATTAAACAGTTGAAAAGGAATCATTTTAATTCATTCTGTAATTTTCCACCTACCTCTCGAGATTCTGCCAAGTCTCTGCGAGCTCTGATAGACCATGTCTCTAAAGGCTTACGTGCCTTGAAGACTCTGGGCGAGCCTACAGAGTGGTGGGACAGTCTAGTTGTCCATTTGGCCTCAGCGAAGCTTGATAGCAGCACTATGTTCAAGTGGGAGGAATACACAAACACAAAAGAAAATTCTCCTACGTTGCAGGAATTTTTTCAATTTCTCAAGAATCGAGCTAATATTTTAGAGGCTGTTCAAAGTAATAAGCCATCGAGGGGTGAAACAAATTCTTCTCCTTCTCATAAAGGTGCCAAGTCTCACACTAAGTCTTTTGCCATTTCAGCTGACGCTGATGCTGATGCGTCCTCTGACGCGTGCATCCTGTGCAAGGGTAGTCATCGTTTGTACGATTGTGAGTCTTTTTTGGCCAAGTCACCAGCAGATCGAGCCTCGGAGGTGATGAGGTTGAAGCTGTGCCTAAATTGCTTTCGTAAGGGACACTCATCACGCCAATGCAGGTTAGGTCCATGTTCTACTTGTAATAGAAGACACAACACCTTGTTGCATAGGGAACCGTCTCAGCCAGCGAGTACATCAAATGTTCACACGTCTGAATCCTCAACTGAATCTCCAGTCGAGCCAGTTTCAAGTGTTGCTACCGATGACGTAGTTAGCATGTCGGTCAAAGCCGACCATAGCGTGTTGCTGTCAACAGCTCTGGTTGATGTTTTTAATCCAGTGACGAATCAATACACAACAATTCGAGCTCTGCTAGACAGCGGGGGTCAGTCTTCTTTAATCTCTGATAGTTTGAAACATAAACTTCAGTTGACTCCTCAGCCAATCCAGGTCGATATTGTAGGAATAGGAAACATATCTACTGCTCAATCACTACAGAGATGTGTAGTGCAAATTAAATCAAAACACAACGATTTTAAAGTAAATGTGTCATGCTTGGTATTGCCTCAGTTAACAGGTAATTTACCTAAGAAAACATTTGATATTTCGCAAATCAACTTACCTCCTAATATTAAATTAGCCGACCCGACATTCAACCAATGTGCTAAGGTTGATATGTTGATAGGTGTCGATTTGTTTTGGTCGGTTATAGAGGGTGAACAAATATCTCTTGGTCCCAATCAACCTATAATGCGTAGGTCGAAGTTAGGTTGGATTTTGGCAGGCCCACTGTATGTTCGAGATATTAGTAAGTCGCGAAACAAATCTATTAATTGTAATCATGTTGCCATTGATAGTACAGATAATTGTGTGTCAAATGAATTATTAGACAAAAGGTTAACCAAGTTCAGGGAATTGGAACAAATTCCTCACTCAAACAATTTTGAGACTGAGGAGGAGATAGCATGTGAGAATCATTTTGTTACCAATACCACCCGAAATAATGAAGGCAGGTTTATGGTTAAGTTGCCCCTTCATACGGACCCCAATTGTCTAGGCAATTCATTCATAATGGCTAAAAGGCAATTTATCGCGTTAGAAAAACGTTTTAAAAAAAATCCGGAACTGAAGGACATGTATTCAAAATTTATTCAGGAATATTCTGACCTAGGGCATTTATCGGAATCTAGTGTTTTAGTTCCACAACAATCTTACTTTATTCCGCATCATGCAGTGTTAAAACCGACTAGCGAGTCGACAAAATTACGTGTGGTATTCAATGGTAGTGCACCTACAACGTCAGGATACTCCATCAATGATCTACAGTTAACCGGGCCAAATATACAAGATTCATTGTTAAATATTTTGCTTAGATTTCGCCAATACGCCTATGTTTTATCAGGCGATATAGAAAAAATGTACAGGCAGGTACTAATTCACGAAGATCATCGTGACTTGCAAATAATTTTATGGCGTAATTGTGACACTGAGCCATTGAAATCACTCAGATTGAACACGGTTACGTATGGATACACTAGTTCAAGTTTTTTAAGTACTCGTTGTTTATGGCAATTAGGCGAGGAATGTAGTGACCCTGAAATAAGGGCCATAATACGAAAAGATTTTCTTGTGGATGATTTGTTGACAGGTTGCGATAGTGAAACTGAATTGATTAAAATTAGGGACGCGATAGAACATGCATTGTCAGCTGGTTGTTTTGCATTGCGTAAATACCGGTCGAATTCACGCTCCTTAATTTCAGAATCCCAAAATGTACAACGCAATCTGATCATCAGCTCATCATCACACACGTTAGGAGTGGGGTGGAACCCTAATGAGGATTACATTCATTTTCCCACAAATTATGAAAATAGAAGTGACAACCCCACTAAAAGATCCATATTATCTGATTCATGTAAAGTTTTCGATCCTCTCGGTCTATTAAGTTTGTTCACTATCAAACCTAAAATATTAATTCAACAGTTATGGGTGCAAAAAATAAACTGGGATGAACCAGTGCCTAACAATATACTTAAATCATGGCAATCTTTCGTAAATAATATGTCTAATATTCGCAATCTATTCATTCCCCGTCATGTGTTATGTAACAATCCGGTTTTGATAGAAATGCATTGTTTCTGTGATGCGTCTACGACCGCCTATGCCGCATGTGTTTACTTGAGATCAACAAATAGTCTAGGTGACGTCACAGTGCGATTGTTGTGTGCTAAGGCTCGCGTTGCATCGGTGAAGCCGACTACGGTGCCCAGGCTTGAGTTGTGTGCGTGCTTGCTAGGAGCTCAGCTCGCCGCGGCCGCATGTCGCGCACTGCGATGTGTTATCTCTCGAAAGATATTTTGGACTGACTCATCCATCGCGCTAGCATGGTTAGAGGCCAGGTATGATAAATTAAAAACTTTTGTTGCTAACAGAGTGTGCAGTATCTTAGAGCTTACCGAAGGCTCGGAATGGCGTCATGTGCCTACCACGCTCAACCCGGCAGACTTGGCATCAAGGGGAGTAGATGCAAATAAAACTAATAACTTAGGCTTATGGTGGAACGGTCCTTCGTATTTACTTATGTCGGATACGTTTTGGCCTGCGAATAATAAAATGATAAACAATATTAGTGACTTACCTGAGATAAAATCAAATGTATGTACAAATAATGATAGTGAAACAAATAAACATACTGTTTGTATGATTTCGCATTTTTAATAACATGCGATTTAATAACCCATTATTTACAGAAAAGTCATTTAAACTAAACTATTTTAGTGTTTTTATTTCATTACGAACCCGTCTATATAAATAAACAATTGAACTACTTGGTCACTTCATAATAATGCACACGTTCGGGCAGCGCCGCCGCCGACGTCGTTCGGTTCCCCGACACAAATTGCTTTCCGCGCCATTTTTTATACGCTACTAGATTTCACGCACACATTTGCACGTATACAAACGTCATTTGTTTATGTAGTAGTAATAGGTAATTATTTTGCGAGCGTTGTATGGAGTGTCCGAGGTGTGGTAAGAGTCTACGGAACAATTTCGTATGCAAGTATTTTTACTTTAATGGTTTGTAAAAGTATTTATTTGTAAACGCGATTGTGCTCCTTATGTATAGGAATTCACGGATCAATTTCCTATGCAAGTACTTTTTACTTCCAACGGGGCTTTTGTTTGATTACGCGATTGTACTTCTTATTTGTATGAAGTTATGGATCAGTTTTCGATGCAGATAGAAAATACTTGAAAGTATCTCGAGCCCTGGCCCTGGTTTCTTAAGGTGGACGTACTTGGAAGCCCTGGTACTCGATTTTGCAAGTACGACCCATGTCTAAGGGCTACGGGCGAGGCGAACGGGAGTTGAGTGGGGGATATAAGCAAGAGAAAGCAGTGCGCGCGCACATTTTCTTTCTCTCTTCCTCTCATAGCCAAATACGTTTGAAGTTTCACTTCAGTCATAAGCACACTCGGTTTTTTGGTTGTACCTCTCTTGATAATTTATAATAAGTCTTTAAAGACAGGAATCTTTCCACATGAGTGGAAGGTTGCCAAAGTTGTTCCTATCCACAAAGGAGAAAACGATGCTGTGGTGAATAACTATAAGCCAATCTCAATCTTGTCATCTTTTGCTAAAATCTTCGAGTCATTAGTGTGCCCATACCTACAAACCCACCTCAGGAAGTATCTCAGTGAGAGTCAACACGGATTTGTCAAAGCAAGGTCAACTTGCACCAACCTGGTGACTTTTACTGAACTTGTTACTGAGGCCTTGGACTCCGGCAGACAATTCGATGTAATATATACGGACTTTAGTAAGGCCTTCGACCGAGTTTCACATAAAATACTCTTGCAAAAGTTATCAGCATATGGCATCACCGGAACCTTGCTATTGTGGCTAAAATCCTACCTCGAAGAACGTACTTTCTTTGTTGTGGTGAATGGTTTTAAATCTGGTGCTCGAAGTATTACGTCTGGTGTGCCGCAGGGTTCCCATGTCGGTCCGGTGCTTTTTAATGTTTTTAATAACGACTTGCCTAGTTGTTTTCAGTTTTCTGTAAGTTTCATGTACGCAGACGACTTGAAGCTTGGAAGAGTGATAGACTCAGTTAATGATACCGTGTCTCTGCAGAGCGATCTCAACAGTTTGACTGAGTGGTGTGAGCGTAACGGCATGCACTTAAATGGCAAAAAATGCTTTCACATCAAATTCTCAAGAAGAATTCACTCAATTGAAGGTGTATACCGTATTGGCAATGAAACGATTGAAACAGTAGACCAAATTAAAGACCTAGGCGTAATAATTGATCGTAGGCTCACCTTCCTCCCTCACCTTGAGAGTACCATTAAAAGGGCCTCTAAAATGTTGGGCTTCGTCATTCGGAATGGAAAAATCTTTCGCAATAGCAGGCCCAAAATAGTGCTGTTTAACAGCTTGGTTAGGAGTACTTTGGACTATTGCAGCGTGGTATGGAGGCCACATTATGCAACACATTCACTTCGGCTGGAAAGGATTCAGAAACGGTTCATGTGGCACTTGGTATATACTTCTAGCGGAGTAAAGAAAAAAGCATCTTACAAGGATAAACTGACGAAATTTGGCATGACTTCCTTGTCTAGTCGAAGAGAATTGTCGGATTGTATATTCATGTACAAAATTTTGAACAATATGATAGACTGTCCGAAGCTCCTGAGTAGGATTAATTACAGGGTCCCTGCTAGATATCCCCGCATCCGTATCACTCCTTTCTATCCCCCGCGCCGAAAAACCGTGTACGGGGCAAATTCCCCGCTGCCAAGAATGTGTAGGCTCATGAACGAGTGCAGTGATCTAGTAGATGTGCATATGGACTCACTTGGTCGGTTCCGATCTAAACTGCTCGATCATTTGTCTCGCAGTCGCAGGTAATAATAGTGTCAGTGCGCTCATTATTTTTTTTTTTTTCTATTATTTGTTTTTTTCCTTTTTCTACAAAATAATTGTGTAACTACTCTACTTTCAGATTGTTCACTTAGTAGGTAATAATAAGAAAATGCTGTATTTACCTATAACTGTTTGTTACATTTAGTTCTGTATTTTATGTTGTTTCCTGTGATTTCTGTAGTGTATACGAACGTTGGTGAATCTAAATAAATAAATAAATTACTTACTTAACAAATTATTATCACTAATAGTCTAAATCGAAACGATCTGCGTTCGTCGAGTCGTACCTACTTTTAGCGGACGCGGTCTGTTGAGAGCGGGCGCCCGATTCATCGTAAGAGAGCGCTTGGGTGGGCTCCGCTAGGAGTCGAGTGCGTGATATCAGGGCCTCAAGTCTGCTATTTTTATAAATTTGTCATTCCAACACGATCGCATTGTCATTTTGCTAAATGTTCGTAATCTGCTAAATTCATAATGGTCGATCATTGGTCGGTCAATGATCTCGTAATAGAATTGTAGTAGAATGACATTGCTGTATTGCCATTATTATAAAACCCTTTAGTAGTAATTATTTTCGAAAAACTACTACTAAATTTGAACATTTATTCATGCTAGATTTTATTTATATTTAATTTTACAAATTACACTGGTTAACAAAATTTTAACTTTTTTTTGTCACATGAAAACTTACATCAAATTTTGAATGTACTAGGGCCACCAAACAATAATATGTGATTGGAAAAAAATTGACACGTCAGGTTAAAATAATCATGATCCTTTGGTTCGGTCAAAATCATTGGTATAGCAAATGGCATATGTCTGGGTTCTTGTTTAGCCCAACCTAATAGCAGTCTCACATACGTTACACAACATTTATGTGGAACCCAGGATTTATCTCGATTCCTCACAGGAAATCCAAAATAGTCTAAATAGCACTGTTCAATTATTGATGCGAAATTTCGACGCTGAGATGTAAAAGTTAATTCTCCACACACATAACAAAAACTGTCGGGGTTGTTAGAACACTTTCGTGGCATGTTTACGATGTAACAAACGTATATAAGATGTAAGTTGAATGCAATAGTTATACAGTCGTCTAAATAAAAAGAGACACTTATATGAGGTCAGAAATGAATATGTAGCTGTCACAAAAAAACTGGACGTGATTGAAAAAAATTATTATATATTGTTAATGAGGGTACACTAACATGAACAAAAATCATCACAAAGTTCGTGTGACAAAAACAGTGTTTACCAGTGTTATCTATTAGTGTTATAAGCAATCTGAAGTAGTAAGAAGTTCGTAAACACCAAAAAACATTAATTAAATGTGTAACTGCAATATTATTTTGTCTGTTTAGCTGTCAAAGTCAAATGTGACATTAACGCTAACTGACGTTGTACAGTTTTGTTTTTATTTTTGTTATTAGACCGGCGTTTCAATGTTTTGTTTTTATTAAGTATTTATTTTTATAGTGTTTATATTATTGTTTGTGTTTTGTGTTTGTATATAAAAAAATCAAAATGGTGATAATTGAGCAAATTTCGGCTCTTATCGATTTTCTGGAGAACCACCAAGACCTGGCGCTTGGCCATTGCAGCCGCACTAATGAAGGGCGCAGTCTGTCGAAAAGGTACTGGATGGAGTGCGCCCAAATATTAAACTCAATTTCGGTGGACTGCCCCAATAAAACGCCGGCAGAGTGGCGCACAGTGAGTACCTAAATACAGTACTTATAATTAAGTACTTATGCATCATAAAACCTATAAATTGTATTATTATCTAATATATGCTCTTTTTTTAGTTCTACAATGAATATAAGAGCAAAATGCTAAAAAAAATTAAATCACAAAAGAGTGAAATGAGTGCAACAGGTAAGCTATACTTTTTTTTGGAAACTTTGCAAAATTATAGTGTGAAGCATATAGTAAACATTTTATAACTTTTGTTTAAGGTGGTGGTCCTGCAAAAAAAATTATACTAACCCCGCTCCAAGAGCGCTTGTATACAATTTTAGGACGAGATGTAGGAGAGCCACTTCCAGGTGTCCGACATAACCCACTCACTGTAAGCATTAGCATATATCTTTTATCATTCTTAACTGTTATATTGCACATTAGGAACTATTTCCAACTTGTTAAAAACACTTAATATGTCACAGTTGTATATGTATTTTATTTGCATGCTATCTATATCAAATATTTGTTCACTCACTTGCCTTATGTTATTAACTGCATGTTTTTTTTTAATAGCCAACTATCACAATTCCTTTGGTGGATGCTAGTCCTGCTACTACTATGACAAACAATTCTATCTCGTAAGTGGTGCTAACTTGCTACTCTGTGCTTAATTTGCTTAGCTTTCATCTTTTAACATAGGTAAGTAACTAGTTTCTTAACTATATTGATAACATTGTTTTTATTTTTACAGATTATTAGACAATTATGTAGTGCCAATAGCAATGCCTGAGATTGAGGTGAATGTGATGCCAGAGGAGCTTGTGGAAAATGTGCCACCACAAGAAATAAGGTATACTACAACTTTCGACAGATGGGTTTAAATAAATAGGATAACATATAGACCAATGTCATAATAATTTTATTTTTCAGCTTCGATCAGGAAAATTTAAGTAGGCCATCAACCAGCGACCAGCCTCCAAAGAGACGCAAATGCCAAAGATCTGCACGGCGTTATGCAGCAGAAGGTAATGATTTTGCAAATATTTGTTTTGACCATTAACTGCCCACTGCCAAAATTTATTGCCGGATGTAATAAAATATTTTTTTGAAGTGAAAACTTCTTTAGCGGCGTTGAACACTTTTTGTAATGGGTAAAAAATGTTAAACTCGCGTCAGGGCATCGCGTCAGGACACGTGACCGTCAGGAGAGATTCCCCCCCCCCCCATCTCTTTCTACGGCGGCGCCAACCGAAGTGAACCAAGTGAGACACGACAAAGATGGCCGAAGAAAATGACATTTGACGTACAAATGTTTGAAAAGTCAGTTTCGTAAACAATAGTACTTCGAGTAGCCGCAGTTGTATTTAATTTATTTTGCACTTCTGTTTAACCAATTTAGTTTATTATTATATACCTACCTACAATACAAAATAGAAGCGATGAAAAATATAACGAAGCACATTATAGCAACAAGAAATACTGTGGGGCATTGCTGCTTTTGTGTGAAAACAATGCTTCCGTGTCGACCACGGAAGTTTACACCCTGCAGGGAGATGCTCCAGTAGGGTGTGGCTGTGAAGCTATGTTGCAAAACATGCTCCACGTTCTATCCTGCCTTATTTGTCTTACCCAAAACATGCAGTTAAAGTGACCTCTGCGCTGCCACCGACGACAACGTGGAAGTGGCAATATTTTGAGCCAACAAGATCTAAAGTAGTCGTGCCCGCGACACAAAGAAGAAAAAGAGAAAAAATTTAGCGAGTAGTTCATTAATAAAAAGCTTGTATACAAATATCAGTTTATTTTTATAATACTTGTACGCACCGGGACTTACAGCTTAGTACGGCTGTTATTCCAAATGCATACAGTGTGGCTAAGTTTGTAACAATTGAGCCTGGTATCTATGGTTACCTCACCCTACTGATTATAAGCCTACAGCAACTACTTAACACCCTAGTTATCCTAACACCCTAATCTATCATACAAACCTACGGGAGACCTACGAGAACAGACAGAATTAGGGTAGGAATAGGGGTTTGTGTACGTCGTGCAATGTGTACACAGGAAATAGTTTTGTCATTGCCGGTCCCACAGACTCATAGAACTGGTGATGGCTAAAGGTGTCTTGGCCATAGTGAGAGGAATTATGGAAGATGAATCAAACTCTACTCCAGCTTGATGACTAATTTATTCATTTACTAATTACTAATTTATGTGGAACGAATGTATGTCGCTCTTGATGCTGACGCTGGCGTATGTAACTCTTGCCTGTTCACGGCTGAACAATACTCTAAACTCTAATTTGGCTTCTAAAACTTGTGCAAGCAGAACAACATTTTTAAAATGTTTGCTATTCATTTGCCATCTGTGCCATCTCTTCTGTAGGCCGTTTCATTTTCTGCTATTCGTAGTGAAGCACCATCCTTACTAGTCCAATTGATCTGAAATACAAAACTAATGTTATAAATTCTTTCTCTTCATTATCTTATTTATACTGATTTAATTAATCAGTAGCGGCATCAAAATAACAGTCATTATTATTCTTGTGGCGGGTTTTTCTTTTGTTACAATGAGTTTTGTACAGGCAAACGAAGTTCTTCGTAAAATTGTAAATTGGATAGGCACCTAATTCGTAAATCATGCCAGGCTGCCCCTGTTTAGCGTTAGTGCTTGTGTCAGTGTTTTTATTTTCTATTATGGAGACCTCTCCCTGACCAATTCTTCCAAAAAATCTAAGGATTAGAAGCAAAAGTAAGCATAAGTATAAGAAATTGAGAATGTTTACAAAACATAACTTACTTTGAACACATTTTAGCTGTAACAGTAGGTACTGTAGACTTCTTTGAGGGTTACTGACCTCCTTGCGGGTCAGGCCGCTGCTTATGTTTGTAACGAGTTCCTTTCGAACATTCAAACAGATGTCATATGAGAGTCGTAGGTTTGACGTATATAAAATAAGTCGAATATTATAATTATATGTAAATGGGATAAAAGTCTTTTCCCCGCAGAGGAGGAGAAGGAGCCGTTAGAAGTGTTCGAGAGGGAACACACGGATGAAAATAACAAATCGGGTCAGTTCTGTCCAATTATTAACGTAATTAGCAATGTTTCAGAGCCACAGAATGAGCACGATGATCATGATGTGGGAATAAATAAAATTAACATCGCTGCTGATCATTTTGATGAGGATTATGTTTCGATCGATTCTTCCGAATTAGGGGAGGATGACCACGTCGATGTGTCCGACATAAAGGAGAATGGACATTTCGATTTTTCCGAAATAAAGGACGATGATCACGTCGATTCTTCTGAGTTAGAGGAGAAAGATCACGTCGATGTTTCCGAAACTAAGGAGAACTCTTGTCTCATCATCGATATGAGTGATATTAACAAGGTGGATAGTAATGTTAAGTTAGTTGTGGATGATATGAACTTAGATGCGGTCAGAGATGAAGATGCAGCGTCGAACAACTCCGCACAGTTGATAAACTCATTTAGTTTTCCTACGGATGAGGTTGTAGTTCTTAGTTGTAGTGATTTTATATTACATTATGTAGATATCCCTAAAATAAATAAGGTTTTTTCGCAATGTGCTGCAAACAATAAGAGAAAAGCACGAAAGAAGAAAAGAATCCCATTGTTAAAAAAAACTAAAACTAAAAGATCATTTCCAAAAAGTTTTTTAATAATTAATAATTTTATAAAAACATTTTTTGTAAACAAGCATCATTTTATAAAGAAGTTTTCGATTTTAAAATATAAATTCAGAAAAAGGAAGTTTAGAGATAGAAACCTTTTTAAGTCAGATTAATTAATTAAAACCTTTTCATATTAGTATGTTAATAGTTGTTGTTTTTTATTTTTTATTATCATGTATCTTGTCATGTAATGTAAATATGTCACTTGAATGTAAACATCATATTTTAGTGCATTATTTTTGTTTGTATGATTGTTACAATTTATTAATATGTGTCCATTTGTGTGTTACATATGCTGTGAGAAAATACATCGGACGCGGCCGGGAGAGTGTGAGGTATCCCACCTCCCAGAGGGCTGTGAGGTGCGACCTCACACCTGCAACGGGCCAAAGGGAGGCCTGAATAAATTGTCGACTTCAAAGTGATTGCAAGTAGGAGTAGGACTCTCGTACTCCAGTAGTTAATGACGCGAGTGATAGGAGGATAGTTATTGTGAAAACTGTGGTCACTCCTATAGAAGGGGGGGTGACAGACACTCAGCTTAAGTTGTCACCGACTTTGCTAACAGGGGTATAACCCTTGCAAAGTGTGTTTGGTTGACACTTTCGGTTCAACTTGTGTTTGAGGACCAACAGTTTTATCAGTATTGACTGATATTAAATAATTGATTTTCGAATTAGGTATTTGACATTCTTTGCTGGAGTAGGAGCATATTAATTTTCTTCAATGAACCCTGGCCTCTTAAACTTTTCCCTCCCTCTGGCTCAATCCCGTCCGATGGAGTTAAAAGAATCTGATGCTAAGATCGTTTAATTCTCTTAAGCCTCTTCTAGGTCGATGTGAACTCTCACATCAAGTGTTATTATTAGGAGGCCGCGTCGCGCCTTTTACCGAGGTTTTGACACGACGAGGTTTAAGCATGGCGACATTAGTTTGTATGGGTGCATATTGGCACATATAGATGTAAATTTGCTTGACACTTAACGTGGTGTTGGATTCGCAATTTGTACGTCCTGACTTAAGCTTACTTCTGCAAGAGACGGACCTCATCATGTAAATTTGTTCCTCGGAGGTAGGTATATATATAATAGGATAGGTAGATAGGGTTTGGATATTCGAATGGTGTGAATAAAAGTCTCCGGCTATGCCCATACTTTTATTCTAAGGTGGGCGTAGCTGATGTAGAGACTTCTTTGAGGGTTACTGACCTCCTTGCGGGTCAGGCCGCTGCTTATGTTTGTAACGAGTTCCTTTCGAACATTCAAACAGATGTCATATGAGAGTCGTAGGTTTGACGTATATAAAATAAGTCGAATATTATAATTATATGTAAATGGGATAAAAGTCTTTTTAAATATATCCTAAACGAATAAGAAGGAATTTGATTTAATTCCTATAGTACACACCTTATCCTCCTCCAACCAATATTCAATTCTTTGCCCTTTATTGCAACTAGTCTCCGGTCTTAATTTCATTTATTTTAAATACAAAAAAAAAATATTCAAAAGTTTTTTAGTTTGACACATACAATATCAAATTCATTCATGTAGGATGAATGTTTTGAATGTACAAGTAAACATGAGGAATGGAACGTAACGCATGAGAGAGGGAAGGAACGATAGTGAGAAAGAGAGAGGTGAGTAATGGCGGATTGAGTACTGGAAGGGAACGTGTGTGTGATAGGATAGAATATAAAAAAGACGTAAAGATTAAATTTAAGAAGATATACATTTTGTATTAGTAAAATAAACCACCTGTAAACTGTGTAAAAGCATTTTACTTGCCCCACAATCCCCCACACTACATTTTGGGGGCTCGTCCGGGATTGCGGGCACGTGGTTTGAAGAAAAACGGAAAAAAAAGACGATCACTTCACAAAAGGTGGTAAACGACGAACAATCACGACGAAGACGCATTACAAGGACGAAAGACGCTAGTTGAAGACGAAAGACGCTAGTTGAAGACGAAAGACGCTAGTTGAAGACGAAAGACGCTATTTGAAAACGTTTCCAGTAAAATATCCCATTACTCAAACGACGATGACGGACAGTAAAGACGCATTTTTCAACATGTTCGAAGTGACTCAGTTCAGCGGTGAAGATCATTCATATGCATCCACGAAATGGGCTCAAGATCTCGATGACAACGCGGAGATATTTGGATGGTCTGCGCAGCAACGGCTTATCATTGCTCGTAGGTCATTGACGGGAACAGCAGGACTGTGGTTGAAGACTGAAAAAGTGCACAAAACCTACGAAGAACTAAAGGCAGCCGTGTTGAAGGAATTTCCGGACGTTGCAAACACCAAAGAAATGCACGAGATGATGGCGTCACGTAAGAAACGTAACGACGAATCCTACTATCAATACATGCTAATAATGAAAGAAATGGGGAAGCGAGCCAAATTCCCCGACTACATCGCTATCCAGTATATTATAGACGGAATTTCAGACCTGGAAACCAATAAGGTTATATTATATGGTGCATCTACCTACCCGGCATTAAAAGAAAAGTTACTGCTGTATGAAGTTATGAAGAAAAAAGCTACTAGGCAGAACGCCGAACGACCTGCAAAAAAGGCATCTGCATCCGGAACTGGCCAGTCGTGCTACAACTGTGGGGAGAAAAATCATAAAGCAAGCGCATGCCAAAACGGGTTAAAATGTTTCAAGTGTAACCAATTCGGCCATATTAGTTCTAAATGCACAAGTTCGAGCGCAGAAACAGGAAGCGGCGGAAGCGCGGTCGGGACAACAGCGTCGGTAAAGCAGGCAAAGACGGCCGGTTCGACCAATCAGCAGTCATCACAAGCGCGCTCGTCGGTAAAGCAGTCTGACGCCGCCGGTACGAAGAAACATTCGGCTTGTTCGGCTATGTTCGGGATTACGACGGCACCCGAAGACGGATCGGACGGCCATGAAGATAGTTGCAAGATGGCGGTTGACGTAGATGTCATGCAGATTGTAAACAAACCGAGTGACCGGCATAATAAAGCGATGAAATTCGTAAAAATAAGTGACAAAACAATAAGTACGTTGGTAGATACGGGCAGTGACGTAAATCTAATAAGTGAGGACCTGTGGAACGAGTTAAATGTGCCGTGTAATAAGGATAAAACGATGTTATCTGGACTTGGACTGTCGAAAATAAGATCGTGCGGAAAAATTATGTTAAGCTTACAAATAGACAGTAAGAGTTATCCAAACGTAGTATTTCATATAGTACCTAAAGGGTCCATGCCCTACCTACTTATTATTGGGCAAGAATTCTTGCAAAATGTTGTGATGGTAGTTCGTGAGGGTGCAGTGTTAATGTTGTCAAAAGAGGACGAATGGTGGTCTAGGGTGAACTGTTGTGTGAGAGATGTGGATGTTACAGGTCATATCTCCAATCCCAGCATAAAGATGGAAGTTGAGCAGCTGGTGGAAGGGTACAAGCCTGTTCAGACGAGAGACGCCCCAATCGAGATGAAGATAGTGCTGAAAGATGATGTGCCAGTAGCCCAGCGACCACGAAGGATATCACACATGGAGCAGAAGGTAGTAGAACAACAAATAGATGAATGGTTGCAAAATGGAATTATACAGGTGAGTTTTTCAGAGTATTCCAGTCCTTTGGTACTTGTGAAAAAGAAAGATGGGTCTACCCGAATTTGTGTAGATTATCGCTTACTAAATAAGAAGATTGTAAAAGATGAATTCCCGTTGCCAATCATTGACGACTTGATTGATAATTTGAGAGATGCAAAAATATTTAGTGTGTTGGATCTTAAAAATGGATTTTTCCATCTTAGGGTAAGCAAGGAGTCAGTGCCGTATACATCTTTCATAACACATCATGGTCAATATGAATTTCTGCGTGCTCCTTTTGGTCTGTCCATATCGCCTAAATATTTTATGAGATTTGTCTCCATTATTTTCAGAGATTTGATAGCAAAAAGAATTATGGCAATATTTATTGATGATATTGTCATTCCAGCTGAAACAGAAATTCAAGCATTAGAGAGACTTAAGCAGGTGTTAGAAGTAGCCTCTCAACATGGTCTTGAAATAAATTGGAAAAAGGTGAAATTAATTAGCCGTGAGATTGAATATCTGGGTCATTTGATCAAGAATGGTGAAGTTAGACCAAGCCCAGAAAAAGTGCAAGCTGTGTCAAGGTACCCTGAACCTAGAAATGTTAAACAAGTTATGAGTTTCATTGGCCTAACATCTTATTTCAGAAAATACATTAAAGATTATGCTAAGATTGCTAGACCATTGACAAATTTGTTAAGAAAGGATGTTCCATTTAAATTTGAAGAAGAACAACAATGTGCTTTCAATTCATTGAAGGAAAAGCTAACCAGTGATCCAGTGTTGAAGATCTACAACCCCAACTTACCAACGGAGTTACACACCGATGCATCCAGTCATGCTTTGGCTGCAATATTACTGCAATTGCATCCAGATGGAGAACTGCATCCTGTGCATTACATGAGTCATAAGACGACCGATGCTGAAAGTAAATACTCGAGCTACGAGCTGGAAGCGCTTGCTGTTGTGGAAGCTGTCAGGAAGTTTAGACATTATTTATATGGAATCCCTTTTAAAATCATTACAGATTGCAAAGCTTTTGAACAGACATTAAAGAAGAAGGATTTGACACCAAAAGTGGCTAGATGGGCATTCATGCTAGATGAGTATGATTACGAGATTGAGCACCGAGCTGGCAGTAGGATGCAACATGCAGATGCTCTCAGCAGAAACCCATTTGTTGCGGTGGTGAGCCTGCAAGAAGAGATAAGACAAGGACAGGAAACAGACGAAGAACTCAATGCCATCAGACAGCTGATTTTGAAAGATGGTCAGTATCATGACTTCTGGATTGATAATGGTATTTTGTATAAAGGTGAAAAGAAACAATTAGTAGTTCCGAAGATTATGGAGAAAGAAATAATAAAGAGAGTGCACCAAAATGGTCACTTTTCAATAAGAAAGATGAAAGAAGCCATAGGAAAAGATTACTACATAAGAAACATGGATAAAAGAATAGAGGAAGTAGTCTTAAATAGCATACCTTGCTTATTAGCAACAAGAAAGGAAGGAAAACAGGAGGGTTATTTGAACCCTATAGATAAAGAAGGAATACCTCTGCATACATTGCATTTAGATCATGTAGGACCATTTACTGAAACAAGGAAACAATATAACTATATACTTACCATGATTGATGCGTTTACGAAGTTTACGTGGCTTTTTCCTACCAAGTCTACAACAAGTACAGAAGCATTAAATAAATTGAGACTTCATCAGCAGGTCTTTGGTAACCCTACTAGGATCATAACAGACAGAGGCGCATCTTTCACCAGTGGGGAATTTGAAGAGTATTGTAAAGAGGAAGATATCCAGCATGTCAAGATAACCACTGGAGTGCCTCGAGGAAATGGACAGGTGGAGAGAATTCATCGTATATTAATACCTATGCTGACCAAGCTGTGTATAGAAGATAAGTCTTTGTGGTACAAGCATGTGAGTCGTGTCCAGAGAGCCATTAACAGTACCTACCAGAGATCTATAAACACCACTCCATTCCAATTACTGATTGGAACAAAAATGAGATGTAAAGAAGATATTGAGATAGTTACTCTATTGCAGCAAGAAATTATCAACAGTTATGATGAAAATAGAGAGAATTTGAGGCTGAAAGCCAAACAACAAATTCAAAAAGTACAAGAGGAGAATAAGAAGACTTATAATGAGAAGAGAAAATCTAGTTCATCGTATGAGTTGGATGATTTAGTAGCAATAAAGAGAACTCAGTTCGGCCCAGGTCTAAAAGTGAAACCTAAATTCTTTGGACCGTATAGGATTACTAAGGTCAAGCGAAATGACAGATACGATGTTGAGAAATTGTATGACACCACTGAAGGGCCCAAGAGAACATCTAGCTCAGCAGATAACATGAAAAAATGGCCAGGTAAGGACGAATGAAAGGTGTTGTTTGTCGGTTGTTTAACTTTATTTTATTTTTTTCAAAAGGTGTCATGTGTGTGTTTAGTTAGCTGTACCTAAATATCACTGCTCAGTATCCTTACGAATATCAGGTTATGTGTTATTTACTGCTATGTGATACATTAAGTTTGGATAGTACTATGTTATTTTTGTAATTAAAAATAAGATTTAGTGTTGAACTCTAATGTTATTGTTTCTTTTTCTCTGTTGTGATTTTGCAAGTTGATACAAAGGTATTGTTTTATTACCTATGTTAATAGTATTTAAGTTCTTAAGATGTAATAAGTTTTTCTATATTTAGTAACTTCCTATTGTTGCATGTTCATATATAAATAAGTACTTACAAGAATTCAGATTAGGTATATGATAAAAGATGGTACAATGTTCTAATTCAGTAATTCTGTGTAAACTTTGGTAGTAGCTAGATTGTTTTAAGTTATGGTGAACTTGAGAAGTTGTGTCAGTTGCAGTGAAGGCGGTGTAGCTGGTGAATGAATGAGGTTTGGAAGACTGGTATGTCTGGAGTGTAAGCATATCTGGGGACAGATATGGGAGCAGGATGACCGAATGTAGGATGAATGTTTTGAATGTACAAGTAAACATGAGGAATGGAACGTAACGCATGAGAGAGGGAAGGAACGATAGTGAGAAAGAGAGAGGTGAGTAATGGCGGATTGAGTACTGGAAGGGAACGTGTGTGTGATAGGATAGAATATAAAAAAGACGTTAAGATTAAATTTAAGAAGATATACATTTTGTATTAGTAAAATAAACCACCTGTAAACTGTGTAAAAGCATTTTACTTGCCCCACAATCCCCCACACTACATTCATTGACATATTCATATTGTTTCCATGACGACCATGACGTTGTCGCGTCAAAACTGTTGAAACTGTAGACAGTAAATTAGTTTTTCATACGTAATAATGTCTATGGACACAAATATTCGGTTCGTAGACAGATATTCTCGTATGCCGATTTAATGTGTTGGCCAATTTGTTGGATGACTTCATTATAATGGCAACATTTAAAAGTTGTAGGACATTCTAGTTATAGAACGTTTATGAAGCGTTTATGAATACAAAAGGACGATGAGTCAGAACGTCCCCCCAACCTTACATTGACCAACAGACTTAAAATGTATCTCATTCGAACCGCCTTAGCAAGCTGATCAATTTTTACTATGACGACATCTCTCAAAAGTGCGGGATATTCCGAGAAAATCATGTTTTAATGTTAATTTCGTCACAACGTCCCCCCAACCCTTACATTGACCAACAGACTTAAAATGTATCTCATTCGAACCGCCTTAGCAAGCTGATCAATTTTTACTATGACGACATTTCTCAAAAGTGCGGGATATTCCGAGAAAATCATGTTTTAGTGTTAATTTCGTCACAACGTCCCCCCAACCCTTACATTGACCAACAGACTTAAAATGTATCTCATTCGAACCGCCTTAGCAAGCTGATCAATTTTTACTATGACGACATCTCTCAAAAGTGCGGGATATTCCGAGAAAATCATGTTTTAGTGTTAATTTCGTCACAACGTCCCCCCAACCTTTACATTGACCAACAGACTTAAAATGTACCTATCTCATTCGAACCGCCTTAGCAAGCTGATCAATTTTTACTATGACGACATCTCTCAAAAGTGCGGGATATTCCGAGAAAATCATGTTTTAGTGTTAATATTGCCAGAACGCCCCCCCAACCCTTACATCGACCAACAAACTTAAAATGTATCTCATTCAAACCGTCTTAGCAAGGTGATCAATTTTTACTACGACGACATCTCTCAAAAGTGCAGGATATTCCGAGAAAAATCATGTTTTAATGTTAATATTTTTGGCACAAAATAAGAGTTTGTAAGTAAACCATATTCTTTGATTTTCAAACCTCTCATGATCAATTAGGAGATGCCATTTAAAAAACAGAAAACGTCATTCGTTACTCGTCCAATTTTTTTTATTCCTATAGGCAGGCAGTTGTCCCACCGGCGGCGATGAACGATTAGCGAGTAGAACTAGCAACTGAAAACGAGTTGGCGAGCAGAGAGCAGCGTGTGTGTAGTTCCGATAGTTTTGTCGCTGGACTATCAGCGAGTTTTCGAGTGCGACGGGCGATTACTCGCACCACTCGCTCGGGGCGGTTAGTCTCACAGGGGTTTCTCTCGGCGTGAGCTCTGACCACCAAGCGACCATCGCTGAGCGAGTATCGCTAGGCGAGTATTATCTTTGATAGCTCTTGTTGCTCAGCGACAAACCAGTGAAGCGAGTCCTCGCCGGCAGTGTGAACAGTCAGCGATCAATTGTTAATATATGCATCTCTTTTGTTTACACGGAATGTATATCTATTGTACGTTTCTTGAGCGAGAAAACAGCCGACAGTTAGTCGCTTCCTCGCCGGCGGTGGGACAACTGCCATATGCTCGTCCACGACGGAGACGCGGGTGTCTTCGTCTTGGGCGAGCTTGAATCCCTCACTGCACTCAGGATTCAAGTCTTAACTCCCTCGCTTCGCTCAGGAGTCAACTCCAACCTAGAATCCTTCGTTGCGTTCAGGATTCAAAATAGCGCCCGCGACAACAAGACACTACTTTATCCCAAAATAAATAAAACGATTTTTTATTTTATTTCTAAACCCCATGGATTTTGGAGTTAAAACTGGTTGCTAGTATTTTTATAGATCTTTATGAACCTGATAACACATACAAAAGATCTGTTGCAGGGCGGGGGACGAGCCTAGCGAATTAGAAAAATTAATAAAACGATTTTTTAATTTTCATTTTATTTCTAAGCCCCATGGATTTTGGAGTTAAAACTGGTTGCTAGTCTTTTTATAGATCTTTATGAACCTGATAGCATATACAAAAGATCTGTTGCAGGGCGGGGGACGGGCCTAGCGAATTAGGAAAAATTAATAAAACGATTTTTTAATTTTTATTTTATTTTTAAACCCCATGGCTTTTGAAATTAAAACTGGTTGCTAGTCTTTTTATAGACCTTTGTGAACCTACTAATACATAAAAAAGTTCTGTTGAAGGGGGGGACGGGTCTCATACAAATATGGTCATCGTTCTTTTATCGAATGTTTTAAAGGCCTATTGAGCATTTTAACTAATGAATGGTTTAAACCTTCAATAGGCTTTTTTTATGAATAAGACCGAAAGTGTTTAAAATATGGAAATTGAACAAAGTGCATCTATTAATGAAAAAAGTGACACAGAAATATTGAAAAAAAATGAGTAATATTAATTAAATTAATAATTGATTTATTTCAACGTTAATATTCAAGTTTTCACTTCTGCCGGCACTCCCGGAGTGCAACCCGTCTTTTTTTAGGGTTCCGTAGCCAAATGGCAAAAAACGGAACCCTTATGGATTCGTCATGTCTGTCTGTCTGTCTGTCTGTCTGTCTGTCCGTCCGTCCGTATGTCACAGCCACTTTTTTCCGAAACTATAAGAACTATACTGTTGAAACTTGGTAAGTAGATGTATTCTGTGAACCGCAGTAAGATTTTCACACAAAAATAGAAAAAAAACAATAAATTTTGGGGTTCCCCATACTTACAACTGAAACTCCAAAAATTTTTTTTCATCAAACCTGTACGTGTGGGGTATCTATGGATAGGTCTTCAAAAATGATATTGAGGTTTCTAATATCATTTTTTTCTGAACTGAATAGTTTGCGCGAGAGACACTTCCAAAGTGGTAAAATGTGTGTCCCCCCCCTCTAACTTCTAAAATAAGAGAATGATAAAATTAAAAAAATATATATAATGTACATTACCATGTAAACTTCCACCGAAAATTGGTTTGAACGAGATCTAGTAAGTAGTTTTTTTTTAATACGTCATAAATCGAAAACCGCAATTTACCTTTCACAAAGTTACAACGAACTACAAGAACTTTTATATTATGTTACTTGCTGCTACGGAACCCTTCATGGGCGAGTCCAACTCGCACTTGGCCGGTTTTTTTTTATAGATAGAGACCATGCGGCTCTAGAAACTGCTCAATCGAGGCTGGAAGCTACAGAAGCCAGGAACGCCGAAGCAACTTTAAAACAAGCTGAGGCCATCAACAATTTAGCTGCGGCCATAAACAGACAAAGCTCCACCACTGAAAAAGTGGCAAGTCTTTTGGACCGCTTTGTGACATCTGTGTCAAAAAAGGTAATTACCTACTGTTGATTTACAGATAATTTATGTATATGAAATGGTTTCACTCGAAATCAGAACTTCTACTTATTGTGTGTTCTACAGAATTGAAAAGAATACAATAAAAATTGTAATAATATAACCCCTCCAGCTAACCTTAAAAGGTTGGATACCTAAGTATAGGGTCACACGAGTAGTAGCACATTGGCCAGAATTTGACATCTTGATTGTAACTCTGATACTAAACGCTAGGTTACACAACCTTTATACAAAGTTCAACTTTTTTATTAAAGTTATTTTGTTTTTACAGAAACTCCGCAGAATTTTATGTTCATCGGATTCTGAGTCTGACTAAATTCCGTAAGTATGCAAGAGGTAATTTTGTCAGATTATTAAAAGACTAGGTTTTGCCAGCAGCTTCGCCTGCGAGAAAATAGAAAATATAGGCTTATGTTACAGTGATAAAGTAGCTTTCTACTGGCGAAAGAGTTTTGAAAATCGATCCAGTAGTTTTTGAGTTAAATAATACCATACAAACAAAAAAGTCAAATCTTTCTTTATAATATTAGTTGGGATAAATGAATCCATTTTAGGAGGAGTTGTATGTCCAGCAATTATTTCTAAATGGTTGTAAAGATTTAAATGAAACAGTGTTTATAAAAAGAGTATTTCTTTATTTATTTTAAATATCCATTTTGTTCCATACTGTGGTTCTGTAACAAAGTTATAATCATTTTAATGATAATTAAAGCATTTTCGTACTTCATTAGAATATTGAGGTGGGTTTGCATTACTTACCAGCTTATTTTATGCATTTCTCCACAGTCTGTCAACAAGAGCCTGCTGCAGTGCCCGACCTTCAAGAAGGTCCCGGTTCACCCTTCGATGGTCTTCGTAATTTGGTGCTGCATAATTATTTTCCTCCTTAAATTAAAAGACTGATTAGTAATTAATGTGATTGGTGATTATTAGATTATTTTTATTCTATTACATTCAAATGACTGTTAAAATATTGAAGATCTCTTTATTATTTTGTATGAAGACTGATTATATGATTAGGTATTGTAACTTTTGATTTGTTTTATATAGTTGTTTAAATTGTTAAATAAATATTTATTTTATGAGAATTAAAGAGTAATTGAAATGTTGACTTTTTAACATAGTAGTATTATTTATATATCTCATAAAATTCCAGCTTCATTAAATATATTCCAAAACAGTAGAATAGAAATCACATACCTGTTGCAAGCGAAGTGCTTCTGCATAATCTTCATCAGCAGGCAATGGCTCTCTTGCCATGTTTGCAATATTGTGCAATATGCAACATGCATTCACAATCTTGCCTGCAGTTGTTGGGCTATAATGTAAAGCACGTGCTGCAAGCAAACACCTGAAAAAAGCAATTTAGTTTTAACAACCCCATTTAACTAATAACTTCTATAAACTTTTATATTATATTGTACGTCCAATTCACCTTGAGTCTCTGTTTTTAAGTATGTAAAACAAGGTTAATTGCTTAGAAATGCTCTTTACCTGAAACGTGCTTTTAATACGCCAATGCAACGCTCCACAGTATTGCGTGCAGACACATGTTTCACGTAATAGTGATGTTGTGGTGTCCCTTCTACAGTATTGAGGATAGGAGTCATCATTGTTTTTCTCAGTGGATACCCACTGTCACCTGCAAATTATAATCATTACTCCAACAAACACTAACACATGAATATGATAAAAGTATATTATTCATCAAAAAATACCTAATAAAAATACTTGTTCATTAGTATTTTCAGTAATTTGTTTTAAGTGGTGACTAAGTGGATGACTCTGCCATACAGTAGAATCGTGAGTGGAGCCTGGGTTGCTTGCGTCCACACATAAAATATTTAAATCAGCATCACAAATCTGTAAATGAATTAAATATTGTGATGAATTAGTTACTATTACAGACATTAAGTATATAATTTATTAGTAAAACTTTGGGCATTAGGTAGACATTTATACTGTCTACACATTACTTACTATCATAACATTAAGGGAATGGAAGCCTTTACTATTATAATATCGTTCCTCATGTATGTGCGGCCTTAATATTGCTACATGAGTGCCATCAATACAACCCAGGACGCCTGGAAATTCAAATTTTTGATAGAACCTGAACAGTTTTTAAAGTAAATAATTCTGCTTAGATACAACAAGCAATACAAACAAAACCATCAAGGAATATTTCATTTCTCACTTAGCCTTTATAATATTCCTTTCATCACATTGTGTGGGCCATTTAATATATTTGTGGTATATTTTATTTAGTGCCTCTGTTACTTGTTTTATTGCTCTCGACACAGTAATCTGTGAAACATTATGTAGGGCACTCTGTCCAATTAAATTTTGATAGGATCCCGAAGCATAAAATGAAAGTGCTATTAGAATCTGTAATAAAAAATATACTTTTATACTTTACTTTTAACTACTTACTTTATTTACTATACTTTTTCGGTATTAAAGCTCTTTAATTAATTCATGTCAAATTCAGTTTTCTTACCTTCATTTCCACCGATATGCTATCATTTCGACGTGGTCTGACCATGAGGGGAATGAGTTCGTCAATTAATCCCCTTACTGAGTCCTTTCCAAGGCGAAACGTTTTTACGAATTCCGCCTCAGGAACGTCAATAAAGGGATTCGTGTTGATTCTCATCAACCGACGGGCTAGACGACGTCTTCTGGATTCCCTGCATCTTCTTTCTCTAGCATCCACTGCGTTGGCTAGTTCCAGAATACTTGATCGCAGTGAATACATTCTTGGATGCAATAATATTTCACAAACAAACACGATATAAAAAGACTAACAAATGCAAAAAGTTTTGATTGCACAATGACGTTCCAATGGTAGGTCATTGATCAAAGGAACTGTCAAAATTTTAGCAGATTACCGCATACGCCAAACATTCATCTGTCATTATGTACGAGATTACCAATAGTGTCATATCTTTCAATGGAGTGTCAGTGGTTGACCATTGGAAAGTCATAATGACGCCATTATATTAGTAGATTACACGGCTGTATTAGTTACATTTAGCTACAACGTACAACATTGGCTGCTTCCACAGGACCTCACGAGCAGTTGCACTTGCGACCACTACACCAACGACGCAGTCGTTAGTATAACACTACTATATTTTACTCATTCATTACGACATAATAAGTTATAATTGATTATTTCTTAAACATACACACATACATAACATCACGCCTGTAATCCTCAAACGGTTAGTAGGTACACCCACATTTCGCCAGTTATGCTTAAACATAGGTATTGAGCATAATTATACTATGTTAATTATCATTCATTGCTTATTTTTGGAATTTTATTCAACTCACACTATTTATGTATGTAGGTATCTACTTATTTGTTACTATTTTTATTTTTTTCTTGTCTCACGCATATTTTATTTAAGTAAGTATGCATACACACATCACGTTGCATCGTAAAGCTGATTTACATTCGTCACCTCACACATCAGGTCCAGTTGAAAACCAGCGTCAGGCACTAGTTGTCTGGCGTTATTGCTGAACTGGGCCTTTTTGGCGCAGCCGTGAGGCACACTTTCCTGCTAATTACTTACATCGGACTTTACGCTTTTTATTTGATGTTTGTTTTGTTTGTTTATCTGATGTATCTAGTGTATTGTGTGTCCTTTAGTCTGTGCTAAATAAATGTATTTTCTTTCTTCTTCTTTCTTACTAGAAAAGAAGTCACGTACTTAAATACCTACCGAATAAGTTTGATAAGTAGGCAAATTAGAAGTAAGTACCTACTTAAGTTAGTTCCAATTTAAGTACTCCTATGTTGTTTTCACTTAAACAAATATCAACTTTACGAATGCGTAAATTAAGATGATTTTAATATGTTAAGTAAGTACCTCCTCATAAAGGCCATACAAATGTGTTGCATCCGAAAGTACGCATTACCTACTAAGTATAAATTAAAGTTATTTTTCCGAAATCACATAAATCTGAAACCAAGAAGTCCGTAACAATAAATCTTAAGAATTATACCTAAGTAATTATAAAATCTTGGTTAGTAAATAAATACTTCGTAAAAGTAGGTACGTCCGAATTCACCAATGTCTTCGTTCGTGCTTGTGGACGACACAAGCGTCCGTCTAGCACTATTATATATTTTGTGCTTGTGTGTCAAGCTTAGGTACCTACTTAGGTAACCTAACCTAACCTAAGTACCTAGGTACTTAGGTTAGGTTGGGTTATGTCACCGGCCCATCGTCTTGCTCGATGAGGTCGGTAAACTGTTCGAGGGGATCATCGCGTCCCGGCTTCATGGCCTTTTGCGGGGGGTAGGGCCGGACCTGTCGGACGCCCAATTCGGCTTCCGACAAGGGCGTTCGACGATCGACGCGCTGGCCCTACTCAAGGGCCAGGTGAAGGAGGCGGTGGAGGCGGGGGACGGAGTGCTGGCAGTGTCGTTCGACATTGCAAACGCCTTCAACTCCGTCCCCCACTCGACGATATTGGAGGCGCTCCGGTATCACGGAGTGCCCCAATACCTGCAGGATCTGCTGGCCAGCTACCTGGAGGGCCGAGAGGTCCTCCTCGCGGACCGGACGGGCACGGTGAGGCGGTACGGAGCAGAGTCCGGTGTTCCGCAGGGGTCAGTTCTGGGGCCCTCCCTGTGGAACATCGGGTTCGACTGGCTCCTACGCGAAGTCCTCCTCCAGGGCACGAGTGTCATCTGCTACGCGGATGACACTCTCCTCACTGCCCGGGGGAGGAACTTTGGAGACGCGGCCTGTCTGGCCTCGGCTGGCGGATCCCTGGTTGCAGAAAGGATCCGCCTCCTGGGATTGAAGGTGGCGCTGCACAAGACCGAGGCCGTATTCTTTCACGGGCCTCGGCAGCGCTGCCCTCCCGACGCCCACATCGTCGTAGAGGGCGTCCGGATAGAGGTCCAGCCCCAGATGAAGTATCTGGGCCTGGTGCTGGACGAGAGGAGGCGCTTCGGCCCGCATTTCAGCGGGCTGTCGACGCGCCTCCTGAAAGCCGCGGACGCCCTCTCGCGGCTGCTCCCGAACCTGGGGGGGCCCAAGGTGGGGTGCCGGCGCCTCTATGCCGGCGTCCTCAGGAGCATGGCCCTATACGGGGCCCCTATCTGGGCGGACTCCCTCCACAGGAGGGAGAATGCGACCGCCATCCGCAAGCCCCAAAGGGCCATTGCACTGCGGGTGGCGAGGGCCTACCGCTCGGTGGGCTTTTCGGCGGCGTGCGCTCTGGCCGGCACCCCTCCTTGGGAGCTGGAGGCTTGGGTGCTCGCCAGAGTGTACGAGTGGACCGCGCAACGAAGGGCGCTCGGGGAGCGCCCCGTCGCCGAAGAGCGGGAGGCCGTGCGGCGGGAGGCGAGGGACGCAATCGTCCTTCACTGGACAGAGGACCTCGCCACCGCCGCCTTCGGCCGCCGGACGTTGGACGCGCTCGGCCCGGTCCTGCAGAGCTGGCTCGAGCGGTCCCACGGTTTCCTCTCGTTCCGTCTGGTGCAGGTGTTGTCCGGCCACGGCTGTTTCGGAACGTACCTGCACCGGATCGGGAGGGAGGAGACCCCGGCGTGGCACGACTGCGGCGCGGCGGAGGACACGGCGCAGCACACCCTCGAGGCGTGCCCGGCTTGGTCCGAGCTGCGCCGCGGTCTGACTGCGGCGGTCGGACAGGACCTCTCGCTTCCTGGTGTGATCAACGCCATGCTGGGGAGCGAGGAGGCCTGGGTAGCGGTGGCCTCCTTTTGCGAGGACGTAATCTCGCAAAAGGAGGAGGCGGAGCGCGCGCGGGAGGACGACCCTCTCGCTGTGCCGCTCCGCAGACGAAGAAGGGGTCGGAGAAGGCGCCAGCCTCTCCCCCCTCATGGTGGCGATGGGCGGGCGACAGGCACGGGGGTGCCGTCTCCCGCATTGCACCCATCACCACCTTCGTCGGTCACCCCCGGGCCCCCGTGAGGGGCCCGCCCTGAAGGACAATCGTCGGCGGAGGACTGGACGTAAAGGCTACGCTGGTTTCCCAGTCCCCCGCCACTCGGACGAAGCGGGAGTGCCGCTGGGTTTTTTAGTGGGTATACCGGGTCAGACCCGGGAGTCCCACATAGCCCCCCATCCCCCGATGGGAGGGTATGCGTAACGCATTTTTACCCAGCGCAAAAAAAAAAAAAAAAAAAAAAAAAGGTTGGGTTATGTCGGCCGACATAACCCAACCTAACCTACCCCCGCTGGGCAAACACGCACAGACCTGCCTTCGTCCTCTGACGAAGATCGTCTAGTACTGAGCTCAGCTTGGATTGCTCTGGCTTTTATACACTCTCCGTGTCGCGTCGCGGCCGCGGCAGCGATTCGCCGCGAATTCGCCACGACACCATACTAAATGTTCATTTTGTATGGCGTCGCGGCGATTTCACGGCGAATCGCTGCCGCGGCCGCGATTCGCGTCGCGCTGGTGTGAAAGGTGTTGCGTCTCGATAGTATCGCAGAATCGCCACGCGACACGTCGCGCTACAAGTCGCGCTGGTGTGTACGAGCCTTAAAGCGTTCTAGTGGGGAATGAGGGAATCAGGGGGTCAATTCCACTAATAAATTTTCAACGAAATCGCAACAGAACCGTAACTAAACGACCGCTATTGAGTGTTTTTCTATTCTGCTAAAATAACAACGATATAAGTTTAGTTCTAGTTAAGTTGAAGTTAAAAACTCGATTCTACTAACACAACCGATCCCGAACGAAACGTTAACTTGTTATAATCGCTATTCTACTAATGTTTTGACGCAAGCGTCACTCGAAAACAAAACGAAACTTGAACGGAACTAAGCGTCTCATTCTGTCAAAATTAGTCGCTACGGATAAGTTAGCTTTGTATAACTTTTTCTTGACTGTTCGCAATTATCTTTTAATTAAGATGATGTTCTACAATGAATATCTTAGTCTCGCCCATCAAGTAGACATCGGAAGAGTGAGAAGACGAAATTTGTCGACAAGGCTACGTAATTTCGCCTTTGATTTAACCGATCGCGAGTTTGTGAAAACCCATAGGCTTCCCAAAAATGTCGTTCAGCAGCTAATTGACGATATTAGCCCCCATATGCCTATTAGCCTTCGTTCTGATGGTATTGATACATAAATCCAAAGCCTGTTGGCGTCTGCGCGACCTTCCTTGGATCTAATTCGGCCCAATGCGAGATCAGTGTGGTCCTCCAGAAACTCTATGAGGAGCTCCAACTGTCTCACAGAAGTAGGCCTCCTTCGGTTTTCTTCCATGTCTAAAAATAATTGGGGTCTTAATTAACGAAACCAATCCAAATAGTTATGTATATATATACGTTCAATCTGTATGAAAGTAGAATAGGTAGAATAAAAGTTTATTTGGCACTTACCGGCTTTATAAGATTTTTCCAACAAAATAAAACTTTCACAAAGTACGAATACCTATTTTGCTTTTTGCGCTTTGTCAGCTATTTTGAATCGACAGATTTTTTACGTTGGCAATGTAATCAGCGTAAAGGATTTCATTGTATTAATATGTTATATTCAATTCTATGTTTTAATATTGTCTCCCTTACGTAGATAATAGATGTATTTGCAATGAAGCAGAGCTTTCAATTTATTTAAAGCTAGCAAAACGTAATTTTATATTTTAGAAGTTTTTCCGTTTTTCTTATGGTATCTCCCATACGTACTTTTTAATCTGTGCAATACAATTCTTGGCACAATTTCGTTTTGCTGATTAGGCGCCGTGTTCACGTTACAATAGCGTTGTAGTTGCGTTGCGGTTCCTTATCAGTTTTAGTTTTAAAATAGTAGAATACCAAAAACCCTAATGGTCGAAACTGAATCGAAACATAAACGAAACAGTTAGATTATTGTTAGATATTAGTAGAATTGATCTCCTGTAGGGTTTAAATGTAATCGTTTTTAGTAAGGATCGCTGGGCTCTCTCCAGTTGTATGAGATGCGTTTTACATGCACCCCCCCATACTCCAATGCAGTATCCGATGACAGATTGAACAAGGGCATAGTAAACAGTACGAAGAAGTTCCAGGTTAGCCACATGCCTAAGATTTTTGAAAATCCATATTAATTTTCTAACACGTGACAAAATCATATCCGTATGTGGCTTCCAAGTTAAGTTCTCGTCTAGAAGTACTCCAAGATACTTAACTGTCGGAGTTTAATTAATTAATTACGTTACGTTTAGTTACGTTACGGACCCTAATTATTTTGACCATAAACAAAAATATGATATTTTCAAGTCTTATTTTAATACAGTGATGGAACTCAAATCATAATTAAATATATATTAATGCATCAAAAAAATGTTCAAATACACCTCTTAATTGTCTTTAAAAGAATAGAATAGAATACTCTTTATTATGTACACCATAATAAATTACAGACATAAAAGTAAGTAAGTTAATAAGTTATAGCAGTTAAGGTGTTATTTACGAAATTTTAAATAAATAAATAAATAAAGAAACTTTACAATGGGTGACATAATGGGCGGTCTTATCGCTAAGAGTGATATTTAAAAGCAGTTTATCCCTTCATTAAAAATTTTAATTATAATTAAAAATATACAATTTTACTAATGCCAAACTGCATTCAGTGATGGATTAATTATTTATTACTAGCTGTGCCCGCGACTTCGATCGCGTGGATGTCGGAACTTAACAATATTTATATGCGTCGGTATCCTGCGAGGATACCGATTCAAATCTTTATTTTTTATTTATGCTAGTGCTTCTCTATAAACAACATTAGCTGTGGAACCATCTGGAGCGTACACAAAAAGGTTATTGGAGTTGTTTACGCGTGAAAGAGCTACGTATAGTTGACCATGGGAAAAGCATCCAATACTTATGTCTACCCCCGCAACTCACTTCATGTTCTTCTTCTGATTCCTGGGACCTACTTAATCTCGCCCTTTTCGCATCTCGGCTACGCTGCGAAAGGTTTGTTTTTTTTTTCTAGAATGCATTTTCAGAAAAAGAACTTGTGGCGAACCAAACTAATTGTCTATGGTTCCCACATCATAAAGACAACACTTTGACTTCCTGGAGAACTTATCATGTCAGCGGAAGAACCCAGGAGCCCAAACGACATTACAGATTTCGTCACGGAGTTGAGGAGCCGGATGGAAATTTTACGTCCAATACCAGCCTCTCGACACGCTCGACCGTCAACCTTCGTGTTCAAAGATTTGGCGACGTCGACCCATGTCTTACTCCGCGACGACACCGTTCGGCGGCCTCTGCAACCTCCATACACTGGCCCATACCGTATCCTGAGGAGAAGGGACAAAACCCTTACCTTGGAGATGAACGGAAGAGAGGCTACGGTCAGCATAGACCGTGTTAAGCCAGCATACCTGGACTCTGAACTAGTTTCCTCACCACCTGTTTCAGTTCCCGTTCCAGATTCTCCTTCCACACACCCAACTCCCACCACGCCAACTACTGCATCCCCTCCAGACACTGTCACCACCAGAGCTGGCAGACGGGTTAAATTTAGGGAAATTCTAGATTTATAATTTTTATCTTATATTGTTTTATTTTATTTTTTCGGTATGTATACCTTGTTGTATACCTTGTATTTCTCCGTGGGGGGGTGGTGTGGCGAACCAAACTAATTGTCTATGGTTCCCACATCATAAAGACAACACTACGCGGATCTAGAGCATGATGTCTATGGCACAACAAGTAGTAGTTGGTCGGAATTTGAAACCAAATTATTACTCCTCTACACAGGACTTATCAAGATGTTATTATCTAGCAATTAAGTAAACGTGTACCTCTCCTTCGCTGCCCCTTAGATACTGTACCGTGTGCTGTCTGTGACATAAATACACATTACAAGAACTGGATCGAGTTTCATTTATGTAAACAAGGGCGCCATAACGCGCCTAAAAACTGAACCAAACAAATAAAATATTGAACAAAACACAAACTTTCAAAATGAGAATGAAGACAAATAAAATTTCAAACTACGAAGTAAATAAAACTACTTGACTCAAATTGCAAGTTATTATTTACTTCGCACTTTAAAAATTTGTCCAAAATTTACAGTTTTCTCTATCAATGTTACAGGCAACCCTCTAAATTACTTTATAAAGACCACCTTTTGAAATCAGCAGTTGGTTGTCAACAGGGTGACCCTCTTGGGCCAGTCATTTTTAGTTTGGCAATAAATCCAATTATTCGACAACTAAATTCTAAATTCAACGTATGGTATTTGGATGACGGAACCCTAGGAGGTGATGTACACACAGTCTTAAAAGATTTACAGTTTTTAAAAGAAAAATTCAGTTCCATTGGCCTAGACCTTAACCTTTCAAAATGCGAAATTTATCTTCCCCAAACGACTGACAGACAGACAACCATTGCAAAATTTAATGCAATAGCTCCAAATATCAAAATTATGGAAAGAAACTCTCTTCACCTTCTAGGGTCCCCAATTTTTGACGAATCCTTTCCAACGCTCATTGAGGAGAAGATATAAAATTTTAATGACGTCTCGGTAAGACTTTTCAAAATTAATATTCATTCGGCCTTCACACTCATTCGGTACTGTTGTTTTGGACCAAAATTTACTTATAGCCTTCGCTCCTCTCATCTATGGAAGCATCCACAACTTTTAGAGAAATTAGACCAAATTATTAGAAACACATTAATTTCCATCCTAAATGTGGCCCTTGACGACCGTGCGTGGCAGCAAGCCACACTACCCATTCGCTTGGGCGGTCTCGGCGTCCGCAAAATTTCAAGTATTAGTTTACCAGCCTTCCTCTCCTCGGTCCACAGTACCGATAAATTAACCAGGAACATTTTATCTTCCTCACTGGTCGATTTTGAAGTGCTGTTTTTAACCGATGCGTTGAACGCTTGGAAAATGGCTTGTCCCGATACGGTTTTGCCTGATAACCCATCTTCCCAGAGACGGTGGGACGTGCCGCTCTGCAGTATTATACGGAATACCCTTGTAAACACGTCACGTAATACTGTTGAGTGTGCCCGTCTGCTGGCTGTGGGAGAATGGGAGTCAGGTTTGTGGCTTCAGGCGCTCCCGTCATCCACCATAGGCACAATGATGGATGACTCATCGTTTCGGCTCGCTACGTGTCTCCGCTTGGGCGCACCTTGTGTTGCTCCGCATCGATGTCACTGCGGTGAAGCTGTCGACAGTCTCGGACACCATGGCCTGTCCTGCTGCAGGAGCGCAGGTCGCATAGCACGGCACGCCAGCATCAACGATATTATTCGTCGAGCTCTTGTCACCGCCGGCGTACCAGCGGTGTTAGAACCAAACGGCTTGGTACGTGATGATGGGAAGAGACCAGACGGCATGACGTTGTTGCCTTGGAAGGTGGGTAGGCCTCTGGTGTGGGACGCAACATGTGTCGATACCCTAGCGCCATCTCATGTTCCTAGCACTGCGCTGTGCTGGCGCCGCTGCTGCAGCTGCTGAGACCCTGAAGCGGCGCAAATACTGTAACCTTATGGGCAACTACAGCTTTGAGCCGTTTGGGGTCGAAACGCTCGGGTCATGGGGCCCGAGCGCGCGTCTCCTTTTTAAGGAAATTTCTCGCCGGCTGGTCGATACTTCACGTGACCAGAGGGCTGGGTCGTTCTTTGGCCAAAGAATTAGCATTGCCATTCAACGTGGCAATGCTGCCAGTCTTCTGGGCACGTTTCCGGATGACAGCGATGCGGATGAATACTTCGACGCCTAAGTGTCCTTTGTTTTTTTTTTTTTATTTTTATATATTTGTATTGTAAGTTAGTTAGTAATTTTGTCCATAGATGGCGCTGTTTTAATATTTATTTCTGAAACACTTATAATTTTCTAATTTACATTTTTTAGGTGTGAACTGATTACGATGAAACAAAAAACTCAATGTTACTTGAATTTATATAATTATTAATGCAAATATATATAAACGTGAAGTTGTGAGACCAAGTGCACATTAACACACGTTAACTAATTTTTCTTCTGGAACACTTTCAATTCAAAAATCTTTTGATAGACTGAACCGATTGCAATGAAACAAAAACTAAATGTTACTTCAAGTTACGCTAAATCGTTGTGTATAAAAGTTATCTACATTGATTTCGTACATTTTACGTGATGCTCGGATAACTAAACATACAAACAGACAAAAATTCTAAAAATGCTGGAAATGGGTTCTATTGGTTGTTCTTTAACACCCTGGCTATATTTTTTTTTTAATGTACAAAAACTTCTTTTCTACAGTTTTATTATATGTATAGATTAAAAAGATTTTGCAAACAGAAAATTGTTCAAGTTCTTCATATTTGCAATAAATTACCACTGTTGTGTTATCGCGCTTCTCTTTCTTTTCCAAACAGTCCGACGAAAAAAAAAAAAATTTAAAATTTAAATCTATTTATTTCAAACAACTTGTCATGGAACATTTTACATCACATAGCGCTCAATCTTGGAATACAAAATAAGATTATGTGCGCTATTAACTAATTTTAGATCGCGCTTTAGGTCAAACGATGTAGACTTATTTTTTGTCTCGAAACACGTAAATCCTTTTTACAATTTTCTACTATTGGCTTGAGTATAATCTTTTTTTTGTCGCTAAAAATCAACTTCTTATCGGTATTTGGATTGTAGATGTCTCCATTTAATTCCACTAATGCGGTATCGATATCAGCACCAGTGAATTCTTGTGATTCTGTGGTAGTAGTGGTAGTTGTGGTAGTGGTAGTGGTTGTGGTAGTCGTAGTGGTGGTAGTCGTAGTGGTGGTAGTCGTAGTGGTGGTAGTCGTAGTGGTGGTAGTCGTAGTGGTGGTAGTCGTAGTGGTGGTAGTCGTAGTGGTGGTAGTGGTCGTACATTTTTCGACCAAATTTTTGTATTCTTTGAACATACAAGCACTATTTTTACCGTCAGATTTGTCTGAACATGTGTATACGTAATTTTCCGGTATGGTGAAAGGTTTTCTCAATTCTTTGCTTCGACAATAAAAGTTATATAGAGTTTTCAATTTTGTTTCAATCCAACTAAAAAATAAATTTGATTTCTTAGTTTTTTCAACATACGTTCTAGTACGTGTAAAGCATTCATTAAGCGTCCAATTGGTATCTTGTTCATATACTGCGGTAAAGTTAACCGGGTAACATGAAATACTGACATTCGCACAATAATAGCTCCAGACTGTTGGGTCGCTAGCGTTAGCCTCGCTGTAGGTAATCGTATAAGTTTTTCCTTTCTGAAACAAAGACAATAATTAAATTATTTATTTAACTAGCTGCCCGGCGCGACTTCGTTCGCGTGGTGTCCTACCTTACTCCTACCCTAATTTTACCCCTACCCTAATCCTACCCCTACCCTTCTCCTACCTTACTTGTACACTACCCCTTCCCGACTCCTACCCTACTCCTACCGTACCCCTACCCTACTCTTACCCTACCCCAACCCTACTCCTACCTTACTCCTACCGTACCCCTTCCCTACTCCTACCCTACCCCGACCTTACTCCTACCCTACCCCTACCCTACACGAACAATAGTAGCAGTTAAAATAAAATAAAAAATAGTTTACGTCCTATTCTTGGACCTACTGAATATACACACAAAATTTCATAAAAATCGGTCAAGCCGTTTCAGAGGAGTTTTGTTACAAACACTGTGGTCACGAGAATTTTATCGCTGCGCTGCGTGGAACCACAGCAGCGGCGCGGCGCGTCGCCGGCGTGTATTTTTTGTTTATACTGACATTTTTAATTTCGTAATATCTTTTGAATGGAATGTCCGATTTCAATAATTCAAAAAGTAATCAACAGGTATAGATATAGTATTGAATACAAAACAATTTATTTGGATAATAATTAATACAAAAGTATGGATAACATGGTCTGATTTTGATCGGCATTTCTATCAACTTTTAAAATGTAAAAAAGTAGTTATAGTGACATAACTACAATAGTTGGACATACGGTCTCGTGAAGTTTTTTGTAGATATTGATAATTTCTATGATATTGTAGAACATTTTTTTGTTCTATCATCAATACTTTCCGCAGCGCATGCGATGAAAGACATTTTATGGCTATTTTTTTTACACCTTGGGTTGGTTTTAGTAGGAACTAGCTTTTGCCCGCGACTTCGTTCGCGTGGAATAGTGACTTCCGGCAGATTTTTGGTTTTTACCCACATAGTTCCCAATCTCGCGGGATCTCATCAAAAATGAAATGTGGAAGATATTCTAGGGAATTCTTCAAAAATCAACATAATGAGCTCTTTATTTTTTTTTTTTTTTATGAATGGGCAATCATCGAATGACTCCTCCCGCGCTGGGTGGAGCGAAGGGAGTGTCAGACTCTTACTGACTAAAACCCATCCGTGTTCCTTCCTTAGCTCTTTTATGTTCCGGGGTAGCGGTAACCCTTTCGGACAATCCCGCACCCCCGGCAGGCTTCGGCCCTGGCAGGCCCCTTCCTTTATGCTGACATCTCTTTGAGGCGCGCGTGGAACACGTACGCGCCGTCCGGCACGGGCCTGGTCCTGATCGGACGGTGAGCTACCCATTACTCTCCGTCCGCAGGCCCGCGCCTACGGTGGCCGAGAGTCGTTACGCGGCTCCCGACGCCCGGAGCGTCTCCCGCGGCGGCTGGGGTGTGAGGCTCTCTCCCTCAGCCGTTCCGCCACCTCCTTCGATAGCATGACTGCTTCGCAGAAGAAGGTGACCGCCTCCTACTCCCTCTCGCCCCGGACCATGGCTTGAACCAGGGCCGGACGCGAGAGGTCACCGCCGCTGTCGATCGCCTTTACGAGGGCACGGCGGTGCTCCGCCCATGCGGGGCAGACCTCCACCGTGTCCTCTGGGCGATCCTCGCAGTGGTGACACCCGGGCGTCTCCTCCCGCCTGATGAGGTGCAGGAACCTCCCAAAACATCCGTGTCCGGTGAGGAGCTGCGTCAGGCGATAGGTGAGGACGCCGTGACGCCTCTCTAGCCACTCCTCAAAGAGAGATCTTATCGCCACTATCGTGGCGTGCCCTGCGCTGGGTTGCGAAAGTCGCTCCTTCCATGCCACCATGAGATCGCGCCGGAGGTCTGTCCGCTCCGCCGCGATTTGTAATTTGTCTCAGCGTTATACTCCCGATTTCCACGGTCTTGATGCGGTGATGATTGGGGAGCTGGGAACCCATATTCGATCAGTGGATTGCCGCCGATAGAAATGACCACATCTTGAAGTGAACTGAGACAGGTGTTCAGCACGCGTTCATCAGTTACTTCGACTCCAGTAGGAACATAACTTTTTTGTAATACTTAACACCGCGTTTTTTTTTAATTGTCTTCCTCAACTCTGCTCAAGATTTTGAGGGTTTTGTTGGAACTCGAATTTAACAAAACGAACTATCAACTTTTATGAAGAAAATGAACATTGCCATCTATGAATTTTAAGAATAACTAACTACTAACCTCGCCAACATGATCAAATTTAAATTATTAATTTCCAAGAAGTGTCAACATGTAACTTGATTTGATTTTAATGAAATCTCATAGATGGCGGGCGCTGCTTCAAAATTTTCTTTATACTACTAACATTCATTAAACTATGTTTCTCGGCCCAAATTACTTAAATGGCGTAGTTTTCATAGTGTAAAGATAGATAATAGCATGGCTTACTGAAAAACAACATTTAAATATGCGTCGTTAAATTACACGCTGTCACAGAATGCGTAAGAAAAATAAAGATTCACAGCTCCTCCCCCGTAGGTGATAGCGTGATAATATGTAGCCTATATGTTAACCCGACCACTTAGTAATACTCATGCAAAATTTGAAGTAAATCCGTGAAGTAGTTTTTGAGTTTATCCCGGACATACATACAGACAAACAAAAATTCTAAAAACTATATTTTTGGCTTCGATATGGATTGTAGATCACGCCCCAAGTATTCTTTAAAAAAATACTCAATGTACAGTTTTGACTTTCCTACGATTTTATTATATGTATAGATTATATCGACTTATATATCGGACGTCAAACCTACGACTCCTATATGACATATGCTTGAATGTTTGAATGGAACATACTTCAAATATAACCAGCGGCCTGACCCACAAGGAGGTCGGAATCTCTGAAAGAGGTCTCTACAGTACCTCCCGGGGCCCGACTCCTCGGAGCCTGGCCAGGTCTGCTCGGAGCTCCTCATTCTCCTTTCGGAGAAGCTCCATGGCGGCTGTCAAGCGGGCGACCTCCGCCCGCATCTCGGACATCCCGTCCGACGGAGGCCCGAAGTGGGTGGCCTCCACTGCCACTATGATGGAGGCCGTGGCTGCCGATATGGCCTTGTCTTTAGAGAATTGAGTCCTCTTCAAGGCCACACACTTGGCCGCGGCTGCCACGACCTCCGCAAACTTGGTCGCTCGCTCCGAACTGGAGCCGCCAGCAACGTCCGACTCACCGCCTGACGACTCTGAGAGGGCCACCCTGCAGCCTGTCTCTCCAGGGTGCCCCACCGTGGCAAGCCTCCCGCTCTCTCTAGGAGTGCCAGGCCGCTTGAAGAGACCCCTAGCATCGTGCTGCACCGCGCGACCTCGGCCCCTTTTCGCCGTCGGCACTTTGGCCGCCGACAGGTTCTCCTCACTTAAGGAGCGACGTATCGATCCCGATTGGTCCGAGTCTTCCTCGCGCGGACGTTTTCTCCAGTATTTGGAGCGTTCGCGCAAGTCCTGGTCGGACGTGTTTTGGTCCCCTAAGGGACAGGAGCCTCCTCGGCTCTTGTTGCCATCGGCAAGTGGAAGACATTCGTTGCCCCCCCCCCAGAATACGATTGGGGGCTTGACGTTCCCGAAGGAAACGTGGCGGATTCTCCGGCTGCTGAGCAGCCGGTACCTCCCTGGGTTAGTTTTTTGTCGTCTGTCTTATCCATTTTTTGTTCCTTTTTAAGGGTGAGGTCCCTTTTCACCGCGTTAACGACTGGATCCCCTCCGGCCATTCGTCCCCTCGGCACGCTAGACCTTGGGATTGGGATCCTTGGGACTTGATCGTGCAGGCCTGGGTGTCATCACCGGACAGGCCTGCCAATATTGATGATGAGGCGAAGTGGTTCCGGGAGGCCATGTCCGAGATATGTGACGTGACAATGCCCCGAGCCCGGCCAGGATGCGCCCGACGTCAGGTGTACTGGTGGTCGACGGAGGTAGAGTCCCTACGCAAGGCATGCGTCGATGCGCGATACCTGTACACCAGACACCGCAGGCTCCGCATCCGCCCTCCGGATGCGGAAGCCACGGAGGCGGAGCTGTACGAGGGGTACAGAGCGGCGAAGACCGCCCTCCAAGAGGCTGTCCAGCGGGCCAAGGACCATCTCCTCACGGACCATAATATGGTCCGTGAGGATAACGTCTCACGGACATATTATGTCCGTGAGGAGATGGTGGAGACTCTGAACGGAGATCCATGGGGGCGCCCTTACAAAATGGTGCGGAATAGACTTTGCACCTGGGCCCCCCCGTTGACGCAGAGTCTCCGCCCCCAGCTGGTGGAGGAGGTGGTGAGCGCTCTGTTCCCATCACGGGGGGAGTATACTCCCCCACCCATGGCTCTGCCACTTGCGGTGCCCGAAGCGGACCACGCGGACGACGACGACGACATCCCTGAAATGACCGGGTCTAGATCTGAGAGTGGCGGTAGGTAGGCTGAAGGCCAAAAATACCGCCCCAGGACCTGACGGCTTGCCGGGTAAAGCCTTGGTCCTGGCCTCAAGGGCTCTCGGGCCTCGACTGGAAGCGTTCTTAAGCGCATGTATGGAGAGGGGCCAGTTCCCACTCCGTTGGAAGACGGGGAAGCTGGTCCTGATTCAGAAGCCAGGGCGCCCTGCGGACTCTCCGTCCGCATACCGGCCACGACGCTCGACGAGGTCGGCAAGCTCTTTGAGAGAGTGATTGCAGGCCGCCTCGTCGGGCACCTAGTGAGGACGGGGCCGGATCTTACGGATAGCCAGTTTGGCTTCCGCAAGGGGCGCTCGACGGTGGACGCCATCATGCGCGTGAGAGCCCTCACGACGGGGGACGCGGTGACCCGGGGTGGGGTCATCGTGGTGGTGTCACTCGACATCGCCAACGCGTTTAACACCCTGCCCTGGAGCTGTATTGGGGAGGCACTCCGGTATCACCGGGTGCCGACCTACCTCCGACGAGTAGTCGGGGCGTATTAGACGGACAGAGCCGTCATCTGACCCGGTCGCAACGGAGAGTGGAACCGGTGAGAGATGTCGTGCGGTGTCCCACAGGGTTTGGTTCTGGGGCCGCTCCTGTGGGACATCGGTTACGACTGAGTGCTGCGGGCCGTACTCCCTGATGGCGTCAGCGTGGTTTGCTACGCCGACGACACGCTGGTCCTGACGCAGGGGAGGTCGCATCAGGCGGCGGCCGACGCGATGACACGTGGAGTTGTGATAGTCGTGGAAAGGATCCGGCGGTTGGGTCTCGAGGTGGCATTGCACAAGTCCGAGGCCATGTCTTTCCATGGGCCTCGGAACGGGCCACCATCGGGATCCCAACTAACGGTGGGAGGGGTTCACATTGGCGTCGAGACAACGATGAAATACCTGGGTCTCGTCCTCGACAGCCGGTGGAACTTCGTCGAACACTTCCGACGTTTGGCCCCCAAACTGGAAAGGACCGGGGCCGCCTTTAAGCGGCTCTTGCCTAACCTGAGGGGGCCAAACGCCTCCTGCCGGAGGCTTTACGCGGGGGTCGTGCGGTCCATGGCCCTATACGGGGGCCCGGTGTGGGCGCGTTCTCTGCGGCGGCGAGCCGCCCACTATCTGAACGCACCCCAAAAGGTGGTAGCCGTAAGGCTGATCCGGGGGTACTGCACGATCTCGGGCGAGGCGGCAAGCCTCCTTGCCGGACTGCCGCCATGGAATCTGGAGGCGATAGTCCTCGCGCGCCTGTATGAGTGGCACGCGGAGACACTACGCCGGGGGGAAACTCCGCTTCCGCGGCAAGTCGCGGCGGAGCGGACAGACCTCCGGCGCGATCTCATAGTGGCATGTAAGGAGCGACTTTCGCAACCCAGCGCAGGGCACGCCACGATAATGGCGATAAGACCCCTCTTTGAGGAGTGGCTAGAGAGGCGTCACGGCGTCCTCACTGTTATGGTTGTTGGGGCTGGCAGGGGCTTGTAACTTCAATGAAACACTTGATTCTTAGACGAGTTATATTTAGCGTGCGTGAGCATGGCGACGGGAACCAGGAAGGAGAGGCATAGAGCAGAGAGTGACCACAGACAATATATATTTTAAGGTTGCGTTCGTATGTACGTAACACTCACCTATCGCCTGACGCAGGTCCTCACCGGACACGAATGTTTTGGGAGGTTCCTGCACATCATCAGGAGGGAGAAAACGCCTAGGTGTCACCATTGCAAGGATCGCCCAGAGAACACGTTGGAGCATACGGTGGTCTGCCCCGCATGGGCGGAGCACCGCCGTGCCCTCGTAGAGGCGATTGGCAGCGGCGGCGACCTCTCGCGTCCGGCCCTGGTTCAAGCCATGGTCCGGGGCGAGAGGGAGTGGGAGGCAGTCACCTCCTTCTGCGAAGCAGTCATGCTAGTGAAGGAGGCGGCGGAACGGCTGAGGGAGAGAGCCACACGTCCCAGCCGCCGCGGGAGACGCTCCGGGTGTCGGGAGCCGTATGACGACTCCCGGCCACCGTAGGCGCGGGCCTGCGGACGGAAAGTAATGGGTAGCTCACCGTCCGATCAGGACCAGGCCCGTTCCGGACAGCGCGTACGTGTTCCACGCGCGCCTCAAAGAGATGTCAGCAAAAAGGAAGGGGCCTGCCAGGGCCGAAGCCTGCCGGGGGTGCGGGATTGTCCGAAAGGGTTACCGCTACCTCGGAACATATAGGGCTAAGGAAGGAATACGGATGGGTTTTAGTCAGTAAGAGTCTGACACTCTCTTCCGCTCCACCCAGAGCGGGAGGGGTCATCTTGCGAGAATGTTTGTGTGTGTTTATGTTACAGCGTGCCACGCGCATCCATGGATGGTGACAGCTGATGGCTCGACCGTCTGTGTAGTGGCCACACTGCTGTGTATTCGTAAAATTCGTGTATATAAAGTGTTTAAATTAAGGGAATTGAACAAAGTGCATCTATTAATGAAAAAAGTGACGAAGAAATAGCGAAAGAAAATGAATTATATTAATTCAATTAATAGTTGATTTATTTCAACGTGAATATTCAAGTTTTCACTTCTGCCGGCACTCCCGGAGTGCAACCCGTCTTTTTTTTTTGTGTGTTTGTTACGCGATTACTCCGCCAATTGTGGACCGATTTTCAAAATTATTTATTTGTTCGAAAGGAGATACTTTTGAAATGGTCCCATAGTCACCACGTCAGGATCTGATGATTGGATCTTGGAGAAATCGAAGGAACTCTTCAAATATTATAGGCACACCTATAGCGATTTGGGTATTTTTTATAGTAACTCGTGGATTTGCTCTTGGAAAGCACCATTTAGTGAAGTGGAACTGATGATGAAGACCACAGATGGCCACCGGAACTACTCAATAATATCTAAGTATTTCACGCGTTGCGATTCGATTTCTTTAATATGGTTGCTAAGCAATGTATGCTTGCCACGATGTGAATGGTAATATGGAACTGATGGTGGATCAGGAGAACTCCTCAACAATTAACTTCCCTGCATCGGGAAATGCAATATTTTGTAAAAGGCGATGAGCAAGTTGACACTAGGCTATTGTAACTTAGATAAATTATAAGCAGACCCACTAAAAAGCGTGAAATAAAAACTTTTTAACAAAAATACAACCGATTTCCAAAAGAAACACTACAAAGTTAAAAAATACCTTTAATTTCGGAAGTCGGTGTCTTTGGTTTTGTATTTACGTTTTTTCCACCGACTTCCGAAATTAAAGTTATTTTTCACTTTGTACTGTTTCTTTTGGAAGTCGGTTGTATTTTTGTTAAAAAGCTTTTTTTAGGTTTCCGAATGTAAATAAAGTAGAACGTGAAAAGTGTAGGTATACGGTTTGTCCAACTCCAGATAGACAGCAGAGAATAAAATTGGCTTATCACATTTTTCCAAGAATAACAGTGCTTTTCAGGTACCATTTTAATTAAAAGGAGTCTAAACTACGAGGATATCTTGGCTTCAAATTATAGGTAATATATTCTTCTCCAAAATGGTCCCATAACAATTAAATAACCCCATACAAAATTCTCACACAACCACGTTTTTACCATCACACTAATTGCAAATCTGCTCTGGCAGGACAAGGATACTGTCGGCGAGGAAAGGAGATTGACCAATCTACGTTTCGTCGACGACATTGTCCTCTTTTCTTCCTCAGCAGCTGAGCTAGGCCAAATGATCGAACAACTGAGCCACGCTAGTCTTTAAGTCAGACTTACGATGAACATGTCGAAAACAAAGCTGATGACGAACAGCACCGAACGCTAGAAACTGGGGGCGCGCGGGTTGAATATGTGCATGAGTAAATTTACCTCGGCCAAACAGTATCCTCCCAGGCAACCAAGTGGTTCGCCGCACAGAAAATGCCTGGAAGAACTATTGTTCGATGAAAAATCTCATGAAAGGACCTCCGCCGCTTACACTAAAACGAAAGCTCATGGACATGTGCATTCTTCCCACCATCACCAACGGAGCGCAAACATGGTCTCTTACAAAGCGTCAAAAGTCCGCACTTGGAGTCTGCCAACGGGCTATGGAACGAAGTATACTAGGTGTCAAACTCACTGACCGCATTAAGAACTCTATACTTCGTTCCAAAACACAAATAGCGGACGCTGGCCACACAGCTGCTGGATTAAAGTGGAACTAGGCTGGCCATATCTGAGCAGCAATATGCAAAAGCCACCACTCAGTGGATCCCGAATTGCAGGAAACGACTGCGCGGCAGGCCCAGAAAGAGATGGTGGGATGAGCTGGACTCCTTCGGATTGGCCCACAATCGCAGTAGACCGGGAAAAGTGGAAAGAGGGAAGGGAGGCCTTTGCCCTGCAGTGGGACCACACGGGCTTATCTATTATCTATTATATATATATAAAAGGAGAAACTGACTGACTGACTGACTGACTGACTGACATATCAACGCACAGCCGAAACTACTGGGACTAGGAATGTGAAATTTTGCACACAGCTTCCTTTTATAATGTAGGGGAGCACTAAGAAGGGGTTTTTGGAAATTCAACCTTTAAGGGGGTGAAAAGGGGGGATTTTGTTTGTATGAAAAATCTTATTCCTTGAGTTAATAAACTTGAAACTTGGCACGAATATTTATCTAAGTAAATTATGAAAGTTGACATTTTTTGTTTTTCTAAACTACTCCCTAAAGGGGGATTGGGGGGTGTCAAAATTTCTATGGAAGAATTTTAACGCGCGGTCCGATTAACTTGAAACTTGGCACGAATACTTATCTAAGTAAATTATGAAGGTTGGCATTTTTTGTTTTTCTAAACTACCCCCTGAAGGGGGATAGGGGGGTGTCAAAATTTGTATGGAAGAATTTTCACGCGTGGCCCGATTAACTCGAAACTCAGTATTTATACTTAAGACCAAAAATAAAGAATAATGTGTATCTGGGTTTTTCGAAAATCTACCCCTAACTGCGTGAAAAGGGGTAGTTAATTTTACAGGGGAGGTTTTACTGCGTGACTTGATTAACTCGAAAATTGGTATAAATAATCTTTGGGTCAAGTAATGAACACATCCCAAACGATTTTTATAAATTCCACCCCTGTGGGGGTGAAAAATGGGGTACAGTTTATATGAAAAATCTTATTCATTTAATTAATAAACTTGATACTTGGCAAGAATACTTGCCTAAGCAACTAATAAAGTTTATCATTATTCGTTTATCAAAACTACCCCTCAAAGGGGGTTTAGGGGTGTTAAAGTTTCTGTGGAAGAATTTTAACGCGTGGTCCGATTAACTCGAAACTCAGTATTAATACTTTTGACGGAAAATAATCAATAATAAGTGTATGGGGTTTTCGAAAATTGACCCAGACTTCGATTTTTAAGGGGATTTTCGTGAGTGGCTAGAATAACTCAAAAAAAAAAAATGTATAGAACTTGAAACTTGGCACAAATACTGATTTATAAAATTCGTCATTTTTTGGAATTCTAAGCTACCCTAAATGGAGATTCGGGGTGTCAAATTTTGTATGGAAGAATTTTAACGCGCGGTCCAATTAACTCGAAACTCACCACCAACCAACCAAAATAAATAATAAAGTGTACCAGGGTTTTTCAAAAATCTACCCCTAACGATGTGAAGAGTGGTGGTAGTCGATTTCACAGGGGAGTATTTTATTACGTGGCTTGATTAACTGGAAAATTGGTAAGAAATAATCTTTAAGTCAAGTTATAGAAACTTCCCAGACGATTTTTCAAAATTCCACCTCTATGAGTATAAAAAGAAGGGATACAGCTTATAACTACGAAAAATCTTATTCATTTGGTTAATAACCTTGAAACTTGGCAATATTTGGCTCAGTAAATAATTAAGATTGTCACTTTTAATTTAAAAAAACCTCTCACAGAGGATTTAGGGGGTGACAAAGTAATAATAGGTTAGAAAAATATGTAACCCGCAGTACGATTAACTTGAAACTCGGTACTACTAAAACTAAAAATAAAAAAATAATATGTGTTTTAGGGTTTTTCAAAAATCGACTCCTATCAAGGTGGAAACGGTAATAAAGTTTAAGGGGTGGATTTTACTGCCTGCTTCCATTGACTCGAAAAAGGGTATGGGTTTTTGAGTCAAGTTATGAACACATCCCAAACGGTTTTTCGAAATTCTACCCCTGTGGGGTTGAAAAGCGGATATACAGTATATTTGAAATATCTGATTCCTTTGATGTATAGGTAAACTTAAAAATTGTCCTAATACTTATTTATCTAAATAAATAATAAAGATCATACACAAATGTCGAAATTTTTAGAGGAAAGTACTAAATACACGCGGACGAAGTCGCGGGCAAAGTGCTAGTAATAATATAAATTGGCAACACTGATACGTCAACAACATACATTTTGTTTTTAACCCCCGACGCTAAAACGACGGGGTGTTCAAACTCAAAAACTCAAAACTTAAACCATTTATTTCAATTAAACCAATTACAGGCACTTTTTAATTGTCAAAGGGTCGGTCAGTCAGAAAGATGAAGCTAGTTGCCCATTCCAAAGCGTAGGTACCTATGGAGAAGAACGGGCAAGAAACTCCATGGACACTCTTTTAAATCAAAATAATATAGTTACAAATTCTTGGTTACATCATTCATGTTAAAAATTATACATGTAAGAACGATGCAGAACGTTAAAAGCGTCCATAATGAAAAGATAAGAAAAAACAACAATTCAAATCTATATACAGGGTGTCCCAAAACTCAACGTCAAGCCGAAACGGGGTGACAGGATTGATCATAACCATCACGAGAAAAATCTGAAAAAAAATCTATCCCATGCAGTTTAAAAATTATGGGCATTTTAAGAAAAACCTAGAAATTTGATCAAACTGTACCATTTTTCGGTTATTGTGGTTATTCTTTTTTATTTTTGTTCATTTGAACTTTGGAAACGTAATCCTAAATAACATTTCTAGAATCCCAATAAAAAATAATGACACAATTGCCTCAAGTTTCCGAGAATTGAGACTATTTGTTAAACTACGAATTTAAAATTTTCAAGATTCGTCGACTTTGACAGGCCCTCCTATAAAAAAAATGTACTAGAGTGCCTTGGCAAGTGGCATTAAAAGTTGGCGCATTTAATCAGAATTCTAAAATGGTACAATACTTGTTAGTTCCATACAATAGAAAAGAGTAAAAAAATTAAAACCTCAAGTAACCCGATTTTTGCTATCTCATTTTACTCAGTTAAAATGTTTTTAATTCACACAAGCTCTAGGTAGGTTCTTAATTTTAAGACAAAATGATGAGAGAGATGGATAATGGGTATGTTCGCCATGAGTGAGCGAGACAGATAGTGACGCCACTTTTACCAAAGTGAAAAAAAGTTAGTAAAATTAGTAAAATAATTAGGTTTGTTGGAATAAAAGTCTGATGATAGAGAAATAACGTTTTTTATTACAATAAATGTTCAAATTGTTTACCATCAGCCTCAATACAAGCCCTACATCTTCTTAAAAAAGATCTACTTATTAGTCGGGCATATCTTCGAGAGTTGATCGCCTCAGCTGCTTGAGAAATGCGTTCACGCAGGTCGGCTACGTTCTCAATGGGCTTTGAGTAAACTTTTTCTTTGAGAACTCCCCAATAGAAAAAATCCAGGGGATTTAAATCTGGTGAACGGGCGGGCCACGAGATAGTGCCCGAACGTCCAATCCACCTTCCCGGATATTCCTGGTCAAGGAAATCTCTTACTTGCACTGCGAAATGCGCTGGGCAGCCATCTTGTTGAAACCACATGTCGCGAAGATCTGCTAGTGGTACGTCCTCTAACAGGGTTGGTAAATCTTCTCTTAAAAAATGTAGGTAATTAGTTCCATTCAAGTTCTCAGGCAGTTCAATAGGCCCAATAATTTTACCGTTTAAAATTCCGGTCCACAGGTTTACTTTAAAACGATACTGGGATCTATCTTCTCGCATTAAATGTGGATTCTCCACATGCCACTCGTGATAATTGTGCAAGTTCATGTAACCATCTTTTTTCAATGTCGATTCATCTGACCAGAGAATTTTTTGGATGAATTGGGGATTCTCATTATGCCTCTGTAGCATTGTTCTACAAAAAGAAATCCTTTCCTGATAATCTCGAGGTAGAAGACTTTGAACTCGTTGTACGTGAAACGGATGCATTTCGGCTCTTTGTAAAATACGATGAGCAGTGCTTTTCGGTATTCCCGTTCTTTCTTCAATTCCACGTACGGAAATACTTCGGTCACGTGCGACCTCTTGCAATACTTCTTCCTGGAAAGGAAACACAGGTCTACCTCCAGCCTGTATTTGATTCGGGAAATGGCCGCCCTCTGTGAGTGAACGGTGCACATTAACAAACACGCGGTGATCCGGGTAGCGCTCTAAATTTGGATATCTTTCACGATAAAGTCTAGCGGCAGCACTTGCGTTGCATCTGCATTCCCCATAAATGAGGTGCATGTTCGCATATTCTTGTGAAGTGTAGCGCGTAGGCATGGTAGATAAAAAGGATGCCAACACAAAAGTCCAGAGAGAAGCCAAAGTTGCCGGTATGTTATCAACAAGTCCAATTCACAAAGATTCAAGTCCAAAAAGAGAAGCCAAAGTTGTCAGTACTAAATCAACACAAGCGAATACGAACGTGCGCAGTAGACGAATGAGCGAAACGTACTAACTGGTTGGTGTCGGACTGGTAGCGTAGCCATTTGCTTGGCTGAAACTAGTGCGAATGAAACAGATAGATGCCATAGCATCTATCTGTTTCATTCGCACTCGTTTAAACGACGCATCTCCGTCTCAATGCGTGGCGTCACTATCTGTCTCGCTCACTCATGGCAAACATACCCATTATCCATCTCTCTCATCATTTTGCCTTAAAATTAAGAACCTACCTAGAGCTTGTGCGAATTAAAAACATTTTAACTGAGTAAAATCTGATAGCAAAAATCGGGTTACTTGAGGTTTTAATTTTTTTACTCTTTTCTATTGTATGGAACTAACAAGTATTGTACCATTTTAGAATTCTGATTAAATGCGCCAACTTTTAATGCTACTTGCCAAGGCACTCTAGTACATTTTTTTTATAGGAGGGCCTGTCAAAGTCGACGAATCTTGAAAATTTTAAATTCGTAGTTTAACAAATAGTCTCAATTCTCGGGAACTTAAGGCAATTGTGTCATTATTTTTTATTGGGATTCTAGAAATGGTATTTAGGATTACGTTTCTAAAGTTCAAATGAACAAAAATAAAAAATAATAACCACAATAACCGAAAAATGGTACAGTTTGATCAAATTTCTAGGTTTTTCTTAAAATGCCCATAATTTTCAAACTGCATGGGATAGATTTTTTTTCAGATTTTTCTCGTGATGGTTATGATCAATCCTGTCACCCCGTTTCGGCTTGACGTTGAGTTTTGGGACACCCTGTATATAAAAAGGAGAAACTGACTGACTGACTGACATATCAACGCACAGCCGAAACTACTGGGACTAGGAATGTGAAATTTTGCACACAGCTTCCTTTTATAATGTAGGGGAGCACTAAGAAGGGGTTTTTGGAAATTCAACCTTTAAGGGGGTGAAAAGGGGGGATTTTGTTTGTATGAAAAATCTTATTCCTTCAGTTAATAAACTTGAAACTTGGTACGAATATTTATCTTAGTAAATTATGAAAGTTGACATTTTTTGTTTTTCTAAACTACCCCCTAAACGGGGATTGGGGGGTGTCAAAATTTGTATGGAAGAATTTTAACGCGCGGTCCGATTAACTTGAAACTTGGCACGAATACTTATCTAAGTAAATTATGAAGGTTGGCATTTTTTGTTTTTCTAAACTACCCCCTAAAGGGGGATTGGGGGGTGTCAAAATTTGTATGGAAGAATTTTAACGCGTGGTCCGTTTAACTCGAAACTCAGTATTTATACTTAAGACCAAAAATAAAGAATAATGTGTATCTGGATTTTTCGAAAATCTACCCCTAACTGCGTGAAAAGGGGTAGTTAATTTTACAGGGGAGGATTTTACTGCGTGACTTGATTAACTCGAAAGTTGGTATAAATAATCTTTGAGTCAAGTAATGAACACATCCCAAACTATTTTTATAAAAAATGGGGTACAGTTTATATGACAAAAAAAAAAACGACTTCCAAAAAACACTACAAAGTGAAAAATAACTTTAATTTCGGATGTCGGTGTCTTTGGATCTGTATTTTAGTTTTTTGCCACCGACTTCCGAAATTAAAGTTATTTTTCACTTTGTAGTGTTTTTTGGACGTCGGTTTTTTTTTTTGTTAAAAAGTTTTTATTTCACGCTTTTTAGTGGGTCTGCTTATAATTTATCTCAGTTACAATAGCCTAGTGTCAACTTTCTCATCGCCTTTTACAAAATATTGCTTTTACCGATGCAGGGAAGTTAATTGTTGAAGAGTTCTCCTGGTCCACCATCAGCTCCATATCACCATTCACATTGTGACGAGCATAAATTGCTTAGCAACCATGTTAAAGTATCGAATCGCAACCCGTGAAATAGCACGGAGATATTATTGAGTAGTTCCGGTGGCCATCTGTGGTCTTCATCATCAGTTCCACTTCACCAAATGGTGCTTTCCGAGAGCAAATGCACGAGTGTTACTATAAATAATTTTGAAAGAATTTTCTTTTAACTCCAAGCCGTTGAGGAGTTGTACCTTCCATCATCAGCTCATCCACCTGAGATGATGATTATCAGATGCAAATACTTAAACAGCTTTAGAAAATATATGAAAATGGTACTATGTGCCTATAAAATTTGAAGGTTGCCCTCGATTTCCCTGGGATTCCATCATCAGATCCTGACCTGATGATCATGCAACCAATTGGGAAGTATACCCTTTCAAACAAAAGAAAAATTTTCCAAATCGGTCCAGGCGTATTCGAGAAATCGGGGAACATACATAAAAAAAAAAAAAAAAAAAGATTCCGACGAATTGAGAACCTCCTCCTTTTTTTGAAGTCGGTTAAAAATCTTATTCATTTAATATTTAAAAATTTTACCGCGCGGTCCGATTAACTCGAAACTTAGTATTTTGACTTGAAAGGGTGGAAAGATATTATCATCTAAGATATTCATTTTAATGATATGCTCTGCATGAAATGCACAAAAGATCTAAGCTTACAGACAGCGGGGGCGATTTTGTTTTATACTATTTTATTTATTTTATTTTTTTATTTTTACCATTTATGTACACACATATATAAACAGACAAGAAAAAAACAGAACAGAAAAATAGGTACAAAGGTGATGCTTATTTCATAAGAAATCTCTTCCAGCATACCTGCGATAGGACAAGAAATAAAGAGATGTAGACAGCGTGTTAAAGAGTAAAGGAGACAAAAAATACATAAAACCTAAAAAACAATTCACTTAATAAAACTAAACAAATAATACAAGAATATACTTACATAAATACAAATAAACATACATACTTCTAAAATAAATAACACTCGAATGTAAATAAAAATACATACACAACTATGATAGGGTGGAGAGATAGTGTTCTTTCACTCTTCTTTTAAAAACTGCAATAGTTTGGCAGTCCCTAATTGCAGGCGGTAGTGTATTCCACAGCCGCACCGCGTGCACTGTGAAGGAGTAGGAGTAGAAGTCAGTGGAGTGGGGAGGGGACTTAAGGAGCTTTTTAAGATGCGACCTGCAAGGCGCATCTGAAGGACGGGCGTAGGAAAAACGCTCCCGCAGATAGGAAGGTGTTTTAGGATTGTGAAGGAGATTGAATAGCAGACACAATATCCGAGAGTTTCTGCGAAGTCGAATGGGTAGCCACTTGAGTATCTTGCGAAAGTTGGAGACGTGATCATACTTTTTAAGATTAAAAACAAAACGAATACAGATATTTTGCAAACGCTCAAGTTTATTTAAAAGCTCCTCGGTGGCATCCAAATAACAGGCGTCGGCGTAATCAATAATGGGCTGAATGAGGGTTTGAGCTAGAGAGATTTTGGTGTTCAAGGGCAAAAAGCCCTGGAGACATTTCAACGAATGGAACGTGTAGTGCACCTTGCGACTGACTTGCGCAACATGAGCATTCCACGACAAGTAAGAGTCCATGGTCACCCCCAGGTTTTTAACTGTATGTGCGTATTCAATCTGAACTCCATTCAGACAGAGTGGAGACAGCGACGCAACATCGAGCCTATTCCGCATATACCTGCCGCCAATAATTATGGCCTGGGATTTCCTAGGGTTGATTTGCAGTCCAAAAGACCGCGACCACTCGCTAATCAAATCCAGGTCACTGTTCATGGCAGAAATAGCAGCTTCCGCATCTTCCCTTTGGAAGTTATTGTAAAGCTGCAGGTCGTCGGCATAGAGATGGAAGTAGGAAGAGATGACACTGGTGACAGAGTTAATGAAAATAGAAAAGAGAAGAGGAGAGAGAACGCCACCCTGAGGCACACCTGCGGTAAGAGAGCACCAATCAGAAGACAACTCGTCGAGACGGACCCGCTGCGAGCGGCCTGTAAGATAGGAGTTAAACCAATCAATAGTGGAAGGGGAAAAATTTAGAGATTTAAGGATCCCGAGGAGGATATCGAAATCTACAGAGTTGAAAGCACTGCTAAAGTCGAGAAGTACAAGTAAAGTAAGAGATTTGTGGTCCATTGCCCAGCGGATGTCATCAGTCACCTTCAACAGGGCCGTCACTGTGCTATGACCAGGTCGAAAACCAGACTGAAAAGGACTAAGGAGATCATTCGCAGAAAGAAAGGCAGAAAGTTGTTGGTGGACAATATGCTCAAGAACTTTAGAGAGAAATGGGAGGATAGAAATGGGACGGAAATCGGTAGGCGAAACCGGCTTAGGAATTTTGGGTAAGGGGATGACATGAGCCTGTTTCCAGACCTCAGGAACAGTACAAGAAAACAAGGAGAAATTAAAAATGTGGGTCAAAACGGGAAGTAGTGTAGGGAGGATAGGAGAAATCATTCTTGAACAAATATTGTCATTACCAACAGCAGTAGAGGAGATAGCACAAATAGATTTTTTGACCTCACTTTCACTCACTAGGTTCAATACAAAAGAAGAACATTGCGGCAAAGGCAAACCAGCAAGTCTACTCAACGTAGCTGATCTGACGTGCGGATCAAAAGTAACAGGAGGATGTGAGAAATGTTTGTTAAGAGCACACACGTCAATGTCCTTACTTGAAACGACTGGAGACTTGCCAATGCCGACAGTTTTAAGAAACTTCCAGACTTCAGAAGAGTTACGATTGTCGAGAGAATTATGGAAGTAGCGTCTCTTTGCATCTCTACACATACGCCTGCAGCGATTACGCAGCACCTTATACGCATTCAAGTTGCGCTCAGAAGGGCAGCGTTTCAACCTTCTTTTGGCTCTGTCCCTGCTTGCCATCGCATCCTTAATGGCAGGAGTAAGCCAAGGAGCCGGAACATGTTTTACCTTGACTCGGCGGATAGGGGCATGCCGGTCAAATAAACTGAGAAGCTTGCTATTAAAGATCTGAACCATATCGTTGATACATGAACTCTCCATAACGTCCGTCCAATCGATGCTACCAGCATCACGCAGCAATGCCTCCAGGTCTATGCCCTTGTAGTTCCGAAGGAACATATAATGCGGCTTACGCTTAGGAGGGCGAATCCTGTAGGACAAAAAGATGAGGTCGTGGTAAGAAAAACAAGCAGTGAGCTGTCCGTGGACAGAAACATTATTCGAGTTAGAGACAATTATCAGGTCCAACAGAGACGGGGTGCAATTAGGAAAATGATGAGTAGCAGACAGAGGCAAAATACTAAGATTATAAGAAGATAAGAGAGATTGAAGTTTGTGAGTACGACTGTCGTTTTTAAGAAGGCAAGTATTAAAGTCGCCCATCATGACTACGTGGTCATAAGAGGGACAGAAATCTTCTAAAAGCGAATCAAAAGAGTCAAAGTAATCAATAGTCAGATTAGGGCTGTAAACGACTCCAAGAAGCATTTTAGTGTGATGCAAAGATATTTCAAGAAATAGATGCTCCGCTGACCCCGAATAGGAAGATGGTGATGTGCTGATAATCTTGTAGGGGATATCAGTACGCAAGTAAATGGCAACACCACCACCACCCTTCCCAGTTCTATCATTACGGATAAGGACAAAGCCAGGGAGGGCAAAATTAACTGATAAGAGAGAGGGTTTGAGGAAGGACTCAGAGATGAGCAAAGCATCTATATGTGCACTGTTAAAGGAAGCCAGAAGATCAGAGTAATGGGCAGGAACACTCTGGGAATTGATATGGGCTATGTTGAGATTGTTGGGGAGGTGGGAAAACAAAGAGGAAATCTGATCGCTGAGAGTAAGAGGAGAGGAAGAACCACTCGTCGCACTAAGGAAACTATTTGAAGAGGACGAACAAGAGAAAAAATCATCATTGAGGTCGACACCGCTCATAGTTTGCAAAATTAATAATAAATGTATATGTATAAAAAATAAATAAATAAGGTACTAACAATAAATGCTCAACCAATATAACACCTATTCGCTGGTATTGGTAGAGATTTTAACACAACATTTTATAAAAATGATAGTTAAGGCGTGAATTATGTTAACAGAGGACAATAAAAAAATAAAAATAATTAAAACACAAAACAATAACTAACGATAATGTCGGCAACACCATTCGCAATCAGTCTATAACAGACGTAAAGTGTAACGAAACGTAACGTCAATATAAAACAAACAGATGACACTGACAATATGACTGACAGACGTCACTACACAATGTCAGAAAAGTAAAAACATCTACCGGCGAGCTAAACGTTGTGAGAAAGAAATTAACTAAAAGTAAATGTTTTGGGTAGATCAGCAAAAGGAAAATAAAAATTAAAAGTGTACCGACACTACACGAAAGTATTACAACATAGTGAACAAAAAACATGCAAGGGGACAACTAAATCGGCCACCTCAGCGACGAGCCTTCCTCACAACCTTTTTTTTAGGGGTAGTGGTTGCATTTGGTGTAGATGCCACTGCTGGCGAGGTAGAAGCGGCCGGCACAGGATCATTGGGTGCGGCAGCACTGGCCGGAGCGGGGAATAACGCGATTAAAGTTTCAAGCTCACCCATGGATGCAATCTTCCGGCGTGTCTTGTCCGGCGTTAAGACAATAACCTTGCCCTCAGCAGACCAGCAGTTGTTGATGCTAAAATGCTTGCGGGCAGCAATAAAAACCTGGTGCCGTGTCTTGGTCAGGAACTCTGAAATGGTGATGCCGCTGCCCTTGAGTGTAGTTTTACCGTCCCAAACTAACCGACGATGCTCCATGTCATTGAAACGCACCAACACAGGTCTTGTTTTGCCCTGGGGGGCTCCCAGTCTGTGGCATACATCTAAGTGTTCCAATTTAATGTCACCAATCAGCAGCTGTTTAGATAAAATAAGGAGAACCGCATCACACAGCTTTTCATTAGGCTTCTCAGGAATACCGTGAAATAGCAGGATCTTTCTTCGCATTGCAGTCTCATGTCTGTCCAAGCTCAAAGATAGGAGTTCTATCTGAGTTTTGAAGTGGGCAAACGTTTTGCAAACGAAGGATTTAAACTCGGAGAAGTCCAGGGAAAGAGCAGCAAGGTCCGAGTGTGCAGGGTCAGTTCCAGCCGTAGCTCTCAGCAGCTTGTCTTCGTACTCGCACATGCGAGAGCTAAACAGCTTCTCCAGTTCTTCCATACTGTGCACAAGCTTGCTGTCCATGGTATGTTGGAGTATTTCAAGTGTTGTGATTGTGGAAGAGTAAAAGTGAAAGGAAATTCCAAGCGAAGGTGGGTTTACTGGTTAATTAGCACATAAATATAGTGAAAAAGAAACAATTAACTATTTTTAAATAAATACTAAATAAGACAGCTAAAATTATGTATGTATGACAAGCCTACCCACGTGGGAAAAAAACTACTACTATGTAAAGATGAAAGATTTAGATACATGCAATTGGGCCCAAAATGGTAATAACAAATAGATATCTACATAAAATGCTTACATAAAATGGTACTAACAAATAGATGTCTACATAAAATACATAATATTATTACAATTTAATAATAGTCATATTTGGTTTTTGTTTCTTAGCAATCATCTAATCCAGTCAAAAGATATGCGAATTTAAAGTTTTCAAAGTGTATCGTTTATTAGTTCAGTAGTCGTGATTATGATGGCGCTACCTACCATCACGATCCTAATCAACTTTATCTATATGTATAAAACATTAGAATAAAAAATATGTATATGAATTAATTTTAAGTGCTTTTCAGAAGTCTACGTAGCCTACATAGTGTTTGTAGGAACGAATTTTGTAGGACTGGTAAGACTTACCTCATCAATTTACTCTTGGCAAAGATTAGAAGTACTCGCGGAATTGCCTTAGCAGTCGCGTCTTCCGGCATCGCCGCTACGTTATTGGAAGGAGGTCGAACGGCGCACTCTGCTTTGAAATTACCCCTTAATTTGTCTAATGTAGAGACTCCAATGTGTAACATTTCAAAGCAAAGCAATCTTGCTGAGGTATTGCGTAAAGCAAAAATAATAGTATGGGATGAAAGCACTATGGCGCACAAAAGAGCTATTGAAGCTTTAAATAGGACTCTACAGGATATAAGAAACAACAATTCTTTAATGGGTGGTATGACAGTGTTGTTAGCTGGAGATTTTCGTCAAACATTACCGGTAATACCAAAAGGAACGCGCGCTGATGAAATTAAAGCATGCTTTAAAAGATCTTATTTATGGCCCTCTACTAAAATTCTAAAAGTGACTAAAAATATGAGAGTGCATCTGAGGGGGGACGTCTCTGCAGGCCATTTTTCAGACCTTCTACTTAAAATAGGAAACGGCATGTATCCAGAAATAGACGGGTTGATAGCTATAACAGAAGAATTATGTAGTGTAGTAACAACAGTCGAAGATCTTATAGAAAAAAATTATCCAGATGTGGCTCAAACAAAAGACAAGCCTTCGGAATGGCTACGTGAAAGAGCTATAATGACACCTAAAAGTGACCAAGCAGCAGTAATTAATGATATTTTGCTGAAATCATTTGACGGTACAGAAATGGTGTATAATTCAATAGACACGGTGGTAAATACAGACGAAGCAGTCCATTATCCGGTTGAGTTTCTGAACACTATTAATCCAGCCGGACTTCCATATCATAAACTAACACTGCGCGTGGGCACACCTGTAATGTTACTTAGAAATTTGAAACCTCCAAAACTATGTAACGGTACTAGGCTGCAAGTAAAAGCTTTGCATAGGAATATTGTTGAAGCTACTATTTTAACTGGGTCTGCCCAGGGAGAAACCGTCTTTATTCCAAGTATTCCATTAATCCCGAACGATCTACCTTTCGAATTCAAAAGACTTCAGTTCCCTTTAAAAGTTTGCTTTGCGATGACAATAAATAAATCGCAGGGCCAAACCCTTAAATTTGCAGGAGTTGACTTGCGACAGCCCTGTTTCTCTCATGGTCAGTTCTACGTAGCATGCTCTCGTGTGAGCTCATCTTGTAGCCTGGTTATTTTGGTAGCACCCTCCAGAACGACCAAGAATGTAGTATACAAAGAAATATTATAAAAACTTAATTATTTTGTTCGAAAATGGGTATTAATAATCTTTAATTCATAAAATGGAAACGTAACAAACTTTTTTAAAAACAAGCCCTGTCGTGGTGAAAAGAGACCGCACAGTTTATTTGAAAAGTCTTATTCCTTTGATCTATTCCTAAACTTAAAAATTGGCAAAATTGGCCCGAATCTAAATAAATGATAAAGATCTTAAACATACATTTTCGAAATGTTTAGAGGAAAGTACGAATTACACGCGGACGAAGTCGCGGGCAAAGTGCTAGTATTATATAAAATAAGCCCTGGCAGCAAAGAGATGACCAGTCCCTACTGACGGCGCCCGTTCACGAACATGACGCATGTATTAGCACCATTCAGCTCAACCATTTTGAAGGGAGCTAAATGATCCAACACATGCGCCACCATCAGCGAGACATTTGAGTGAGCATGACATACTCTCAGCCGCCAGGGCACATTCAAGTCAATGAAAGACGTACCCAGTAAATGGTAGCTTTATGGTATGTACATAGTGCTCACACATGTGCTATGCAATTATACAATACTAGGAGATTGAATTTATACAATGCAAAGATAGACTTACAATCTTCAGCAGCTCCAACAGTATTTTCAAGTGTTAATCAATTAGTTGTGGTTGTGGAGCAGGACCAGCATTGAGCGAGGCATTTTTATCAGCAATGTAATCCCCTAACTTATAATATGCCTGCCTGCATAGTGTGCGTTTAATACAAGACTTGAATTTTGTCTCATTCAGTTGAAGAATGTGGGGAGGTATTTTGTTATAACATTTTAAACAGTACCCCATAAAAGATTCAAATTCAAATTCAAAATATTTTATTGTGGGCATATGTTAATTACAGGTCTTAAATAAATTATAGTTCGAATATGTCCTGCCTAATAGGCATACAATATTTATATGTCATTATATTTCAAAAGTTATTATAAATGTCAAAATATCAGTACACAGTTAAATAATATATAATATTATAAAGGCGAAAGTTTGTGAGTGTGTGTGTGTGTTTATATGTTTGTTACCTCTTCACGCTTAAACCGCTGAACCGATTTAGATGAAATTTGGTATAAATATAGTTTGAGTCCCCGGAAAGGACATAGGATAGTTTTTATCCCAATATTCCCACGGGATCGTCATTTACGCGGGTGAAACCGCGGGGCGCAGCTAGTATATCAATAATTCAAGAAATCTTGGATCGTGTAGTATGCTTTATATATTAAAAAGTTACGTAGTTTATTTTTAAATACTGGAAGTTCCTTAGTGCTCAGAATGTCAATAGGTATTTTGTTGTATATTTTTGATGCCATGCCAAAGAAGCTTTTGTTAAATAGAGCTGTTTTATGTGGTACATTAGAAATTTTTAACATATGTCTTCTCCATTTTAGTTTATCAAATAAATTTTCATTTGTCTTTATAAATACGGCTACTTCATAAATGTAAATTGCAGGAAAGGTCAATATTTTAAATTCTTTCAAATATGGTTCACATGAATCAGGAACACGGATACCAGCAATCGCGCGTATACACCTTTTTTGCGCTTTAAATACTAAATCCTTATTAGTGGCATTGCCCCAGTATATGACTGCATATCTCAGTGTCGACGAAACATAAGCATGGTATGCGGTCAAAAGAACTGACTGATCAACAATTTTGGATAATTTATATAAAGCATATGAGTACTGATTAAGTTTATTGCATACTGTGTCAATGTGTGTTTGCCAAGTCAAATCATTATCTATCCAAATTCCTAGAAATTTAACGCAGTTGACTTGTTCATTTTCGTCCCATTATAATGAATATTGATATTGTTATTTTTATTGTTACGTCCGAAATTGACTATTTTTTTTTTTTTTTTCTAAATTTATAATTAAGTTATTAACCGTCAGCCAATTAATTATATTGCGAAGAATGAAATTTATATCATTTTCAAAAGTATCAACATTTTGACCTGTAAAGATGGCTGTGCTGTCATCAGCAAAAAGGATCATGGGATGCTGTGAAACTTTAGGCAGATCATTAATGTAGATCAAATATAGCGGTGGACCTAACACGCTACCTTGAGGCACTCCATATAGTACTTTTTTGGGCATGGACTTATGTTTTTGTTCGGTATTATTTAAGAGATTAATATTATTTATTTCTACTACCTGATATCTATCATTTAGATAAGATTCTAGAAGTTTATGGACGTTACCCCTTATTCCATAACTGTACAATTTGTTTAAAAGTGTTCCATGGTGCACATAATCGAACGCTTTTGTCATATCCATAAACATTGCAGAGACAGGAACATGTTTATCAATATTAGTATATACTGGTTTTAAAAGGTCATAAATGGCTAAATTAATTGACTTATTTTTTCTAAAACCTTTTTGTTCTTTAGCAAATAGATTGAACTTTTCTAAGTGAGTATTAATTGCATTATATAGAAGAAGGTCGAAGGTCGAAGGTCGAAGGTTGAGGAGATCGTGGAGTACTTGCGTGTGAAGACCAACTGGACTTTGAGGGTCGAGAAGTTGGAGGCGCGTCACAACACGAACTTCAAGTCGTTCGTGGTGCGTGTTCCGACACACCATCTCGAGAAGTTCCTCAAAGAAGAGTTCTGGCCGAAGGGTGTTGTGTACCGCCGGTTTCGTGCCCGGCTACATGACACCAGTCAGCGAAACACGACGCCGTCACTTCGTGTTTAGTTAGTTAGTTTGTAATTATAATGATGTATTTATTTATAGTATTTTTAAGTTATATTAATATTGTATTTTATGTGTTTGCTATGGGCCTTGATGCCTGAAATAAATGGATAAATAAAAATAAATAAATAAATTATATATAATTTTTTCTAATATTTTAGAAAAAATAGGGATGAGTGCTATTGGTCTGTAACATGCCATGTCTTCCTTGTTATTTTTCTTAAAAAGTGGCTTCACTACGGATTTTTTAAGTTTAGTCGGAAATACACCATGTTCAATACATAAGTTAAATATATGACTGAGTGCTGGGCTGATGATTTGAGCAACTTCCTTTATTGAGAAAGTTGTAATGCCATCATAACCAGTACTTCTAGTGTTTTTAAGTGATTTAATTATAATATTAATGTCATAAGGTATTACAGGGTTTAAAAACAAAGATTTATAAGAGCTACTGGGTAATGTCAATTTGTTATTGAAAGATGTCAAATTTATATTAGGATTATTATTATTAAAATTGTCCGCAACTGATGAATTATTATCATTGAGTAAATTTATTGGTTTTATTAAATTAATATAATAATTATTAAATTCTTCAGCAATGGATCGTGAGTCTGATATTGTATGATTGTTTACTTTTATTTTATTAATATTTTCTTTTGGAAGTTGGGTTTTGTTTGAGTTTATAATTTTCTATGTGGCTTTCGATTTGTTCTCTGCATTGGTTATTTGGTAATTATTTTGAGACTTTTGGGTTAGTTTAACAATTTTTTTGAGACGAGTACTATATTATTTGAGAGCATTTTTCTTGTCTTCGCTAGGATTGAGTCTATACTTCCACAGTTGTTTTCTTTTTTGCCGACAACACTGGCTTATTCCCTTAGATAGCCATTTAGGTTTTTTAATAATAGTGTTTTTAATTTTTATAATTGGAAAACAGAGCACTGCGTAGCAACAACATCGTACGGTAACTTACTACAGCCGTAGAAACCCGCGTTATATCCTCCCCCTCTAGCTTAACTAAGTGCCCTCGCGGTTAGGCTAGTCTAAGTATCTACGCGGCCTACCACGCCTACGCTTCTCACGAACTGGGGGCTCTACTTGACCGGCGAAAGGCGTGAGGTGCGAAACGTGGTATCTCCCTACGTCCCTACCGGTCTGCACGTTTTCTAGACCGTAAGTTGTTGGGCTGATGATCTTCCCGATTGTGTATGGGCCGTCACGACGTGGGATAAACTTCGCGGTCTGTCCGCGGCCGGCGTCGTTAGGTCCCTGCGTTTTCAATAAGACTAGGTCGCCTACCTTGTACTGCGGTGACGGCCTCCTCTTTTGGTCAGCATTCTCCTTCTGTGTGGCCTGCGCTTTCTCGTGAGTGTCCCTGGCCTCGTCCAGGGTTGCAGCCATCTTCTTCAGGTAGGGCGTGATGCTGGGCACAAAGTTGTCATGTTCTACGATAGCCCTCATGTCTATCGCAGAGTCGGAAGGAGCTCGTAACTCTCTCCCAAAGGTGAGGAACGCCGGCGAGTACCCTGTACTGCTGGTAGTCGCAGAGTTCATAGCAAACCTGATTGCTGCAAGATGCACGTCCCAAGTGGTATGGTCGTGGCCTACGAGCATGGCCAATTGAGGTTTGAGGTCCCGGTTCTTTCTTTCTATGGGATTGGCCTCGGGATGATAAAAGGGCGTGAGCGACTGGGTTATTCCAAGAACGTGGCAGACCTGCTGCATAACCTCGCTCACGAATTGCACGCCGTTGTCACTGATAAGGCGACGTGATACCCCATACCTGAGGAACACCTCATTCGCGAGAGTCTGAGCACATTCGACACTGGTGGCATTCTCCAACGGAAACAGTTCCACCCAGCGCGAGCAGACATCTTCAACGATCAGTACCCACCTGTTCTTCCTAGGCGTCTCTACGAGCGGACCAAACAGGTCCACGGAAACTACCTCGAATCGTCGTGACACAGCGGGAGTCTGCAGCAGTCCTGCTGGTTTGCGGTTGTCGGCTTTATACCTCTGGCAAGGTACGCACTCTTTTATATAGTTCGCGATGAACGTGCGCATACCAGGCCAATAATATCTAGCGCGAACGCGGCTCAACGTGCGCTCTACGCCGAAATGGCCAGCTGTTGGCGCATCGTGGAAGTCGGCCATGACCTGCCTACGTTCATGCTCGGGCACGACTAAGCAGCAGTCTTCTCCATCGTCCGACTCCAAACTGTACCTGTATAGGATACCGTCGGAAAGGGTGTACCCGCGGTCGGACCATGGTCTCCCCCTAGAGGGTTCGTCAGACTCCATATCCTCAATAATTTTCCGGACTTCTGGGTCTAATACCTGATTGCTGCGGATATCACCGCTGCTCCTCTTAGGCATATCTACGACAGTCATGCATAGGTCACACTCGTTCTGGTCCTCCGAACAAACGGGTCTCGACAGAGTGTCGGCAACCACGTTCGCGCGACCGGGCGTGTATACAATGTTAAGGTCGAACTCTTGCGAGGTGAGGGCCCACCTGGCCAGTCTGCCGCTAGGTGACCTTTGACTCATCAGCCATCGCAAGGGCTGGTGGTCTGTCCGAACCGTCACCTTCGCGGTTTCCACATAACCGCGGAACTTACCGAGTGCCCACACGACGGCGAGAGCCTCTCGCTCGGTCGTGGAGTAGTTCCTCTCGGCGCTAGTGAGGAGTCGACTCGCGTACTCAATTGGCCTCTCGTCGTGTCCCTCTCCCTGCATTAGAACAGCCCCGAGGTAATAAGCGCTGCTGTCAGTGCAAAGGACGAAGGGTTTTGACTCATCTGTCTGACAGAGAATGGGTGCGGACACGAGGAGAGACTTGATGCGTTCAAACGCCTCCTATTGCTCGTCGTCCCATCGCCAGGCACTCGACTTCTTCAGGAGATTAGTAAGGGGCCTCGCGATTTCGGCGTAATTGTTGATAAAGCGTCGGTACCAACTCGACGTCTGTAAAAAACACTTTAAGTGCTTTACGTTCTGCGGGGCGGCCATGTTGTCAATGGCTGCTGTCTTGTCGGGATCCACCTGGATCCCGCCTGGCACGATAACGTGGCCTAGGAACTTGACAGACTCCCTCGCAAAGAAACTCTTGTCCCTATTGACTCTTAACTTGAACATGGCCAGTCGTTCGAAGACCGCCTCAAGGTCTGCCAGGTGCTTCTCGAAAGGCCCTGGTGACAGCAAAATCAGATCGTCGAGGTATGCTAGGAGTTCCACTTCCTTCAGGTTAGAACGGAACCGGTCCATCATCCTCTGAAAAGTGGCTCCTGAATTGCGTAGTCCCATCGGCATCCGCTTAAATCTAAAGGTACCAAGTGGTGACGTAAACGCAGTCTTGTCTTGATCCTCTGGGCAGACGCTCACCTGATAGTAACCTGAGCGAAGGTCGAGAGTGGTCATATACTCACTGGTCTTGGCCGCGTGCAGTATGTCCTTGATGCGTGGGAGGGGGTACCGGTCCGGCTCGGTCACCGCGTTAAGCTTCCGGTAATCTATACAAAGCCTTAAACTTCCGTCCTTCTTAGCCACAAGCACGACATTGGAGGCCCAGGGTGACTCGCACTCTTCGATGATGTCATCTCGCAGCAGCTTATCAAGCTCCTTCTGCAAGACCTCTTTCTTATTTTGCGACATTCTGTACGGTGGACAAGCAATAGGTTCATGGTGTGAACTCACCTTTATGCGATGTGTGGCGAACTCCGTTGCCGGTCCGTCACGTGCGAACTGCGGCGCACGGTTTTCAATAAAAGCGTTGAGTGTGGACCGCTGCTCGGGGGTCAACTTAGAACCTTCGTCTGATCGCAACGATAACTCAGTGGATGCCGTGCACAAGAGTTCCGCATCAATAGGGTCAAGTGTATATGTGTAAACAAAATCATAACAATGCCCCGGACTGTCCGAGAATGACCAATTGCGTCGGGCGGCGTCTATTACCAGGCCGGCCCGCGCCAAAAAATCTATACCTAAAAGCGTCCTAATATTATTACCAGGCAACACTAAGAACTGGCACAGTACCTTACGACCTTGAATAATAATATCTACTTCGGCTGACAACAGGTTTCTCCACCCTTGTGTTCCATCGGCCAGGTGTACGAAACGTTTAGTTTCGCTAAACCGGACTCCTGAATCGACTAAAAGTCGGTGCAATAGAGGGCTCGCAATACTATGTGTAGCGCCGGTATCTACAATCGCCACGCCGTTACGGCCCATAACACTAATATTTACCACTAGCACTTTGCCCGCGACTTCGTCCGCGTGTAATTCGTACTTTCCTCTAAAAATTTCGAAAATGTATGTTTAAGATCTTTATCATTTATTTAGATTCGGGCCAATTTTGCCAATTTTTAAGTTTAGGAATAGATCAAAGGAATAAGACTTTTCAAATAAACTGTGCGGTCTCTTTTCACCACGACAGGGCTTGTTTTTAAAAAAGTTTGTTACGTTTCCATTTTATGAATTAAAGATTATTAATACCCATTTTCGAACAAAATAATTAAGTTTTTATAATATTTCTTTGTATACTACATTCTTGGTCGTTCTGGAGGGTGCTACCAAAATAACCAGGCTACAAGATGAGCTCACACGAGAGCATGCTACGTAGAACTGACCATGAGAGAAACAGGGCTGTCGCAAGTCAACTCCTGCAAATTTAAGGGTTTGGCCCTGCGATTTATTTATTGTCATCGCAAAGCAAACTTTTAAAGGGAACTGAAGTCTTTTGAATTCGAAAGGTAGATCGTTCGGGATTAATGGAATACTTGGAATAAAGACGGTTTCTCCCTGGGCAGACCCAGTTAAAATAGTAGCTTCAACAATATTCCTATGCAAAGCTTTTACTTGCAGCCTAGTACCGTTACATAGTTTTGGAGGTTTCAAATTTCTAAGTAACATTACAGGTGTGCCCACGCGCAGTGTTAGTTTATGATATGGAAGTCCGGCTGGATTAATAGTGTTCAGAAACTCAACCGGATAATGGACTGCTTCGTCTGTATTTACCACCGTGTCTATTGAATTATACACCATTTCTGTACCGTCAAATGATTTCAGCAAAATATCATTAATTACTGCTGCTTGGTCACTTTTAGGTGTCATTATAGCTCTTTCACGTAGCCATTCCGAAGGCTTGTCTTTTGTTTGAGCCACATCTGGATAATTTTTTTCTATAAGATCTTCGACTGTTGTTACTACACTACATAATTCTTCTGTTATAGCTATCAACCCGTCTATTTCTGGATACATGCCGTTTCCTATTTTAAGTAGAAGGTCTGAAAAATGGCCTGCAGAGACGTCCCCCCTCAGATGCACTCTCATATTTTTAGTCACTTTTAGAATTTTAGTAGAGGTCCATAAATAAGATCTTTTAAAGCATGCTTTAATTTCATCAGCGCGCGTTCCTTTTGGTATTACCGGTAATGTTTGACGAAAATCTCCAGCTAACAACACTGTCATACCACCCATTAAAGAATTGTTGTTTCTTATATCCTGTAGAGTCCTATTTAAAGCTTCAATAGCTCTTTTGTGCGCCATAGTGCTTTCATCCCATACTATTATTTTTGCTTTACGCAATACCTCAGCAAGATTGCTTTGCTTTGAAATGTTACACATTGGAGTCTCTACATTAGACAAATTAAGGGGTAATTTCAAAGCAGAGTGCGCCGTTCGACCTCCTTCCAATAACGTAGCGGCGATGCCGGAAGACGCGACTGCTAAGGCAATTCCGCGAGTACTTCTAATCTTTGCCAAGAGTAAATTGATGAGGTAAGTCTTACCAGTCCTACAAAATTCGTTCCTACAAACACTATGTAGGCTACGTAGACTTCTGAAAAGCACTTAAAATTAATTCATATACATATTTTTTATTCTAATGTTTTATACATATAGATAAAGTTGATTAGGATCGTGATGGTAGGTAGCGCCATCATAATCACGACTACTGAACTAATAAACGATACACTTTGAAAACTTTAAATTCGCATATCTTTTGACTGGATTAGATGATTGCTAAGAAACAAAAACCAAATATGACTATTATTAAATTGTAATAATATTATGTATTTTATGTAGACATCTATTTGTTAGTACCATTTTATGTAAGCATTTTATGTAGACATCTATTTGTTATTACCATTTTGGGCCAATTGCATGTATCTAAATCTTTCATCTTTACATAGTATAAAACAAAATCGCCCCCGCTGTCTGTAAGCTTAGATCTTTTGTGCATTTCATGCAGAGCATATCATTAAAATGAATATCTTAGATGATAATATCTTTCCACCCTTTCAAGTCAAAATACTAAGTTTCGAGTTAATCGGACCGCGCGGTAAAATTTTTAAATATTAAATGAATAAGATTTTTCATATAAACTGTACCCTATTTTTTATAAAAATCGTTTGGGATCAAGTCACGCAGTAAAATCCTCCCCTGTATAATTAACTACCCCTTTTCACGCAGTTAGGGGTAGATTTTCGAAAAATCCAGATACACATTATTCTTTATTTTTGGTCTTAAGTATAAATACTAAGTTTCGAGTTAATCGGACCACGCGTTAAAATTCTTCCATACAAATTTTGACACCCCCCAATCCCCCTTTAGGGGGTAGTTTAGAAAAACAAAAAATGTCAACTTTCATAATTAACTAAGATAAATATTCGTACCAAGTTTCAAGTTTATTAACTGAAGGAATAAGATTTTTCATACAAACAAAATCCCCCCTTTTCACCCCCTTAAAGGTTGAATTTCCAAAAACCCCTTCTTAGTGCTCCCCTACATTATAAAAGGAAGCTGTGTGCAAAATTTCACATTCCTAGTCCCAGTAGTTTCGGCTGTGCGTTGATATGTCAGTCAGTCAGTCAGTCAGTTTCTCCTTTTATATATATAGATTGGGTGATGTTCGCGCGTACTCATATTCGTTATTTGAACGCACGAAGCGTCATCGCCCGTACTAATGTTATTATTACTACTATCGTCACGACAATAAAAATCTACATCAACAGTGTTGAAAGATGTTTTCTCGTCTGGTTTAGACAATGTTTTCACGCAAACATCACATTTCGATCTCACGACGCCCTGTTTACCACATCCATAACAACGTAACTCCTTAGGCGTAGTGTCGTTATTATTCTTATTATTAGTCACTTTATCGCGATTACGACATTCATCACTAACATGCCCGAATAATTTGCAATGATTACAACGGGGTCTTTTGTTGTTGCCACGCGGTGCAGACGAGTGCGAATTCGTGGAAATCGAATTCGAATTCGTGGAATTCGAGTTCGATGTCGATGTTTTGGTTTGCGGGGTCGTATTATTATTACCTAAAACAGAATTTGTTACCTTAAGCGCCTTGTATGTATCCTCCGCGATCCTCACCTTATATAACAGATCATCTAAATTACGAACACAATCACGCGGCACTCGTTTTATTATGCGTCGGTGCAGTAATCCGTAACAAAAGTCTACCTGCACTACTTCGTCGAGTTCGTACGGAAATTTAGCAATTAATGCTCGCACTTTACACAAAAACACTTCCGCGCGTTCTTCCTCTTGTTGTTCCGTAGCAAAGATCTGCCGTAGGACTTGATACGCGGGCTGCGCCACGCCGTAGGTCGCGCGGAGACGCGCGATCGCTTCCGACCACGTGGTCGCAGACGCTTTGACACCGCGCCACCATACCGCCGCTTCACCTTCCAGCAGCATCGGCAATCCTCGGAGGGCATGCTCGTCACTTACGGTAGCGCACTCCTTGTAAACTTCGACGGCGTCCAGGAATGCTTCCAGGACCTCGGCGTCCTGGGAGGTCCCGTCGAATCTCGCCGTGCATCGTGTGAAGTTGGCGTCGGTACGCGACGCGGCAGCAGCGGCGGCACCTCCGCTGCTCGCGTTGGTCGTTGGAGAGACCCCGACTGGGGTGGAGGCCCTGAATTCGCCGTTGGAACTCATCAGTGAGTTAATGAGGCTTCTATTGGCTTCCACTTGCGCACGCGTGATTGACTCGATCAGCGTGGATAGAAAGTCTGGAGGGAACTGGGGAGCTGGTTGCTGTGTTGACCTTGAGCCGGCGCTCGCGGTTTCGTCCGCGTGGCCGCGCTCCACGACGCTCTCCTCCTCTTCAGTGAGCGTGACGTTATCATCATCCTCTCCTCGTTGTTGACGGAGCGCTTCTCCCCTCCTCGTTGTCGGCATCTTCACGCTTAGTGATGACAACGGTAAGGTCGAATGTCCGTACTTATTTCTAACAAAGTGAGTAGGTATAGGTACGCGTTCGGTCACGTATGCGTAGGCACTGGATCACAGTTCGTAATGTAACGATTCGAGCCACTAGTTAGGGCGCCAGTTTAAAGTCGGTTCTTTAAAATAAATATTTAATGAAACTTTACACAAAGAATGGCTTCTCAAAAGGAAAAAATCGCGACCGAGAGTCGCGGAGGATCGGAGACCCACGTCTACCATCGCTCGCGATCGGGGTTCTCTCTCTCCGTCGCCCGCGTCGCCGCTGCTCCGCTAGCAGCAAGGTGCGCGGGCGGCAGAGGAGGGGGGCGCCCGCGGTATGGCACTGCGTAGCAACAACATCGTACGGTAACTTACTACAGCCGTAGAAACCCGCGTTATAGTACGCAATAACCAAACGCCATGTGCGCTCTGATTGGTTGAATATGTCACGTGTTCCTTCTCCTTCCTCTCTACCGCCATTGTTCGCCACGCCACGGAACATAAAAAAACCGGTTGTTCGTGTGTTTTTGTAAAGTTTTTAATGTTGAAACTGTGTTGGAACTGTGAAAATAGTTTTATTTTGCTAAGGTTACTAGACCCATAATTGTACCTAAGTCTACGGACACAACCATTGCCACTGTCAACATCGACCAATCAGAGAGCGGTGTGTATTTTATTCTTTATTTTATTATTTTATATTCCGTATTTTAAAAAAGCGTAAAATTAAATGCTCTACTGTGATTGGTCGAACCGTTTAGAATCTTACGAATGGATATCCGTTAGTTTATAAATTTACCACGAGACGTCGCAAATTGATAAATTTACGAAAATGTGGGCGTAAAATAATACAATTTATCTCTCGTTTAGAATCCTACGAAAGTTTATAAATTTCCTAGGAAATTTATAAATTTGCGGTTCTTGTTATTTTCCGGTGACATATACATCATCAAAACTTCATAAGAGATTCTTTAAATTTAGTTAAGTTTTCTTTACTAAAGTCTCGCCTTTTTGTATACCAGAAGTTGACAGAACAAGTTTTTTTAACCGGGAATTTTAATAATTGTGCCGTGTGATCTGACATACCTAAGTCAGTGACGTCACAGTTGCTACCTCTAATATTGTGGAAAATGTTGTCAATGCAAGAGTTGCTCTTTGGCTTTGTTGGATTGTGTGTGCCAATTTTCATATCAAAGCTAGAAGTAGTATGTATAAGTTTCAAAGAACTGGAGGTTCTTTTTAACAAATCAATGTTAAAATCACCACAGATAATAGTTTTAGTTGATTTTCGATTGCGTAATTTGTAATGGATTGTATGAAGTATGTTAAAAAATGTATTAAGTTCATTTTGTGTAGTTTTTGGAGGTCGGTATATACATATAATCACCACATTATGAGTCAGAAGTTCAATGGCGGAGCATTCCGCTACATTAGGAACACTAAGGCTAACCAAATCTTGAAGAACTTTATATTTATGAATATTTTTTACAAGTATACACTGTTACAATAATGATTTTTTATCTGTAGTGACAAACTAGTGGGTATGGTAATATGAAACAACAACTATCTCAAACACTGTTTATTAAAAAAAAACTGGTAAACTAACATTAATATTATAATAAGTTTACTAAAAACTAAACAAATTGTTGCCAGCCAGCTAATAATGAAATATAGAGAGCGAAGGTCGTGGGGGGTTGGAGATAAACCCTGTACTGTTCCGTTTAAAATGAGTTAAAGTTAAAAGTTAATAATTATTATAAAACAAAAGAGAAAGTAACCTTCCAGTTATTGTTTAATTCAAAATCTATTAAATGGGCGCCAGGGACTTTGAGAGTCCCGGATCCCGGAGCCGACGAAGATGTCCAATACGATTCCGGACCGGGGTAGGATGTCGAACCCGAGATCCACAAATTAAGTTATGATGCAGGCCTGTTTCCAGTATCGAACACCGGACCCAGACAATCAACTGGTTCCTACGGGAACCGTAACAATGTATAAAAAAAAGTTAAGGTAGGTAAAAGAAAAAACCGTCCCGCCTGCGCGCTAACGCTAGACGGGCTCTGCCGGCCGCAGTCGTCTCCACACGAGGCATCGCCGTGCTCGAGAAACGGGTCTCGCGTCCAGGCCCCAGACGACCTTCTAGGTCCTGGCGGCGAGACGAATCGCTCGAGGTGCCTCTCCTGGAATCGACAATACGGAGGCCTAATAATATAAAGAGAAACTAATTCACCTTCCTTGAGGTGACTGAGCTTGGAAATCTATAAGGCTAAAACATTAGCCGGTTAACAAGGCCTTTTCACAAGGACAACATAAGGAGCTACGACTTTGGTTTGCCTAATCTTGAGTGGTGGGACAATAGGGATGAGTTGCAAATAGTCAGCGGGTGAAATACTCACGGTTGTCGTAGGGAGAAAGCACTTGACTGCAAGATTCTTGACCGGCTGGAAAGCTGCCTGCGTATGCGCAATTAGGAATCCTGCAATAAATATATCACGACAATACCCTTTCTAACAACCAGGGAAGGGCTCACAGACCACTTCCAAAGACTATTACAACCAAATCCTTACCTTTTAGATCATGTAACAAGTTTAGTGGAATCACTCAAGCGTGTCGTAGGGCGGAAAGATGCCAAGTGCGGTTCCATGATGCTGTCATGGCTCACAAACCGGAATTAGACGGAGCATTCCAAAAATCTCCCCAATTACGGGTAAAATAATATTAAATCACTGAAGATAAATAATACACCGAGATACTTAAATTCTTGAAAATCACTAGCAACTGCACAACATGACGTTTAATCGCTGAAGCAATAAGAATCTTCATGATCCAGACCAACAAACAAATTATTTGTTATTTCCAATACTAAAACTCGTCATGATAGTCGTAAATCTCCTCGAATCTTAATTCGGCAAATTTAGAAAGTATGAACTTGTCACATTACGTCAAAGACAATTCACAGATAAAAAATATGTTAACTTGACACGAAGTTTCTAGAAAGAAGTCTATATTGAAAAAATGAATTTAATTTCCGTTTACGGTTATTTAGTTTATTATGACTTTTTTTGACTAAAAGCTGAAAATAATTGAGGATTGCTCCATACGATATTATTTCGATGGTTAGCAATCAATATGTTGAAATATCGATTTAAACTACAACTGTGAATCGGCGACCACTAGATGTCGCCTTTGACAGATAGAAACTGACGTTTGACTGAATCACATTTGGAATGTAAACATTCGCAACTAATTACAATACAATATGTTTAATAGGATTAAGAAAATTGATTTATTGTGAGGAAGCCGATTGTAAAACTACAATGAAATGTGTTACTCGGAAACCTCGTAATGTACTACTTATGTTTTCAGGTAAATGCTACTTCGTTGTTGGTGCAAAAAAACAACGTAACAGTACCTCCGCAACCACCAGAGATTTGACCCACTAGGGCAAATCTCGACGCTGGCCCTCCAGCGTCAAAGCAGGCGTTACGCGTTAGCTGACGTTAGACGTTAGTGCGTTTAAAGGGGCCGCTATCGAGCTAAAGTTTTTAATAAAACGTCTATAGTATGAGGCCGTTCCAAGAAACATTTTCACTTCTTTACGGGTTGTAGGGGTTGGAAAGTCGATAATTGACTGAACTTTCGACGGATCAGTGTGTAAGCCATGCTCGTCCACTCTGTAACCTAGATATTTTAGTTCTCGTCGAAAGAAACAGGACTTAGGTAAATTAATTGTCAAATTAGCCTGCCTTAATTTGTCTAAAACCCGTTTAAGAAGTGAAATGTGCTCCTCGAAGGTTGATGAGCAAATAATGATGTCATCTAAATATACGAACACCTTATTACCAAACTCCGGGCCGAAAAGTCTGTCCATTAATCGCTGTTGGGTGGCTGGGGCTCCAGTCAACCCAAAACACATAACTTTAAATTGGAACAAACCTCGACCGGGAACCGTGAACGCGGTTTTCTCTTTGGATGAAGTGGAGTCCAACTCGATTTGCCAAAATGCAGATTTCAAATCAATCGATGAAAGGTATCGCGCGTCCCGTAACTGGTTTAAGATGTGAGAGACGTAGGGCAGTGGATACGCATCTTGCTTGCTGACCGCATTCAGCTTTCGGCTGTCCAGGCAAAAACGCCATTCCCCATTAGGTTTTGGAGCCAGTAAAACCGGGTTGTTCCACGCGCTACTGCTAGGTTCCACCACTCCCATCTCCAACATCTCATCCAGCTGACGATTAAGTTCCTTGAGGCGTTCAGGTGATAAAGGATAATAACGCTGTTTAATAGGAGGAACGTCTCCTGTGTCTATTTTATGACGCAACAGATGGGTGCGACCCAATCCTTTAGCCTCGAAGGAAACCTTTTCGAAATCTTTAATTAATAACTCCGCTTCATTCTTTTGATCCGATGTTAATTCTTCAAACGGTTGAAGGTGCCTAACCTCCCAGACGCATTTATGACCTCTATTGGTTTTTAAATATTGAAATGGCAATTTATTAAAAATTTTTGGTGCCAAATTAAAGGTCTTCCAAAAATCCACGCCGAAAATCAACGGTGTAGTAATGTCTGGAATAACATAGAATTTAATAACCTTAGTCACTCCCATAAGAGTCACTGGTAACAATAAATAACCCTCCACGGATGCCCGCGAATCTTTGGCAGTTACGATGTTGCCCAACTGTCTATCGGCGTGTAGAGTTGCACCAGCCCTTATGAATTGTTGGCCAACATCGGAACCCAACACCGAAATGCAAGAACCCGAGTCGAGTAAACCGTAATACTGCTCATCGTATATAGAAACGGTTAAATGTGGACGACTATCGTCCGTATTCTTATAATGTACTGTATCAACCCTTAGTGAATTAAAAAATAATTTTAAAGATTTTAAATAATTGTCCCAATCGGACTTATCAAAATTTTGGCTGTAGTTCCGTAAATTTAGTTTTTTGAAATGCAGGTTGGACAGGACTGCGCCTCCTTCTGCTTTTTACTGCACGTAGGGCACGATGGTGCACGTACACCCTTCTTGCCGCAACGGAAACACACAATTTCCTTTGATTTGCATTGTGATAACGAGTGCCCTTTAACCCTACAGCGAACACAGAACGACGAACTAGAATCTGTTTGCACGGCTTCAATCCTTTGAGAACCTTTCGGGGCTTGGTATGCTAAGTCTGGTGCAACAAACGAAGAGGTTGGTTTGGGCGGCGCATGGAACTGTGCCCTGCTATGGAAACCTAGCTCCAGTTGTCTACACTTCTCTTTTAACTCGTCCAGCGTGTTGATAATCAAAATTAATTAAATAAATAAATTGACAACCCCGACGTATATTCCGGTCTCATGTTGAATTTGATCCGTGCTAAACGATCGCGTTCTGGAACCCTATAAGAAAGTCTATTGTAAAGATTCTTCATGACTGCTATATATATACAAGACAGCTCAGTCGACCCCTGCGTTCTGTTAGTTATTTCAGAAATGAGACGCATATCGTAATCAGGCGGAGCGAAATCTGGTAGTAACTGCTTCTTCAGTTCCGCCCAATCACCAACCGACGCTTTTATTCCCCGGTACCATAATAAGGCTCCGTCCGAGAAAAGATCCAGAGTAGATTGATGTAAGGAAGCTTCGCTAATACCCCTGGCCTCGCAAAGCTCCTCAAGACGCTCAATAAAATGCTTTCACGCAACCTGTACCGTTAAATTTATGATCTAGGGATTTAACAGATTCCTTCTTGCAGGAAATGATGACGTCCTTCGTCTGTAAACTTGACGGTACATTTGGTGTCTCCTCGGCGGAAGTAAACGACTGATGGAAGCTCGCGTTAACCGAATCAATTTTTAATAAATAACCGCTAAGTTGCTTGTCAACGTCTTCGTAAACGGCACTAAGATTAGTTGGTGGAGTAACCCTACTCAAACGATGAAATATGTGGAATGCTAAAGCCTTAGCGCGGTTAAATTTTTTAAAACTGGAAGGGTACTTATCTAATACTTCACCAATTTCTGGCAACTTGGCCTTAATTGTTTGTAATTCGGTTTTCGGATCTATATTTGTCTCCACTATATCGTCAGAACGTACCAATTTACTAAGTTCCCTAATTTGGACACGTAGTTCCTCTACGGTTGAAGCAGGTTTCGCGTCTCGGACCAGTACTTCATATATGAGCTCGTCTTTGCGAAGTAAATTAAATGTAATGGGTCGTTCCATTTTGTAAAAATTAAAAAAAAATAATTTAAAAAAGAAAAATGAAACCGAACTAAAGTTATAACTGGCTGTCACAATGTACAATACCGAGCAAAGTGTAAGTATTATCAATAGTAAACACAGTTACATAAATAGCAGTCTTATAGAGTAAGTTTAAATTTTAATACCAGGCTTTTAATTTCAAGTACAATAGTCCTGGTGTAATGTTTTAAGACACAAGTAAAATAAAATTGTAAATTGTATATAGCAGCAAAAAGTGTAAAAAGTAAATAAAAGTGTATATACAGTACAAACATAAACATGAACACGTTAACAAAGGATTCCGAGCGACGGTTTCTTCTTAAAATTAGAATAACTGGAAGGCCCACGGAACAGCACTCTGGCTTTTAAGGTACAGCAATAGACGTAACCTCTATCTCCAACCAATACACACGTTGGTCGCCACTGTTACAATAATGATTTTTTATCTGTAGTGACAAACTAGTGGGTATGGTAATATGAAACAACAACTATCTCAAACACTGTTTATTAAAAAAAAACTGGTAAACTAACATTAATATTATAATAAGTTTACTAAAAACTAAACAAATTGTTGCCAGCCAGCTAATAATGAAATATAGAGAGCGAAGGTCGTGGGAGGTTGGAGATAAACCCTGTACTGTTCCGTTTAAAATGAGTTAAAGTTAAAAGTTAATAATTATTATAAAACAAAAGAGAAAGTAACCTTCCAGTTATTGTTTAATTCAAAATCTATTAAATGGGCGCCAGGGACTTAGAGAGTCTCGGATCCCGGAGCCGACGAAGATGTCCAATACGATTCCGGACCGGGGTAGGATGTCGAACCCGAGATCCACAAATTAAATTATGATGCAGGCCGGTTTCCAGTATCGAACACCGGACCCAGACAATCAACTGGTTCCTACGGGAACCGTAACAATGTATAAAAAAAAGTTAAGGTAGGTAAAAGAAAAAACCGTCCCGCCTGCGCGCTAACGCTAGACGGGCTCTGCCGGCCGCAGTCGTCTCCACACGAGGCATCGCCGTGCTCGAGGAACGGGTCTCGCGTCCAGGCCCCAGACGACCTTCTAGGTCCTGGCGGCGAGACGAATCGCTCGAGGTGCCTCTCCTGGAATCGACAATACGGAGGCCTAATAATATAAAGAGAAACTAATTCACCTTCCTTGAGGTGACTGAGCTTGGAAATCTATAAGGCTAAAACATTAGCCGGTTAACAAGGCCTTTTCACAAGGACAACATAAGGAGCTACGACTTTGGTTTGCCTAATCTTGAGTGGTGGGACAATAGGGATGAGTTGCAAATAGTCAGCGGGTGAAATACTCACGGTTGTCGTAGGGAGAAAGCACTTGACTGCAAGATTCTTGACCGGCTGGAAAGCTGCCTGCGTATGCGCAATTAGGAATCCTGCAATAAATATATCACGACAATACCCTTTCTAACAACCAGGGAAGGGCTCACAGACCACTTCCAAAGACTATTACAACCAAATCCTTACCTTTTAGATCATGTAACAAGTTTAGTGGAATCACTCAAGCGTGTCGTAGGGCGGAAAGATGCCAAGTGCGGTTCCATGATGCTGTCATGGCTCACAAACCGGAATTAGACGGAGCATTCCAAAAATCTCCCCAATTACGGGTAAAATAATATTAAATCACTGAAGATAAATAATACACCGAGATACTTAAATTCTTGAAAATCACTAGCAACTGCACAACATGACGTTTAATCGCTGAAGCAATAAGAATCTTCATGATCCAGACCAACAAACAAATTATTTGTTATTTCCAATACTAAAACTCGTCATGATAGTCGTAAATCTCCTCGAATCTTAATTCGGCAAATTTAGAAAGTATGAACTTGTCACATTACGTCAAAGACAATTCACAGATAAAAAGACGGGTTGCACTCCGGGAGTGCCGGCAGAAGTGAAAACTTGAATATTAACGTTGAAATAAATCAATTATTAATTGAATTAATATAACTAAGTGTTTTTCACTATTTCTGCGTCACTTTTTTCATTAATCGATGCACTTTGTTCAATTTCCATTTTTTTAAACACTTTATATACACGAATTTTACGAATACACAGCAGTGTGGCTACTACACAGACGGTCGAGCCATCAGCTGTCCATCCACGTCCGCGTCCGCGTCCGCGTCCACCATCACCATCACATCACATCACATCACCATCACCATCGCCATTGATATCGCCATCGTCATCACCATCACCATAACCATCACCATCGCCATCACCATCGCCATCGCCATCACCATCACCATCGCCATCGCCATCACCATCGCCATCACCATCCATCCATCCATTATCGTGTCTCACTTGGTTCACTTCGGTTGGCGCCGCCGTAGAAAGAGATGGGGGGGGGGGGAATCTCTCCTGACGGTCACGTGTCCTGACGCGATGCCCTGACGCGAGTTTAACATTTTTTACCCATTACAAAAAGTGTTCAACGCCGCTAAAGAAGTTTTACCACTTCAAAAATATGATAACTTGACACGAAGTTTCTAGAAAGATGTCTATATTGAAAAAATGAATTTAATTTCCGTTTACGGTTATTTAGTTTATTATGACTTTTTTTGACTAAAAGCTGAAAATAATTGAGGATTGCTCCATACGATATTATTTCGATGGTTAGCAATCAATATGTTAAAATATCGATTTAAACTACAACTGTGAATCGGCGACCACTAGATGTCGCCTTTGACAGATAGAAACTGACGTTTGACTGAATGACATTTGGAATGTAAACATTCGCAACTAATTACAATACATTATGTTTAATAGGATTTAGAAAAGTGATTTATTGTGAGGAAGCCGATTGTAAAACTACAATGAAATGTGTTACTCGGAAACCTCGTAATGTACTACTTATGTTTTCAGGTAAATGCTACTTCGTTGTTGGTGCAAAAAAACAACGTAACAACACGATCCACCATTTCTGTTATGTCTATTACAGCTTGCCGCTAAAGTGAAATTCGGTATGGTTAGGTACATAAGGTCTGAGTCAATCATATAGACAGGCCTGATGGTCTAGTGGTTAGTGACCCTGACTGCTATGCCGGAGGTCGTGGGTTCGATTCCCACCCAGGACAAATGTTTGTGTGATGAGCACGATCATTTGTTCTGTGTCTGGGTGTAATTTATCTATCTATATATATAAATAAAAACAAAAGGCCTGACTGACTGACTGACTCATCAACGCCCAGCCCAAACCCATAGACCTAGAAATCTGAAATTTTACACAATGGTTCCCTTTATAATGTAGACAAGGAATAAGGAAGGATTTTTCGAAATTCAACCCCTAAGGGAGTTAAATAGGGGATGAAAGTTTGTATGAAAGTCCGTCAGTTTTAAAGTTAGGATCTTCAAATTTTGTGTTTAGGCTGACGATTGAAAATTAATTTATACGTGTCTCAGCGTTTTTGATGATTCCACCCCCAAAGGGTTAAAAAGGGGGATGAAGTTTTGTATGAAAGTCCGCCAGTTTAAAAGTTAGGATCTTCAAATTTTGTATTTAGGCTAACGATTGAAAATTAATTTATACGTGTCTCAGCGTTTTTGATAATTTTACCCCTAAAGGGGGATGAACGACCTAACTGAGATATCGACGTACAGCCTCAACCGCTGGTCCTAGGGACATGAATTTTGGAGGGTGTGTTCTTTGTGAAGAGTAAGTATCCAGTAAGAAGGGGTTTTTGGAAATTCAGCCTTTAAGAGGGTGAAAAGGGGGGATTTTGTTTGTATGAAAAATCTTATTCCTTGAGTTAATAACCTTGAAACTTGGCACGAATACTTACCTAAGTAAATTATGAAGTTTGGCATTTTCGTTTTTCTAATCTACCCCCTAAAGAGGTATTGGGGGGTGTCAAAATTTGTATGGGAGAATTTTAACGCGCTGTCCGATAAACTCAAAACTCAGTATTTATACTAAGGACTAAAAATAAAGAATAACGTGTATCAGGGTTTTTCGAAAATCTACCCCTAACTGTGTGAAAAGGGGTAATTAATTTTACAGGGGAGGATTTCACTGCGTGGCTTGATTAGTTCGAAAATTGGCATATATAATCTTTGAGTCAAGTTATGAACACATCTTAAACGATTTTTCATAATTCTACCCATGTAGGGGTGAAAAGCGGGATAACAGTTTATATGAAAAATCTTAATCATTTGGTTAATAAACTTGAAACTTGGCACGAATATTTATCTAAGTAACTTATGAAGGTTGGCATTTTTTGTTTTTACAAACAACCCCCTAAAGGAGGATTGAGGCGGGGTGTGTCAAAATTTGTATGGAAGAATTTTAACGCGTGGTCCGATTACCTCGAAACTCGGTATTTATACTTAAGACCAAAAATAAAGAATAACGTCTATCAGGGTTTTCCGAAAATCTACCCCTAACGGGGCGACAAGGGGTAGTTAATTATACAGGAGAGGATTTTAATGCGTGGCTTGATTAATTCAACAATTCGTATAAATAATCTTTGAGTCAAGTAATGAACACATCCCAAACAATTATTTGAAATTCCACCCCTATGGGGGTGAAAAGCGGGAGTACAGTGTATATGAAAAATCTTACTCATTTGGTTAATAAACATGAAACTTGCCACGAATACTTAAGTAAATTATGGAGTTTGGCATTTTTTGTTTTTCTAAACTACCCACTAGAGGGGGATTGGGGGCGTCAAAATTTGTATGGAAGAATTTTAACGCACAGTCCAATTACCTCGAAACTCGGTATTTATACTTAAGACCCAAAAATAAAGAATAACATCTATCAGGGTTTTCCGAAAATCTACCCCTAACGGGGTGAAAAGGGGTAGTTAATTATACAGGTGAGGATTTTAATGCGTGGCTTGATTAACTCAACAATTCGTATAAATAATCTTTGAGTAAAGTAATGAACACATCCCAAACAATTATTTGAAATTCCACCCCTGTGGGGTGAAAAGCGGGAGTACAGTGTATATGAAAAATCTTACTCATTTGGTTAATAAACATGAAACTTGCCACGAATACTTAAGTAAATTATGAAGTTTGGCATTTTTGGTTTTCTAAACTACCCCCTAGAGGGGGATTGGGGGCGTCAAAATGTGTATGGAAGAATTTTAACGCGCAGTCCGATTAAGTCGAAACTCGGTATTTATACTTAAGACCATAAAAAAGAATAACGTGTATCAGGGTTTTTCGAAAATCTACCCTTAACGGGGTGAAAAGAGGTAGTTAATTTTACAGGGTAGGATTTTACTGCATGGTTTGATTAACTCGAAAATTGCCGATGTAGGTAACACGGCTGCCAAGCTAAAATGGAACTGGGCTGGTCACATCTGTCGCATGCCGGAGGAGCTATGGGCTAAAATAACCACACAATGGGTCCCAAACAGCAGCAAACGGCAACGCGGCAGGCCCAGAATGAGATGGCGGGACGAACTCGACTCTTTCGACAAAGATTGGCGTGTAACAGCACTGGATAGGGATAAGGAAGAAGGGAAGGGAGGCCTTTGCCCTGCAGTGGGACAGAAATGGCTGATAATAATAATAAAATCTTTGAGTCAAGTAATGAATTCCACCCCTGTGGGGGTGAAAAGCGGGGATACAGTTTATATGAAAAATCTTATTTATTTGGTTAATAAACATGAAACTTGGCAATATTTGGGTCAGTAAATAATAACGGTTGTCAGTTTTATTTAAAAAAAACCCCTTACAGAGGATATTGGGGGTGACAAAGTTGATAGGTTAGAAAAATATGTAACTCGCTATCGGATTAACTCGAAACTAGGTACTACCAAAACAAAAAATAAAACAAGTACTTATCTGTTTTAGGGTTTTTCAAAAATCGACTCCTACCAAGGTGGAAAAGGGCAAGTAAAGTTTAAGGGGTGGATATTACTGCTTGCTTCAATTAACTCGAAAATGGGTATGGGCCTTTGAGTCAAGTTATGATCACGAACGATTTTTCAAAATTCCACCCCTGTGGGGGTGGAAAGCGGGGCTACAGTTTATTTGAAAAATCTGATTCCTTTGATCTATAAAAATTGGCTCGAATACTTATTTATCTAAATAAATGATGAAGATCATACATACATACATTTTCGAAATTTTTAGAGGTAAGTACGAATTTCACGCGGACGAAGTCGCGGGCAGAAGCTAGTCTATAATATGTATGTATTTAGAAATATATAAGTATGTTTATCAGTTGTCTAGTACCCATAACACAAGCTCTGCTTAGCTTGGGACTAGATGGCGTTGTGTGATAGGTGTGGAATATTATTATAAAAAAAAAAAAAAATAAAAAAAAAATATTATGTTCTGTAATACATAAAATATCAACTTCTTTCCCAGATTTTTTTAGGTTTTCTATACTAACACAGAATACATCTGATTTGCTTATCAATCCGTTGAGATTTTGATGCATAACAGTTAGATTACTATATACGAAAAAAATGTTTGTGACTGTCCTGTTTTTCGTTATTAAAACTATGACTATCATTTTCATTCGTAGTCAATACAGACTCAGCCTGTGACAGAGTAACAGTATTAGACATATTTATCTCAGTGATGAGCTCCAGAGCATCATTTAATATTGTGTTAATACCGTTGTTATTAATTGCTCCTGACCACTTATTAAACGAGGTAAATCACATTTTAGATTTAAGTTAGAGTCAAGTACATATGCATACTCTTGTGACATTACATCTAGGCAAAGTAAGTTATTAAAAATTTCAATTCTTCCATTAAACATATTTGAGTAGTAATTAAATTTATACGTGGGTAGACATAAAATAATATTTGTGTTATTTATATCTTTGAGGGCGGTTCTTATAAAAGCTATCAATTCAAAGTAATCTTTCGTCCTTTCAAAATCCTCAGGTCCAATCAATATGATGCAGTAGTCATTCATAGTGTACTGTTGCAATTTAGACTTTAGATCTTTTAACAACAGTTTAACTCCGCAGGTAGGCTTTAAATAATGACATGTATCGTAATAATTTCGGAATACATCCATAGCCGTTGTTAGGATGTTATTATTCTTGTTACCACTTATAATACAAAGTTTATTTTTTTGCTTAATTTCCTTTAAATTTTGTTTATTTTCTGATCGTATATTATTATGTTCTATACTGTTTGTGACATTTTGTGATGACTGGACTATAGTGGTTGATGTTGATGGTTCGATGTATTCCTGTTCCAATGTTTCGGTTTGCGTTTGTTTTACCTTTTTTACTAGGTGTCTTCATTGGAGATGCTACTTTATGTTTGGCCGGACTGCTCGTGATTTTTTTGTATAAGTTGTTCTTCTTTATTAACTCTTCATTTGTTTGTCGAAGTTTACAATTTTCGGATGATAACATCTCAATTTCACTGTGAGCGCTTTGTAACTGTGTCACTAGGTCTAGCAACTTATTATTTAGAATTTTTATTTGTTCGTCTTCCTCGTTGGACAAGTCGGGCATACTATTTGTCGTACTCTCTAACGTTTGTGAGATAATGTCACTGTCGTCGTCGGTGGTTGCAACGGATCGTGTTCGGTTGCGACGGAACGTTATGTTTTCTAGAAAGTTCATGGTGATAAACAATCGAAGTCCTCTTTTCGTATTTTTTGTTGATGTTTATTGGTTTGTGAATAATTGAAAAGCCAGAAACATTCACAAAAAGACTTTATGAAACCCAGATTTGAACTCGGGTCACCTCGTGTGATAAATCGGTGTAACGCAAGGGCGTTAAAAAAAGCGTCTTGGCGTTGCGGCTAAGGAGCCGCAACGCCAAGTTGCAACTATTTTAAGCAATTAAAATACGTGTAGCCAATGTTGATCGTGGCACTAGCGCCGTCTCGGATGAGTCTACATTAGCTAGTCTGAAACCTGGTTGAACTAATAGGTCCCTATTTCTAGTACTATAATTATGTCTCTCACCTCTTTTACTAAAAAGATGTAAATTTTTCCTTACATACATGATGTTTTCGTAGATATATTGACAAGGTACCGTCATGATGTTAATTTCCTTAAACCGATCCCTAAGAGAATCGCGCCTGCGGAGATTATATATGGCTCTGATGGCTCTTTTCTGCAGAATAAAAATAGAATTGATGTCTGCAGCCCGTCCCCAAAGCAAAATAAGACATGATACTATGGAAGTAACTAAAATAGACTAGTCTAGCGGTATCTACATCAGTAAATTGACGGATTTTTCTCACAGCATAAGCTGCTGAACTTAGCCGTCCTGCAAGAGATGTTAAATGCGGACCCCATTGTAGCCTTGAGTCGAGCGTGATCCCTAGGAAAACAGTTCTATCGACGAATTCTAGTTTCCCTTGATTCAATATTATCTCACAATTACTACCTTTGACATTTGGTAAGGAAAATCTTATGCACTTAGTTTTTTTCCCATTTAATACTAAATTATTAGCAGTGAACCAATTTTGGACCTGCAGTAGGGCGTTATTTACGTCGTCAAAATTTGTAACACGTCTATTTACCTTAAAAATTAAGGAAGTGTCATCAGCAAATAACACCATATGTGGTTGATTTTTTAATAAATGGAGTAGATCATTAATATACACTAAAAAGAGGAAAGGACCCAAAATCGAGCCCTGTGGCACACCCATTTTTACAGTTAAACCATGTGAATTGACACCATTTATTTGAACTTGCTGTTGTCTATCATTTAAATAAGAACTAACTAAACTGAGCGCAAGTTTTCCAAGCCCGTAATGCTCAAGTTTCAAAAGCAAGGTTTCGTGATCGACGCAATCAAATGCTTTGGAGAGGTCACAAAAGATTCCTATGGCATCTTGGGCCTCTTCCCACGCGTTAAAAATGTGTTTTAATAAGGTTACACCGGCGTCGGTCGTACAACGTCCTTTGGTAAAACCATACTGTTGATCGTGAAGGATTTTATTCGTGTTAAAATGATTGAGCATTTGATTAAGCATTATCTTTTCAAACACCTTGCTGAAAACCGGCAACACGGATACAGGTCTATAATAATTATTAGTGTCTTTACTGTCCCCGGATTTGTAAAGTGGTATTACCTTATTGTATTTCATTAAATCGGGGAAGACTCCTTGATCAACACACGAATTAAATACTAAGGCTAAGTAAGGCGCAATAGACTCAATTATGGAGGTGCACACTTTAATGGACATTCCCCAAAGATCTTCTGTCAATTTGATCTTAATTTGCTTAAAAGTTTTTATTACTACTGCGGGGTTAATATGTTTAAATTGAAATTCAACCGGGCAGGCTTGCACGTTCGCTCGTAATAAATCAACTGATACGTCGGGTGAGGAATTTAAGGCTTCCGTCGTTTTCGATGGTATATTAGTAAAGAAATTTACAAATTCTTGAGCTACTACTAAGTTAGAGCTTATGGCACCACGTGAAGTCTCCAACGTGTAATCAGTGTTTCGTTTTTTATTCCTACTAGTTTCGTTATTTATAATTTTCCAAACTGTTTTTATTTTATTTTCTGCTGATTTGATTTTGTTGCTAATGTACAGGGCTTTGGCTATTCTGCAAGTATTTCTAAAAAATTTGGAATATGTAGCAACATACTTGCTGAAAGTTTCAGTATTGATGTAAGGCTTAAGACCATACAGTTCAAACAGTCTTTCCCTACTTATCCTAATACCTCTAGTTGCCCAGTCAATAAATATAAAATTAGGGCAAATGTTTTTTGTTTTCTTTTCATAAGTTTTATTGAATTGAGTCTGCACTACTGAAAAGAAATCCTCGTACAATTTATTTGCATCACCCATATTATCATGGCCCAGATCATTTAACTTATTATTAAGAGTTCTACTGAATATTTTTAGTTTACCCGTCGTTATCGGTCTAAATTGTATTTGCACTTTTTGCAAAGGTATTTTAAACTTAAAAGTTACCGTTTGTCCACTATGATCAGACGGCAGATAATTTACGATGGCTTTATCTAAATAATCACAATCGCAAAAGACATTATCGATACAAGTAGCAGAAGATGGAGTTACTCTAGTCGGTTCTGTAAAAACATTAGATAAATTGAACGACTTGAAAAGGCTTAATATTCTACTGCTATATAAATTATTTTCCAAAATATTAATATTAATATAACAAATAATTGCGGCTTTGTTATTGGATGCCAGTTTCGCTAGGACATCTTCCATTATTGACTCAAATACAGTGTTATAAGTTTGACGTGTCTGTGTGTGTGTGTCTGTCTGTTGCATCGTAGCTTCCGAACGGATGAACCGATTTTGATTTATTATTTTTTTTGTTTGAAAGGTGAATTAGTCGCAAGTGTTCTTAGCTATGTTTGAAGAAAATCGGTCCAAGATGGCCGCCGCCACAAAATGGCGGATTACATATTTTTTCACAACTCCCTCAATATGGGTATCAAATTAAAGGGCTTGACAAGTAGAATACTAAACACTATGATAAATTTCAAAACCAAGATGGCCGCCACCACAAAATGGCGTATTATATATTTTTGAAGTGAAAACTTCTTTAGCGGCGTTGTACATTTTTTTTGCAATGGGTAAAAAATGTTAAACTCGCGTCAGGACATCGCGTCAGGACACGGAGACCTGATCGAAAATTCGTAAGACGGATGGAGAGTAGACAGCCGGCGCGGCGTAGGACAGGAAGTATATCCCCCTCTCTTTCTACGGCGCGGCGAAAATGTATGCCTGCTGTTTTGTTTAGGCGGCGCAGGGCGCTTGCGCGAATGTTCGTGTGTGTTTATGCTACAGCGTGCCACGCGCATCCATGGATGGTAACAGCTGATGGCTCGACCGTCTGTGTAGTGGCCACACTGCTGTGTATTCGTAAAACTCGTATATATAAAGTGTTCAAAATATGGAAATTGAACAAAGTGCATCTATTAATGAAAAATATCAAAAATGCACAACGTTAATATTCAAGTTTTCACTTCTGCCGGCACTCCCGGAGTGCAACCCGTCTTTTTTTTTCACAATTTCCTCAATATTGGTATCAAATGAAAGGGCTGGACTAGTAGAATACTATACACAATTACAAATTTGAAATCCAAGATGGCCGCCACCACAAATGGCGAATTCACAGAGGAATACGTTATAGTATAGTTAAAATCTCGCTGCAGACTCGGTCATAAATCATAATCGGAGTAGGGATGTGCACTAGTTGCGCGCGCGCAAGGCCATAATCGATAACAGAATCATTAAGGTTATCATAAACATATCACTTGGATCAAATGGCCTTGGAGCATGGTCATGAAGTTATCCGCTTGCCGCTTTACCACTGTCAGTACAATCCCATCGAGTTGGTGTGGGCTCAAGTAAAAAATACAGTTGCAACGAAAAACAAAACCTTTAAAATTGCTGATGTCGAGAAGTTAGTCGATGAAGCCATTTCCAATGTCTCCATTGAAATTTGGCAAAAATGTGTGGAACATGCAGAATTGCTGCAAGATGAAGACTTAAGAAAAGCACATTTATGCGAAGAGTTCATCATTCATGTGGATGATGATGACGATGACTCAGACGAAGAATTCTTCGAAGAATTCTTTTATTATTAAATATATAAACAAAAGAACGTATACAGGAATATTTTTTATTCAGTGCGCAAACTTTGCCAAAATAAACTTAAATGAATTTTATTAAACACCTATTTTTTATTTTGACATGACTGTCTTAGTACAAAAAAATAAAGTTATCGTAAACGAAAGATGTCTACTTTGAAATTGATTTTATGGCTACTCGCCGGCGAGTGGCGAAGCGAAACGTGGTATGTGCAGACGTCAGCACATTCAACTTTGAACCTTATGCTTTAGCGATAAAGTTGAAAATGTATTGCTTGATGGGCTAATGACGTCTGTAGAGTGTACCTACCTATCAGCTGTGCGCTCTTGGATCTCGCTCGAAGAAATCGAAAATGGTTTCTTCGATTTCCACCGCCAGTCGAGGTCTGCCTGCCAGACCCTTGTGCGTGATTCGGGGTCCTGAACTGACCGTGATCAAGCAGCCTTTGACTGGCTGCTAAACTGGTCCTTTCATTAGGGACCGCGGGGTTAATGATACCATGGGCTCGCATTCGAGGTATGCTCTCCGTCTCATACATTCTGCGAGCTGCTCATAAACTTTCACCACACTCGCACCATCTCATAAAACTCGCGGTTACTAAAGTCCGACATCGTGACCGGTAGGTACGATCCGAGTACGACACACGCGCGGCGCGGGAGTTGCACGGGAAAGCGATTGGACGCGAGGTCACGAAGCGCATGCGATGAGCAGACTGTCATGTCGGGGTCGGGAGTCCGGGGTGACCGCCCGGGCACCACTCTGCGCCCGGGACTTCCCCGCTGCAACTCCGCCACGTGTGCCGCCCGGCGCGCGCGCCCATTGTTATTATTAGGTCCTTACATATGAAATTGGCGTTTTTCGTACTGGCCACTTTAATCACGAATTTCTCCTCTTTGGTAAGGAATTCCAAATTCAAATTTGTACAGCTATTTACTCATGTATTTGTGCTTCGATGACCGTCATTCATTTGTTTTTTTTCTTCTGTTTTTTCTGTTTGCGTCACTCATTTTACAAAATGGAAAATTTAAAATATCGCATTATTTACGAGTACGAGTTCCGCCGTGGCACTAGTGCTGCGGAAACGACTCGAAGGGTGAATGATGTGTATGGCGGTCATGTTGCAAAAGAAAACACAGTTCGTTTTTGGTTCCAACGTTTTCGTTCTGGAAATTTCGACCTGCAGAACAAGCCCCGTGGACGGCCTGAGACCCAAGTTGATAATGGAGAATTGAAGGCTATTGTGGAAGCGGACCCATCGCAAACCACGTCCGAGTTAGCTGCAGGCTTCGATGTTAGTGATAAAACTGTTTTAATTCACTTGCATCACTTCATCGCTCCACGCCACTGCTGCTTCACGACAACGCCAGACCACACACTGCGCAACAGACGGCTACCAAATTAGAAGAGCTTGAATTGGAATGTCTTAGACATCCTCCGTACTCCCCGGACCTTGCTCCAACAGATTACCATTTTTTTCGCAATTTGGATAACTTTTTGCAAGGGAAAAAATTCAACTCCGATGGGGCAGTCCAAATCGCCTTCAAAGATTTTATTGATTCCCGTCCGACTGGTTTTTTTAGTAAAGGGATCAATGAACTACCTATAAGATGGCAAAAGTGCATTGAAAACAATGGTTCATACTTTGATTAATTAAATATATTATATTAAAAAATATTCGACTTTTTGTTCCTTCCATACAAAACGCCAATTTCATATGTAAGGACCTAATATTACGAAAAGATAGTGTCCATAATTTGCTGATTTAGAGTCGGAAAAAACGTGAAAAAAAGTTTTGAAAAAATTATAGAAATGTGTTCTATTACTGATACTGAACCACCAACATTTTTTTGCGCACTCCTTAAAAAATATTCCTGTATATAAATATACTTTCTTTTGTTTATATATTTAATATGCTTTGTAGTAAATTTTGTAATAAAATAAAAAAAATGTGTATTTATTTCTATCACCCATTTATAAATATACAATATGTAACAAAAACCCTGTTGTTCCTTCTACGTACGTTTTAAGAATCGGTATACATACGTAATAAAGTAAGTCATTTATAAAAACTGTTCAACAAAAATAATTAAAATAAATATTTAATTATTAATATTTGCAATGTTTAACTGATTTCTTACCTCTGCAATTCCGCATTGAAGCGATGACGCGAAACCAGAAAGAGATAGAACATTCCTGGCACTCTCTTTGATCGATGCCGCTGCGCCGGTGCGCCGCCGCTGCCTATCTACCTATTTTTCTACACAAGTTCGTGACCTTATCAGCTGTTGTTTATCACTTTCACGAATGAATCTTTGAAAATGTTGACACGGTATTTTTAAGCACAATTAATAATTGTTAAAACTAAATTTAACACTTCACTACATTGAAAAAAAACAATGTCGCGGTGTCAGTCACTTATAACCTGCTGTACCTAATTTATTATGACGTCTACTTGACGGCCACGGAGATGCTGTTCGATATGACCACCTTGTACCTCAACACATTTGTTGCAACGCCGAATAATATTCTGACGTACGTTTCGCAGAACGGAGGTATCGGACTTGATGTGGTCAAATGCTGCCACTATGCGTGAACGCATTTCGACCTCCGTATCGCACGTTTTTTTGAATACCTGTTGCTTAATAGTGCCCCAGAGGAAAAAATCTAAAGGCGTCAGATCAGGTGATCTTGCGGGCCAATTGATGGGTCCACCGCGACCAATCCATCTCTCTCCGTATTCAGCATCTAAATAGCTTCTCACAGGGCGGGAGAAGTGGGGCGGCGCGCCGTCATGTTGGAACCACATACGTCGCATGATATGGAGGCCTAATTCGTCAAGTTCATCACTCAGCTGTTCTTGCAGGAAACGAAGATAGTTGGCGCCGCTCATTGTTTGGTCTAAAAAACAAGGTCCAATAATTTTTTCACCAATAATTCCAGCCCAAACATTAATCCTCCACCGATGCTGAAAGTGACTTGGTTTAATAGCATGCGGGTTTGTGATCGACCACACGTGCTCATTGTGCGAATTAAATACACCTGCAGCCTAATTGCGGAACGCCAAATCGTCAAATGATTCTGATTAGTTGGCTTCATTTCTATTCACAATTGGCTTCATTTTACGATTTTCGAATTGCAAAACTCTATTTTATTATGAAACCAATTATGAACGTTAAGGCCCTGCGCAGAAACTAGAGTTTCGCAATTCGAAAATCGTAAAATGAATTTAATTGTGATAGAAATGAAGCCAACTGATCAGAATCATTTGACGATTTGGCGTTCCGCAATTAGGCTGGCGTTCTAACAAATGAGCACTCGTCGGTGAACAGTATCCAATTCAAGAAATCACTATCTTGTTCGATCTTGTCGAGTACCCATCTACTGTATTCGATTCTTGCCTCATAGTCGGAGGGAAGTAGTGATTGGACGCGACGATAGTGAAATGGGTGCTGGCCATCTTCTTTGAGTACCTACTCTCCAAACGCGCATATGGTTTACTCCGAGTTCGTGTCCCACTGAGCGCGTACTTTGCGTTGGATCGTGCTCAAACAAGTCCAAGACTTGCTCCTCGATGTCAATCTCTCGAGTCCTCGGTCTGCCTGCGTCAGCTCGATGTTGGTCTCGTCCGTTCACACTGCCGGTATTGTACGTACGTAAGTGCAAACGTTGGAATGCCATCACCGACGGTAAAGGTAGACTCGCAAAACGTTCTTGGTAGAGTCTGCGCGATTCTGCATAATTGCAGTCACATTTTCCAAGGCACATCAACATATTAAAATATTCTGCGTTAGAATAAGACATGATCGTCAACGTTTACGTAAACAAAACACAAGTCACTCACTACGTAGGTCAACAATAACATCCGTTCGGAAGTAAGCTGCGCGGGAGACTAAGGAAGTGATTTGCAGGGCGGCGGGTGGCGGGGTAAAGGGGCGGGGGTAGGCACGTGCGCCGCGGTAGTTTTTGGCGGCATCTTCTGTCGCGTCAAAGAAAACCGCCGAGCTCGTAGGGCGCTATTTAGCAAAATAAAGATGTACTTGTAAAATCAGATATTCTAAACATTTTTTTTGAATGTGTCGATTTTAATAGTTATTTGATTTTGACCTCTCGACTAGCTAATGCTTAACTTTTTTAAATTATAATTTCATCAATGTTTTGCTTGTAGGTAAATCTATACGTCCCTAAAAGGAACAACAGGGTTTTTGTTACATATAAAACTATCGATATCACTCATCGACTGCAGTAATGCACAGGACTACGTGTAGGCGTGGCCTGCCCATAAGGCCCGTGAGTGGGAAAGAGAGCGAAACACGAATGATTTATGACCGAGTCTGCAGCGAGATTTTAACTATACTATAGTATGGAATGAACGCCAACGACCACGAGTACCTAACTAGCTTCGCTTCACTGTGGTGAAAAATTACGTACAGCTGCGCAGATTTCGGCGAGTCACGTGTCGATCGTATAGCATGTTTACTAGTAATATAATATTATAAAGTTTAAAAAGCAAGATATAAAAGTTAAATTAAAAATTTAAAAAACCCCCGACTCAAACAAAACCCTCTAAAAACTAAAATAATAATATACAGGGTGAATTTTCCAAGTGGGCGTGGATGGCCAACTTCTAAACTATGAGGAATAGCGAAAAGTACTCATAGGAGTCGCGGGCTCGATTTTGCTGAAAACTGCATAATAATTAGATTTTTGAAAAATCAATACTTCTAGCACAGTATAATTAATATAACTGTGCTTCTAGCCAGGATTCGAACCTGTTGATTTTGAAAAAAAAAACACACACTGTATAATATACTTACACGTACATTCACGCACACACACTCGTACAACCACACATCCACAACACTCATTTACACTCAACAACACATTTCATATATACTTACAGTCATCACATACACACTCATACTCATGCACACTCACACACGTTCACATAATTATAGTCTGTCTTTATTACACCCATGTACTGTTTTCATTGAGTTTTTAAGTAAGTACCTACTGTTGTGAAAGAGCGGAGTCTTCAAATACAGGCATTATTTGCTTAACTGAAGACTCCAAACCCAAAATTGTTTGTGTATAAATTTTGGACATAATAAACTTCTTATTATTATTAAAAAGTAATAAATATACCGTAAGTTATGATTGTTAATTCTAAACAATAATTATTAATTCTTAACTAAGACTAAGACATATCAAAAGTGCCATATTTAGAACAAGTTTATACTCCTGTCATTTTTTAATTATTCAAAAGGGTAAATAATTATAAATAAGACTAGAAATGTTTAAATTTTTTTATATATTTTTTTATATTCTAATATTTAAAAATATAATTTATATGTTTATGTAATGAAATAAAGGAAATAATAAGACTAGAACTACTGACTTATACACGGTCAAAAATTGTACATTATAATGCAACAAAAGCACTCTTTTAGTGCTGGAGAGGGGAAATCTAATTTATTTTATTATATATATGGGGTATTGACCATACGAATCAGGCACAGTTGTATCAGAATTTTGCCTACAATCATGCATAACTCATCATACATACATACTTCATTATTGTCATTTTTCTACACGAATCTATAACCCAATAGCATCACACGAAACATAGATTGAAGTTTTAAAACAATTAAATAAATTTTATAAAGTAGGCATTGTAATCAGAGTGCGACCCGAACCAAACACAGATGAATCAGATATTTTCCTTCGTAACTCGGGGATCGAAGCCAACCAGCCGCACGTCCGCCTTCTAGCTCGTGCACCACTGGCTCGCCCCCGCAAGGGAAGCCAGACTCTCATTATTATTACCCGATCAAGTACGGCCAAGTGCAGCTTACGCCACATTAATCAGTATTATACGCCGGACACTTCTTATTTACTTATTCATAAACACACTAACGTAGTCTTCTATACATATAATAAAACTGTAGAAAAGAAGTTTTTGTACATTAAAAAAAAATAAAAAAATATAGCCAGGGTGTTAAAGAACAACCAATAGAACCCATTTCCAGCATTTTTAGAATTTTTGTCTGTTTGTCTGTTTGTATGTTTAGTTATCCGAGCATCACGTAAAATGTACGAAATCAATGTAGATAACTTTTATACACAACGATTTAGCGTAACTTGAAGTAACATTTAGTTTTTGTTTCATTGCAATCGGTTCAGTCTATCAAAAGATTTTTGAATTTAAAGTGTTCCAGAAGAAAAATTAGTTAACGTGTGTTAATGTGCACTTGGTCTCACAACTTTACGTTTATATATATTTGCGTTAATAATTATATAAATTGAAGTAACATTGAGTTTTTTGTTTCATCGTAATCAGTTCACACCTAAAAAATGTAAATTACAAAATTATAAGTTTTTCTGATATAAATATTAAAACAGCGCCATCTATGGACAAAATTACTAACTAACTTACAATACAAATATAAAAATAAAAAAAAACAAAGGATACTTAGGCGTCGAAGTATTCATCCGCATCGCTGTCATCCGGAAACGTGCCCAGAAGACTGGCAGCATTGCCACGTTGAATGGCAATGCTAATTCTTTGGCCAAAGAACGACCCAGCCCTCTGGTCACGTGAAGTATCGACCAGCCGGCGAGAAATTTCCTTAAAAAGGAGACGCGCGCTCGGGCCCCATGACCCGAGCGTTTCGACCCCAAACGGCTCAAAGCTGTAGTTGCCCATAAGGTTAAAGTATTTGCGCCGCTTGAGGGTCTCAGCAGCTGCAGCAGCGGCGCCAGCACAGCCCGCAGTGCTAGGAACATGAGATGGCGCTAGGGTATCGACACATGTTGCGTCCCACACCAGAGGCCTACCCACCTTCCAAGGCAACAACGTCATGCCGTCTGGTCTCTTCCCATCATCACGTACCAAGCCGTTTGGTTCTAACACCGCTGGTACGCCGGCGGTGACAAGAGCTCGACGAATAATATCGTTGATGCTGGCGTGCCGTGCTATGCGACCTGCGCTCTTGCAGCAGGACAGGCCATGGTGTCGGAGACTGTCGACAGCTTCACCGCAGTGACATCGATGCGGAGCAACACAAGGTGCGCCCAAGCGGAGACACGTAGCGAGCCGAAACGATGAGTCATCCATCATTGTGCCTATGGTGGATGACGGGAGCGCCTGAAGCCACAAACCTGACTCCCATTCTCCCACAGCCAGCAGACGGGCACGCTCAACAGTATTACGTGACGTGTTTACAAGGGTATTCCGTATAATACTGCAGAGCGGCACGTCCCACCGTCTCTGGGAAGATGGGTTATCAGGCAAAACCGTATTGGGACAAGCCATTTTCCAAGCGTTCAACGCATCGGTCAAAAACGGCACTTCAAAATCGACCAGTGAGGAAGATAAAATGTTCCTGGTTAATTTATCGGTACTGTGGAATATTAATTTTGAAAAGTCTTTCCGAGACGTCATTAAAATTTTGTATCTTCTCCTCAATGAACGTTGGAAAGGATTCGTCAAAAATTGGGGACCCTAGAAGGTGAAGAGAGTTTCTTTCCATAATTTTGATATTTGGAGCTATTGTATTAAATTTTGCAATGGTTGTCTGTCTGTCAGTCGTTTGGGGAAGATAAATTTCGCATTTTGAAAGGTTAAGGTCTAGGCCAATGGAACTGAATTTTTCTTTTAAAAACTGTAAATCTTTTAAGACTGTGTGTACATCACCTCCTAGGGTTCCGTCATCCAAATACCATACGTTGAATTTAGAATTTAGTTGTCGAATAATTGGATTTATTGCCAAGCTAAAAATGACTGGCCCAAGAGGGTCACCCTGTTGACAACCAACTGCTGATTTCAAAAGGTGGTCTTTATAAAGTAATTTAGAGGGTTGCCTGTAACATTGATAGAGAAAACTGTAAATTTTGGACAAATTTTTAAAGTGCGAAGTAAATAATAACTTGCAATTTGAGTCAAGTAGTTTTATTTACTTCGTAGTTTGAAATTTTATTTGTCTTCATTCTCATTTTGAAAGTTTGTGTTTTGTTCAATATTTTATTTGTTTGGTTCAGTTCTTTTTCTGAAAATGCATTCTAGAAAAAAAAAAAAACAAACCTTTCGCAGCGTAGCCGAGATGCGAAAAGGGCGAGATTAAGTAGGTCCCAGGAATCAGAAGAAGAACATGAAGTGAGTTGCGGGTAGACATAAGTATTGGATGCTTTTCCCATGGTCAACTATACGTAGCTCTTTCACGCGTAAACAACTCCAATAACCTTTTTGTGTACGCTCCAGATGGTTCCACAGCTAATGTTGTTTATAGAGAAGCACTAGCATAAATAAAAAATAAAGATTTGAATCGGTATCCTCGCAGGATACCGACGCATATAAATATTGTTAAGTTCCGACATCCACGCGATCGAAGTCGCGGGCACAGCTAGTTATAACTAATACACATTTTTTTTTTTTTGTAAGAGGACAACTCATTTCCTTTCGATATAATTATAATTTATATTGATGTATGAAAGGGAAAATGCGACATCGACCATTTTGTTCCTGAAAATGGCAAACGGACGCGTTATATGAATCAGAAGAACAAACTTCAAATATTTTTATTTTGTACATAGACAGCAAATATTTCAAAAATATTATTTGTCCTAGTACCTATATGATAAAGCTAAACTATACAAAAAAAACATTACATGCCGTTTTGTTAGTCGATTTCAGAAATATACCCATAGACATAGAAAATTTTGTCCCTGAAGAACTACCCATTGTTGCACCATTCGATAGTGTCCCTAATAAGGATCAAATTCTGGGAAGTAACGACATACGGCAAACTTAAGGAAAATGTTGAATTTTAATAAACTTCTTCTTATTTTAAAGTATTCATACCTACTTACATTACGTACCGTGTTCGAAATGATGCTCGGGTCGACCACGAGATCCTCTTAAGAAAGATGTATGCATACGGTGTAAGAGGTGTGTACAAACTTATAGAATCATACCTTAGCAACAGACAACAATTTACAGAAGTAAGGAGGTTAAATCCCATTACTAAAACATAAGAAATATAATATTTCTGAATCTGGAACTGCTGAATTCGGCGTTCCTCAAGGGAGTATTGTGGGTCCTTTATTCTTCCTTGTTTATATAAATGACATGCCTTCGGTAAGAAATCACGACATTACATTATTTGCTGATGGTAGCACTGTTTTATTCGTAAATGATAATACAATTGATCTAGAATCTGACATTAACCAAACAATATTATTAATTATAGACTGGCTTAAAATAAATAATTTAATGATTAACATTGACAAAACTGAAATAATGAATTTTAAAATAAGAACTCGGCGTACGGAGACTCTAAAAATCCATTACGTAGATAAGGACATTGAAGAAACTGAAGTAACAAAATTTCTAGGGCTAAATATTGACAACAAACTTAATTGGAAATTACATATTGACCATGTATGCAAAAGGCTGGGGCAGTTTTCATATGCGCTTCACAGATTGAGGAAAATAGCGAATCAGACTACTTTACTAACAGCTTATCACGGTTACGTTAGCTCTATCCTCAGATACGGTGTAATATTCTGGGGCAACAGTACAGACAAGGAGCGTGCTTTCATTGCTCAAAAACGTTGCATCAGAGCTATATTTAAATTACGTGACACTGACTCCTGCAAGCCATTTTTTAAAAACTTTTTAACAAAAAATTAAACCTCCGAAAAAACTGAAAAGCAAAAAATAAAAACCTTTTTTATTTTACCTTAATAAATAAGTTCTTAAACTAATGCAAGTATACCTAACTAATTTTGAGTCGGCGCCAAACAAGCAACTTAATATCGTTGCGAGTGGTCGTGCGGAGAGCGCACTTTTTGTTTGGAATGTTAATATTTAGCGCTGGAGATTTCACGTTGCAATAGTAATTTGATTTGGCTATTTCTATAAGGTAATTTAGTGATCTTTGTTCATTGATTGTTTGGCGCCGACTCAAAATTTTTTAGGTATACTTGCATTAGTTTAAGAACTTATTTATTAAGGTAAAATAAAAAAGGTTTTTATTTTTTGCTTTTCAGTTTTTTCGGAGGTTTAATTTTTTGTTAAAAAGTTTTTATTTTATAATTTTTTGAGGTTATAATTTACTTATTACTGCATGCTTAATTTTTGATTACTTTTAAAATGGCTACCTACCTTACTTTAGATATTAACTGTTATATAATCCTACTTTAACTTTTATTTTTTGTATAGTAAAATACTTAAAAAAACAGGCTTTACATACCAACATAGATAGGCCTTTTATTTTAATTGTAATACACAGCTCAGCATTAAAATCTGTGAATGAACAATAAATCACCCCTATTTTCCCACCCTTAGGGTAGGAATTTTTTTTCCAAATTTACATGGAACCAACTCCGAGGTATGTCCTATCCATTAAAAAAAGAATTAACAAAATCGGACTAATCTGTAAAAAGTTATGCGTGGTCATACATTACAATCAGTGAGTGAACTATCAATCATCCCCTGTTTTCCTACCCTTAGGGTTGGAATTTTTTTTTCAAATTTATATGGGACCACTTTCGGGGTATATCCTTTCTAATCAAAAAAGAATTATCAAAATCGGACTGCTCTGTAAAAAGTTATGCGTGATCATACATAAAAAAAAAAAAAAAAAAATATACGCGTCGAATTGATAACCTCCTCCGTTTTTTCGTCGGTTAAAAAGGTGAACATATTAACGTTGCCATGTGTCTATATATTTGAGGCCGCAGTATTTGTCAAAAATAATATTGACATGTATAATTATTACACGCGTATACGGCGTAAGGACAAATTGCGCACAGTAGCTAGCAAGACTCATCTAATGCAGGAAAGTATCTTTTGCACAGCTTCACGCATCTTTAATAATATTCCGGGGCCCATCAGAATAATTACGGATATTAAAAAATTCAAAAAGAATCATCATGATCTGTTAGTAGGCAAGTGCTACTACTCTATAAAAGACTTCCTATCAGACAAATCACTGCTCCAATACAGTGTCCCTCAGTCATGATGCGTTCAGTGCCCCACTATATGTGTACCTACTCAAGTTCGTTCCGCTTTATTTTTATATTCTATTATATATTTTATGCGACATCTTAATAATTTGTGACAATAATTTAATGTAAGTAATTTAATTTAATTTATTATTTGCCAACTATTGTATGCCCCAAGGGCGGGACATAGCTGATCACAATTTAATTATTTAAGACCAGTATTATGTACCTACCTATGATCCACAATAAAGATATTGATTGATTGATTCAAATATTTTGAGTTTTGAGTTTGAGTCCCCCATGAAAGATAAGTTTACTTTAGCCAGTCTGAAACCTGGCTGAACGTTAGTACTAGAAACAGGGACCTATTGGTCCCTGTTTCTAGTACTATAATTATGTCTTTCAACTTTTTGTACATTTTTCCTTACTTACATCATGCGTATTGAAACACAATGGACCGTCCCACTCTTGATATCTCCTGGAATTATCCTGGAAAACAACGACACTAATGAAATCATCAAGAAACTTACAAAATGGTAAATGGTGGAATCAGGCGTTACTATGCGGAAGTACAATGTTTAGTATGAATTCCGCCAACCTAGTTGATCAAGCTGGATGTCTGCCTATCTGACCTTCACAACGCCGATACCTCTTGGTAAGACTGGAAGCCGTTTTTAGTAAAGGGTAATCAACGATAATTCATCGCTTAGTTAATGTTCTTCAAAGTTGTTCAAAATAATAAGTACAATGACCCCTTCATTGTACTCATTATTTCGAACAACTTCCACTATGGGACAACCCTGAAAGGGTACATATTTGAATGTCGAACATTTAAATACCTACGTGTAAAATGTCAACGCTCAAAACATCGACAATTTAAATATCGATTGTATCGTTACATCGAAATTTTTTACAAATAAGCTTAAAATGTCTAACATTGAAATGCCGAGTGATAAAAATATGTAATGATTAAAAATATCGATAGACATTATATCTAAGTTCAAAATGTCATCACTTTAGTTCATTATATTTACGTTAAATATACCTACTAGTTAAAATATCGAACAAATTTTGATATTATTATATAAACTAGCTTCTGCCCGCGACTTCGTCTGCGTGAAATTTCACCCTCCCTCCATTCACCCTCTTAGGGTTGGAATTTCGAAAAAACACTTTCTTAGTGGATACCTACTCCTCACAAAGAACACACCCTCCAGATTGCATATCTCAAGGACCAGCGGTTTAGGCTGTGCGTTGATATATCGATCAGTGAGGACTTTGAATTTTATAGTTAAATAATCCTACCAAACAGTATTATAAAATAACCTACGGTTACTACGTACACTATCAAATATACTACCTATACTTTAAAATTAAAATCTATACCTACGACTTATAAAAATAAACCTAAATAACTGTACTTTAAACTGTACTTAGTAAAAACTAAAAGGAATAAAAAGGTCGCACTGAAAAGCGCGGTTTAGAATTGCAAGTAACAGTTAAAACATACAATTTATAGAATGCTAATAAGAACGAACGATCGCCACTCGACACGTCCGTAAGGCTGGCCGCGTACCTCCGGTTTTCGTCAGGAATTCAGATTCGGAGACCCTGAATGCACGCATTACATACAAAATTTTCTCTTTAGCGCACACGTGACGTAACGTAACGTGTAACGTGTGCGCTAAAAACAAGATTTTGTATGAAATGTGTGCATTCAGGGTCTCCGAATCTGAAATGAAACCGGACGTATGCGGCCAGCCTAACGCGGGAAAAATTATTGTTGTTCGTCATAGATTTTGAAAATTAATTGTATTTGACAAAAAAATCGGTTGTCTGTAAAGTCGGTTTACTGACGAAAGTTGAACGTGACAACGTCATAAGAAAATACGAAAACATGTAAATGTATTATTGTATACCTAGCAGCTGTCCACGCGGACGCATCGCTCACTCAAGTAGGAGAGAGACAGATGTCGAATGCTGCCGAACGCGTGGGCCGATTGTGCCTCTTTGTCGCTCGTTCCGCGCTCTCGCTTGCACTTCAAGCCTAGCGGGCTGTACACATGGGGCCAAGGTGTTGGGCCAACGTGTTGGGCCAACGTGTAGAGAGCTACCTGGCGGTATGTTGGCTTAATTGGTCTAGTTGGCGCCAACATTGGCAGGCTATCCGAATAGTGTCGGTTTTTTGTGCACACATCAAAGGATCTTGGCGCGCTCCGCAAACAGCGTTCACACGTTGGCGTCTTGTTCAGTTCGTTGTTACTCGTCAGCGGAGACAGTATGGTTGCGCGTGAGTGAAATTTACGTTCCCATGTTCCGATAGCAAAATTATTATCACCCTGTATATCAATAATAACTAATAACACATTTACCTCGTTCTATTCCGATGAATAGTCACCATCCACCACCTTCTTTTGCGCCATTTCTTTTTAGTCACTCTACTTTGGTGCACATGTACGTAATAATTAAACGCACTGTATAAATAAATTGCCGCGGCTGCAAGAACTTCTACGTCCATCTTTGAAGCGCCAATGCAGAATGATCAGTAAGCCAATGTGTGAACAGCAATCTTGGTTATCCATCATTTTTGCCCAACACGTTGGCCCAACACCTTGGCCCCATGTGTACAGCCGGCTTTAAATGGAACGCCTCAAAGCGAGGTAACGCCGCAATCCGCATGAGTCATGTTTTTTTGTGCGTGCAGCCGGCTCCATCGAATTATAAGACGTTGTCTCGTCAAAAGTTCTGCCTAAGTACTACCTGCTTAGTTTTAATTTCCGCGCATTATTTGAGAAAAGTACTATACGAGTGCAAGCCTTGGCCACAACTAAGCATTGATGGACGTACGTATGTGTGCCTCGGCTTCGCCTCGGCCCACATTTACACGTTCGTCCATCAATGCCTCTTTTGCTGGCCACTGCAGTAATGTACTATATCGTTTTCTTCTCTTCAAGCTCTTTCATTACCCGACTGCGCCAGAGGGAGGGTTATGTTTTTCGAGAGTATGTATGTATGTTTGTATAATTGTTTGGCACGCTGTGTGGCCTGAACGGCTCGATGGATTTTAGCTTGAGAGGTGTCGTTAGATTCGTATTGACTGTGAAAGTGACACTGGGTATATCAAAATAAATAAAAACCAAAATGGCGGATTTTTGGCGCCATATTATGCCTTCAAAAAATTTTTTTTTTCTCAAAACCTATTGAGTGGGGTATCAATATAAAGGGTTTTAAAAGGTGATTACAAAAATATATACAACTTATATGGTTAAAAGTAATTCAAAGTGACAAATCGTAAAAAACACGTATCAAGAACTAAATCGTCTGCGAAATCTTTCACATTTGTAAACTAACAAGCTGGAAATAAAAAAAAGTAATAAAAAAATTAAAAAACCCGACTGCAACCTTATACTTAAACTAACTGAAAAGCTAAAAAAAAATCCCCGACTCAAACATAAAACCTCTAAAAACTAAAATAATAATATATATTGGCCCTTTAAGTTTAATACAACATGTAACGTTAAATGCGCAAAACCTGAAAATAGTTTGATCAGAATAACGAGCAGAATCAATTAAACCACTTTTTAATATAGGTCACATTTAAAAAAAATCTTCATTAAAAACGTTGCCGTGTCTATTTATTAATAAGTCAAGCCATCACATGCGCAAATCCGCCAAAATAGGTAAACAAACACAAGTTGTTGTCGACCAACTAAAATTTTCCCATACGCGGGATAATAATAGCTCTTATTTCAATGCAAATTGCAAATACGAATCTTCCGTACAGTAAGTACCATGAATAAGACAATTTGAAATAAACAATAATGCTATCTATCTTATTTTAACATAAACTTAACCTAAGGGTTAGAAAGAGAAATGACGATCTGCACGGGGGCGGGGCGTGCGAAATACGTGACAGCGGCCGTGTTTACTTCAGTCTGAGCGGCGCCATGTTGATCTATGCGGCGCCGGCACATGCGTCACAGGTGTAGGTAATTGTTCTATCCCGTTACCCCGGCGAGGCGGCGCGTGCGCGTGAATTTCGCAACGTTTTTGTACACAAACATTCAATATTGTGAAATGGTGAGAATGTTGGCGCATTGTAATGACAACGTTAATTTGGCCAAAGCCTGGAAAAGTGTGATGGAAACATTTAAGAGGAGGCTCCCTAAATGTTACGTTAATTTGCATTAATATTCTGAAACAGTCACACATGCAATCAAAATGGAACTTTAGTATATGATTCATTGAATCTTTTTCTTTCCATGTACAAGACAGTTACGTAATTGTAACATTTTCGCTCGATTCATATTTTATTCAAAAATCATGTCTTTTTTAAAGATTATTACTTTTTTTTTCAAGATTGCTTGGCCTTTATGTCTAAAATAAATGTTAACAGTAAGAAAATATAGTTTACTATCCAGCCACAAGATATTTTTTCTCTAGATCAATTATTACTTTAGTTATAAACAAAATAAGAATTGAGACTTACGACATTTAGTTTCGAGCTCGAACGCGATCAAAGAGCGCACGCGGTATTCAACCTTATTACGGCTACGTTAGCGTCTTTCACCATAGCGGTCTAACCGATCTCTCATCTCTCTCTCTCATGCGTAGAAATTATTTTAGAGTGCCTGGTCTTAAGTCACTGTTGAAAGATAACCTAAGTTTTTTAGGAGCGTAGATGGTAAATAATGCGCGGCGCAGCGGCCCGGTGACGACTCCTCCCTCAATAGAGCGTCGTCGCAGACGCAGTAAACGATTAGAATTGCCAGTAAAACTAAGACAGCAAATAAAACCTTTACAATTTTTTTAATGATTTTTTTTCTCTCTGAAATAGGTCAATTGAATTAAAAATCAGTTGGGGTGTCTGAGGTTTTGCGCATTTAACGTTACACGTTGTATAAGTTGCAGGAAATATTTCACGTCGGGGGACGGCTAATGAAAACGCCAAACAGATGAGGCTTAAACCCAGCAATAATGAATGTAGCTATTGTAGAAAGCAACTGCTGTTAACTTCCAATTTTCATTAGCCGTCCCCCGACGTGAGGACACTTGGATCAAAATATTTCCTGCAACTTATATTGAAGCGAAGCTAGTTAGGTACAGTTCGACACAACTTAGATGTAGCATCGGCAAAATTCGTAGAACCGATCACATCCGAACTAAGTGCGCCTTCAAAATCACCAATCTTTATTACTACTTTAGGAAAAATTGATAAATTTTTCCTAAAGTAGTAATAAAGATTTACGAATACGAATTACGAACGTTTTACGAATTTTGCCGATGCTACATCTAAGTTGTGTCGAACTGTACTCGTGGTCGTTGCCGTTCATTCCATACTAACGTATTCCTCTGTGAATTCGCCATTTGTGGTGGCGACCAGCTTGGATTTTAAATTTATAATAGTGTATAGTATTCTACTAGTCAAGCCCTTACATTTGATACCCATATTGAGGGAGTTGTGAAAAAATATGTAATCCGCCATTTTGTGGCGGCGGCCATCTTGGACCGATTTTCTTCAAACATAGCTAAGAACACTTGCGACTAATTCACCTTTCAAACAAAAAAAAACTAAATCAAAATCGGTTCATCCGTTCGGGAGCTACGATGCAACAGACAGACACACACACACACACCCCCACCCCGACACGTCAAACTTATAACACCCCGTCGTTTTTGCGTCGGGGGTTAAAAACAAGCCCATTATGGGTCCCGCCTGCTTCCAACTTTTATTTAATTTATAAAATGGGCTTGTTTTTAGCTTTTCAGTTAGTTTTAGTAGGTATAAGGTTGCAGTCGGGTTTTTTAATTTTTTTAATTACCTTTTTTTCGATACCCATATTAAGGGGGTTGAGAAAAAATATGTAATCCGCCATCTTGGAGCGGCGGCCATATTTAAATTATAACAATATTGAGTATTGCATATTGTATTGTTACCAGAACTAAATATGTATGCAAAATTTCAGCTCAATCGGATACCAACAAATGGTCGAAAAATGGTTTGCAAATTTTGACGGACAACTTACATATTACATACATACGAACAGTGCAAGTTAAATAAAAGCTTGTAATAAAAAGATCAACAATCTAGTTATTGACATATCGTTCTAGGCAAAGTTGTGTATTTTACCTACAACTTTGCCTACGACTTTGAGTGTTTGTAATTCTGAATGACGGCATGATTTAAAATAATAGATTTGGGTTCTACCTGGCAAGGCATAAGGCCTGTTTTCCATCTGAAAGTCTTTCAAAACCGTAATAATAAATAGGTTCAGAGATACGAACAAAATACGTCAAAATCCAGGCAAAGTTACAACATTTTACTTAAACTCACCTTGCGTGCCTGCAGGCTGTCTGATATTTGATTGAATAAAAGAATAATAACAAAAAAGTTTTGGAACATTGTTGGAATGTTGTTTATCTCTCAGAAATAAAGTAAGTAATGTCGACGAATAATCCGTTTAATTATTAAGTGAAATCATCCGTTTACTGTGCTGCGGTCCATTACACCTTTTAATGGAAAAACAAATTGGAAATGTTTTGATAACAAATTCAAATATTAAAGTTTCTAATCGACTTCAAAAAAACCGACCAAGTGCGAGTCGGACTCGCACACGAAGGGTTCCGTACCACCGTACAATATTTAACACTACATTTATATTAAAAAAAAAACACGTTTTTTGCATGGGAGCCCGCCTTAATTTATTTTATTTAACAAACAGACAAACAGAAAAAAAATCCAAAAATTGATGAAATGGCATCTATTGGTTGTCCTTTAACACTCCAACTATTTTTTTTGGAAATATTTTCAATGTACAGAAACGCCTCGTCTACAGATTTATTATAATAATAATAATAATACCCTGTTCCCGATACCGGTGGGCTACTATTTTTTATATTTTTAAATGTTTTATATATTTTTTATATTCTAATATTTAAAAATATAATTTATATGTATATAGTGAAATAAAGGAAATAATAATAATATCGTTTATTTATAAAAGAGGATACATTTGCACTGAAAAGCTTAACAATTAAAATAGCGCACAGTTGCTAATTTGCCTGAACTAGGTTGGACCTGTGCTTCAGGCTAGAAAGCGCATAAATTCTTAATGTAATAAATTAACAATGAGTAGGTATAACGTAAAAACTAAATTAAAACTTAGGTACTTATATATTAGGTATTATATGTACTTATAGATTTTTTTTTAAAGTGAATGTACAACTAAGTACCTATTCTGTAAATATGTACATATTTCAAGCGTCTACCCGTTGCCGTTATTAATATCGAGCAAAAAACGGCAAAAAAATCACGTCTGTTGTATGGGAGCCCCTCTTAAATATTCATTTTGACTTAATTATTTATTTTTAAAATTAATATACAACTAAATATTCTGTGAATATTTCAAGCGTCTACCTGTTGACGTTATTAATATCGAGCAAATAACGGCAAAAAAAACGTTTGTTGTATGGGAGCTCCCCTTAAATATTTATTTTATTCTGTTTTTAACCGACTTCAAAAAAAGGAGGAGGTTCTCAATTCGACGGTATGTTTTTTTTTGTGTGTTTGTTACGCGATTACTCCGCCAATTGTGGACCGATTTTCAAAATTCTTTTTTTGTTCGAAAGGAGATACTTCTGAAGTAGTCCCATAGTCACCAAGTCAGGATCTGATGATTGGATCCTGGAGAAATCGAAGGCACTCTTCAAATATTATAGGCACACCTATAGCGATTTGGATATTTTTTATAGTAACTCGTGCATTTGCTTTCGGAAAGCACCATTTAGTGAAGTGGAACTGATGGTGAAGACAACAGATGGCCACCGGAACTACTCAATAATATCTAAGTATTTCACGGGTTGCGTTTCGATTACTTTAATATAGTTGCTAAGTAATTTATGCTCGCCACGATGTGAATGGTAATATGGAGCTGATGGTGGACCAGGAGAAGTCCTCAACAATTAACTTCCCTGCATCGGAAAAAGCAATATTTTGTAAAAGGCGATAAGCAAGTTGACACTAGGCTATTGTAACTTAGATAAATTATAAGCAGACCCACTAAAAACTTTTTAACAAAAAAAACAACCGACTTCCAAAAGAAACACTACAAAGTGAAAAATAACTTTAATTTTGGAAGTCGGTGGCATAAAACGTAAATACAAAACCAAAGACACCGACTTCCGAAATTAAAGTTATTTTTCACTTTGTAGTGTTTCTTTTGGAAGTCGGTTGTATTTTTGTTAAAAAGTTTTTATTAGTATTTGTTGTTATAGCGGCAACAGAAATATATCATCTGTGATTTCAACTGTCTAGCTATCACGGTTCATGAGATACAGCCTGGTGACTGACAGACAGACAGACAGACGGACAGTGGAGTCTTAGTAATAGGGTCCCGTTTTTACCCTTTGGATACGGAACCCTAAAAAAGGGGGATGTTCTAAACTTATTCATCGGAATCTTTTTTAGATAACTCATTAGGTATTGTGACTGTTCCTAAATTACCCTAGGCTGATAAAATTTTCGTTTTTCCTATTTTTTATTTATTTAATCACTTACAACTATTATTACAGGTACAACCCAATGCAATAGTGAAGCAAACATTATTATAACAACTTATTTTCTAAAACTTATTACATACTAGCTGTGCCCGCGACTTCGTTCGCGTGGATGTCGGAAAACAATAATGTGTCGCTTAGGAAATTGTGTAATTGCCACTCCTTCATTGAAAAGGAAGAATCTTCCGATCTTGCCTGGTAACGCTTCCTTTACCTGGGGTTCTCTACCACAGCCCTTTCGACTGCAGTCACTGCGTCTTCATGGTTCATAATGACAATCCGACGAAGTGAGTGTCACTTTGATTTTTGAGAAGACAAAAAAATGAAAGCGCCAAGCTCGAGGCTGATTATCTGACCAAACACCCATAATTATGTAAACTATAGTAATGCGTGGGACCTGCTTGAAGCTAGGTATCAAAATAATAGGCTATTGATACACAACCATGTGAAGGCTTTGTTAGCGGCACCTTCACTGGGTAAGGAATGTCCGGCACAGATGAGAACGTTAGTGGATTGCGTTTTATGTAATCTGAGAGCCCTAAATTCTTGAATCTTCACTCGAGGATATGCTTATGATTTATTTAGTTGTCAGTAAACTTGACTCTGCTACTGAACGCGACTGGGAGAACTACAGAAGCTCACTTATCTCTAATTCTAACAAAACTTCTAAACCTTTAAAAGTAGAAGATTTATTAACGTTTTTAAACAATACTCAAACTCAAACTCAAAGCATTTATTTCAATTAAACCAATTACAGGCACTTTTGAATTGTCAAGGGGTCGGTCAGTCAGAAAGATGAAGCTAGTTGCCCATTCCAAAGCGTAGGTACCTATGGAGAAGAACGGGCAAGAAACTCCATGGACACTCTTTTAAATCAAAATAATATGGTTATATGGTAATAGGTCTGACATGTTAGACATTATTAATTCGGGTAACAGTAAAAATAATCAGTCACATTCACAAAGTAAACATGAGGGTAAACAGTCAGCTGATCATAAAAAACAATCTAATTCTCAAACCACACTTAGTTATGCGTGCGCGAATAATAATAATAAGGTCTCGTCAGGTAGTAAAGGTAAAACAAATAAACATAACTTCACATGCCCGTCATGTAGGTAGTGGTAAACATGCATTATATTCATGTGTTAAGTTTTTAAATATGTTGGTAGGTAGGTACCTACCTACAAGAAAGATTAAACTTTGTAGTCACAAAGCGTTTGTCAAAACTGTTTACGTACCTACAAACACTCACACAATTAAAATAGTTATTTGTGCAACAAGAGAGCAAAGTAGTTTTTTGCATCTCGTGCCTTTGGATCCCTCGCTACACTCAGGATTCAAAATCAGCACTCGCAGCAAAAAACTACTTTGCTCTCTTGTTGCACAAATAACTATTCACTTCAGCAGCGAGAACAATTTAGGAGATAAAATAATAAACAGGAATAGATTGAAATAACTATTTATTGTGAATCAAAATAATTATTAACATTTACCCCATCATTGTGTACAGCGTGAAAGTATGTACAACAACTAAGTTGCGAGTTGTATTTGATGCGGGTGCTAAAACAACTACATGCAGGTAAATCGTTTAATGATATACAGTTAATCGGTCCTCCGTTATTAAATGATTTAAGTAGTGGGTATACTTCTACGTTTTAGACGGTTCGCGTTCGTTGCTTGTGCGGACGTAGAAAAAATTTACCGACAAGTTCTTGTAGGTACAGTCTGATCACCGTACATTACAATTAATCCTATGGCGGGAAAATAAACATGACTCATTACAAGTTTATCAACTGAACACAGTCACTCATGGTACTACTTCAGCCCCGTACCTAGCTATGAGATGTTTACGACAATTAGCGTTCGATTGTCCTGATGAGCAAATATCTATAATAATATTAACATCATTTTACGTCCATGATTTAATATTCTCTCATAACAAACAAGAACTACTGTCGATTTGTGAAACTATTAGTAACATTTTAAATTCCGGTTGTTTTCCTCTACGAAAATGGGCATTTCATTTCGATAGTTCATCAAATAATTTAACAAAATCATTATCACTCGATAAATCTGCCCAACATAAAACCCTTGGTTTAGGTTGGTGCAATAACAGTGATGAATTAAAATTTAATACCAAAATAATTTCTGAAATCGATGTTTCACAAATAACTAAAATGGCGAGGGGGGCCAGGAGTCCATAGCACAGGGTATCCTAGTTTGGATTCCTGACTCCCACAAGTCCTAGTACTTCCAAATTTTGTGATACCTCTATACTGTATTTGTACTTTGTGGGAGAAAATAAATCATTATTATTATTATTTTTGTTTGCTTTTACATATCTCGGGACCATGGGGTCCCGGTCCTTTGGAAGGCGTACGAGGGGCCGAAGCCAACCCGCAGAGGCCCCTTAGGAAATTTTAATGAAATGTGGCACCAACCGACGATTATCCCTGTATGCACTATGCAAGTGCACCCAAGGACAACCCCCGGTTGGTGTAGGACTATTGCAGGATATGGAAAAATAAAAAGTTGGACTATAGGTTTGGGTGGCTCAAGTGGACTGGTTACCAATAACTATGAAAGAACTATGACCCCTGCCTAATCAATGTTTTATATACACACGGATAAAATAGCAGGGGGTGACTTGCACACTCAATAATGGGCCCCCGGAAACGGTCGCTAGCACATAGTGACGTAGCGACAAGGGGGCAACATGTCCTGAAGTGCTTATAAGGAGTGGAGAGGTATTCCACGGCTATCAGGACAATCCCGGAAGTACGGTCAAGATCCCTACCAGCATCTTACTGAAATACTTCCTTCCTCCGAGCACGTTTGCTCTTGCGAATCTCCACTCAAGCCGGCCAACAAAGGCAAGAATGAGGTGGGAGCTCTGTTTCTCGTCATTGTTCACTCCAGCCGGCCAATAAAGGCAAGCCAGAGGTGAGGAACAAGACTTCTCCCGGGAGATAGGGTCCGTGGGGTCGCTACTGCCCAACAGCTCGCCACATGCTGCCCTGCGGGTTTATTATTATTAACTAAATGAAAAATTATTTAGTTCTGTCATATCACAGGTTTACGACCCATTAGGGTTATTAGCACCTATTATCATTGTTAGTAAAATACTCGTGCAAAAGCTTTGGCTTTGTAAAGTCGGATGGGACGACCCTGTTCCTAGTGATATCGCAAATTCATTTATTCGAATTCGAATATTAAATTCATTACAACATTTACATAATAAGGTTCACATTCCGCGACACGTCACCACACAGTACGCCTACAAGTTACAACTATACATCTTTACGGATGCCTCTCCGGAAGCCTACGGTGCCTGTGTGTACATTCGAAGTGTGTGCGAACATTCAAAAAAAGTTATCGTAAAACTATTATGTGCAAAAAGTAAGGTTGCGCCCCTAAAACCGGTAAGCATTCCGCGGCTTGAGCTGTGCGGTGCGTTAGTGGATGCGCGTCTTTATAAAAAAATTACAGAATCAGTGAATTTAAGATTCGAAAAGGTATTGTTTTGGACTGATTCAACGATCGTCCTGGGGTGGTTACGTACTCATCCAATGTTAATAAAAACTTTCGTTCAAAACTGAGTTGTTGAAATCAATGACATAACTAGTAATTGCGTTTGGTCGCACGTAGGTACAGGATGTTAACAATCCAGCTGATTTTTTATCGCGTGGTATCAACCTACAGCTCAACACAACTTAGTTGTAGACTTGTAGCATCGGCAAAATTCGTAAAACCGATCACATCCGAACTGAGTGCGCCTTCAAAATCACCAATCTGTATTACTGCTTTAGGAGAAAATTATCTTTATACAAACTGAATAACTTGTAAAGTCGTAAAACGAAACACATTCGTGAAATTGTTGCACAGATTTACATGAACTAGCTTGCAAAATAAATGATCACGTAAATAAAGTCTTTTCCCCTTATTCATAAAACTTATCAAACCTATTTTAGTTAAAATGGGGTTTGTCTCTTTCTTACACACAGAAATGTCAACGTGACAGATAAAGACAAACGTTCTATAAACCTATTTTAGCTAAAATAGAGATAAAATAGGATTATGAATAAGGGGGAGATTCGATTTGAAGGATAGGTACAAGGCTAGAACGATGAATAACACAAATCAAACTTTTAGAGATGTTTATTGTCAAAACTTCACTTCATAATATATTATTTAAATAATTTGTATCATTTTATTATTAGGTACATATAATTATGTAGCATGATAAATAAACATATGGAAAAGGTTCTAGTCGTATACAACGTGTAACGTTAAATGCGCAAAACCTCAGACACCCCAACTGATTTTTAATTCAATTGACCTATTTCAGAAAGAAAAAAAATCATTAAAACAATTGTAAAGGTTTTATGTGCTGTTTTAGTTTTACTGGCAATTCTAATCGTTTCTTGCGTCTGCGACAACGCTCTATTGAGGGAGGAGTCGTCACCGGGCCGCTCCGCGCCGCGCTGAAATTATTATTTACTATCTACGCTCCTAAAAAACTTAGGTTATCTTTGAACAGGGATTTAAATGTTTCCATCACACTTTTCCAGGCTTTGGCCAAATTAACGTTGTCATTACAACGCGCCAACATTCTCACTATTTCACAATATTGAATGTTTGTGTACAAAAACGCCATAGTCGCGAAATTCGCGCGCACGCGCCGCCTCGCCGGGGGATAGAACAATTACACCTGTGACGCATGTGCCGGCGCCGCTCAGACTGAAGTAAACATGGCCACTGTTACGTATAGTTCGCATCAAATAACTTTGCCGCTTTGAAGTAGGCAACAAATCACTGCAATGTAGTTTAATCATAGGAGTAAAACAGCAGCGCGCATGCGCGGCGTTTGGAGAGCCTAACTTCAGAGCGGCAGTTATTTGACGCGAACTATATCTCCCACGCCTCGCCCCGCTCCCGTGCAGATCGTCATTTCTCTTTCTAACCCTTAGGTTAAGTTTAAGTTAAAAAGAGATAGATAGCATTATTGTTTACTTCAAATTGTCTTATTCATGGTACTTACTGTACGGAAGATTCGTATTAGCATTGAAATAAGAGCTATTATTATCCTGCGTATGAGAAAATGTAAATTGGTCGACAACAACTTGTGTTTGTTTACCTATTTTGGCGGGTTTGCGTATGTGATTGCTTGACCTATTAATAAATAGACACGGCAACGTTTTTAATGAAGATTTTTTGAAAAATGTGACCTATATTAAAAATTGGTTCAATTGATTCTGCTCGTCATTCTAATCAAACTATTTTCAGGTTTTGCGCATTTAACGTTACACGTTGTATATACCAACGAACGGCAACGGCTTTGAACGAATCTGGTGTAGATATTATTAAAGTTGTTTATTGTTATTCGAATGGTTGTACACCTTCGACATCCATTTTTATATACCCAGTCTCAATAGCTCCATTGTAGTCGTTAAACGATTCGTCGCTGTCTGAATGATAAACTAGCTGCGCCCCGCGGTTTCACCCGCATAAGTTTCGATCCCATGGGAATATCGGGATAAAAACTATCCTATGTCCTTTTCCGGGACTCAAACTATCTCTATACCAAATTTCATCTAAATCGGTTCAGTGGTTTAGGCGTGAAGAGGTAACAAACATATAAACACACACACACACTCACAAACTTTCGCCTTTATAATATTAGTGTGATAGTGTGATTGATCAAAATATTCGTCTGTTCTATGCTCGTGTCGCATATGCTCTTTTTCGCATTTTATCGCGTGATCGACTACTTTTTCCCATTCGGATACGCCAATAGATTCGAATTTCTCCATTAATAGTTCTTTGACTTTCGTTAGATTCATCGAGACCTTTTTAGAACTAACGTGGCCTTTCACTTGGGCCCAAATATTCTCGATTGGGTTAAAATCTGGATGATAAGGAGGTAACCGTAAAACAGAATGACCATGTTCTGCCATTATTTGGTCAATTGAGTATTTCATGTGTTCTGCTTTGTGGCGTTTAATTATTTCATATAATTCTGGTTTCAGCAGATTTGACGGAAAGGGTATGTTTTTAGATGTAAGCTATGATTGCATGATTGCTTTTAGAGAGTTGGAATTCGGTGCATTGTCTATCTCTGTGTTATGGTTAAGGTCGTAGATTCGGAACGAGATGTTGTTTTAACCATTTTTCGTAATTTTCTTTATTAATCTCGTGGTGATAATCGCCAGTACTTTGAGAAGATTTATAAACTAAGAGAGCGTCGGGTACAAAACCTCTTGAGCTGCCAGGGTGGACAATAATTAATCTTTCACCTTTTGATATCGGTGTTTTTAAGCCTTTCATAGAACTATCCATCCAACTACTTTCCTTTGTATGTGTGGCGTGTATGTAAGTCTCGTCAGTATAAACTATATCCCGACCTTCACTTCTGAACTTTTGTATCTGTCGAAGATACTTAATCCGCTGAAGTCTTACTTCATCTTTCTCGGCCAGTAAAGATCTATTATTTTCCATTTTCTTGAATTTGAAACCCAGTTCATGCAATATTCTGCGCAAAGTTTCTCGACTGCCTATGAAGTTTATGTCTTCCTTTAATTTGTTTAACAATGATTTTATTGTTGGTACCGTAACCTTTTTTCAGTGACATGAAAGTCATACATCTTCCTTCTAATGACATCATAATCAAAATTATGCTCGATTTTCTTTCTTTTTTCTGGACTTTTGAGGCGAACTAAAAGTTGCACGAGTGGAACCACGATATGAACTAGTCCAAGTCAAGGCATTGTCATGCTCCTTCAAAACAGCACTTATTGTTTCTACGTGACACAACAGTTGCCTTCGCAGTTCGCTCTTGAAGGTTTTGAAGAAAGTGATCATTCCCAAAAACTATATTTTTAGACTCCGTGGACTCTCGACTCGAATCATAAATTGATAAACATTAAAAATGACTTCACGAATTTGGCTATCATACGGCTTATCACGTTTCAACGAAGTCATAATGAAAAAAAAACACCAACAAAAAATATATTATTCACTTTCCCATTAAATTGTCACGAAGTGTACGGAATGATTCACTCACGTGCATTCCCAACGCCGCTGTCTGGGGTTGAACTGAGGCGGGAATATATAGCGCGAATAGCGTTGAATGGCGCGATAGTGAGCGATTTCTATTGGTTGTGTAAATCGGAAGTGGTCGGTTTTACGGACTTTTACGATGCTACACATAAGATGTGTCCTACTGTACCTGAGCTTCTCCATAACGAGTTATGGTGGATTGGCCCTAGGTTCATTAGTGAGTCATCTGATATTGAAAGCAATCACGCTGATGTACCACCAGTTTTATCCGAATTAAGATCACATTTTATATGTCATATTCATCATGTAACGTGTTTCCGTTCGAACGATTTTCCTCATTCCATAGAATGATAAGAACAGCTGTTATTCACAACATTCGACATAAAAGAGAACGTAAACACGGGCCGTTGTCCGTAGGTAAATTAACTACATGAGTCAACTATTTTACTTGCACGTTTGTCTCGAATGGAATCATTTCCTCTTGAATACAATTGTTTACTAAAATATTCACGGAATATGTCAGGACTCAACTTATTCTTTTGTGTAAATGCTTTGATTAGAGTAGGAGGTTGGTTGGACAATTGTAACGATTTCAGCTACGACAAAAAACACCCGATACTGCTTTGTAGTAAACACAGATTTACTTCTCTCTTATTCCAGCATAAACATACACAGCTATGTCATGCTGGCCCTCAATTATTATCTACTTTCAACCATTCGTAATGAATGGTGGTTACTTGGCGGTAGAAATTTAGCGCGCTCAGTCGTTCTTAGGTTGAGTGGGAAAACGTTTAGCCCAATAATGGGCAACCTACCGACTGAAAGATTACTATCAGGTTCTCCGTTTTTACGTACCGGTACTGACTACTGTGGTCCAGTTTTCATTTTGAGCCCTCAAGGGAGAGGCTCAAGGTTAATTAAATGCTACATTTGTATATTTATATGTTTTGCAACCCGATCAGTGCATCTTGAGTTGGTGACAGATCTCTCCACGAACGGTTATCTTCTTTGTTTAAAAAGGTTTATATCTCGAAGAGGGAAACCTTTAGAGATATATTCTGATAATGGAAAAAATTATGTTGGAGCGGCTAACGAATTAAATAATTTCTTAACCAAATTTTCAAACGAAATCATCGAGGAAAGTCGCTATCGAAAACATTAAATTTAAATTTCTTTAATATTCTCTTCATTTTGGTGGCTTGTGGGAAGCGGGAGTAAGATCTTGCAAGTATCACTTGAGACGCGTCGTAGGGAATTCTAATCTCACGTTTGAAGAGTTTAACACGATATTGATACAAGTTGAGGCTGTTCTGAATTCTCGTCCGCTAACACCTTTTTCTTCAGACCCGAATGACCTCTAAGCATTGACACCGGGGCATTTCCTGATCGGGCGTCCGCTAACTGCACCGGCCTGCGACGACATCACCGACGCAGCTACCAATCGTTTACCTCGTTACGACCGCATCGAGCAAATGCGTCAACATTTTTGGCAACGTTGGTCGAAGGAGTATGTCAGCGAACTCCAAACTAGAACAAAATGGAAGTCCAACAAGAGTGAAGTCACTATCAACCAACTCGTCTCGTCCTCATAAAGGAAGACAACGTGCCACAAATACAATGGCGTCTCGGGCGAGTCATCCGAGTCTACACTGGAAGGGATGGAGTTTCCCGTGTTGCTACCATCAAAACAGCCACCGGAGATGTGCAGCGTTCTTTCTCAAAAATATGTCCTCTACCTGTTGACATGCCTGGTTCAACAACTGAAGCCACTTAAAGCCCTAAAACCAAGGACTTTCAGGGGGGGGCGGGGGGAGGATGTTGGCGCCGCGGATCGCTAATGTGACGCTGTCAATGTCGATCAACGTCAGGTGCCATCGAGATGTCAAAACAACGCGCGCGCCATTACCCTTCAAGTAATAGATGACACTCGTTCGGTGTCAGTTTTTTCTATATTATTTCTTTTTTATTACTCATTGTAAAGTTGATAATTAAACTTGAAACCGTTGAAAAACCATGGAGTTCGTTATTTAACTCCCAAACAATATGAATCCTCTATAAAAGGTTCTGAAATAGTTTTTTTGCATTTACTAATATAGAACAAAAATGGTGGCCGGCGGCATACGACATGAATTCGAATTACCTATAAGTTCCTTTTAGGGTTCCGTAGTCAACTAGGAACCCTTATAGTTTCGCCATGTCTGTCTGTCCGTCCGTCCTCGCTTAATCTCTGTGACCGTTAGCACTAGAAAGCTGGACGAACAAAACTTATTATTGAAACGATACATAAATGGCGAATTATACAGATCGGACTAACTTACCTAGTGACGTCCGATCCTTAATTATGTGAAGTAATCTCATCCCCATTGTTCACTTAGTAGTCGTACCTTGGTGCACACACGCTTGTCACAATGTTTAAAGATGAAAGCCAAATTCTTTCATCCTAAAGAAAAAACAAATGTTGTCTGTGGTCCAGTCGTTGACGCGGTCTCCTGACATCTGTCAATCATTCTTTCAAAGCATAAGAACGGGACTTCACGATGACCTACATGGGCATCGTATAGTCCCGGCATACAGCACAACACAACTTCTAGAAGGGGTTTAATAAGGCAATCCAATACACATAAAGTATATGATGATTATCTGGGAAGGGTTGGGATACAATGGGGATGAGATTACTTCACATAATTAAGGATCGGACGTCACTAGGTAAGTTAGTCCGATCTGTATAATTATGCTTCGTAATCTCATCCCCATTGTTCACTTAGTAGATGTTCAAAGAATAAAGTTGTGTTGGTAATAGGTACATAAAATGAGCATTGTTCAATAATTGAACATTGTAACTTAACATGCTATTTCAAGCTTGTTAGGTACTTACTAATTGTAATGTATTTCTATTTAAGAATCAGTGTACCATTAAGGTAAATGGTTACCTAACTTAATTTATAATTCTCTAATTACTATTAGATTCTGGATTATTATTCAGTTTTGAATCACCTAGTTTAATTTTTAATCCCATATGGCACACATCGATTTCTTATAATCAGACAATTAACATTGACATGTAATAAGTTCTATGTACAACCACTCTATAGAGCACACAGCTGGTGTAAAAGCATCACCAAAAATCATCAAAGAATCACTAATAAGAAGGTCTCTTATAAAACCGAGTAAGGGTTGAGAAATTTGTGGTCCAACCAGCATAATGACACCTTCTTTAGAGCCTTTTGAAGTAGAGGCATGTCTGTATATGTGAATTTAGAAATAATAATATCTATTCCACTCTTACTTGAAATTTGTTTTATCCATCTATTATTGGTTACAATAGAGGTTGCACCATAAGGCTTTCTTATAGTTATAGTTAATGATTTACAATACTCTTACCTAGTAAAATCTAGATAGGACAATTTAAGGGTTGTGGCAGTACAGAAAGATAAATTATCTTTAAAAAATGGTAGAATCAAGTTGAGTTCGGATCTACCATGTTATTACCGACTGCTTAGGCTGCAGGTTGGATTTCTTATATTTAATAAGAATAAGAAAAACACAGCCATTCGGTATAGAAATATAATATTGACGGAAAAGTGAAAAAACAGCTACGTATCAAAAAATAGACAATAAAAAGCAAAACAAAACCAAAGATAAAATAGTTCTAAAAAGTTCACATTATATCGTGAACATCCTCCCCTTTTTACAGAGGAACAATATTTTTTAACGGTCGCTTGAACATGCCCCCTGCGGTGCGAACATCGACCACCCGCACCACGCCGTCACGACCCGGGTACAGAGCCGCGATCACGCCACGTGGCCAGGTGCCCCTTGGTAAGTCTCCGTCTCCAATGAGCACAGGGTCCCCAACCCTGACTGCAACGTCTCTACCCGGAACGCGCCGCGGAGCTAAGGTGGGCAAGTATTCACGGACCCAGCGACGCCAAAAATAGTCCGCAAGACGCAGTGCCTTTCGCCAACCGCTCCTACCAACCAACGCCGCATCGGTTAGGGCTTCGCTAGGAAATGAGTGTCCAGATGAATCGCCGAGCAAAAAATGATTGGGTGTCAGCGCTTCCGGATAGTCAGCATCGGGAGAAATGTGTGTCAATGGACGCGCGTTGACAATCGCCTCTGCTTCTGTCAACAGGGTGGCGAGAACCTCCTCACGCGGGGCCCGTTCTTTCAATGTAACCTTGAGGGCCGTCTTCACGGAACGGATGAGCCTTTCCCAAGCACCACCCATAAAAGGTGCCAGTGGTGGCACAAAGCGCCAAGCAATTTTGTTTTCTGCTGCAAACCGTGGAATTGTAGCGTCATATAGGGCTCTCAGTTGCCGATTTGCTCCCACGAACGACGTGCCATTGTCAGAGAATATTTCACTGGGAGTACCACGGCGAGCAATGAAGCGACGCAGGCACATAAGAGCAGAATCTGCAGATAAGCTGGCTACAATTTCAAGGTGGATAGCTCTAGTCACCATGCACGTAAACAGCGCCACCCATCGCTTCTCTCGTCTTCGTCCAATTGCTACTTCTATGGGTCCAAAATAGTCCAAGCCAGTGTAAGTAAAGGCTCTCCGATGATGGGCGAGTCTTGAATCGGGAAGGTCGGCCATGGGTGGTTGCAGTCTTGGCGCTTTTAATAGTTTGCAGAGCTGGCATCCACGCACCACTGATCGCACAGCGTTCCGTATCCCCAGGATCCAATACTCCTGTCGAAGCTCATTTAGGACCGTTTCCGTGTTAGCGTGAGCGAATTTGATGTGATAGTGACGAATTAAAAGGCGGACTGCTGGTTCTTTTCCATCCAGTATGATGGGCTGTTTATCGCAGATGGTAGAGATTCTACCAGCAAGATGTATTAATCCTTCTTTTAATACTGGCGATAAAAATGCCAATCGACTTTTTTTTGGGATGTGCTTTCCAAAGGTTAGGCAGTGAATTTCGTCTCCGAAAGCATTGAGCTGGCTTCGCCCCAAAATGTGCCGTTCTGCGCGGATGACGTCTTCCACATCCAATGGCGCAGGAGCAGTGGCGGAGGCAATATTAGGCCGTAAATTGTGCCCAGGCGTGTTTCGAGAAAAACAAATGTCCCCAACCCAAAAATTTTGAAAAGTATGACCTCGGTGATTTCTAAAAATGGAGGCAATGAATTTGTGAGTCCAAGCTGTTGCCCTTACCAGTCTAATCCAAGAACTAAAATGAATGATATCAGCTACTACTGGTAAAGGTAACTGATGTGAGTTGCCAAAATTCATGATATCGACAGTGCATGATGTATGTATCGATAATTTAGGATTGTTAAGAGATGGCTTGAGTTCCTCCTGTCCGAGAGTTGTTGGCGTTGAGACTTTGGGCTCTGACGGCCACTCGGAGGCCGGCGATAGAAGAAAGTTTGGGCCTGATAACCAGCGCTGCTCAATACTGCACTTTCCTCGTGTCGCATCGTCAGCCACGTTATGTTCAGTTGGAACCCAATGCCATTCAACTAAGTTGGTGTTTTCCAGGATTTCTCCGATACGGTGCGCAACAAAGGGCTTATAATTTCGCGCGTCGCTTCGCAACCACCCCAAAACCGTCATGGAGTCGCACCAAAAATAGCGTCGACTGGGTTTGAGGCGATGAGCGTCGCAAATCTTATTGGCGAGGCGAGAAGCTATTAGAGCGCCTTGTAGCTCCAAACGCGGAATTGAAACTGGCTTCAGGGGAGATACACGTGCTTTACTAGCTATGAGTGCAAGTTTCACCTCACCGTTGTGTAGCGCAAATCTCCAATAAGCAACAGTGACATGAGCCAGCTCGCTAGCATCGCAAAACACGTGTAGCTCTAGGTCAAAATAGTCGCTTAAATTGTAGCACCTCGGTACTCGTAATTCCGAGATAGATTTGAGGCATGCAAACCATTCAAGCCAAATTATTTGGTCTGACTCGGGCAGCCTTTCGTCCCAGTCAAGCTTTTTACGCCACAAATTCTGAAATAAAATCCGACCTCTCACTACAATGGGAGCTAACAAGCCTAATGGATCGTATATCCACATAACCTGAGCTAAAACTTCGCGCTTCGTGAGATGAGCAGGTGAATGATCTTTGAGTCCTGGGTTGAAACCAATAACGTCCTGGGAAGGTTGCCAGATTAAACCCAGGGTTTGAGTGAAAGTGGATGATTGTAAACTACCCAAATTTACACTACGATCGACTACTGAGAGGTCAGACAACATGTCCCTAGGTAACTGACATAAAGCTTCAGGCTTATTTGAGATCCAACCACGCATCTCAAAACCTCCACGCTTATGGACCTCAACGATTTCAGAAGCCAAGCGCGCGGCCTGGTCAACCGAAACATCAACACTACCAATAAAATCGTCCATATACGTATCGGTTCTGATCGAGTGTACGGCCTTTGGAAACTCAGCTTGAAACTCGGATGCGTTTCGGTTAATTACGTAAATGGCAGTCGATGGACTGGAGCAAGCCCCAAAAATCATCGAAGACATGCGATAAGTTTTTAGCGGATCCGCAGGTTTGTTGCGCCAAAGAAAACGTTGCGCATCCCGGTCACATTCTTGTATTTTTACCTGTGGGAACATTTCCTTGATATCGGCAGTCAAAGCAATTTTCCCTTCCCTAAAACGCATCAAAATATCAAGCAAAGGTTGTAAAAAATCAGGACCTGTCAGAAGCATAGAATTCAATGAGACGCCCTGTACCTTAGCGGCCGCATCGTGGACAACACGAAGTTTATCGGGTTTGTTAGCATTTACCACACCAAAATGCGGCAAATACCAACACACTGATGTAGGTAATTTGCCTGTGCAGTCCTCAGCGTAACCCTTAGTAATCATGTTCTGAATATTGAGCCGGTAACGCTCGGCGTACCCAGGATCCCTTGCCATTTTCAATTCAAGGTTTTTAAACCTGGAAAATGCCAAAGGATAACTGTTGGGTACCTCGAGGTCATCAGTCTTCCATAGCAAGCCGACCTGGAAGCGCCCATTGGGAAGGCGCCGTGCTGAATGCTCCAGGATATGGAGAGCACGCTGATCATCCGAGCTCCGAGGCTCATGCTTGGTGATACCAATCGCGTCTAACCTATATTGTTCCTTAATGAGGGCTTCCAGTTCGTTACGCTCGCGTGGGTTCACATGGTAGGTACTCTCCACAGGTCTAGTTTTGCTACTCGAAAAACCAAATAATACCCATCCTAGGGGGGTTCGAATAGCAACAGGCTGTGACTTTGTACCTTTCCTAACTTCAGACGCAGTGATCAGGTGCCAATTATCTATACCTATAATGAGCGTAGGCTTAGCTATATCGTAAGACAACTCCTCGACCAAATCTGACAAGTACGAGTAAGTACATAAGCTGTCGCGAGTAGCCGACTGTGTTAGTAACCCTAAGTTTTTGATAGACCTTGCTCCTTTAATAATAAAGTTCTGTGAGGCTGACAGACGTTTTATTTCAAAATCTACATACTGAACCGTGCTTTCCCTCGACAACCCTCCAATACAATCTAAATGTAGGCGGCCCTCTGGCCCTTCGGCTCCTATTTGTGAGGCAATGTCCGCGTCTATAAAGGTTGCTGTGGATCCATCATCCAGTAGAGCGAACGTGTTAAGGCTCCCAGATGGCCCAGAAACCGTAACTGCTACTACTTTTAATAAAGGACGAAGCGTAGAGTCAACTGGAGAGTTATTAGTAGCTACAAGTACCTGATCACTATTTATTACAGTTGCATTCACAGGTTCTTCGGTCTGATCGTTCACATGCGCAGAAAAGTTGTCATTGTGCAACAATGTGTGATGTTTTCGGTTACAATGTTCGCAATTGGTTTTATTTTTATTACAAAATCTAAAATTATGCGGAACTTTTTGGAGGCACCGAAAACAGATTTTATTGCCCTTGATAAAACGCCATTTTTCTTCAATTGAAAGAGAAATAAATTTTTGACAGGTTGACAGTTGGTGTGTCAGTCCACAAAATAAGCAAATATTTTTATGATGATGTTGATGATCAGCTAATTTTTCAGGATTAGGCCTTAAAATTTTATGTGGGGTTCCTCCCGCGACGGACTCTGATACGGTATGCGCCCGATGTTGCTGTGATGGAGCCGCTGTCGTCTCAGAAACTGCGCCAAATCTCATGACTAAGTCGACCTCGCGGTTCAAGAAATTTGATAATAACTCCACTCTGGCCTGACCTAGATTTTCGTGATTGGCAGCAAAATCTAGCCACCGTGTGCGCAACAATGGAGATAGTTTGCTAAGCAGCGCCCCGAACAATTCTGGCGAACGTAAATAGTCGCTGTGCTGCAGTAGCTTAGCAACTTCTACACAATTGCGTACACGAGAAGCAAACAAATTCAAGTCTTTTACCTCCTGACCCAGCTTAGGCAGGGCTCTGATTGCGTTGACCTCCTGCAATACAATCTGCTCAGGCCTGCCGAAACGCCGATCCAGAGCGTCAATGACGTCAAATGCACGAGGAGCCATCCCTAGTAGCATACTTACTGCCTCACGCGGGACACCTTTCAGTGCCTGGCTCAAGCGCGCGAGGTTTTCTGCCTCTGTAAAAGATCCTTCCGTATCCTGAAAGGCGCGCTTGAACATAAGCCAATCTATCGGGTTTTTTCCGTCAAAATATGGAAGTTTTATTATGTTTTTCTTATTTGAGCTATTATCTTTCAATAACTGCAGGGCTTGCACCAGTTGTGTAACGCCAACGGAGCCGTCCTCTCTACAAAAGTCGGTGGCAGTGACCCCGTCACCCCCGCTTATTTTGTGCTGAGGTAACTGTGTAGGGTTCGGTACTGCGACATTCGTTGAAACGACGACGTCATTACGAAGTGGAAATGCCTGAGAACATGAAACGATATTAGTAGGCTTTGCTTCATATCCGTTGTTGGATGGCGAATAATAATTACCTGGTTCATCCCTTTGTTGCATTGGTATCTCGGCAGGGCGAGGAGTGCTGTGCAACCATTGCTCCACGCTGGCGCGACTCCTGCCACTGCGAGAACCATGCTTACTTTCCGCGTCTATTGCGGCAAGCTCAGCCTGGTAAGCAAGTTCGGCAGCTTTACGCTCTAACTCAACCTGCTTACTCTGAATATGTGCTCGCATTGTCGCCTCCATCTCCTCGATTTCAAGTTGTGCGAGGTGACGAGCATGTTGCGCTTCTGCTGCTAATTTTTGCGCAATGACTGTCGCAGATGAGCGGCTAGTGTGCGTAGCAGCAGAAAATGTGCGCGTGTTGGATAAAGGTACCTGTACTACTTCCCGCCTGGTAGTCGACGTAAGAGGCGTTGAAACCATCCTGTGGCTCGGTTCGGAAGATATGTTTGGTGTACTTTTCGCAAGTTTCGTATTCGATCTCGTGATAACCATTTTATATGCGAAAGTAAAAAATTGCTGTAAAAAAGGAAAGCTGAAATGTGCTAGTTCACTTTAATAGAACGGTAGAAGGACCACTATTACCGACTGCTTAGGCTGCAGGTTGGATTTCTTATATTTAATAAGAATAAGAAAAACACAGCCATTCGGTATAGAAATATAATATTGACGGAAAAGTGAAAAAACAGCTACGTATCAAAAAATAGACAATAAAAAGCAAAACAAAACCAAAGATAAAATAGTTCTAAAAAGTTCACATTATATCGTGAACACATGTTTTAATTATATCTGGATTTTTATGTTAATATTGTCCTCATTATAAGAAGTGTACTAATGAGTGACCAGGTTTGAATTTTGTGTGCAGTTACAAGAGCTATTATGGTTACCAATTGTTTGGTTAGAAATTCTAAACCAAGGGTTTGATTGGGAAATAAATTAATCTGTCGAGCTCCGCTAATGAGATACAATTGATTTTCTATTGTTTCGTCGCCAATAGGCGACACGCGGTGCTTGGCCGGTTAAATAATGCAAAACGATACTAGGGCACAGTATAATTAATATACAGTAGAACATCTTCATACAAACGTGCCGCTCTCGGTTTGAATGTGTGCGTGCGCGCCGCGCGCCGTGTCGGCACGCGATTTCACGCACACGCTAGCATAATATATGAGGGAATAAGGTGGCGGCAGTGCGGGCTGTGCAGCGCGACTGTGAGCACGCGCGTACGCTACATGACCGCTTGCGTTCGTCAACTCTCGCCGGCGGCGGCCACTTAAATTACGAGTATCATGACTTCAAAAAGGGGAAAAAAATATTGTAGTGTTTTCGGGTGCCTCAATAATGATTTCGCAAACCCGGACTTATCATTCTTCATAGTTCCTACTCAACCAGAAATGTAAGTACCTACTTATACTTAAATATTATTAGAAAATGTGGTATTGTATTGTTTATTTCACAGTTTATTTGCTTTAGCGTGAGCGTAGCCGAGTCGCATTTTTCCATATAAATGTATTCCCAAATTTACTTTCTGAATACTATGTTTAGAGCTAAAGTTTATTTTAAGAAGTCTAGTTTTTAGTGTCCTTCACCACACAATCCTCACTTTTGAAAACTTCTTATAAATCAATTTTGAGAACGCCAAAAAATAGTCAAGAAATAGTCATAAATAGTCACCAAGGTCAAAAAATTAGTCGCATTATGATTCCAAAGTTATAGCTATAGGTTGGTGAGGATTGTGTGGTGAAGGTCTCCACACAATCCTCACCTCTAATGCAACCAAGGGCTGGGAGTATCGACTTGGTTTCAATTCCAAAAAATAGTCAAGAAATAGTCGTAACGCTATGCCAAATCTCGAAAATAGTCAATAAGTGATTCCAGAGATATAAAGGTGCCTTGGTGAGGATTACGTGGTGAGCCTTTCTCGCCACAATCCTCACCTGATTACCGCGGAACGCTTAGGTTTTTGAATTTGAATTTGGTGTCAAAAAATAGTCAAGAAATAGTCGTCTCCAACCATGATAATTTCGACCTGGTTTACTATATGGAAGTATGTTAAATATCCACGTGAACTTCTACATACATTTTCGAGTCAAGTACAGTCGAGCACAAAATTATTAAGTACTTTTTATGGTCATCTTATTTTTTGGTTGTATTAAAAACGGTATAATTGTTGGTTATGTAGCTATTTTGGGTAGTTATTTTATTTATTTATTTTATTTATTTATTCTTTACTAATAAATAAGGGCAACAAAGGAGCTAAATCAATAATAAATACAAACTGATGAGTTACTTGCTTGATATTATTTTGAGAGCTTGTCACATCACATCACTCAGAACTACTTACTACTGAAGTCTCTTGTGCGAGATCTAAGCCGGAACTGATTAAATACACAAGCAAACTATCAAAGACATATTTTTATCAAAGGGTGCCGACAATTTGGTTTACAATACCAGCAATAAAACATGTTGAGAATAATAAAACAACACAATGAATTTTAGTTTTGGGAAAACCAATAATTACCCTGTGTCGCCCCAGCACCGTGGGAATTCTGCGTGATCATTATTTCAAAATTGCATAAAATTGGGTTTCCCAACCACCGAAAGTAAAATTAATGAAACTAATAGGTCGATCGTCCTGCACACTAGGTATTTTATTTAGTAATATAGTTAAGTAGGTAGATAGTCTTAATTAAAATAATAGGTGATAAATATTTTTTACATATTCGCGAAAATACGTATGGAACTCTCTATTTATTTCACTTAACCAATTTGTTTAATTGTTTCAGACGCTTACAGTGGCTACGGTTAATTGTAAATTTTCTCGGTATCAAATTTGTAACTTAGTATTATAAATGTTATGTGAATAAAGGCTTTTTATTTTTACTAAATTTATAAATTGGTAAAATATTCAATCATAATATGCTTTTTATTTCATAAATTTAGATCAAGTGCTGCTTGTTCGAAAATATTAACTAAAAGTAAAAGTGACAACCCTGGGGATCAACGCAAGAGTAGGCTAATAACTCGGCGGGCGGCCTTAGATAACGTACTGTATATTATACTGTGACTAGGGTCCCACTAACTTCATATTTGGGATTCTTTGGTCTTAATATAAATATATCCCTGAGAAACCTTGTCGCTCTGTCATTTTTGTGTCAATGTGGCGGCCAAAACTACAGAATTTGCTGATTATTATATAGCTCACTCAATACCATTAGGATATCATATATCATTAAACTTAGTGGTAAAAATTATATGACTATCATGACTGAACCTAGGGGTCAATGTCTTGTGTCTAACAGAAGAGAGTCTACTGATTTACGACGATTTTTTTGACGTTCAAAAGTGCCTTTTATGTGCCTATTTGAAATAAATGCTTTGACTTTGACTTTGACTTTTAGAGCAAAGCTAACACTATATTAATTGAGGGATCAGTCTTTCTTCTATCAGGAAAGCGTCCCTGATAATATGGCAGCAAACAGTGACTCCTGTGCATTGGGTGTCGAGATCCCATTTGACAGTGAATAGATCTACAGAACATACTTGGATCAGGGAGCCATGATATGTTGATATTTAGTATTAGACCTGATTGTAAACAGGTCAATTGGGGGCTGGCCCAGTACAGCACACCCCCCCCCCCCTGCTTGCATAGGTATATCTTTACTTAGAAGTAGGTCCCTATGTAGGGTTTCAAAGTTGTACAAGTTACTGCATTTTATTTTTTATTTTTTTTATTGCAACACTTGACTTGTAGGCTATATCACATCACTTCCATTTAATTTCTATGTTAGGAAGCCTAGATTCAATTTCCAATACTGTTTTCTTTGGAACTAATATAAAATGCATAAACCCGTATTTGTCATTCCTTGCACCGTTGCCAAGATTGTTAAGCCAAGCTATTCAGATGAGTAAAATGAGTACCACCCATCTTACTGACACAGGATATGGCCGTTGTGATATCTTTTCTAAGTCCTCACAGTAACTGAGTTTGCTTGCAAATGTTTTGAGCCCCATAAATGCTGCTAATAGTTCAAGGTAAGGTAAGGAACTTTTCAACATTAACTGTCCAGTGCCTGTGGATGTTGATATCATTACATACCAGACCCCAGTCAGTTTGGGACAATATTTCGAGAACAAAATCAAATTGTTTAATTCTATTGTGGTTTGTTGAAATGTAAGGTAACCAACAATCTCTGCAAATAAATGATTTTTAATTTGTTTCTAGTTCTGTTGTATTTGTAAATCAGTGATTTTTAACCTAGTTTGGTATAATAATAATAATAATATATTTATTTGCTCAAAACATGGTATAACAGGTCTTACAGTTAAAAATAGTACAAACATGTTTTGCCGAGCTTAGACTCAGCATGCAAATTGCAAAATTTAAAAAAAATTATAATAATAAAAAGTAACTTACTAACACTTTGTGTCAAAGAACTGTTTCAGACTATAAAAGTTATATTGGCTTAGCCATGCACTCAATTTCCGCTTAAAACAGTATGTCGTATTTAACAATTTAAAGTCACCAGGCAATTTATTATAAATCCGTACACACATAGCTAAACAGCTTTTGTTATATTTTGCAAGCCTAGGAGCATTGCTTAGTACGAGCCTATAAGGATCTCGTCGGTTTCGAGCACATATATCGTTCGCTGTTTTAAATAACTTTTTATGTTTCCATACAAACATGCATATTTCGTAGATGTATAAGCAAGGTAGCGGTAACAAACCAAGTTTTTTAAATACTGGTTTGCATGATTCGTCAGGTTGGAGTCCGTATAGAGCTCTAATGCACTTTTTTTGAGCAACAAATATTCTATGTTGGTCGGTACTGTTGCCCCAAATTATAAGTCCATAGCGCAGTATAGATTCTACGTATGCGTGGTAAACCAATATGGCTGTTTTTAAATTAGTAACTTTTTTGACTTGTCTGAGCGCATACACAAATTTATTTATTTTACTAGAGACATTGTCTACATGCATTTTCCAATTTAAATGTTCATCAATAGTTACACCCAGGAACTTAGTCTGTGTTACAGATTTGAGTTTGGGTATATTTAGACTGAAATTAGATTTATTGTTATTAGATTTATTAAATTGTATGTATACTGATTTGTCAAGATTTATTTTTAAATTATGAATATTAAGCCATTTAATTAAGATGTCAATTGTGTTATTAATGTCAGCTTCATGGTCATAAATTGTATTATTTTTTTTATTAGATGTCACAATAATAGAAATGTCATCAGCAAATAAAATGCATTTATGGTTTGTTATTTGAGTGATGTCATTTATGTACAATAAGAATAAGATTGGCCCCAGTATGCTTCCTTGCGGAACACCGAATCTGTTACAAATATATTCAGATGCATATAATGTTACGTCCTTATCGTCATTAATATTAGGTATAGTAACACATTGTTGCCTGTTATGTAGGTATGACTTTATCCACTGTAAGGGTGGCCCTCTGATTCCAAGTGATTCTAGTTTTTGTAATAGTAAATCGTGGGAAACTAGATCGAAAGCTTTTGATAAATCAAAGAATAGACCTGTGGTTAGATAATTATCATTGATACTAGGTAATACAACTTTCATGAGGGCATAGATGGCTAATGTTGTAGACTTACCGTGTTGGAACCCATACTGTTCCTTTGTTATTATATTAAATTTATTACAATAATGTAGGAGTCTTTTGTACATACACTTTTCATATATTTTAGATAAAATGGGTATTAGTGTAATAGGGCGATAATTATTCATGTCATGTTTTTCTCCTTTTTTGTACAGAGGCTTAATAATGGAAAACTTCAGCGCTTCTGGAAAGATTCCACAGCCAAATGACAAATTAATTAAGTATGTTAATACGTCAATGATTTCGTTAGCACATCCTTTAATAATTTTTGTGCTGATTTCATCGTAGCCTTCGGAACTGGTATTATTCAAAAGCGTTATTTCCTGTCTAACTTCATTTACTGTCATGGGCTTAAGGAACATTGAATTGACAGTAACATTTTTCCCAGAATTACTTTTAACGTTTGTATCTATTAACTTATTAGTTGTATTGATGTAGTGGTTATTGAAAGCGGATGCTATTTCAACTGGGTTGGAAATTAATGTGTTGTTAATTTTTATATTCTCAATATTACTTTTAGAATTTGTATTGTTAAGCTCGTCTTTTATAACCTTCCAGGTGGCTTTACATTTGTTGTCGTTTTTAGCAATAAAGCTAATATTTGCATTCTTTCTGGAGTTAAAAATGCATTTTTTAAGGAGTTTAGAGTAGTTAATGTATTTGATCTTATTAATTGCTGTTTTATTTTTATAGAATCTATGACGTAGTGAACGTTTTGTCTTACAACTTTTTTTTAAGCCCTTACTTATCCAAGTTTGTTTCTTATTGTTATGTATATTAACTTTTACTCTTAATTTAGGGAAGCAAAGATTGTAGAGTAAGCAGAACATTTCATGAAAATAATTAAATGCTACGTTTGCGTCATTAGCTGTATATATGTCACACCAAGATAAATTACGTAAGCATTCCTTAAACTTTCGAATATTATCCATGCTGAAATCTCTTTTATATGTAAAATATGTTGGTAGTTTTTGTGTCTTGTATTTTAGTGGAATTGTCAACATTTGTGCAGTGTCATGATCAGATAAGTGAAGTGGCATTACAATAGCAGTAGCGTCAGGAATGTTACTAAGAATGTGATCAATACATGATAACTTACGTGTTGGCCCATTGATGTGAAATTTCAGGTTATAATTATATGCCAAATCCTGTAATTGATTAGTAATATAACCTTTTTTTAAGGTGTTGATATTAAAGTCACCTGCTAAAACTACATTCATTTTAGATTTATACTGTTGCGTTAGATTGTGCAGGAGGCTATTTAATTTACTTAGGAATTGGGTGGGATCCGATTGAGGTGTTCTATAAATACAAATAATAATTAATTTATGATGTGTAAGTTCAATCCCACAAACCTCGAACGTATTTTGCGTGGCGTAGGCTTTTACAAATGGCAGGTCTTTGAAGAAAATATTTTCTTTTATTAAGATGCAAGTGCCACCTCTTTGCTTTTCTCTGCAGTAGTTGGCTGCCATTTCATAGCCATGAATTTTAATGTAGCTTTCGTATCCTTTTTTTATAAAGGTTTCTGAGAGACATATCACATCTGGGTCATTATGCGCTTCACGTAGTTCTTGTAAAGTTAGTTCAAGAATTTCTCTTTTACATAAAATGCTGGCAATATTCTGATGGAGAATTGTAAGGTTATAAGTTACAGGGGGTTTGGTCTCGAAAAAATGTAGTGTTCCGTTTTATAATCGGAAAGTAATACGGAATGGTTCCTCTTTGACTTTTTCCTACCGAATCTATAAGATTGTCCTGTTTTTGTAACTTAGAACTCATACGGCGAAAATAGAACGGAATTGTTCCTTTTTTGGGTTCAATTACTTTATTACTCAATTTGAGGCTTGGTTTGTTACTCGCTATTTTCTTAATAAGTTCCCTTGGATTTAAATAATTGTTATTGTAATCATTACAATCTATAAGGTAATTGATCTTATTACACAATTCGGACGTCTTAGAAGTTCCACTTTCTAGAAATTCACATTTTTTATAGTTTTTACATACATTTTTTATGCGATAATTAAGCTTATTTATATCTAAGTACTCACTTTTAAATACATTTAATACTATAACCGTGTTGTTATAAAATGTCTCTAGCACAGTTTGCAAATGTGATAAAACATACCTTAAACTGTGGTCATTTTCTCCCAAACAAATTACCAGTTTATCATTAAAATTTAGCTTAGCATGAAGACAGTTAATTGTTATTTGACTACTTAAAGCATTTGGTTTTGTTTCTGAGATAACGCTATATTTTTCATACTGTGTATTCTTCCTTGAATCTATAATCGCTGCTGCTAACCCGACGCATTGTTGAGGGCCGAAGATGAGAATTCTATTTGGCGGTTCACGTTCTTGGTCTTCAGTACCCGCAGACGTTTGAGGGCAGAACTTTTGCACCTGGGGTTGTACAGGGTTTTTGTTATCGTACTGTCTTAGCGAATCTATTTTCTTTTTAAAGGTTTCAATCTGTTGTTGTGCGTTTATTAATTCTTGTTGTAGATTGGTGATCTTCTGTTGTAGATGCATAATTTTGATGCTTTTATAACTATCTGCATTCGTTTTGCTTGTAAGAGGAGTAGAAGGTAGAGGAGAGAATGTCTGCTGTAGTAAGGAGTGTCTCTTTCCTTTAATATTGATATCCGGATTATTTTCAAGTGGAGAATGGCAGAGTGATTTTAACATTTTTATTTCTGTATTTAACTTGCTCAACTGTTGGCGAAGATTGTTATTTTCAAGAATCGTATTTTCTAGCTCATTTTCTGTACTGTCAAGTTTATGTGTGAGCTCCGTTATTGTGTCTTTCATTTCTAGAATAGTCAAGGTTTCCGATATGGTACCGTCTACGCTTTTAGACAGCTTGCTAGGAGTGATATACGATTCATCCGATGTTTCATATTCAGATAGTACATGGGAGTCTAAGATTTTGAAGCTATTTGGTGTTCCGGCATTTGCTGCTTGAGGTTGTGGACTTTCCCGGACATATTGGTGTATCTGTTCTGGTGAAGCGCGATTTACTTGTGGTTTTTTCCTTGTAGTAATGTTAGAAGTCTGGCTGCCATTTAAGACTTTTTTGCTTTTGATACACGCAGTACATCTCCATTTTCTCTTGGATTCCTGGTCCAACAGACGGTAAGTTTGCTCCGGGTAGCCAATGCAGTCTGGTTCATACCGATTGTTACAAGTTGAACATAATGCGGTTTTTTTAATATCAACGGATTTCTTGCATTTAAAACAAGTAGTTTTCTCTGGCATCTTGCAGCCAATTTTTGAAGTACTTTTAGCCGACATAATAGGTTTTCCCTTATTTGGATAGATTTTTGTCGTAATAACTGATAGAGGAACAGGATACACTGGGCACACTGTACAGGCTATATGACAACACTATCATCTGTCAATTTCTTTGACGTACCAAAATGCTATGTTCCAAATTAGTGAAAAGAATGAATGATAAAATGCGCAATCCTGTGTCAGTTGTCAACTGTGTTCTGCTACTCGTCAACAGATGTCGCTATTCCAATTATCGACAGTTACCAACTAACCGAAATTTAAATTTAAATAAAAAACAACGAGCAGTTGAATTGAAAATGTTTATCACTTGTTCCCAGAGACTTGATAGTTGGTATTTCTATCATTGATAATGACACTCATTATACTGGTAATGTTTGTATGCTTCTACTTACATAAATAGCTTTCAACACTTCTTAGTAAGTAAAATTGTTCACTGGTTCACTGTAGTTTGCATTTTTGATAGAAACATGATAATTCGTTCACCCAAGTTCTTAATAATATTGGTTCACACAGTTTATAAGTTCTGTTTCACTTTGTGCTATAGTAAACACCACAAAATCATTATTAAACTATTTTTGCAATTATTTATTATAAAGTATCAAGAGCCCAATGTCACTCGGCCAGTGTTGCCAGCATATATAAAGTTAACCATATTCAAATACAGATGCAGCTACTAGAATACCTAGTAATTAGACACACTCTATTATTTATATCTCATTTCAGACTTAATATTCTTTATGGACTACAGGGTAAAGTCTATATTTTCCTGAGGAAGTGAAATGGCAAACTGGACTGAACCCAACTAATATCCTAGACATTGGCAGCACTGTCTGGGCACTCTTTTCAGTTTTAATAATAAATCCTAGATATTTAACACAGTTTGAGTATCAGACACACTTTCTAAACACTGCATATGGATCAGCAGGGCACAGAATATAATTGTCAAGATGTATGACAAAAAGCAACCCTAGTGACCTCCGGTGACAGACAACTGGCTTTATGATGTTTGTGAATACATATGGTGCGGTGCTAAGTCCAAATACGAGGCATGTAAACTGTTATAATTATAACATAATTATCTTGAAATAGAAACTAGGGATATCTTCTGACATATTTTCATATGAATAATTGATATGCATTTTTTAAATCAATGTAATATTGTAGACAAAAAACTTATATACCTAGTAACATACTACATATTAACTTTTTATTTAATACTAGCTGTGCCCGCGACTTCGATCGCGTGGATGTCGGAACTTAACAATATTTATATGCGTCGGTATCCTGCGAGGATACCGATTCGAATCTTTATTTTTTATTTATGCTAGTGCTTCTCTATAAACAACATTAGCTGTGGAACCATCTGGAGCGTACACAAAAAGGTTATTGGAGTTGTTTACGCGTGAAAGAGCTACGTATAGTTGACCATGGGAAAAGCATCCAATACTTATGTCTACCCCCGCAACTCACTTCATGTTCTTCTTCTGATTCCTGGGACCTACTTAATCTCGCCCTTTTCGCATCTCGGCTACGCTGCGAAAGGTTTGTTTTTTTTTTTTTTCTAGAATGCATTTTCAGAAAAAGAACTGAACCAAACAAATAAAATATTGAACAAAACACAAACTTTCAAAATGAGAATGAAGACAAATAAAATTTCAAACTACAAAGTAAATAAAACTACTTGACTCAAATTGCAAGTTATTATTTACTTCGCACTTTAAAAATTTGTCCAAAATTTACAGTTTTCTCTATCAATGTTACAGGCAACCCTCTAAATTACTTTATAAAGACCACCTTTTGAAATCAGCAGTTGGTTGTCAACAGGGTGACCCTCTTGGGCCAGTCATTTTTAGTTTGGCAATAAATCCAATTATTCGACAACTAAATTCTAAATTCAACGTATGGTATTTGGATGACGGAACCCTAGGAGGTGATGTACACACAGTCTTAAAAGATTTACAGTTTTTAAAAGAAAAATTCAGTTCCATTGGCCTAGACCTTAACCTTTCAAAATGCGAAATTTATCTTCCCCAAACGACTGACAGACAGACAACCATTGCAAAATTTAATACAATAGCTCCAAATATCAAAATTATGGAAAGAAACTCTCTTCACCTTCTAGGGTCCCCAATTTTTGACGAATCCTTTCCAACGTTCATTGAGGAGAAGATACAAAATTTTAATGACGTCTCGGAAAGACTTTTCAAAATTAATATTCCACAGTACCGATAAATTAACCAGGAACATTTTATCTTCCTCACTGGTCGATTTTGAAGTGCCGTTTTTGACCGATGCGTTGAACGCTTGGAAAATGGCTTGTCCCAATACGGTTTTGCCTGATAACCCATCTTCCCAGAGACGGTGGGACGTGCCGCTCTGCAGTATTATACGGAATACCCTTGTAAACACGTCACGTAATACTGTTGAGCGTGCCCGTCTGCTGGCTGTGGGAGAATGGGAGTCAGGTTTGTGGCTTCAGGCGCTCCCGTCATCCACCATAGGCACAATGATGGATGACTCATCGTTTCGGCTCGCTACGTGTCTCCGCTTGGGCGCACCTTGTGTTGCTCCGCATCGATGTCACTGCGGTGAAGCTGTCGACAGTCTCGGACACCATGGCCTGTCCTGCTGCAGGAGCGCAGGTCGCATAGCACGGCACGCCAGCATCAACGATATTATTCGTCGAGCTCTTGTCACCGCCGGCGTACCAGCGGTGTTAGAACCAAACGGCTTGGTACGTGATGATGGGAAGAGACCAGACGGCATGACGTTGTTGCCTTGGAAGGTGGGTAGGCCTCTGGTGTGGGACGCAACATGTGTCGATACCCTAGCGCCATCTCATGTTCCTAGCACTGCGGGCTGTGCTGGCGCCGCTGCTGCAGCTGCTGAGAGGCGCAAATACTTTAACCTTATGGGCAACTACAGCTTTGAGCCGTTTGGGGTCGAAACGCTCGGGTCATGGGGCCCGAGCGCGCGTCTCCTTTTTAAGGAAATTTCTCGCCGGCTGGTCGATACTTCACGTGACCAGAGGGCTGGGTCGTTCTTTGGCCAAAGAATTAGCATTGCCATTCAACGTGGCAATGCTGCCAGTCTTCTGGGCACGTTTCCGGATGACAGCGATGCGGATGAATACTTCGACGCCTAAGTGTCCTTTGTTTTTTTTTTATTTTTATATATTTGTATTGTAAGTTAGTTAGTCATTTTGTCCATAGATGGCGCTGTTTTAGTATTTATATCAGAAAAACTTATAATTTTCTAATTTACATTTTTTAGGTGTGAACTGATTACGATGAAACAAAAAACTCAATGTTACTTCAATTTATATAATTATTAACGCAAATATATATAAACGTGAAGTTGTGAGACCAAGTGCACATTAACACACGTTAACTAATTTTTCTTCTGGAACACTTTAAATTCAAAAATCTTTTGATAGACTGAACCGATTGCAATGAAACAGAAACTAAATGTTACTTCAAGTTACGCTAAATCGTTGTGTATAAAAGTTATCTACATTGATTTCGTACATTTTACGTGATGCTCGGATAACTAAACATACAAACAGACAAAAATTCTAAAAATGCTGGAAATGGGTTCTATTGGTTGTTCTTTAACACCCTGGCTATATTTTTTTTTTTTTTTTTTAATGTACAAAAACTTCTTTTCTACAGTTTTATTATATGTATAGATGTATCTCCAAGCACCCTGTGATTTTGGTACAATTATACCAGATAAAATTACTTATTTGACAGGAGCACATGTTTCTATGGCACCTAATATAAGAGATTATTCCATGGCGATAGATTGCTTTCTTTCTGACTGAAGTTGTTGTTATTCAGAAGTTTGAGTTGGAAACTCAGTAAAAGGTAGTTTATAACCCTTGATCCACTCATGTATGGTTGGATTAGTAGTAATATCATACTTCAGAGAAATATTGCAATCTACCAGTCTGTACCTGAGCTAGTGATGATGCTGGTTCTGGCAACGGTTGTTGGCATTGAATTTATCTTGAAGCTTATAGATAGCTATTCTGAATTGGTGTGTAGAATAGGTATTCTGATATTGGTGTTTACTCACATCAATTCTTGAATTTCCTCATGGCTAGGTAGGGTTAAGGATCTCAGATTATTGCAATTTTCATGATAAATTAATGTCACACTCAGTAACTTAATGTTTCGATATGATCTGCACTATACAAGCGCTTGGGAGGCTATTAGACTGTTATAAACTTTTCCCAATGAATGTAATAGCAGCGGCCACTGTAGTTTGCTGCTTCTGATCATGTGGTCCCATTTGATTCCACTTCCATTTACTGCTGCCACCGTTCCTTTTTAAATTTTGGTGGGTTCAATAGGCTACAGATTATAAATGTTTCATACTTCTTTTAAATGTTTAGCTTCATCTCCACATTTAGTCCATTATCATAATTGACCACCGTGTGGCCAGACTGCCATGCAGTTCTACAGGTAAAGTAGCTAACTGTACCCCAGCATCTCACAAGTAGATTTTATACTTGAACTTAGGGCTTCACGTTGGGTATGTATATTGTTCCACTCTCAGCCTCCTTTCGGCTGTATTTTAGTGGAATTGAAGTATTAACATAGCATATTTAAGTAGAATTGTATATTAACACCCTCACTGAGAGGAGGCCTGTGTCCCAGCAGTGGGAACATTATAGGCTGATTATGTGGTATGTATGTATATTAACATCTAGAATATAAAGTATTTTGGAATTAGATTATAAGTAACGGCATTGAGTATGGATATTCCCAATCCGGCTGCGTTGGCTTCGGTCACATAACACACAGTCCAACTGTAGTCTTCCATGGAAGAGGGCTCCGTACTCATCTACGAAGACTAATTAGAGTTAGGTCCCAGACTGCTTAGATCTAAATCCATGGCTAACCTCACGTGATAGCTCTAGGAATGCTGGAGGGATGTGTTTTTAACACTGGACGTATAGACTGGTTTATATCTGATTTTATTTGATTTAACCTGAAATAAATGGATTATTATTATAGAACATTGACTAACCTCTCGTGAGTCTGTGTGGAGTTGATGGCACAGTTGAATGTTCTCATGGTTCACCTCGCGTGAGAACACTTAGAGACGGCCAAAGATCCTCAGAACACTGAACGTATATACCATCGGCTAGCATCGCGTGATAGCTCATGTGGTGTCGTTCTTATGTAAGTATACAGCACAGTTACGTTCTCATGGTTGACCTCACAGTGAAAACTAGAGACTGCTGTGCGTATTACGGCATCCTATGTCGGCCAAAGATCCTCCAAACACTGAACGTAAATACCATCGGCTAGCATCGCGTGGTAGCTCATGTGGTATCGTTCTTGTGTAAGTATACGGCACAGTTACGTTCTCATGGTTGACCTCACAGTGAAAACTCTAGAGACTGCTGTGCGTATAACGGCATCCCTTTAATAGGGAGCATGATTTCAATAGTCTTTGATTTCAATTGCCGACAACTGAGTTTCGATGACGGCTCCGCTTTGCTTTTTCAAGCGATTTTCCAGTTCTCGCAGGCGTACGGTCAGCTCCTATATGGACGGACGACCTAAAGAAGGTGGCTGGGGTCGACTGGATGCGGAAGGCGGAGGACAGGGTGCTGTGGCGCAGTCTGGGAGAGGCCTATGTCCAGCAGTGGACTGCGATAGGCTGAGTTGATTGATGTATATCAATCACGCCGACAGTGGTAAAATAAAAATTGGAAAAAAATGTTTTATTAGGGTAGAGAGAGCCCCCTATATGTAAAGTGGGAAGTGATTTTTTTTTAATTTCAACCCTAACGTGTGATATATTGTTGGAAAGGTATTTAAAAAGTGTCCCTTCGTCCAGCATACTCACCATGGAATCCTGATATTTCATGAATGTCAAAAAACTGTTCTGAAATAGTGCTAAATAGTGCCCAAAGGAAAAAAATAGTGCTCTTGTACTTGCGAAGTTATAGCCATAGTTCGATGAGTATGCTGGACGAAGGTTTCGCCCAGCATACTCACCTCCGTCCGGAGAATCTGTATACGCTTCAAACATAATTCATACTTCAAAAAATAGTTCCCAAATAGTGCCAAACGGTGCCCAAAAAGAAAAAACAGTGCTCGAATAACTTCGGAGTTATAGGCTTCGTTCAGTGAGTATGCTGGGCGTAGGTTCTACGCCCAGCATACTCACCTCAGTGCGCGAATATCGAACGAGCTATAGGTACAATTTACGTCTCAAAAAATTGTGCTTGAAATAGTGCCCAATATCAGTCCAATTTTTGCTTGACTTTTGACTTAGAAAACCATTAAATTTTAATGTAAACTTCTACATACTAACGTAAAATGGGGTACAGTCGTCGACACATGTTTTTGGACAAAAATATTAAACTTTCTAATTGTAGACTTCATGTTATTGGAAATAATTATGGTATTTTCTCACATGTCAAAAACTTTCGATTAAATGCATTATTATATATTTTATAAATAATAATAAATGAATGAAACTTTAAGCGTAAATGAAGTCTATTACTTCATTGCATTGTGTGTTTGTCTGAATAAAAACAGTCATTTGCAGCCAATAAAATTAATATCTTGAAAAATTGTAAAAAGGAAATTATACAGTTTCTTTTTGTATATATATGTTGCAGGCAAAACTTATAACCAGTCAAAACTAGTACTGTGACATAGTTATACAAATTTTTAAAACTCTTTCCAATAGTTTCATCAATGAAAGGTTTAGCAATAAAAAACATTTTTAATTACTTACGTTATTTATTACTATTTAAAGGGCCAAAGTAATCAGAATTCTAGTTAACTAGTTCACAGCTTTTGTTAACATTCATAATATAATCAATGTAAATAGAAAAAATTGTAGTTTTAATATTGTATATAATATACATATAAAAAAATGTTTAGCCAAATATTGGTAAAACTTTCTAAAATATAACACGTAGGTACTTGTACTTTGTTTTACTGCTACAACGTTTTAATCACAATAAAATTATCTTACAAATAAGTATAAATTGAGCAATCACAGTTTATAATCACGTTTTTTTGGGTGCAGCTCCTATATTGATTACGTACTAGATACACAATTTTATATAGGTAAATAATGACATCACCAACACATTGTTTGGTTTTGCAACCCACTATGTAGTCAAACTCAAAAGCCGGCGTTATTATAATGATGTGCGACGAAGTAAACAAACAAAGAAACTGAGAAGCGCTTGTTCGTTTCGATTGCTTTGTGACACAAAATGGACCCTTATCACCTTCAAAATACAGATCAGTCTTGTCTAATAATCGTAAGATGTTAGGGCAGCGCCATCTAGTATTTAAACATAAACATATTCATTTGCGTCGCGGGCGCCGCGCGTCGCTTTGTGACACAAAATGGACCCTTATCACCTTCAAAATACAGATCAGTCTTGTCTAATAATCGTAAGATGTTAGGGCAGCGCCATCTAGTATTTAAACATAAACATATTCATTTGCGTCGCGGGCGCCGCGCGTCGTAAGCCCCATACCTATTGACCGTACGTGCATCCATTACTGCCACACTATATTGAACTTTATCACATGAGGAATACAGGTCAATTCCGTAAACGTTGTGGTACCGTCCTTGATCCGGAAAATGATTATTTTGAATAATTTTGTCAGTTGTAATGTAAGCATTAATAACAGCAACTTTATTTTTCATGCATGATTTACTTCATTTGATATCTTAATCCTTCAAGCGCCGTGATCTAGACAAAATATATAAAATCATTGTTCCTAGCTACCGGGGTCCCATGCGACGCGCGAAGGCTTAATCATATTATTATAAAGTATTATTAAAATAATGTGTAATTAATAATATTGCGATTCTAAAGTAAATACTCCCTTACATAGACAATTAATAATTTACACAAGACAAAAATTGTTAGAAAGAAAGTTAATAATATTGTATTCGACTGTACTCAATGTAATGTATGTAGAAGTTTACAATCAAATTTAATGGTTTTCTAGGTCAAAAGTCAAGCAAAAATTGGACTGATATTGGGCACTATTTCAAGCACAATTTTTTGAGACGTAAATTGTACCTATAGCTCGTTCGATATTCGCGCACTGAGGTGAGTATGCTGGGCGTAGAACCTACGCCCAGCATACTCACTGAACGAAGCCTATAACTCCGAAGTTATTCGAGCACTGTTTTTTCTTTTTGGGCACCGTTTGGCACTATTTGGGAACTATTTTTTGAAGTATGAATTATGTTTGAAGCGTATACAGATTCTCCGGACGGAGGTGAGTATGCTGGGCGAAACCTTCGTCCAGCATACTCATCGAACTATGGCTATAACTTCGCAAGTACAAGAGCACTATTTTTTTCCTTTGGGCACTATTTAGCACTATTTCAGAACAGTTTTTTGACATTCATGAAATATCAGGATTCCATGGTGAGTATGCTGGACGAAGGGACACTTTAAAAATGAATAGGGGTTTACTAAAATCATTTTTTGATAATGTCAATAATTTCGGAAATAATCGCTCCAAAAGTAAAAAACAATGTGTGCCCCCCAACCCCCCCCTCTAACTTTTGAACCATAAGTTTAGAAAATATGAAAAAAATCTGAAAAGTAGAACTTAATAAGGACTTTCTAGGAAAATAATTTTGAACTTGATGGAAACAACAGTTTTTGTACCTACATACTAAAAAGACAAAAACTTGGACAAAATAATTTCTGGACTAAGTCTGTAGTATAATCGTATATGCAAGCATTTTTTTAACTTCGTTTACATATTTTAGACAACATTTTCTCGAACTTTCCATGTGTGGTTGGATTCTATAACTCTTTTTTTAGTTATCACCGTCCTTTGTGGGCCCGTTTTTAGTGTTCCGTAATTATTAGAGTTCCGTAACAAATAGCCTTTTTAAGTTGGGTTACCACTATGTTCGCGCTCCAGCAGCGCTCCGCGCTCCTGCAACTGCTCCAATGGATACGTCGCGCGCACTTCTACATGCGCTCCCCTTTGACACACTGCGCTCCCCTTTGTGTTCGCGCTAAAAACCGTCACGAGTCGGAGCGCCTGCGAGTGCGAGTGTTCGCGCACGTACCCACTACCGGGAGCAGTTGCAGGAGCGCGGAGCGCTGCTGGAGGGCGAACATAATGGATACCCACCTTTAAACTCATAAGTGGGAACACTTATTGTGACGGACGGGAAACTACGGAACCCTACACTGAGCGTACCAACTTTACCTGATCTCAAGGTTCAATATAATGACAAAATAATTGAAGAAGTCAACACTGCTAAATTCCTCGGTGTAACTATTGACAAAAAGTTAAATTGGAAAGAACACATTGAAATTTTAAGTAAAAAAATTAGTAACTCTTCCTATGCCTTATACAAATTAGTTCCTGTGCTTAACACTGACGCATTGCTAACAGCTTATCACGGCCTAGTTTCGTCGCACCTAAGGTATGAGATTATCCTTTGGGGCAATTCGACTGACAAGGATATACCTTTCAAGCCCAAAAACGGTGTATTAGGACGATGTTTAAATTAGGATCGACAGACAGTAAATAAAGTTGTAAACCGTATTTCATTAATTATAACATATTGACGTCACCATCTCTGTACATATTCGAAGTTGTCATGTTTGTTAAATGTAATCGGCAATTATTTCCACGCATGGCTGACAAAGTCAGTCGCGTCAGACGTGATAACACTATGCTTTGCTCACATGGTTCCAAAACAGCATTAATGCGGAAAAGTGTATTTTGCATGGCGCCTTTAATATTTAGGTAATAAGCTTCCTTAGGGATGGAGGGAACTAAGCGCACACATACTAAAAAAGCGACTAAAAGTATTTCTAGTTGGAAAAGCATACTACAGTATTTTAGAATTTTTAAATGACAAAATGTAATATTACGAATTTAACAAATATATAATAATAATAATAAAATCTTTATTTCAGACTAGGTCCATAGATATTATAATACAAGCGAGAGTTATAAAATTTGCACACGAATGAATTCTTTCAGGATATTTGAGTCCTGTTTATGAGCAATGACCTGTAGGATGCTGTTAGTGCTACTCCGGACTCTGCTCAATAACGACGCGAGCCGCTTGCGCACAATGGCATGGAAGCCATCTACCCTAGCCTCTGCAAACATACCAGAGGCACTACAAAAGCGGGGCAACCCTAACAACATCCTAAATCCATTATTGTATTGGACACGTAGGGCATTGATCGTCCTCTGCGTATACCTGAACCACAGGCTGCACGTGTAGAAAGTCTGACAGTAGGCTCTAAATAGTGTCACCTTGACTTGTTCACTACAACGCGCAAACCTGCTGACATTTTATAATTTTTGCAATTTATGATTAAATTACATAGCAATTTAATTCAAATGTATAATTTATTGTTTAAATTTAATTTTTAGTTTATGTGAAAATTTAATAATGTTTTTAGCTTTGTATGTGACTTTTCTTACCTATATTTGTATGCCACAAAGGCCGAACATGACGGATCTCTTTTGTTTATGAACAACCTGCATGCCTTGTATGTGTACCTACTCATGTTTCTACGAATAAATGCCTTATCTTATCTTATCTTATCTAGCGTGGCCCGACACGCTCTTGGCCGGTTTTTTAAATTACGGCGCTGTGGTAGTGAAACGCGCGTGCATGAAAAGATTCTTTTTTTTTTAAACGAGTTAACACTCGTTTGGATGATATTATGGTTACTATGACACTGGTTGTTGTAATGTTGGCAATAAGCTAACTGTTTCAGAAACTTTAATAGAGGATTTATAGCATGGGTGTAAATAAAGTTCTTTAGACAAACTTTAATTCATCCTGAGAAACGTAACTCATTTTGCGAAGTGCACAATCTGCGTCACGCCCATTGGTTATTATGGCGAACTGATAACAACATGCCAATTCAAGTTTATCGTCTCAACACAGCGACGTATGGCACTGCATCCGCACCGTACCTTAGCAACCGTTCCTTGAAACAGTTGGCAAACGAATGCACGGATGACGTCATTGCTAGCGTTATCAATGACGATTTTTATGTGGACGATCTCTTGACGGGGCATGATCAGCGCGACATGTTGTTAGATATTTGTAATAAAACGTCCGCCATTCTACAATTTGATGTAACTTCAGAAAGTACTAAGGATTTATGTATCGGTGAATATTGTCAGTCTAAAACCTTGGGTGTCGGTTGGTCTAACAAGAACGATTTATTTAATTTTTCAAATAGTGTAGATGAAGCTCATAATGACATGAAGATAACTGAACGTTTAATGATGTCAGTTGTAATGGTGTGGACTGTATGTTGGTTTCACTTATTCAAATAATACACTTGTTCTTAATATCCTTGTTTATTCTTCTTGTTAATAACTTATTCAGGTGAACTTATTCATTACTGCTGACGATCTAAGTCAAAGTCAAAGCATTTATTTCAAATAGGCACATAAAAGGCACTTTTGAACGTCAAAAATTATCTTAAAATAGAATTGATTCTAGTCGCCCATTCCAAAAGGTAGTTTTCGTATGGAGAAGAACGGGCAAGAAACTCCACCGTTACTCTTTTAAAATGTTTAGGTACAATATTTTGCATGGGTACATTAATTATATAATAACATGTGAGATAAACTATAACTGTTAACAAACTATTGGCGAAGTACAGACGAACTATCTCTGTTGACGAACTAAGACGAACTCACACCGACTGGGCAGAGCACCCTCTTATATACCCAATCAATGGTCTTTCCAGAAAGGTCTCAGACTTTTACAACATAATTAACAATTATTACGTAATCAAAGGGTTTTTCTATAAAGTTATAAAAAGTAGCCATATTCTTACATCTTACTAAACCACAATCAATGACTAATTCTATTTGGAGGGCTCGGCGTCCGTTACATCAGTCAGTGCACAGATTTACGACCCGCTAGGGTTATTGGCACCAGCTATTACCACGGCTAAGGTTTTATTACTTGAATGTTTGGTTCCCCCGACACATCGCATTGCATCGCCTGCCCGCGCTATTACTTCGTTTACGCTTGGCGTCCTTTCTGACTTTTTTTTCTTTCTGCTCGGCTCCGAAGAGTCGCAGCGTGATGTTATATAGCCTATATCCTTGCTTATATCCTACATACATACAAACAAATAAATTTCACCCCTTTATAATATTATTATAGATTATTATCTTCGTCGTGTGTGATAGTCCATTGAATTGTATGGCGAGCGATATTGTATCTTAAGATAAAATATTATAGTATCTTAGCCGTGTGCAGCGCCCCTTAGTGAACTCCACTGCGGGTGACGTAACCTACGAGGCAAACCACACGGGCGGTGCGGCGCCGCCCGCACCGCAAGCCATTTCGCCGCGCTGGCGACCACACGGGCAGAGCGGCGTCGCAACGTTCTACGGAGCCGCGGCGGCGCCGCAGCGGCGGCAAAATGAGGGGTTGCCCATCGCTACGCGACAGTCTGTAAACAAACAAACAACTGCGAGCGGCGCCGCTCCGGCTCCGCTCTGCTTACACCCCTCCCCGCCTCGTCTCGATTCCGATGCGCGCGCGGCGCGGCGCCGGAGCACACCGTGGACACATGACACCGGAGCACATGTGGCTACAATGCATTTTAATGTATGTAGAAAACCGCAGCGGCGCCGCTCGGGCGCCGCGCCGCAGCCGCGCCGCCCGTGTGGTTACACTCTCAGACATAGATATATGAAAGAAGTTGTTTGTTTTTTACATTTCTATGCTCTCAGACAAACTTATTATTTGCGGTTGGTACAGTAATCGATTCGGCTGTGTATCGGTTGATATAATAACAAAAAATCTAACGTTTACTTGACCTAATTTTAGTTAATATACTTTTGTTTAATATAATGATTAGTTGAGCTAATGAATTGTTGATATAATTTCATTTTACCTAATTTCTTATGATAAAATGAAGTTTTCCTATAATGCTCATTTGACATAATATTCATTTAGTATGTTATTCATTTACTATAATATTTTTACCCCCTTATTCATAAAACTTATCAAACCTATTTTAGTTAAAATGGGGTTTGTCTCTTTCTTACACACAGAAATGACAACGTGACAGATAAAGACAAACGTTCTATAAACCTATTTTAGCTAAAATAGAGATAAAATAGGATTATGAATAAGGGCCTTAGTCTCTAAGTAACTTTTAATATAATTTAAGTCTTTTTTTTTCTTCGCTTTATACCCTATACACCTGCCACCCTCAACTATTGTTACCAAGAGAAACTGGATGCAATCTGGACTTTAGGGCACCCCGACTCCCAAAAGGTGGTAGCCGTAAGGCTGATCCGGGGGTACCCAAAAGGTGGTAGCCGTAAGGCTGATCCGGGGGTACCCAAAAGGTGGTAGCCGTAAGGCTGATCCCGGGGTACCGCACGATCTCGGGCGAGGCGGCAAGCCTCCTTGCCGGACTGCCGCCATGGGATCTGGAGGCGATAGTCCTCGCGCGCCTGTATGAGTGGCGCGCGGAGGCACTGAGCCGGGGGGAAACTCCGCTTCCGCGGCAAATCGCGGCGGAGCGGACCGACCTCCGGCGCGATCTCATGGTGGCATGGAAGGAGCGACTTTCGCAACCCAGCGCAGGGCACGCCACGATAGTGGCGATAAGACCCCTCTTTGAGGAGTGGCTAGAGAGGCGTCACGGCGTCCTCACCTATCGCCTGACGCAGGTCCTCACCGGACACGGATGTTTTGGGAGGTTCCTGCACATCATCAGGCGGGAGGAGACGCCCTGGTGTCACCACTGCGAGGATCGCCCAGAGGACACGGTGGAGCATACGGTGGAGGTCTGCCCCGCATGGGCGGAGCACCGCCGTGCCCTCGTAGAGGCGATCGACAGCGGCGGCGACCTCTCGCGTCCGGCCCTGGTTCAAGCCATGGTCCGGGGCGAGAGGGAGTGGGGGGCGGTCGCCTCCTTCTGCGAAGCAGTCATGCTAGCGAAGGAGGTGGCGGAACGGCTGAGGGAGAGAGCCTCACACCCCAGCCGCCGCGGGAGACGCTCCGGGTGTCGGGAGCCGCGTGACGACTCCCGGCCACCGTAGGCGGGTCGTTCTACAGTTTCGTGCAAAAAACATTTCCAGGCTATTATGGCATGCAATTTATGATTTATTGTTAATAATTTATAGCACAAAATATAGTAAAATAGTTACTCTGAAAGGAGTATCTTTTATATTTCAGGATTATTCAATGGATTTTTCAGGAAAATTAAAAAACTGTGTAAAAATTCATTACCCTCCCTTTCCAAGCAGGGACCTTGGCAAACAATTAACTTGTAACTTAAATGCTTTTGAATTAACTGTTTTATTTTGTACATTATATTAAAGCTGAACTTCTGAGCTATTGATTAATATTTTTTTCATTAAGAAAATCATGCTATAATAATCGAAGAACGCTCATTTTCAAATTGTCACGCGAAAAAGTTCATCACCTTCCATGTTCAGATTTTTAAAAATTATGTAGGTATGATACGCGATCACGTATTCGACTTGGTTGCTACCTGTTTAAATGACAGTCAGTGGCTCGCGACATCGGAGCGAGAAGGACGTGCACACATCGCCGTCGCAAATTCATTCGTTCTCCGCCACGATTCCGGTGCGTCGTCCGCGAAGTGACTCATTACATTCCAGTGAATTAAAAAAAAACTGCAGTAAGTAGATTATTTTATTTACTTGAAATATTTGCCTCTTAATCTTATTTTGACTATTTGTTAATGTTTAACTTGTGCTGTAGTTAATAACAATTATATCCAAAAAAATGTTTGATTTCTTCATTCATCTCCACTTCATTACCATCTTTTCCCTCCTATATTTTGAACGATGGTAATGAACAGGTTTTGGAAAGAAATGAATAAGCTTAACCATAGTTGATTACGATTTTTATTCCAGTTCTGAGCCTAGTATTGACATATTTGTTCATGTTTTTGCATTTATATAGATGAGTTAAATTATATAATCATAATATTTTTATTTTTTTTCAGAATCAAAATGGCGAAACCACGTAGAAAGTTAACTAGAGAAGAAAAACTAGAAAAAGATAGATTACGTAAACGTGAGAAATATGCAAAGATAAAACAAAATCCAGAGCTATATTCTGTACAGAAAGAAAAAGAAAGAAGCAAATATTTAGCAAGGAAACAGAAAAAGAAAATTTGCAGCATTAAAGACATGACTCCTAGGTCGCAACGGGAACTAAGAAGACGCTGGCGGAAAAATTCACAAAAATATTTAGAAACACAAAGAGAAAAAAGGAAATTAGAGCTGATATTGACGGAAAACTCACCGCCCCAGAGTGAATCGGGTGAATTTGAAAATCAAGAACCTCCCAGACCAGATCCTTTGATGCTTGCTAAACCAGGTCCAAGTCAAAATATTTCTGATGATCAATCAGCTATTTCGAAAAACAAAATTAGGCGTTTACGTTATTTTTATACAAATACAATTAAGCAACTAAAAGAGAAAATTAATAAACTAGAAAGACAAAAGGATCTTTTACGTAAACGATGTAATATAACTCCAAAAGTGTGTGACACTATTGAAAAAAGAGTTGACGAAGCATTGTCTGATATTCAAATAGAAAGGAAGAATCAAATAAAAAGGAAATTACTCTTTGGTGAAATTTTGTCAAGGAACCTAGAAGACAGCTATAAAAGCTCTAATAAAAAAGACAAAAGACGCTTTGTGGATACGATTGTCAAAGATGATAAGAGATTAAGAAAATATAAATTGCTACACAAATTGCCATTTTCACGAAGACAAAAAACAGCATCAAATGATACAAAGACCATAATGAATAATCGAATCCAGGCCTTTTTTGAAGAAGATGCTAATAGTAGAGTTGCAGCAGGTAAAAGAGAATTTATAAAGAAGGCAGGTGAGAAAAAACAAAAGCGGTATTTAAATGATAATTTAAAAAACTTGCATGGTAAGTTCATTAAAGAACAATGTAAAGTAAGTTATGCAAAGTTCTGTAAATGTAGGCCTTATTGGGTAGTTTTTCCAAAAACAGATCGTGATACTTGTCAATGCAAATTACATTCAAATGTTGATTACATGATTAAGGCTTTAAAAAACGCGAAGATTATCACTGAAAGCACAGGAACAGATGTTATTAAGAGTTTGTGCTGTGATGTAAAGCAAACATGTCTGCAACGTACATGTAAATTCTGTTTAAATAAAGTTTTAAATTATAATGAATTTCAGAATGATAAAAAAATTATTTTCTATCAGTGGGTTGTAGAGAAAAAGCCATACACAGTAAAAGACAAAATACAAAGGGTTAAAATAGTCTCCATAAAAAAGAAATTTGAAGATTATCCGCGAAATGTTATTTACAAATTAGAGTCAACTTTAGACGCATTCCTTAAGCACAATCTCAATATAATAGTACAGTTCGAGGTTATAAGACAGCTGAAACAGAATTTAAACGAAAAGGAGATACTAGTACACGTAGATTTCAGTGAAAATTATTGTTTGAAATATAATCAGGAAATACAATCCTTTCATTTTGGAGGAAGCAGAGAACAAGTATCCTTACACACAGGCGTTGTTTACTTTAAAGATAGTGATAGTGGAACATTTAAAACTAAATCTTTTTGTACAGTTAGTAATTGTTTACACCATGATGCTAAAGCCATATGGGCTCATCTACGACCTATTTTAAAGATGATAAGATATTTAGTGCCTTATGAAACCGTACACTTCCTATCCGACTCTCCCTCAAGCCAGTATCGCAATAAGTTTATTTTTTATTTGATAACAAAATTTAAAGATATTGACCAAAATATAAGTAAAGTGACTTGGAATTATCAAGAATCCGGGCATGGCAAGGGAGCTCCGGACGGTATTGGGGCAGTCGTGAAACGGACTGCCGACAATTTCGTCAAATATGGTGGAGATGTTGGTTCCTATGAAGATTTTTGGGCTTTGGTTACTAAAAACATACCAAATGTGCATTTCGATATGATAACGGAGCGCGATATTAAAGAAATAATATTTCCACCTGACATTCCCGGATTTAAAGGCACAATGAAAGTTCATCAGATAATGTGGACAGCTGATAGTCCAAAAATGATAACTTTGCGTATCCTAAGTTGTTTTGAGTGCCATGATTGCCGCATTCCTTGTATACACAATAAACATTTAGGATTTCTTTGCTTTGATAAATGTAAAGACGATGAGATCAATCTATCTGTTGTTCACTGTGATCAGAATGAAGTTTCATGTGCCAATGACAATGAGTCTCTATATAGCATAGATTCGTCCATAGTTTTAAAGAACATAGATGATTCAGATATTTTCAAAAACTTACAACCTCTAGCAGGTCCAATTGATTTACAACTATCACCGTTGGTTAATGTAGGTGCATCTACGTCTAAGGCCAAATCGCCTAAAATTAAGATTTTGTCTGACGTAAAATTAACTTGGGAAAATCACAAATTTTATCGGAAAGTAAAGGAAAATGTGGCCCCAAAAAGTTTGATGCCAGCATTTAACTCAGAACACCAACGGCAATTCGAATCATTTGTTAATTTTAATAAGACTGGTCAACCAAATAAAGATGATAAAAAATATTATGATGAATCGGATGACAGTGAGGATTATAATATTTTTTGAAAAACGCTTCGGGTTGATTTCATTTAGATTGTTACTGATAGTAAACTTTTAATTATTACAGTTATAATATTTTGACAATTTTATAAACATTTTAAAAATTGTCTCGAAACTTTGTCTGAACCTTATATATATGTATAGTAGATTTCGACTTTAGGGAGAGTTTCAATAACGTATTTTGTTAACTTATTTTAAAATGTTGCTTTTATTAAGGTTTTATTATTAGTAGAAAGACTATTGTGATTTTGCATGTAAGACCAAAAAACCTATTAGCACCTAAGTGAGTAGACTGATATTTACTATTAGTGATTTAATGGCTATAAACAAATTTTTACATTACCGTACTGTTAATCATTTAATTTTGTAGTTTTGACGCTTGTTTATAAACAAAAAAACTGTGATTATTCTATCTTGTCTTCGTATTGATTTAAAGGAAACCAAAGTCTGAATAATAGATGTTGATTATTAAAATTATATTTTTTTTTATTTGCATTCATCTTTTTTCCAAAATTATTGTGCAGTAAGTATTTCATTACCAGCCGCTTTAAAAATTACCATCCCAGCTCAGTTCATTACGTTCCTTCCTGTTTTCATTACCATCCAATCATGAAATTTCAGTTATCATTTTCTCCGGAACTAAACAAGATAAAAGAGTGCCTTCGATTTTTAACCGACTTCAAAAAAAGGAGGAGGTTCTCAATTCGTCGGAATCTTTTTTTTTTTTTTTTTTTTTTTATGTATGTTCCCCGATTTCTCGAAGACGCCTGGACCGATTTGGAAATTTTTTCTTTTGTTTGAAAGGGTATACTTCCCAAGTGGTTGCATGATCATCAGGTCAGGATCTGATGATGGGATCCCAGGGAAATCGAGGGCAACCTTCAAATTTTATAGGCACATTGTACCATTTTCATATATTTTCTAAAGCTGTTTAAGTATTTGCATCTGATAATCATCATCTCAGGTGGATGAGCTGATGATGGAAGGTACAACTCCTCAACGGCTTGGAGTTAAAAGAAAATTCTTTCAAAATTATTTATAGTAACACTCGTGCATTTGCTCTCGGAAAGCACCAATTGGTGAAGTGGAACTGATGATGAAGACCACAGATGGCCACCGGAACTACTCAATAATATCTCCGTACTATTTCACGGGTTGCGATTCGATACTTTAACATGGTTGCTAAGCAATTTATGCTCGTCACAATGTGAATGGTAATATGGAGCTGATGGTGGACCAGGAGAACTCTTCAACAATTAACTTCCCTGCATCGGTAAAAGCAATATTTTGTAAAAGGCGATGAGAAAGTTGACACTAGGCTATTGTAACTGAGATAAATTATAAGCATATCCACTAAAAATCGTGAAATAAAAATTTTTTAACAAAAAAAAAAAACCGACTTCCAAAAAAACACTACAAAGTGAAAAATAACTTTAATTTCGGAAGTCGGTGGCAAAAAACTAAAATACAGATCCAAAGACACCGACTTCCGAAATTAAAGTTATTTTTCACTTTGTAGTGTTTTTTTGGAAGTCGGTTTTTTTTTTTGTTAATTTATAAATCTGTTAACGAACTGTATTCGATGTTTCGCAAAAAAATGCCGAAAATCTGAAAAAAAAAATTGATTCTACAAAAAGGTGCTTTTTGCACGAAACTGTAGAACGACCCAGGCGCGGGCCTGCGGGCGGAGAGTAATGGGTAGCTCACTGTCCGATCAGGACCAGGCCCGTGCCGGACGGCGCGTACGTGTTCCACGCGCGCCTCAAAGAGATGTCAGCATAAAGGAAGGGGCCTGCCAGGGCCGAAGCCTGCCGGGGGTGCGGGATTGTCCGAAAGGGTTACCGCTACCCCGGAACATAAAGGGCTAAGGAAGGAACACGGATGGGTTTTAGTCAGTAAGAGTCTGACACTCCCTTCGCTCCACCCAGAGCGGGTCATTTGATGATTTCCCATCCATAAAAAAAAAAAAAAAAAAGGGCACCCCGACTCGGACAGGTTAGGTTATAAGGGGATGGCGGGGTCTATTCGCTCGCTTGGCTCGCTCACACGACCCCGCCATCCCCTTCGTGGTTATTTTTTTATAAACCACTCAGAAGTAGGAGCGCCGCGAAGCGGGGCTCCGTCGACTAAGCCCACCCTCGACCATGCATAGAATATTTTAAGGTTTGGTTTTGGTGCCATTTGAGTTAGGTTAGAACTGTGACCATTAAACATGAAAATTAGGTCAAAAGAACATTAGGTCAAATGAACGTTATATAAAAAGAATATTATATATATTGAAAATTATATAAAATGAACGTTATTCTAAATGTTATTATATTAAACGAAAATTATATGATATAAAACATTAGGTCATATGAGTTTGGGTTATTTGATATTATAGCATATGAAAATCTTATTAAAAAAACGTTATATCAAGTGAAATTAGTGCATTTGTTATTATACTGTTACGAGCTTGGGGTTCGTGACAATAAAAACTGCCGATTTAATAACGAAAAATAGACACTTTAATTAAAAACACCAATTACAACTTTAACACACTAATTATAAAACACAATCGCACTACTGATTACTTGAAAGTCGCACTTGAAGATCGCTTCGATGTTATCGCTTGTATCGCTTATCCAATACTGAATCCGGCTCGCAGGCACACCGGCCTTATATAGGCCTCGGATAGTTCCAGAACCTTCTACCGTAGAAACATCTAGAATGTTCGAGTAGATACCGATCCCGTCCGACCAGGCGTCGATAGTTCTGGAAAGTTCTAGCATCGAAGTTTCTAGAAGGGACCCGAATAATTATTAGTTCTGCTACTCGATACTAGATGGCGCTAGTAGTAGCTAATGTCGCCATCAAGTGTGGCGCGTAACACTGCCCCCTCCTAAGACATGCTCGTCCCGAGAATTATTAGCCCCATAATAACGCGCTAGTCGATCCACATGGACGATCTTAGGAGTACCTCTTGCACCTTTCTGTATCCGGTAGGTTACGTCATTGATCTTTGTCACAATCCGGTACGGTCCGTCCCATTTAGCTTGAAGCTTAGGAGATTTCCCTTTGCTGCGGACTGGATTGTGCAACCATACTAGTGAATCTTGGTCGAACCCTTTATTGTTCATTTTGCGGTCATAACGGGTTTTCATCTTCTCAGACATTTGCTGGCCCGATTGTCTGACGTGCTCATAGATGTCATTCATTTTGTTCCGCAAGTCATTCGCATAATCGGTTATACTGCGTGGGGCGTCAGGTGGTATTCCGGTGATCAGGTCTGCAGGCAGCCGTAATTCCCTTCCAAAGTTTGCGAAAGCTGGTGTCACCGATGTACTTTCGTGAACAGCACTTCGATATGACAACAAAAACGGTTGTATGTGCTTGTCCCAATCTCGTTGCCGATTTTCCACAACTTTTGCCAGGTATCTCTCCAATGTCTGATTAAATCGTTCCACCATTCCATCCGATTGTGGGTGGTAAGAAGTTGTTCTCGTTTTATGAGTACCCATAACTCGACAAGTTTCCTGGAATATTTGGGACTCAAAATTCCTTCCTTGATCACTGTGAATCTCTAAAGGTACTCTAAAACGGCAGAAGACTTCATGAACCAATTTATCTGCAACTGTTGAAGCTTCTTGGTTTGGAATGGCGAAGACTTCCGGCCACTTAGTGAAGTAATCCATTACAACCATGAAATACTTGTTACCACTTTCACTTTCCGGAAATGGTCCTGCAACATCCAGGGCTATCCTCTCCCATGGTGCACCAACATTGTATAATTTCAATGCACCTCTACTACGCGTCTGAGGTCCCTTTACAGCCGCACAACTTGTACACTTGCGACACCAGTCCTCGACATCGTCACGACAGTGGACCCAGTAAAACCGTTCTCGTATCTTCAGTAGGGTCCGTTTAACTCCCAAATGGCCTCCTGAACAACCATTATGGTACAGCTGTAGAACATCAGGTACTTTAGCTTTAGGGACAACCATGTGAAAATGACAGCTGTCTCCTCGAGCATTTTCCCATTTACGGCACAGGACTCCTTCCTGAATCACCAAGCTGTCCCATTGGGCCCAATAGCTTTTTGTGATCGAACTCATCGCTGAGACGTCGCTCCACGTGGGCTTAGGTGCACCGGCCTTTATCCACTCGAGAATCGGCTTGAGGTCTGAATCTTCCTGTTGTGCATGTTGTAGGCTTTCCTTCCACTCGTTGCTGAGGTCTGTCTTGAGCATCCTCACAGGTACGACTTCTTTACTTTCTTGTCTAGTACAATGCTTGCAGTCTTCAGGACAAGGTCTTCTTGACAATGCATCCGCGTTGCCATGAGATTTTCCACTGCGATGTTCGACCACGAAGTCGTATTTCTGCTGTAGCTCAATCCATCTCGCAACTTGTCCTTCCGGATTTTTGAACTGCAATAGCCATTTCAGTGCAGCATGGTCGGTGCGTAAGTGGAATTTCCGCCCCAGAAGATATTTGCTAAAATGCTGCAATGACTTTACCACAGCAAGCAATTCCCGTCTCGTGACACAATAGTTCCTCTCCGGCTTAGACAACGACTTGCTGAAGTACGCTATCACAACCTCTTGATCACCCTTTCGTTGAGACAACACACCGCCAAGTCCTATGTCACTTGCGTCTGTGTCAACTATAAATTCCTTGCCTGCATCAGGGTACCCCAAAATAGGTGTTTTGCACAGTCGGTCCTTTAACTCCTGGAATGCGATGTTGCAACTTTCATCCCAGCAGAAATGTCGCTTCTCCTCGGTTAGCTTGTGCAGGGGTTTGACTATATCCGCAAAGTTCTTAACAAATCGCCGATAATAAGAGCACAAACCCAAAAATGCTCTGACCTGCGTCTTGTCTTTTGGAACTGGCCAATCCTTGACAGCGGCGATTTTCTCAGGATCCGTGCGGATACCTTCTTCCGACACTACATACCCCAAAAAGCTAACTTGTCGTTTGAATAGTGAACACTTCTTCGGACTTAACTTGAGGTTGGCACTCTGGATCTTCATGAGCACGCGTTCCAGGTTTTGAAGATGTTCTTCAAACGTGCGGCCTACGATGATGATGTCATCCAAGTAGACCAGACAGGCATCGCCAATTAGCCCGGTAAGTACAAGTTCCATCAACCTTTCAAACGTTGCCGGAGCATTGCACAATCCAAACGGCATAACTTTAAATTGCCAAAGACCCTTTCCTGTCGAGAACGCAGTTTTCTCCTTGTCCTTGGGATCGATTTCAACTTGCCAGTAGCCACTTTTCAGGTCTAGAGTGCTAAACCACTTTACTCCAGTAAGCATGTCCAGCGTGTCATCAATTCTTGGCAAAGGATAGCTGTCCTTCGTCGTAACGTCGTTCAGACGACGATAGTCAACACAAAACCGCATGCTGCCGTCCTTCTTCCTTACCAGCACTACAGGTGAACACCATGGACTAGATGAAGGTTCAATAACACCATCCTTCACCATTCCTTCAATCATGGTTTCCACTTCCTTTTCACGTGCTACCGGCAATCTCCTTGGCCGCTGACGGATAGGCAATTCTTCTCCTGTGTTTATTTTGTGTTGAACTAAGCCAGTCTTCCCGATGTCAGCATCGTTTGCCGAGAAAACATCGGCGTACTTGAGTAACATCTTCTTAGCCTTTACTATTTCATTTTGGGACAGAGCGCTGCGGCAGTCTTCTAAAAGTGTGGACACTTTCGTTTGTGCATCCTTGCTGAGGGTCCCAGTCGATAGATGTTGGCATCGACGCAACCAATCCACTTCCTCGCAAGTACCAACTAGTGTGCCTTTTTCTATAATCTGTTCCCGATCACAAAGGTTCAGCACACGTACCCCTGAGATTTCGGTGGCTCTGACCAAAGTTCGTGCCACTTTCCATGGAAGGTCATTGTCTACCCTTTCCACGAGTACACAACGATGAGTTTGCCCAGGATTCCGAGGAAGACTTACCGGCACAATCGTTTCCGATCTCGGCGGAAGAACAATCTTTTTAAAGCTGTACACATTCCCTGGTAACGCCCCTTCCATAAAAAGTTCCTCTTGTCCACATTTCAGAACACCTTGCTTGACGTCAATCTCGCAACAATTCTTCCTCATAAAGTCAAGGCCCAAGATGCAATCGTCCATTATATCAGCCACGATGACATTATGCAGGTAGATTCTGTTGCCTAGCTTCAACTCCATCTTCTTCTCTCTATGGACGGGTATGCGCTGACCGGTGGCTGTTACCAAATTAATGCGTTCTCGGTTGTATGCGGAGTCCCCAAGGAACCGACTTATTAGTTGGGAACTGACGACCGTACGAGAGGCTCCAGTATCTATGGTCAGCTTACACGGCGTTCCGTTGACCTCGCCCTCGATGATTAAGCTGTTCCCGTCAAGGGTTTGTGTGATCGAAATCTTTGGGGCTCTTTGAGCATCAGCCAGCACCCGCCCCGCAGTCCTGGCTATTACTCGTTTCCCTGCTGCTGTTGCTGGGCGGTGCTGTTAGCCACACTACCCTCTGGAGCTCGGTCTTCTCTTTCTGCAGTTCGCTTAGGGCAACTGGATCGAAGGTGGCCCCTTTCCCCACAGCCGTAGCACCTAGGGCTGTATCCTTTATTGCGGTCGCGAACTGTAGCCGCTGCAACCTCCCTGACGCGATGGGAACGATGATCCTGCCGCACAGCTTCCACCTCCAGTGCATGGGTCAAGGCGTCCTTAAGCGTCCCGTGGTGACCGAGCCTCACAGCAGCCCTAACTTCAAGGTCGCGGATGCCGTCGATAAATACCTGCACCAGATTTCCATCAATAAGCGCAGGTACAGACTGGTATGCTTTCCGAACCAGCTTCTCAACTTCAAGGGCCCACTGCTGCAGGTTTTCGTTATTGCGTTGCACGCGATCCTTGAGCTGCACACGAAACACGTGTTCCAGGTGAGCGTTGCCATACCGAGCTTCCAATGCCTCAAGGAGCTGCTCGTAAGTCACTTCTTTGCTGAGAGCTTCCAGCACAGTTAAGGCCTGATCGCGCAGGCCTAGGGTGAGGGCAGTCATGGCCTGACTCTTATTCCACCCGTTCGCCTTCATGACAGCCTCAAACTGAATTTTGTAGGCCGACCAGGAAGAAGTTCCGTCGAACGGTGGCACTTTAAATCCACGTAGCGAAGGTGTTGTAGCTACGGGGGCTGCGATTCCATCCTCAAGTTTAAGGTAATCCAGCGTTTTCTTTACGTCAGCCATCACGGTTTCCTTCACTTGGTCGATTCGGGTTTCAACTTCCAACAGGCGGTTTTCATGTTGGGCAACCTTAACCTTCACCTCCTTCATTTCTTTCCCGAAGGCAGCGTGAAGGTCCTTCATAAGGAGCATCTGCTCTTCCTGGCGGCCCACCTGCTCCTCCTTATCTCGCTGGAGCTGTTCTTCCAACCGAAGAGCCTGTTCCTCCTGTCGGCGGGCCTGTTCCTCCTTGTCCCGCTGGAGCTGTTCTTCCAACCGACGAGCCTGTTCCTCCTGACGGCGGGCCTGTTCCTCCTTGTCTCGCTGGAGCTGTTCTTCCAACCGACGAGCCTGTTCCTCCTGTCGGCGAGCCTGCTCCTGCAGCATCATCATTAGAGCAGCAAAATCTGGTGCTGATGATGCTGGAGCAGCTGCGGACGGTCCGGCTTCCGTGATCGGTAGTTGGCCCTCCGACGTCTGTGGCGTTGCTCCACCGAATCGTCTCTGGTCCGTCTCTTGCTGGCGTTGACTCCGGGTAAGGATACCCTCCGGGTCGTCCTTCGGTAGAATCGGCATGATTTTAATCCTTGCTTCTGACACCAATTGTTACGAGCTTGGGGTTCGTGACAATAAAAACTGCCGATTTAATAACGAAAAATAGACACTTTAATTAAAAACACCAATTACAACTTTAACACACTAATTATAAAACACAATCGCACTACTGATTACTTGAAAGTCGCACTTGAAGATCGCTTCGATGTTATCGCTTGTATCGCTTATCCAATACTGAATCCGGCTCGCAGGCACACCGGCCTTATATAGGCCTCGGATAGTTCCAGAACCTTCTACCGTAGAAACATCTAGAATGTTCGAGTAGATACCGATCCCGTCCGACCAGGCGTCGATAGTTCTGGAAAGTTCTAGCATCGAAGTTTCTAGAAGGGACCCGAATAATTATTAGTTCTGCTACTCGATACTAGATGGCGCTAGTAGTAGCTAATGTCGCCATCAAGTGTGGCGCGTAACAATACCAAACATTACACACCCAATCGGGTCTAGGGATCGAACCGCAAAATTTGTTAAGTTTTTATGTTTTTTTTTTATTGTATATACTTTTCCGGGATAAAAAGTACCCAGTGTGGTGCTTAGGATATTAAAGATCAATTATACCAAGTTTTATTGTAATCGAACCGGTAGTTTTTGCGTGATGCCTGAACAAACAGACAAACAGACAGACAAAAATTTTTCTAATCACATTTTTGGGTTCGGTGTCGGTCTAGTAACACCCCCTGCCATTTATTTTTTATTAACCGACTTCAAAAAAGGAGGTTCTGTATTTGACCCGTATGTATGTATGTTTGTATGTCCGCGATTTTCTCAAAAACTAATGAACCAATTTAGATAATTCTTTCACTAATGTGATCTAAATACTTTCAGGAAGGTTTTAGTGTATAATACATTAGGTAATTATTCTTGAGTACGAAGTTATATGCATAAATGTACTGCATCTCCGTCATTTCTATGCGAATTTTGACGGTTCTTCTAGTCGGTGTCTTCAGTTCTTCAATGCACTAGTGTTACAACTAAAAAGTGAACTAACAAAAACCTCTAAAAAGTAAAATAATAATATATATTAGCCCTTTAAGTTTAATAATATAAGTTGCAGGAAATATTTTGATCCAAGCGTCCTCACGTCGGGGGACGGCTAATGAAAATTGGAAGTTAACAGCAGTTATGTTTCTACAATAGCTACATTCATTATTGCTGGGTTTAACCTTTTGAACGCCAGAGTATAAACGTATCGCCGTACCCCTGACGCCAGGCCACTTTAACAAAACAACACACACACACTTAAAACAACAAATTTCTCGATATTGGTGGTTTATTTATCCGTTACGAGTCTGGCAAATGACCCAAGAGCTAGATTGACCCGACACTATACCGAAGACATCCCGGACGTCAGCCTGTACGAGATTAGGATGGCTCTGAAGCAGCTTAAAAACAACAAGGCACCGGGTGATGACGGAATTACGGCCGAGCTCCTGAAGGCCGGCGGAAAACCCGTTCTTAAGGCCCTTCGGAAGCTGTTTGATTCCGTCATACTCGAGGGTAAAACACCACAGGCATGGAACAGAGGTGTGGTGATACTTTTCTTTAAGAAGGGTGACAATGCCCTTCTTAAGAATTATAGGCCCATCTCACTTCTGAGCCATGTCTACAAGCTGTTTTCGAGAGTCATCACGAACCGTCTTGCGCGCAGGTTTGACGACTTCCAGCCTCCCGAACAAACCGGATTCCGTAAAGGCTTTAGCACCGTAGACCACATACATACGCTGCGACAGGTTATACAGAAGACCGAAGAGTATAACCTGCCTCTCTGCTTAGCGTTTGTGGACTACGAGAAAGCCTTTGATTCGATCGAGACATGGGCTGTACTGCAGTCTCTTCAACGGTGCCAGATCGACTATCGGTACATCGAGGTGCTGAAGTGTCTGTACGAAAACGCCACTATGTCAGTCCGACTCCAGGACCAGACCTCGAAACCTATCCTTCTGCAGCGAGGTGTGAGACAGGGAGACGTTATCTCTCCGAAACTGTTCACCGCTGCTCTGGAAGATGTCTTCAAGGTTCTGGACTGGAAAGGAGCTGGCATTAATATCAATGGCGAGTACATAACTCACCTTCGGTTTGCCGACGATATAGTAGTCATGGCTGAGACTATGGAGGACCTCAGTACAATGCTCGATGACCTCAGTAGAGCCTCTGAAAGAGTGGGTCTGAAAATGAACATGGACAAAACGAAGGTCATGTCAAATGCCCATGTAACACCCACTCTCATGAAGATCGGAGACGCTACACTCGAAGTCGTGGACGAGTATATTTACCTAGGACAAACTGTCCAGTTAGGTAGGTCCAACTTCGAGAAAGAGGTCAATCGTCGAATCCGACTCGGCTGGGCAGCGTTCGGGAAGCTTCGCAATATCTTCTCGTCCCACATACCGCAGTGTCTCAAGACGAAAGTCTTTGACCAGTGCGTGTTGCCAGTGATGACATATGGCACTGAAACGTGGTCGCTCACAATGGGCCTTATTAGAAGGCTGAAAGTCACCCAAAGGGCAATGGAGAGGGCTATGCTTGGAGTTTCCCTGCGGGATCGAATCAGAAATGAAGAGATCCGCAGGAGAACCAAGGTAACCGACATAGCCCGAAGAATTGCCAAACTTAAGTGGCAGTGGGCAGGGCACATTGCTCGCAGAACAGATGGCCGATGGGGCCGAAAGGTTCTGGAGTGGCGACCGCGTACCGGAAGGCGTAGCGTTGGAAGGCCTCCAACAAGGTGGACCGACGACCTTGTGAAGGCCGCAGGAACTCGTTGGATGCGAGAAGCACAAAACCGGTCGAAGTGGAGGTGCTTGGGGGAGGCCTATGTCCAGCAGTGGACGTCTTTCGGCTGAAATGATGATGATGATGATGATTTATATTAGTTTCATACAATACAATATAGACGGAAGCTTAAACTTTTAAATCTATACATATAATAAAACTGTAGAAAAGAAGTTTTTGTACATTAAAAAAAAAATAAAAAAATATAGCCAGGGTGTTAAAGAACAACCAATAGAACCCATTTCCAGCATTTTTAGAATTTTTGTCTGTTTGTATGTTTAGTTATCCGAGCATCACGTAAAATGTACGAAATCAATGTAGATAACTTTTATACACAACGATTTAGCGTAACTTGAAGTAACATTTAGTTTCTGTTTCATTGCAATCGGTTCAGTCTATCAAAAGATTTTTGAATTTAAAGTGTTCCAGAAGAAAAATTTGTTAACGTGTGTTAATGTGCACTTGGTCTCACAACTTCACGTTTATATATATTTGCGTTAATAATTATATAAATTGAAGTAACATTGAGTTTTTTGTTTCATCGTAATCAGTTCACACCTAAAAAATGTAAATTAGAAAATTATAAGTTTTTCTGATATAAATATTAAAACAGCGCCATCTATGGACAAAATGACTAACTAACTTACAATACAAATATATAAAAATAAAAAAAAAACAAAGGACACTTAGGCGTCGAAGTATTCATCCGCATCGCTGTCATCCGGAAACGTGCCCAGAAGACTGGCAGCATTGCCACGTTGAATGGCAATGCTAATTCTTTGGCCAAAGAACGACCCAGCCCTCTGGTCACGTGAAGTATCGACCAGCCGGCGAGAAATTTCCTTAAAAAGGAGACGCGCGCTCGGGCCCCATGACCCGAGCGTTTCGACCCCAAACGGCTCAAAGCTGTAGTTGCCCATAAGGTTAAAGTATTTGCGCCGCTTGAGGGTCTCAACAGCTGCAGCAGCGGCGCCAGCACAGCCCGCAGTGCTAGGAACATGAGATGGCGCTAGGGTATCGACACATGTTGCGTCCCACACCAGAGGCCTACCCACCTTCCAAGGCAACAACGTCATGCCGTCTGGTCTCTTCCCATCATCACGTACCAAGCCGTTTGGTTCTAACACCGCTGGTACGCCGGCGGTGACAAGAGCTCGACGAATAATATCGTTGATGCTGGCGTGCCGTGCTATGCGACCTGCGCTCCTGCAGCAGGACAGGCCATGGTGTCCGAGACTGTCGACAGCTTCACCGCAGTGACATCGATGCGGAGCAACACAAGGTGCGCCCAAGCGGAGACACGTAGCGAGCCGAAACGATGAGTCATCCATCATTGTGCCTATGGTGGATGACGGGAGCGCCTGAAGCCACAAACCTGACTCCCATTCTCCCACAGCCAGCAGACGGGCACGCTCAACAGTATTACGTGACGTGTTTACAAGGGTATTCCGTATAATACTGCAGAGCGGCACGTCCCACCGTCTCTGGGAAGATGGGTTATCAGGCAAAACCGTATTGGGACAAGCCATTTTCCAAGCGTTCAACGCATCGGTCAAAAACGGCACTTCAAAATCGACCAGTGAGGAAGATAAAATGTTCCTGGTTAATTTATCGGTACTGTGGAATATTAATTTTGAAAAGTCTTTCCGAGACGTCATTAAAATTTTGTATCTTCTCCTCAATGAACGTTGGAAAGGATTCGTCAAAAATTGGGGACCCTAGAAGGTGAAGAGAGTTTCTTTCCATAATTTTGATATTTGGAGCTATTGTATTAAATTTTGCAATGGTTGTCTGTCTGTCAGTCGTTTGGGGAAGATAAATTTCGCATTTTGAAAGGTTAAGGTCTAGGCCAATGGAACTGAATTTTTCTTTTAAAAACTGTAAATCTTTTAAGACTGTGTGTACATCACCTCCTAGGGTTCCGTCATCCAAATACCATACGTTGAATTTAGAATTTAGTTGTCGAATAATTGGATTTATTGCCAAACTAAAAATGACTGGCCCAAGAGGGTCACCCTGTTGACAACCAACTGCTGATTTCAAAAGGTGGTCTTTATAAAGTAATTTAGAGGGTTGCCTGTAACATTGATAGAGAAAACTGTAAATTTTGGACAAATTTTTAAAGTGCGAAGTAAATAATAACTTGCAATTTGAGTCAAGTAGTTTTATTTACTTTGTAGTTTGAAATTTTATTTGTCTTCATTCTCATTTTGAAAGTTTGTGTTTTGTTCAATATTTTATTTGTTTGGTTCAGTTCTTTTTCTGAAAATGCATTCTAGAAAAAAAAAAAAAACAAACCTTTCGCAGCGTAGCCGAGATGCGAAAAGGGCGAGATTAAGTAGGTCCCAGGAATCAGAAGAAGAACATGAAGTGAGTTGCGGGGGTAGACATAAGTATTGGATGCTTTTCCCATGGTCAACTATACGTAGCTCTTTCGCGCGTAAACAACTCCAATAACCTTTTTGTGTACGCTCCAGATGGTTCCACAGCTAATGTTGTTTATTTGTTTATTATAGATAATGTTGTTTAAGCACTAGCATAAATAAAAAATAAAGATTTGAATCGGTATCCTCGCAGGATACCGACGCATATAAATATTGTTAAGTTCCGACATCCACGCGATCGAAGTCGCGGGCACAGCTAGTTATATAAATAAAAACACACAAAAGTAATGATTAAATTGTTTATTTCATAATAAACCGTGCGACCCGTGCGACGTGTATTTGTCATATATTTGTGACGTTGGCGTTCAGGGTAAGATTTCGTTTGTCACATATATGTGACAATGGCGTTCAAAAGGTTAAGCCTCATCTGTTTGGCGTTTTCATTAGCCGTCCCCCGACGTGAGGACGCTTGGATCAAAATATTTCGTGCAACTTATATATCTATATAAATAAAAACAAAAGGCCTGACTGACTGACTGACTGACTGACTGACTGACTCATCAACGCCCAGCCCAAACCCTTAGACCTAGAAAGCTGAAATTTTACACAGTGGTTCCCTTTATAATGTAGACAAGGAATAAGAAAGGATTTTTTGAAATTCAACCCCTAAGGCAGTCAAATAGGGGATGAAAGTTTGTATGAAAGTCCCTCAGTTTTAAAGTGAGGATCTTCAAATTTTGTTTTTAGGCTGACTATTGAAAATAAATTTACACGTGTCTCAGCGTTTTTGATAATTCCACCCCCAAAGGGCTAAAAAGGGGGATGAAGTTGTGTATGAAAGTCCGTCAGATTAAAAGTTAGATTCTTCAAATTTTGTGTTTAGGCTGACGATTGAAAATTAATTTATACGTGTCTCAGCGTTTTTGATAATTTCACCCCCAAAGGGGTATGAACGACCTGACTACACACAGCCTAAACCGCTGGTCCTAGGGACATGAATTTTGAAAGGTGTGTTCTTTGTGAAGAGTAGGTATCCAGTAAGAAGGGGTTTTTGGAAATTCAACCTTTAAGGGGGTGAAAAGGGGGGATTTTGTTTGTATGAAAAATCTTATTCAATGAGTTAATAACCTTGAAACTTTGCGCGAATACCTATCCAAGTAAAAAACGAAGTTTGGCATTTTTCGTTTTTCTAAAGTACCCCCTAAAGAGGTAATGGGGGTGTCAAAATTGGTATGGAAGAATTTTAACGCGCTATCCGAGTAACTCGAAACTCAGTATTTATACTAAGGACTAAAAATAAAGAATAACGTGTGTCAGGGTTTTTCGAAAATCTACCCCTAACTGTGTGAAAAGGGGTAGTTAATTTTACAGGGGAGGATTTTACTGCGTGACTTGATTAGCTCAAAAATTGGCATACATAATCTTTGAGTCAAGTTATGAACACATCCCAAACAATTTTTTGAAATTCCACCCCTATGGGGGTGAAAAGCGAGAATACAGTGTACCTATATGAAAAATCTTATTCATTTGGTTAATAAACATGACACTTGGCACGAATACTTATATAAGTAAATTATGAAGTTTGGCAATTTGGCAAAATGGCGACCTCAGATAACGACCTCAGATAAGTACCGAGCCTCCACGCACAAACATGTACAGCACAAGAATATTTACGACAGCGAAAACCCAATCGCGCCCTCGCCGATCTGTCGTACGTGCGACTGGTGCCGCTGATACTGATTTAAAAACCCTGGAGCCTGTCAAGTACATTCATGCTTGGAATTTCCATCCAGACGTATCTATGGAGAGCATACGTTCTTTCCTACACAAAAAACACCCAGACATCATGACCTTCTCCATAAAAAAGCCTGATCCGGAACACTCTAGACATAACTGTTTCATATTGGGGGTCCCATTACAGCTGTTTGACTTCTATATGTCGCCCAACAATTGGCCTACAAATACATCACTCCAAGAATGGTTCACCTACCGGAATGCGAAGAAGAAGATCGAACCTAATGAATCCAGCAAATCATTTTTTCGTGAGGAAAACTAAGAAGCTGGATATGATTTTCTACCAGAATGTCCGGGGATTAAAATCAAGACGTTCAGAAACCAAAAATTTACTATACACCTTCCCAAGTAATTTATTAGCCTTAACGGAAACTAGGCTCGATGATAGCGTGTTTGACTCTGAGGTATTCCCGAAAGAATACGCCGTGCTTCGATGTGACCGTGTGGGGCGCGGCGGCGGGGGCGTGCTCCTGGCCGCTCGCGCGCCTTACTCGCTCACACGTTTGAACTGCAAACCTGAACAGTGCTATTGTTATATAAATAAAAGGGCTATGATTTTAATCAGTAGTTTTAATCAGTAAAAGACATATTTAGTACAAGAGCAGTTTAGCACAAGGTAGCCATTTTTCAGAGAGTAATAACAAAAGCCTAACTGGCAGTGTTGCCAATATACATATTACATTGTTCCTTTTTATTGCCAACACCCCCCTTCAATGTAATATTTCTAACATAACTATATAAACCTTCTATGTAATATTTCTAACATAACTATATAAACATTCTATGCAATATGTCTAACTTAACCATCTAAACCACACATTTTAACAAATTTAAACAACAAATTAGCATTTAATGGCTTTGTCAATGCATCTGCTATCTGATCCTCTGTTTTAATATACTTAACAACAATTTTTTCTTTCTTAATTAATTCTTTTACATAATGGTATCTTATATCAATGTGTTTCAACCTTTTAACACAATCTGTCATGGCTACTTTCAGAGCAGATTGATTGTCACAAAATATTGTTACTGGACACATGCTTTCATTAGGAAAGAAATCTTTCAGTATATTTATTAACCAGCATGCCTCACTAGCAGCCATACTCATAGAAATATACTCCGATTCTGTTGAGGACAGACTAACAGAACATTGCTTTTTAGAACACCATGCAATTAGACAGTTTTTAAACATAAAACAAAAACCTGTTGTGGATTTTCTATCCAACAAATCTCCACCCCAATTCGCATCACAATACCCTATCAGTTTAGTGTTATCTTCACATTTATAAACAAGTTTATAATCTAACGTATATTTAATATATCTTAACACTCTCTTCAATGCTGACAGTAATGTATCATTAGCTTTGTTCTGATACCTACTTAATATAGATACAGCTACAGACAAATCTGGCCTTGTACCACAGACTGCATACATAAGGCAACCTATTATTTTTCTACACAAGTTTTCAAGAGTTTTGTCTGTATTCTCATTACAATTTCTAAATATGTCAATATTAAAATTGTTATCCATAGGGGATGATATTGGTTTACAGTTTTCCATCTGAAAACGTTTCAAAATATTTTCTAAATATACCTTTTGAGACAATTCAGTCACACCTGTCTTTAAATTCTGTTTTACATTAATGCCAATGAAATCTGATATAAAACCCAAATTTTTCATTTTAAATTCTCTACACAGCATTTCTTTAAATTCATTGACACTGTTTTCATTTGTTCCAAAAGTTAAAATATCATCGACATACAATAACACAAATATTTTATCTTTACCATTACATTTCACATATAAACATGAATCACACTTTGACCTCATAAAGTTATCTCTTAACATTATTGTATTAAACTTGTCATTCCAGTACCTAGGCGATTTTTTTAACCCATATAATGATTTGTTTAATTTCACAATACTATTATTATTATCATTAAATGACCCTTCTGGTAATTGTAGGTATACATTTTCATTTATTTCCCCATACAGGAAAGCTCCAGTGACATCCATTTGATGAATAGGTAACTTTAACATAGTTGCAATGGAAACAAACAATCTGAAAGTGGTCAACTTAGCCACGGGTGCATAAATATCATTTAAATCTATATCATCACTTTGCTCAAAACCTCTAGCCACTAACCTAGCCTTATGTAGCTTTATACCATTAGAATTTTTAATTTTAAATACCCATTTACTAGTAATTACCTTACAATTATCTGGCTTCTCACAATTAATCCATGTTTTGTTTTCCAACAGTGTGCTCATCTCTCTTTCAATTGCCTCTTTCCATTTTGAAGCATCTTCTCTTTGCATAGCTTCCTGGTATGTCTTAGGTTCATCCTCGTCCAAGACTACATTGTTGCACTGATAATACAATGTTTTCTTCTTTATTCGCTTACTAGGCTCCCTCTTCTCGGGCTGTGGGGCCTCATCTGGTTCATCACTGCTGCACTCTTCACTTAACTCTGGTTCATACAGGCTACCACGGTCAGAAGACTCAGAACTTATCACACTCAAATCTTGACCGCTTTCTTCCATACTTTGATTTGGTATTTCACTTTCTTCTTGTTTACTTTTCGACAACGTAAGTGGTGCAGCGTGATTTGTTTCTTTTGACTTTTCTAAAAATACTACATCTCTCTTTATCTGAACTATGTTTTTCTTCTCAAAATATATCCTATATCCTTTGGTTTCCTCTCCATATCCTACCATTAATCCATTTTCACCTTTAGAATCCCACTTTGTTCTCTTCTGCTGCGGAGTATGCACAAACACGGGTGTACCAAAGATCTTCAAGTCTCTTATGTCAAAACTTTTGCCCGTCCAGGTCTCATATGGGGTTCTGACTTTATCAGAGCTTAACCCTGTTCTATTCAGTACATAACATGCAGTGTTTGTAGCTTCCGCCCATAATTTCTTTGGTAGTCTTTTGGCATACAATAGAGATCTAGCCGCTTCAACTATTGTTCGATTTTCACGTTCGGCTTTGCCGTTCTGTTCTGGAGTATAGGTTACTGTAGTCTGATGTAAGATTCCACAGTGGGAAAACAGCTTCCCCATATCCTTATTGACAAACTCTAAACCATTGTCACTCCGGAAATACATAATCTTATTACCGGTTATATTTTCACTCATCTTTATAAACTTTTCAACATAAGTCTTAACTTCATGCTTCCCTTTCAAAAAATAGACACTTCGGTAGTTCGAATAGTCGTCCTTTAATAGCAGAAAATACCTCGCTCCTCCAATGGAATTCTCCTCCATGGGACCGCAAACGTCGGCGTGAATTAATTCGCACGTCCTTGAAGTCGTCGTCTGACTCGAATTAAAAGACAAACGGTGCGTTTTGCCTTCCAAACATCCCTGACAATGTCCAACGAAATCATCATTTGCCTCAATGTGATTGTTTGCAAGCACCTTCTTTACATGTTGAATATTTTGATGCACGAGTTTTTCATGCCACTCACTAAGATTCAATTTCACTTGAGTTGTATTCGCAGCACTATATTTGAGACGAAAGTCCATTATATACATGTTTCCACAACGATTTGCAACTGCACGGACTCTTTCATTTTTGTAGAAATTGCATTCGTTTTGATTAGTCTTCATGACATAACCTTTTTCTGTCACACGGTTCACAGATAATAAATTAGTTTTAAGTTGTGGTACATACAATACGTTTTCTAACGTAGTTTCAATCCACGTATGTCCATTGAATACCTCTGTTGCCACCTGTCCGCAACCTAATGCACTTATTGCCGTTCCGTTTCCTACAATCACTGACTTCTTATCAAGACATGAATATGAAGTAAACAATTGTCTTTCACGGCACATGTGTTCGCTCGCACCTGTATCTACCACCCACTTTGAATGCGTATACTGTTCGTCTGAATTATCAACTGATTCCAACACCACAAATGCATTGCTGTCCTTGTTCATCCGATATCGACACTCACTTTTGAGATGACCGGGTTTATTACAGTAAAAACACCTTTTACCAAACCTGTTTGCCGTGTCACTGTCTTTAACTTTACTTCTACACTCCGATTGATAGTGCCCGAACTTATTACATTTATAGCACTTGACATTCTTTTTGTTCACCGTATTCTTCGCAACAAACGCTGATGCTTCTGATATTCCTTCACATTTTTCCTTCATGCGTTCTTCTTCGATTAACAACCTTGCCACCAAATTGTCGTACGTCTGTTTATCATCAGGGGCCGACTCCCAGGCAGATACGAAATGTTTATAGCGATCAGGTAATGACATTAGTACCTTTGTAATAACAAACTTTTCAGATATTTCCTCCCCCAATTGCTGCAATTCGTTTTGCATTTCTTTTATTTTTGATAAGAACGTAGACATCTGAATTCCTTCTTCGTATTTGAATTGAAAGAAACGTTGCTGGATAATATGTATGTTTGTTTCACTCCTTTGTTCATACACAGCTATCAACTTATTCCACATTTCAGCAGACGTTTTGCATGAAATTATGTGTATCATAACTTCGTCACTGATACGCGTGACTATCAACATTTGCGCTTTAGCATCTTTAGTTTCCCATGCTTTTTCATTTTCTTTTGTCTTTTTCAAATTTCCTTCGACCACGTCCAATAAATCCTGGCCTCTTAATACGACTCTCGTTTGAAACTTCCAAACATTCCAATTTTTGGATCCCTCCAACTTAGTGATGCTAAGATTGCCTTCCATCGTTGCTCTTGCCTTCCTTCCTGCTTGTGATCAATAAATTCCTTGACTTTTACACCTTCCCGACCGCAATTTTTCATAACCTCTCAAACGCCGCGTACCGGTAATTTCACTTGCAGTAATCTTCTGACTTTTATTTGATTTCTAGTACTTCCCTACATGTCTGTCTGGGCCCATAACCTATTGTTATATAAATAAAAGGGCTATGATTTTAATCAGTAGTTTTAATCAGTAAAAGACATATTTAGTACAAGAGCAGTTTAGCACAAGGTAGCCATTTTTCAGAGAGTAATAACAAAAGCCTAACTGGCAGTGTTGCCAATATACATATTACATTGTTCCTTTTTATTGCCAACAAGTGCGACGAAATAATATGTGCAATAGTTACTAAAGGCCGATTACGCTTTGCGTGCTGTGTTGTCTACTTAGCACCTAATGTACCTGATTCTAGATATTATTCTGTTTTTAATTGTATAAGAAGGATCTTACATGACATTAACAAACTACCTCTCGTTGTACTGGGGGATTTTAACCTATATTCCGCTAGTGTAGCCATACGTGAGGACTTTGATTTGTTCCTTTCCGAATGTAATTTAATACAGGAAAACATAATTTTAAATGATCTTGGCAGAATGTTGGATCTGATTTTGGTTAACTCATGTGTGGCAGGAATCTCAGTTTCAGCATGCTCTGGTATTGTCTCACCTGAAATACATCATAAGCCGTTAGATATCTCTATCAATATTAACACGCCGTACGCAAGCTTGTTCATAAACAATAACTACCACCCTAATGATTCGACCACAAGTATAACTTCAGAGCGTAACTTCCGTAAGGCAGACTTTTTAATGCTTTACTCAGAACTAGCTAGTATAGACTGGGAGCCAGTCTATTCATGCGATGATGTTAACGTGGCTGTTCGGACCTTTTATGGGTTAATTAACAACATTGTTTGTGAAACTGTTCCTTTAAAAAAGATGAAAACATTGCGACAGGATTATCCTAAATGGTTTACGTTTGCTTCTATTGAACTTAATAACCTTAAAAACTATTATCACAAGCTATACAAGCAGAATAATAATAATAATAGCGAACTGTGTTATGCATTCTTTACCTACTATAGGCGATTATTAAAGAGAAGTACAGATGCAGATTTTGCTACCTACACTAATCGTATTCAGTCAAATATCAAACGTGACCCCAAAGCCTTCTGGGCCTATGTAAAAAGTAACAGGGAAAATAATGAGCAGGCTACCTTTGGTGACAGGTCGCCAGCGCAAGTGGCAGACGAGTTTTCAAAATACTTTAGTAGCGTTTTCCTATCAACCTTACCATCATTAGATGTCGAGCATGCTATCGCTACTGCGAATGCGTCTCCTAGTAATATGTCCCATCTTGTTGATATTGATTACGTTCACGAATCTGAGGTTCGTGGCGCTATGGCTCGGCTTCCTCCAAAATCTACTCAAGGTCCAGATGGAATACCACAGTACTTGGTTAAGGACGGTTGCGAAATTTTCAAATTGCCCTTACAGTTTATCTTCAACCTATCTATTACGACGAACATATATCCTACGGAGTGGAAAACTTCTAAAGTACTCCCGGTACATAAAAGCGGCCTAAAAAGTGACTTTAAAAATTACAGACCAATAGCTGTTCTATCTATATTCGGCAAAGTATTTGAATCGATACTCTATAAAAAAATATTTAATAAGTTGCAGAGGTGGTTCGTTGATGAGCAGCACGGATTCCTTCCAAATCGCTCAACAACGTCTAATCTGCTTAACATAACTACGCTCTTAGCCAAAAATATTAATGACAAAATGCAGATAGATGTAGCCTATTTTGATTTCCAGAAGGCTTTTGACCGGGTTGACAACGACATACTTCTAAATAAACTAGCATTAGCAGGTTTCTCTGTGTCATTGCTAAAATTCTTCGCGAACTATCTGCACGACCGCAAGCAATTTGTAACATACAAAAATGCAAATTCAAAGCAATACTCGGTTACTTCTGGCATAGGACAGGGCACTAACCTCGGTCCCCTTCTTTTTCTAATAGTAGTAAATGATCTTCCCACATATGTAAAACACTCCACAGTCTTAATGTATGCTGATGATGTCAAAGTTGCTCTACCAGTAGCTAACGCCAGTGATACGGCTGCACTTCAACTCGACATAGACAACATTCAAACATGGAGCACTATCAACAACCTCAACCTAAACTTTAATAAATGCGTGGTCATGACCTACTCAAAAGCCACACAACCTATACACAACATCTACACCATGAATAATACGCCCCTGAAACGCGTCTTAACCGTACGTGATCTGGGTGCTCACTTCGACCCACATCTTACATTTAACCAGCACATAATACAGACCTGCAAAAAATCCCGCAAAAACTTGGGTTTTGTCTTGCGTCAGGCCAAAACTTTCAATAATCGTCAGGCCATAACCATACTGTACAACTCCTTCATTCGCAGTTTGCTAGAGACTAACAGCGCTATCTGGAACCCTCATGAAAAAGTGTATACCCTGGTAATTGAAAAGATTCAGAAGTCTTTTGCCCGATACTTATACTTAAAACTTTATGGTTATTACCCGTACATGTACCCAACACCATTTGTGCTAGGTATGGTCGGGTACCAAAGTTTAGAATTAAGGAGAAATCTTAGTCTGGTAAAATATGTCATCCGCCTAATTCGTGGTACCCATTTCAATTCCTCCTTACTGCAGTACATCTCCTTTAACATCCCGCTAGCCATTAGACACACACTTCGCCCTCGCCGACGCCCTCTATTCAAAATACCTCAAACCGATACCATAACCCTTAAGACCAGTCCATTATACCTAGCTCTCACCCATATCAACAACATTCTGTTATATGACGAGTCCTCAGATGTCTTCGCGAGTACTGAACTGAGTTTCCTGAACACTGCCACTCGATACCTGGAGTCCATTGCCACTCCCAGTACAATCTCCTTGGAGTAAATAAATAAATTAATTTTATATTAATTTATTTATATTAATTAAATTTATATTAAATAGTTAATGTTATTAATAATTCTATTCCAATTTATGCTAATTTCTATCTAATTTTGTCTAATTTTATCTAATTTTTATCTAGTTTTGTCCAATTTTGTTTCACTTTATTTCATTTCATCTTTTTATTATGTGATTTAATCTAATTTTATGATTGTATGACATGTATAATTACTAACATTGACCAATAACTTGTATGTGTGGTGCAAACTGTCAATATAAGTTGGTTATTAATAAATAAATAAATAAATAAATAAATAAATTTTTGTTTTTCTAAACTACCTCCTAAAGGGGGATTGGGGGCGTCAAAATTTGTATGGAAGAATTTTAACGCGTGATTCAATTTACTCGAAACTCGGTATTTATACTTAAGACCATAAGTAAAGAATAACATGTATCAGGGTTTTACGAAAATCTACCCTTAACGGGGTGAAAAGGGGTAGTTAATTTTACATGGGAGGATTTTACTGCGTGGTTTGATTAACTCGAAAATTGGTACAAATAATCTTTGAGTCAAGTAATGAACACATCCCAAACGATTTTACGAAATTCCACCCCTGTCGGGGTGAAAAGCGGTGATACAGTTTATATGAAAAATCTTATTTATTTATTTGATAAACATGAAACTTGGCAATATTTGGGTCAGTAAATAATAAAGATTGTCACTTTTAGTTTGAAAAAAAACCCCTTACAGAGGATTTAGGGGGTGACAAAGTTGATAGGTTAGAAAAATACAAACCCGCTGTCGGATTAACTCGAAACTCGGTACTACTAAAACTAACCCGCTGTCGGATTAACTCGAAACTCGGTACTACTAAAACAAAAAATAAAGCAAGTATGTGTTTTAGGGTTTTTCAAAAATCGACTCCTACCAAGGTGGGGAAATGGTAAGTAACAAAGTTTAAGGGGTGGATATTACTGCTTCCATCCATTAACTCGAAAATGGGTATAGGTCTTTGAGTCAAGTTATGAACACATCACGAACATTTTTCAAAATTCCACCCCTGTGGGGGTGAAAAGCGGGGATACAGTTTATTTGAAAAATCTGATTCCTTTGATCTATAAACTAAAAAATTGGCCAGAATACTTATTTATCTAAATAAATGATAAAGATTATACCTACATACATTTTCGCAATTTTTAGAGGAAAGTATGAATTTCACGCGGACGAAGTCGCGGGCAGAAGCTAGTTAAACATAAAGGGCTAATATATATTATTATTTTAGTTTTTAGAGGTTTTTGTTTGAGTGGGGGGTTTTTTAAATTTTTTATTTAACTTTTATTTCTTGCTTTTTAAACTTTATCTATACATATAATAAAACTGTAGAAAAGAAGTTTTTGTACATTAAAAAAAAAATAAAAAATATAGCCAGGGTGTTAAAGAACAATCAATAGAACCCATTTCCAGCATTTTTAGAATTTTTGTCTGTTTGTATGTTTAGTTATCCGAGCATCACGTAAAATGTACGAAATCAATGTAGATAACTTTTATACACAACGATTTAGCGTAACTTGAAGTAACATTTAGTTTTTGTTTCATTGCAATCGGTTCAGTCTATCAAAAGATTTTTGAATTTAAAGTGTTCCAGAAGAAAAATTAGTTAACGTGTGTTAATGTGCACTTGGTCTCACAACTTCACGTTTATATATATTTGCGTTAATAATTATATAAATTGAAGTAACATTGAGTTTTTTGTTTCATCGTAATCAGTTCACACCTAAAAAATGTAAATTAGAAAATTATAAGTTTTTCTGATATAAATATTAAAACAGCGCCATCTATGGACAAAATGACTAACTAACTTACAATACAAATATATAAAAATAAAAAAAAAACAAAGGACACTTAGGCGTCGAAGTATTCATCCGCATCGCTGTCATCCGGAAACGTGCCCAGAAGACTGGCAGCATTGCCACGTTGAATGGCAATGCTAATTCTTTGGCCAAAGAACGACCCAGCCCTCTGGTCACGTGAAGTATCGACCAGCCGGCGAGAAATTTCCTTAAAAAGGAGACGCGCGCTCGGGCCCCATGACCCGAGCGTTTCGACCCCAAACGGCTCAAAGCTGTAGTTGCCCATAAGGTTAAAGTATTTGCGCCGCTTGAGGGTCTCAACAGCTGCAGCAGCGGCGCCAGCACAGCCCGCAGTGCTAGGAACATGAGATGGCGCTAGGGTATCGACACATGTTGCGTCCCACACCAGAGGCCTACCCACCTTCCAAGGCAACAACGTCATGCCGTCTGGTCTCTTCCCATCATCACGTACCAAGCCGTTTGGTTCTAACACCGCTGGTACGCCGGCGGTGACAAGAGCTCGACGAATAATATCGTTGATGCTGGCGTGCCGTGCTATGCGACCTGCGCTCCTGCAGCAGGACAGGCCATGGTATCCGAGACTGTCGACAGCTTCACCGCAGTGACATCGATGCGGAGCAACACAAGGTGCGCCCAAGCGGAGACACGTAGCGAGCCGAAACGATGAGTCATCCATCATTGTGCCTATGGTGGATGACGGGAGCGCCTGAAGCCACAAACCTGACTCCCATTCTCCCACAGCCAGCAGACGGGCACGCTCAACAGTATTACGTGACGTGTTTACAAGGGTATTCCGTATAATACTGCAGAGCGGCACGTCCCACCGTCTCTGGGAAGATGGGTTATCAGGCAAAACCGTATTGGGACAAGCCATTTTCCAAGCGTTCAACGCATCGGTCAAAAACGGCACTTCAAAATCGACCAGTGAGGAAGATAAAATGTTCCTGGTTAATTTATCGGTACTGTGGAATATTAATTTTGAAAAGTCTTTCCGAGACGTCATTAAAATTTTGTATCTTCTCCTCAATGAACGTTGGAAAGGATTCGTCAAAAATTGGGGACCCTAGAAGGTGAAGAGAGTTTCTTTCCATAATTTTGATATTTGGAGCTATTGTATTAAATTTTGCAATGGTTGTCTGTCTGTCAGTCGTTTGGGGAAGATAAATTTCGCATTTTGAAAGGTTAAGGTCTAGGCCAATGGAACTGAATTTTTCTTTTAAAAACTGTAAATCTTTTAAGACTGTGTGTACATCACCTCCTAGGGTTCCGTCATCCAAATACCATACGTTGAATTTAGAATTTAGTTGTCGAATAATTGGATTTATTGCCAAACTAAAAATGACTGGCCCAAGAGGGTCACCCTGTTGACAACCAACTGCTGATTTCAAAAGGTGGTCTTTATAAAGTAATTTAGAGAGTTGCCTGTAACATTGATAGAGAAAACTGTAAATTTTGGACAAATTTTTAAAGTGCGAAGTAAATAATAACTTGCAATTTGAGTCAAGTAGTTTTATTTACTTCGTAGTTTGAAATTTTATTTGTCTTCATTCTCATTTTGAAAGTTTGTGTTTTGTTCAATATTTTATTTGTTTGGTTCAGTTCTTTTTCTGAAAATGCATTCTAGAAAAAAAAAAAAAACAAACCTTTCGCAGCGTAGCCGAGATGCGAAAAGGGCGAGATTAAGTAGGTCCCAGGAATCAGAAGAAGAACATTAAGTGAGTTGCGGGGGTAGACATAAGTATTGGATGCTTTTCCCATGGTCAACTATACGTAGCTCTTTCACGCGTAAACAACTCCAATAACCTTTTTGTGTACGCTCCAGATGGTTCCACAGCTAATGTTGTTTATAGAGAAGCACTAGCATAAATAAAAAATAAAGATTTGAATCGGTATCCTCGCAGGATACCGACGCATATAAATATTGTTAAGTTCCGACATCCACGCGATCGAAGTCGCGGGCACAGCTAGTAATATTATATTACTAGTAAACATACTATACGATCCACACGTGATTAGCCGAAATCTGCGCAGCTGTACGTACTTTTTTACCACAGTGAAGCGAAGCTAGTTAGGTACTCGTGGTCGTTGGCGTTCATTCCATACTAACGTATTCCTCTGTGAATTCGCCATTTCTGGTGGCGGCCATCTTAGATTTCAAATTTGTAATAGTGTATAGTATTCTACTGGTCAAGCCCTTTCATTTGATACCCATATTGAGGGAATTGTGGAAAAAAAAGACGGGTTGTACTCCGGGAGTGCCGGCAGAAGTGAAAACTTGAATATTAACGTTGAAATAAATCAATTATTAATTGAATTAATATAACTCATTTTTTTTCACAATTTCTGCGTCCCTTTTTTCATTAATAGATGCACTTTGTTCAATTTCCATATTTTAAACACTTTATATTCACGAATGTGAAGTACGAATACACAGCAGTGTGTCCACGTCCACGTCTACGTCCACTTCCACTTCCACTTCGACTTCGACTTCGACTTCGACTTCCACTTCCACCTCGACTTCCACTTCCACTTCGACTTCCACTTCGACTTCCACTTCGACTTCCACTTCGAATTCCACTTCGACTTCCACTTCGACTTCCACTTCCACTTCCACTTCGACTTCCACTTCGACTTCCACTTCGACTTCCACTTCCACTTCGACTTCCACTTCGACTTCCACTTCGACTTCCACTTCCACTTCGACTTCCACTTCGACTTCCACTTCGACTTCCACTTCCACTTCCATCCATCCCATCCATCCATCCATCCATCCATTGTCGTCTGTCACTAAACTTGGTTCACTTCGGTTGGCGCCGCCGTAGAAAGAGAGGGGGGGGGGGGGGAAATCTCTCCTGACGGCCACGTGTCCTGACGCGATGTCCTGACGCGAGTTTAACATTTTTTACCCATTACAAAAAGTGTGCAACGCCGCTAAAGAAGTATTCACTTCAAAAAATATAATTCGCCATTTTGTGGTGGCGGCCATCTTGGTTTTGAAATTTAGCATAGTGTTTGGTATTCTACTTGTCAAGCCCTTTCATTTGATACCCATATTGAAGGAGTTGTGAAAAAATATGTAATCCGCCATTTTGTGGCGGCGGCCATCTTGGACCGATTTTCTTCAAACATAGCTCTGCCCCCGATAGGAAAAAAGACGCATCTAACATTTTTTTCAGATTTGAGTTACATACATTGCCGGAATCAGAAAAAAAAGGCACATCTGTTTGTATTTTTAACCGACTTTAAAAAAGGAGGTTCTGTATTCGATCCGTATGTATGTTTGTATGTGCGCGATTATCTCAAAAACTACTGAACCGATTTTGATAATTCTTTCATGAGTGTGATCTACATATACTTTCAGGAAGGTTTTAGTATATAATACATTGGGTAATTATTCTTATGTACGAAGTTATATGCATAAATGTACTGCATCTCCGGCATTTTTATGTGAATTTTGATGATTCTTCGAGTCGTGTCTTCAATGCACTAGTGTTAATTGAATTTGTGTGGGGTAGGTACAACTAAAAAGTGAAAAATAAAATTTTCAATCAAAGACATTGGAATGCGTAAAGGTACTACCTCATTCTGCCTTTTATGTGACGTCATCACATGTTTTTTGATTTTATTTTTTTTTCTTAGTAAATTAGAAATAAAATAAAAATATATTTGAACTCAGGATACGAAAATGAAGAAATAGTATTTTTGTTTTAAGGTCGTGTCAGATTTGAAATGTTGTCAATTGTTGTTTTTTCTCATCTTTTCATTATGGACGCTTTTAACGTTCTGCATCGTTCTCACATGTATAATTTTTAACATGAATGATGTAACCAAGACTTTGTAACCACATTATTTTGATTTAAAAGAGTGTCCATGGAGTTTCTTGCCCGTTCTTCTCCATAGGTACCTACGCTTTGGAATGGGCAACTAGCTTCATTTTTTCTGACTGACTGACTTCTTGACAATTCAAAAGTGCCTGTAAATGGTTTAATTGAAATAAATGCTTTGAGTTTGAGTTTGAAAAACTTTTTTACAAAAAAAACAACCGACTTAAAAAAAAACACTACAAAGTGAAAAATAAATTTAATTTCGGAAGTCGGTGTCAAAAAACGAAAATGCTGAAGCAACGACATCGACTTCCGAAATTATAGTAGATTGTACAACTAAGGCATAAAAGAAGCTATTTCACCCCGAGACGTTTATATCCACCCGAGCCGCAGGCGAGGGTGGATAGTTAAGTCGAGGGGTAAAATGGCTCGTTTATGCCTGAGTTATACACTCTGCTTTTCACTTCGATTGCGAGAAAATGAAACAGGCATAAAGTATACAGTAATAATTAATCAAAATGTTGCATCCATAGCTAATTCCCGCCACCACAGATAAAACCGCCACGAAACTATTTAAAAGTTTTTTTTTTTTTAATTTTCAACATTTGTCATTCGACTTGGGTACTTCATACTGCCAAAAAATTAAAACGTTTCTTTGCCTTTTTAAATAATAAATGACAACTATTTTACCTGATTTTATTAAATTAACGATAGAAAACACGGAAGTGGTATAAATTAAAGAAAATGAAATAAATCACGACTTTAATCTGCGAAGTTTTATTGTGCGTGTGGCTGTTGGGCCTGATTACTTTAGTCTTGGAAAAAAAAAATACTTTATGCACTAGAACATAAAAAGCGATTTTATGTCGCCTAAGCACAACATAAAGACGGACTTTTAGAGCATGAAAAGTGAAAAAGTAATTTTTCACTTTGTAGTGTTTTTTTTGAAGTCGGTTGTTTTTTTTTTGTAAAAAAGTTTTTTTAATAGTTTTCTAACTTCCTCCAGTGCGGTTTTAGCAAAACAAAATATTATTAATTTCCCGTTTCATTCATTAAAACATTTATTTCTTCGTTTTTACTTTTTGTTAGATACGTCTTTTTAACTATCGGGGGCAGAGCTAAGAACACTCGCGACTAATTCACCTGTAAGGTGCGGAAGTAACAGGCACCTTACACTTGTAAAATAAGTTATAGTTCACTTGAAGTAGTTAGAGTTAGCTTAGATGAGTTGACGGAAACCACGGATTTAAGTAACACAGGAAAGTTTATTAAGTAGCCTGATTTACAAGTAAAGATTGGATGCTAATCCGCAGTGCTCGCGACAGTAGTAATTTGTCAACTAACTTAAAAAGGTGTTTAACGCTATTATAAATGAAAAAGGTAAGTAGGTTGCTGCGTATGCAGTTTAATAAGTTGTACGTGAACCGTACATCACCTTTCAAACAAAAAAAACAAAATCAAAATCGGTTCATTCGTTCGGGAGCTACGATGTAACAGACAGACACACACACAGACACGTCAAACTTATAACACCCCGTCGTTTTTGCGTCGGGGGTTAAAAATAAAAACTTTTTTACAAAAAAAACAACCAACTTCAAAAAAAAAAAACTACAAGTTGATAAATAACTTTAATTTCGGAAGTCGGTGTCTAAGAACGAAAATGCGGAACCAACGACACCGACTTCCGAAATTAAAGTTATTTATCAATTTGTAGTTTTTTTTTTGAAGTTGGTTGTTTATTTATTTAAGGACTTTGGAAGACTTACAGCTAAATACAATAGTGATAAATAACAGTATGATAATCTGACAGCCAATTACAGGTCTTCACGTCTAGAACTTGTCTGGTATAAAAGTACTGTGGAACAAATATACACACTGCCAAATGTTGCCAAAGAAAAGACTAAAATAAATATAAAAAATAAGAATAGAAATTTGCAAATAGACCATCACCTAAATTTTGTAAAGAAAAAAAAATTAAAAATACTAATATAATTGCGACAGGTTATTTCTAATCAGAACCAAGATGTTAAAAATTCAATTTAAAGTTAAAAAGAAAACAAAGTCTAAAGAATTCATTATTTAAAGAAATTCATTGCTAGACACTTTTTTGCCGAGGTCACACTTGTTTTAAAAAGATCAAAGTCGAACTGTTTGCACACTTTATTATTTATTTATTTATTTAGTTTATATTGCATTCATGTCGTTTACAAGGTTGTTAAAAATCAAATAAAGGTTTCGTACATGAACCCTGTTAGGGCACCGCAACATTATGTTTCTTAATTATAAATTAAATTATTATTGCATGCATTATTATATAAAGTTATTTAAAAATATATTATTACAATTTTAATGTCATCATTTCATTATTAATTAATTTATTATTGGATGTCTTTATTAAATTTCTACATTATTACATTGCGTCAATCTTCAAATAAAATCTAAAATATTGATATTACAGAATGTCAATTTGTATTAGGTGCATTTTAAGTGCGTTTATAAATTTATTAATTTAATTAAAATACCTACTTACACGCACAACGTACGAATTTTGTCTGTAGTTGCGAATGGCACCCGTAATGGTGGATTGAACCGTTTAGATTTGCTTGGAACATTGAAATAGAAAGTTGACAAAATATCAGAACAATTTATGTCACCTCGATCTCACGACCATTGCTCAATGGTAAGAGATGATATTTTTTACATAGACTGAGATAGTCAACTGACTGATACGGTACCCTCTGGTGAAAGCATAAAAATTTAATAAATCTTTTTTGTACGCACTCAATACGGTCAATATATTTGTGATAGCAAGGACTCCATATTTCAGATGCGTATTCCAGGTGGCTCCTAACAAACGTGCAGTATAGAATTTTTAACGTTTTAGCTTGCGTGAAGCACCTGGATGATTGCATTATGAAACCAAGGGATTTTGAGGCTTTAGCGACGATGGCATCAACATGCTTATCAAAAATAAGTTTGGAATCGTGATGAACCCCCAGATCATGAATAGTACTACTTACATCTAGGTAAAATATGGCCACCAAGAGTATACGTTGTGGCTAGAACTGACTGTCCACGGGAATACGTTACAACTGAGCATTTTTTGGGATTGAGATCTATTAAGTACGCGGGTGCAGGGAGAGGGTGTACACAAGCGAAACGACCGCTAGCTAGCAACGCACTGATCTATTCGGGAGTTGGGACTCGCCGTACAATAGATGGCGCGCGGGGGCGCGCGCCTTGCACTCATACATAACAATTCCTCCCTCTAGTCCAAAAACACCGAATACAAATTAACAACCTTAGTAGGTATCTATAACATAATATAAGCTAGTACTACAACATAACATCTTACTCTAGAAATACTTTTTAAAACAAATAACGGGGCGATTACGTAACGATCTCTTTGGTGTTACCAGTGTTGACTCATTGCGTTGTGAGGTCTGGGTATCGAGTTCAGTCCCTGCTTTGTGACCAACATCCTCGGAGGTCGAATGTCTCTCCGGCCTTTCAACATCTTTGTCGTTCGTACCAGCTTGATGTTCATCATCATGGGCCTGTTGTGGGTCCTTCTCAGACTCGTCCTCTCTTGACGACGAAGAAGTACTTTGTGCGCACAATTCTGCTCTCCTCCCTCTGGCCGAACTACCCGGCAAGGGATCTGGTAAGTAAGGTTCCGGCTGGAGTATGTGCGTTTCAGGTGTAGCTGGCGACGGGGAAGGCGACGCTGATGACGGAGGCGACGACGACGGCGAGTGTGGCGGTGATGGTTGCGGTGCAGGAGGACAAGATGACCCAGGTATGTTCTCTGTCGAATTTTGTACATTATCCTCATCATTGTTACTTGTTCCTTTATACAGCATCAGCTGGTTTATGTGCCTTTTGTAACTTTCTGAACTATGACTGTCTTTTACTAAATACAATACATTTCCAATTCTTTTTAGTATGATGCCCTTACACCATGTATAACTTACTTTGTTAACAAACTTTTTGTATAATACAATATCGTTTTTTTTTTAATACTTATTTTGTTTTATTTTTCCCTTGTTGCTTAGTTTGCATACACTGTTGATTTTTTACAACATTAGATACAGACGGAGACAAGGGTGCCGATGACTTTGGATCCATCAGATCCAATTGTGCCCAAACACCAATTGCGCAGGGGACAACCCAGTAGCAGAGTGAACTGAATTACGATAATCCATCAGATATTTTAGCAATTTCACCCCTGTTTCTTTCGCGCTATGAGACGACATAATACTTGACTTTATTCCCTTTTTAATTATCTTAACGAAACTTTCGGCCTGGCCGTTTATAGGTGGATGATAGACCGGTGACGTCATATGCGTAATCCCGTTTGCCGCGCAAAATAGTTCAAATTCCCGCGAACAGAAAGCTGTGCCATTATCACTTACAACCGTTTTCGGAACTCCGAACCTTGACATAAAATCACATAGTTTCTCAATCACCGCGACCGAAGAAGCAGCCGTGTTCATGTTGTAAACTTCTACCCATTTGGTATGTGCATCTACCGCTACCAAATAAACGCAACCTTTAATCGGACCTAGAAAGTCTATGTGTATTCTGTAAAAGGGACAAGGTGGAAGTTCCCAGTGAGAGGGCGGCGCGCGCGGCGGTGAGGGGCGCAACTGAATACAAACATCGCATGAACCTATCGTTGCTTCTATAGCCTGGTCAATTCCCGGGAACCAAAACCTTGATCGCGCTTCGGCCTTCGTTTTTACGATGCCTAAATGGGAAGAATGTAATTCTTTAAGAATGACTTTGTATAAGCTGGAAGGAATAACCACTTTATGGCCTCTCATGACACAACCATTCTCATAGGATAATTGTGATCTACATAAGTAGTACGGTTTTACCCTTATATCGTTTATCTTCGGTGGCCAACCATTTAAAATAAAGTCTTTTACTAGTCTTAAAACTACGTCACTACTTGTCTCCTCGCGCAATTTATCTAATGTCACAGGCATACTTCCGTCTACTACAAAACAAACATAAGTCGCTCGGTCGTATGATACTTCGCAGTCACAACACTTACACTGTTCGGTGCACGCGCACTCGTGAACCGCGCGCGGCAAGCTCGCGCGGGAAAAATAGTCGGCGCTGTTATCAGCGCTACGAACATACTCTATTTTATAGTTATAGCTACTTAAGAACAAGGCGTACCGCTGTAGCCTATTTGCTGATATTTCTGGTATCCCTTTATGGGGCCCAAAAATTGCCAATAGGGGCTTGTGATCCGTGCGAAGAATAAACGGTTCCGATCTGCCATACAAATATTGATGAAACCGACGCACGCCGTAAATAATGGCGGTTGCTTCCTTTTGGATCTGAGCATATCGCTTTTCAGCAGAGTTTAAGGTACGCGAAACAAATGAAATAGGTCTTTCCACACCGTCTGAACCACTTGTGAGAGGACTGCTCCCAACCCACTTGGGGAAGCGTCTACCGTTAATATTATCGTCGCGTTCGGGTCGAAATGTGCGAGAACCTGTTCCGATGTCATGGACTCTTTTATTGACCTAAAAGCCGAATCATGAATATCCGTCCATGTCCACTCACAACCCTTTTTTATCAGATCGTACAACGGACTGAGGATTGTGGATGCGTTAGGAACGAAATTCCTATAATATTTAATTAGCCCTAAAAACGATTGAAGCTGATTAACATTTGTGGGCACCGGTGCTTCCAACATTGCATTAATTTTTCCCGGCGCTTTTTTTAGGCCATCCTTAGTGATTATAACCTAGATAACTGATTTCGTCTTGAAAAAAACTACATTTTCCTTTTTGTAAAGTTAACCCTGCTTCTTCTAAGCGCTTCAAAACGATATTTAGTTTTTGCAAATGTTCCTGCCTATCCTTTCCTGTTATTAAAATATCGTCTAGCAGGCACAACACTCCGTCTATACCGGATAGCAAACCCTCGATAGCACGCTGGAAAATAGACGGCGCGCTGGCTAACCCAAACACTAAACGTGTGAATCTATATAGACCGCGGTTTGTGTTTATGCAGGTTAGGTTTTTTGACTCATCGTCCAAAACTAACTGATTATAGGCCATAGATAAGTCGAGTTTGCTAAACTGTTGGCCCCCATGGATCTTAGAAAACAGTTCATTAGTCGTGGGAAGCGGATACTGTTCTACTAGTAACTGTTTGTTTGTGTTGTTGTTTAATAGTCGGCACACAATCTGACTGTCCCGTTTCGCTTTAAAACAGGAACTATCGGTGAAGCGTATTCCGAATATTCTACGGTTTCAAGAATACCTAAACCGACCAATCTGTCGATTTCTTTATCGACCATTCTACGCAACGCAAATGCTACTGGGCGCGCTTTACAAAAAACCCGTTTTGCTCCTTCCTTCAACAATAGTTTTATTTTGTACTCGTACTTATTAAATTTTCCTAGTTCATCCGAAAATAACTTCGGGTATTGCAGTTGCAATTCTGATTCAGAGGTATCACAAAAGTTTACCGGTATTAACTGTAAGCGAAACAATGATAAGAAATCTCGACCAAGAATGGGCGGGCCGCCGTCGCGGACCACATACAAGTACATAATATTCGTTCGATCCGCGTAGCGTATCGATAGACGCAACCATAGATATCCGAGACGCAATGTACCTAAGCAGACAATTTTCCCGCCGTTATACGTTATGAGCTGTTTACATGTACACGATAATGGCACCTTTATGAAATTACTTTTATAAAACTGTTCCGAAACAACGGTTACCGCGGACCCGCTATCAATTTCGAATTTGAATGGCACGTTATCAATCCAGACTGTTTCTACCATGGGTTCTCCCCTGAATGAACGGATATAAAACAGCTTACCGTCATCGTCATCCTCACCCTTGTCACCGCCATCCACCTGTACGTAATTCACTTTTGGACACATTTTACGCAAGTGGCCTTTTACGTGACACTTTTTACAAACATAATTTGCGAATCTACAGTCAGCCGATTTATGATTCGTATAACCACATACACTACATTTCACCTTCACTACACTACTGCCACATTTTCCTTTATCCGCTATCTTGAACAGCTGCTGGTCTGCCACAGACGCCTATGCCAGCCAGCGCTCCCGCACTGGCCGCGGCAGCAGCGTGCGAACATCGAAGGTTTTCTGCCATCTCCACGACCTTGGCCAGCGTGAGGTCGGCCAGGTCTTGCGAATACAGCTTCTCCTTCTCTCGTCCTGGCTGCATCCCCATAATGAACTTGTCGCGGAGGGCCTCCTCCACGTTGAGAAAGGCGCATTTTTCAGTCAGCCCTCGCAATCTCGCTGCCCAGTGTGAATGAGTTTCCCCGACTTGTTGAGACGCCACGTAGAAGTTGTGACGCTCACCAAACCCGACGCATTTGGGGGTAAAATGGTTGTCCAGTAGTGTTAAAAGGTCTTCGTAGGGCACGTCTTCAATGGCTTTAGGTAAAACCAAATCCGTTGTTAGTTTGTAGGTACCCTCAGTGAGTGCGCTGAGCAAGATGGCCTTTCGTTTTTCACCCGCGGAATCCGTATTCTCGTTGACGCCATTTGCCACGAAATATTGTTTTATACGCCCGTTGTACGTTTTCCATGTCTGTGTGTTATGGTCGAACGTATGTAAAATTCCAAATTGCACAAAACTAGACATTGTCAACACGTGGTAGGTACAATTATTCTCGTCGCCACTGTTAAGTACGCGGGTGCCGGGAGAGGGTGTACACAAGTGAAACGACCGCTAGCTAGCAACGCACTGATCTGTTCGGGAGTTGGGACTCGCCGTAAAATAGATATCGCGCGGGGGCGCGCGCCTTGCACTCATACATAACAAGATCAAGCTTACTTTTTTGGCAGTATACTTCAAGACACTGTAAGTCAGGCATAAATTTTCATATCGTCGGTGAAGCACAGTAATTTGGATGAGGTCAGGCAGGACTCGATGTCGTTTACATAGATGATAAATAATAACGGACCGAGCAACGAACCTTGGGGGACTCCGCTGGGGACTAAAACCCAGCTAGATATATAGTTATTCAGTACCACAGCTTGCGACCTGTTTTCTATGTAAGACGAAAACCATCTGAGCAAGTCCCAGCGTATACCGACGCCCTCTAACTTTTGCAATAGGAAGACGTGGACGATTCGGTCGAAACACTTACTATAGTCTGTGTAGACAACGTCGACTTGTTTACCGTGGCCCATTGCGTCGGTGATGTAGTTGTTAAGCAAAATAAGATTGGCGACAGTGGATCTACCTTTGAGAAAGCCGTATTGGAAGGGACTAAACGATTGTTCCAGAGCAGAATAGACCTGGTTATAAATAATCCTTTCAAGAACCTTTAGTCCGGGAGGTACCGTTGCATTTTCGGTAGTGATTTTACGCCGATTGCTTGCCATCTTTTACTATAGATCTCGAATGACTTATAACTGAACCAAGCGTCAGCTGGCGCACCCGCGGTGGGTGTGGAATCGGGAACTTGCGGAAGTTGTAAAAAAAATAAAAAGTTAAATAATAGTACGCCGGCTGAAACTTTTTTCATAAATAATTGACATCATACTGAGCTGAAAAAATATCGTCAGCTGCATCGTGGAGGGGGGATTATGCGTCAGCTGCTCGCATGAACTTGTAAGAAAAACCGTAAATAAAGTTATATTACGCCGGATGAAATTTGACTACATGATTCTTCAAATAATTTAGAGTATGAAAACAACAATCAGCTGCTTGTGTAGCGGTGGAAAGACCGTCAGCTGACCCAGTCAAGATTTAAAATTTTATATATATGTCGGAGACAGTTGTCAATTAAATTTGAACGATAGTCAACAGAATTCGTTATGATTGGTTTTCTTATTATTAATTTAAGAGATTTTACTATCAAATATTGTCTAATAAATCGAAACATAATTTATTGAGTACTCAGTGTACGCGCTAATTGATTTTAGCAACTTATTTTGATAATTGTAACCGACGGTTTTGTTCAAACCAATTGATGACATGTTACTTTGATTTTAAAACGATTAACTTTGTGAAATCACTATTGTTTATTTAAGACAATTATTCTTGTTGTATTATTCGATTTATAATGTGAGTTATAATGTGGATCTATTAGATTTGGCACATTTTAGTATTTTGTATCAAGTAAACACGATGACGTATTTCCGTATGCCATTGGACAGAGTTGTTGTGGGGCGAGTGCGTAGTGGGGACAAACCTTTATAACTGAGCGCACTCGTTTGTGCCGGACAGTCAATAACGGTCAGTGACAGTCGGTCACAGTCACAAACCTGTCGGTTTACTTGAGTGGCTGTGTCACTATACGAACAGTAATCGATCCTACGATTTGTTCGCAATTACTGTGTTACTGTACATAATTATTTTACTGTGTATCTAGTTGTGTCGTGTACCTACAGAGTGTGATTTGCTAGTGTGATTAATTTGTTCGTGATATTATAATTTGAACTCCAAACGGTTTTTCTATTGCGCAATAACCAACACTACCCACAGTACGCCCACAGTAGTTAATCAAATATGCCTGATAATAACTAGACGCCTGTAACCTACTCCTGATCCGACATCAGAAGCGGGATATAATTCGTGTTGGTTCATGCGCAAAATGAGAACGCTAAAAGTGAAAGTGATCGTTGACATTTGAAAAACAAAGTGCAAACATGCGAACGCTTGTCAAATATGCGTGTGAATCTGTTCGAGTTGAACCTAAAGAAGCCAGATACGGATGCGCGATCATAGTGCATGTTATTTTCGGCATAGGCTGTATGCAGCACCTTTGCCGAATGACACGCCAGTGGCTACTACCGCCATGTTTGAAAAAAAAAGTGTGTCTCTAACCAGCGTTTGAGTCCGTCGGATCCCGTTCCCGAAATTAGAATACGCGGTAGGAGGCGTGTGCAAACATAACTTATCAGTGCACAACAGCTGATTTGTGTTTTGCTGAAAATTCACTGCAAGGTGAACAAAGGAGCAGCATCAACGTGGCTATCGTAAATAGCAAAAAAAGGACATGGCGCTACTAGTGACGTGGAGTGACTGAATCGAGCCAAGCAGCCACGCAAGCCGTCAGCGAAGCCCTTCGTGTGCTGCTAGTGATGGATACCAGGACATATCGTGGCCCAGTGCACGAGCAGTTGCAGTGCAAGCGGATGGTGGAGCATGTGCTGGAAGCAGCAATGGCGAGTGGATGTTTGCGTCTTACACCTACCATCGGACACTTAGAAAATAAAGGTGAGCTGTGTTGTTTTTTTTTAACGATTCTGGTGCTCAATGCTCGTTGGTAAAAGCGAGTTGTGCAGCCAAATTAAGTGGCAAACCAGTTTAAAATGTTAGAGTACGGTTGGCAACCCTACAATTAAATGTCATTACAATTTGTGCGAAGGTCTTGAATGTCAGCTTTATAATGTTGTTGCGTTAACTGGTATTGGTCAAATATGTGTATTCAGTACAGAACAATTCTTATGACGTAGTGTAACGAGCAAAGATTAAGATTTTATTAAACTTCTTCCCAACATTGACTTGCAAAAGAAATTATGATAGTACGTAAAATATTGAAAAGCCTATTTCAATTAATATGACTACGTTAGAGTTTTTCTACACTAATATTATAAAGAGGAAAACTTTGTTTGTATGTTTGTTTGTTTGTACTGAATAGGCTCAAAAACTACTAGACCGATATTAAAAATTCTTTCACCATTCGAAAGCTACATTATCCACGAGTAACATAGGCTATATTTTATTTTGGAAAAAAATAGGGTTCCGTAAGATATTTGGGTTTTTCGGACACAAGGTGTAAAAAATCAACCAGAAAAGTTACTTATTTTGCGTACGCTGCCTAAACTATAAAAGATAGAACCATAAAATGTTCTAATTAATTGTAGATCTTATAAATATCTACAAAAAAGTCCGCGACACACTATACCCATCTATGTCGAGTGAGGCACAGCAACCATTTTTTTATTTAAAAATCTTGAATTTTTTTTGGACTACATTTAAACGCGTTTATTTTACTCATGCTATTAATCCTTATCAAAATAAATGATTTCATCACTAAGAACAATTTATGGAGATAATATTTGGTCTTTGAATGATTAAAATTGGACGTTTGGTTTTGAAGTTATGGCGAAATTAAAATATTACGATTTCTGCTGCACGGCCCGTTGCGAAGTGGCCGACCATCAGTATATTTTGTTACCTGAAAATAATTTAACGTCAAATGTTGTTTATGGAGAAGCTCTACAATAATCGCTTTAGTTATCTATCCTTAAACAACGGGTTGCGCTCCGGCAGGCTTATTACGTAAGAAAGAGCAATCAGCAATTATCGCGCAGTCATCGCGCGATCAATCGCTAAACGCTAAAAAAATCGGTATTATCTAAAAATCGTTCGCTGATCGCTCGCCAATTGTTATAATGCACTTATCGCTACGACACTAGCGCCAAAACAATTATGTAGCAAACGTCGGAACTAAAGTCAATTGTCAATCACATGAAGAATCGTATAAGTTTTGTTACGAAAAAACTTACAAACCACTTAAACCCTCTTAAAATTTACTAAAAATAGCTTTGCGCCGGTTACAAGATGCATAAGTGGGTGAAAACAGTGTTAGCTTTGTGTAGCGGTGGAAAGACCGTCAGCTGACCCAGTCAAGATTTAAAATTTTATATATATGTCGGAGACAGTTGTCAATTAAATTTGAACCCTAGTCAACAGAATTCGTTATGATTGGTTTTCTTATTATTAATTTAAGAGATTTTACTATCAAATATTGTCTAATAAATCGAAACATAATTTATTGAGTACTCAGTGTACGCGCTAATTGATTTTAGCAACTTATTTTGATAATTGTAACCGATAGTTTTGTTCAAACCAATTGATGACGTGTTACTTTGATTTTAAAACGATTAACTTTGTGAAATCACTATTGTTTATTTAAGATAATTATTCTTGTTGTATTATTCGATTTATAATGTGAGTTATAATGTGGATCTATTAGATTTGGCACATTTTAGTATTTTGTATCAAGTAAACACGATGACGTATTTCCGTATGCCATTGGACAGAGTTGTTGTGGGGCGAGTGCGTAGTGGGGACAAACCTTTATAACTGAGCGCACTCGTTTGTGCCGGACAGTCAATAACGGTCAGTGACAGTCGGTCACAGTCAGTTAGTGAGAGTCAGTCGGTGTTCGGACTCGACTCCTGACAGAGCACTAGCTCCCGACAAACCTGTCGGTTTACTTGAGTGGCTCTGTCACTATACGAACAGTAATCGAGCCAACGATTTGTTCGCAATTACTTTGTTACTGTACATAATTATTTTACTGTGTATCTAGTTGTGTTGTGTACCTACAGTGTGTGATTTGCTAGTGTGATTAATTTGTTCGTGATATTATAATTTGATTTGAACTCCAAACGGTTTTTCTATTGCGCAATAACCAACACTACCCACAGTACGCCCACAGTAGTTAATCAAATATGCCTGATAATAACTAGATGCCAATAACCTACTCCTGATCCGACATATACTTAGATATTATTGAGTAGTTCACCGGCCACCGGGCCATCTGTGGTCTTCATCATCAGTTCCATTTCACCAAATTGTGCTTTTCGAGAGCAAATGCACGAGTTACTATAAAAAATATCGCTATAGATGTGCCTATAATATTTGAAGAGTTCCTTCGATTTCTCCAGGATCCCATCATCAAATCCTGACCTGATGTTCTTAGACTAGATGCTGATAATCCTGGCTGCAGCATCAGGCCAGACTTATGTCAACGTTGCATTGAACTTAAAATTTAGTCCTGTTTAAAATAAGCTCAAACACGACTACGGTGCTGGAATTTCAAGGTTTGTACTTTTTCTGATGCTCCTGGCTTCAGCATCAGGTCTCTATGTACTTCGGTGTTCCTCATTAACAGTACGTTTATCCACACATCGAGCCCTTTTCAATGAGCCTAAACACGATATATCTGCTGTTAGTTGTCGAGGAGTTAGGTACTCTGTAGACTATCCTGACTGCAGCATCAGATCATGACTTGATGATCATGAGACCAAATGTGGCAAATGCCCAATCAAACATCAAAACAATTTACTAAAACAGTCCTTGCCTGTTCTTACTGTTAAGGAGTTGTACCTTCCATCATCAGCGCAGCTACCTGAGATGGTGACAACCATACGCAAATACACAAGATACTTCATAAAATATGCGAAAAACAATAAGTGAGCCTATAAAATTTGAGGGTTGTCCTCGATTTCTCTAAGATCCCATCATCAGATCCTAACTTGGTGACAGTGGGACCACCTCAGAATTATCTACTTTGGAACAAAAAAAGAATTTTGAAAATCCGCCGACAACTGGCGGAGTATTCGATGAACAAACATACAAATTATATACACGAATTTTACGAATACACAGAAGTATGGCTACTACACAGACGGTCGAGCCATCAGCTGTCCATCCATCCATCCATCCATCCACATCCACATCCACACCCACATCCACATCCACATCCACACCCACATCCACAGTAGTTAGGAGTAGTAGTTCTCCCCTGTGTAGTCTCTCCTGACGGTCACGTATCCTGACGCGATGTCCTGACGCGAGTTTAACATTTTTTACCCACTACAAAAAAGTGTGCAACGCCGCTAAAGAAGTTTTCACTTCAAAAAAAAAAAAAAAACATACAAACATCCGAACATAGTACCTCCACGTACCTCCTCCTTTTTGTGAAGTCCGTAAAAATTAGGTCAAGTGAACGTTAGATTTTTGAAGTGAAACTTCTTTAGGCGCGCTTGACTTGGGGAGTAAACTGGCGAATGCGTTACGAAAACGTGTGATCGGGCGAGTAGGGAAGGTACGTAAAAAATAGCTGGAAATACCTGGTGTAAAAACCCGGTCGCATATTTATGCGACCGGGTTTTTACACCAGGTATTTGCTTCCAAGTACGCACACCAGGTACCGACTCAAAATACTTGCAAGACTATTAAGTATGTATCTTATACGGCTACTCGCTCAAATACGTAGGTACTCAACCGCGTTAGTTTTCGCAAATGCGATCATGCTCCTTATCAGTAAGAGTCTACGGAACAATTTCGTATGCAAGTATTTTTTACTTTAATGGTTTGCAAGTATTTATTTGTAAACGCGATTTTGCTCCTTATTTATAGGAAGTCATTGATCAATTTCCAATGCAAGTAGTTTTACTTCCAACGGGGCTTTTGAATACGCGATTGTACGTCTTATTTGTATGAAGTTATGGATCAGTTTTCTATGCAGATAGAAAATACTTGAAAGTATCTCGCTCCGTCGTGGCTCGACGCTCGAGTACGTAGGTACTCAAATAGTTCAACAACCGCGTTTGTTTTCGCAAATGCGATCATGCTCCTTATCAGTAAGAGCACAGAATACTTAATAGTACTACGTACAGAAAGGCCACTCCCTTCCTCGCCCTCATATCAGATACCGCACCACACTCCGCACTTCGAGTTATTCGTCGCCGACTCTTTAGCAAGGGCGCTCGCGAACCGCAGCGCTGTATTGCTGACACGAACACACAATTATTAGGTATGCGATTTAAGAGTTTTATTTGAGTTTTAATCACGATGATGGTTGGATATTGTGATGCTTTTCCGAATTCGTATTTACATAAACTGTTTGTAAGATTTCGCATTTTTAGTAACATGCGATTTAATAACCGATTATTTACAGATAAGTCATTTAAACTAAACTATTTTAGTGTTTTTATTTCATTACGAACCGGACTATACAGGGTGCCAGGGAAACGCTTCCGAAAACGAAGACAGGTGATAGGGCTAGTGATTCTCGATACATTACCATCAAAAAATCAGGAAAAAAAATGAACAATTTTACCAATTTTTTTTAGCATTTTTCGTACACTATGCTGTGAAAACAGTTAAATACAACCATTATTTGCGATTAAACACATTTTTTTTCTTTACAACTCTAACAAGCAATGTATTCGTAAATAAATATCAGCTGACGCTCGCGCATGACCTCGGGTTCAAAGTGCGCGCGCGCTCGCCGACGGCAGCGCGGCCGACGACCCCAAGTCCACGTGACGCGCTACATGACGGCTGACGGCTAAGTTGTGCAGCGCGGGCGGTGCTGTGTTCCCATCCTCATGAACTCCTAACTTTTACTCGATCGCTTGAAGCAAATGTCTTTTCAGTTCACTTCTACCACACCCCGGACACTCCATACAACGCTCGCAAAATAATTACCTACTACTACATTAAAAAATGACGTTTGTATACGTATGAATGTGTGCGTGAGGTACTTGTGTTTGCGAGCGCTCTTGTTAAAGAACTGCGACGAATACGCCGAAGTGCGGGGTGAGGTGCGGTAACTGATGTTAGTGCGGGGGGAAGGGAGTGACCTTTCTGTACGTTGTACTTTAAGTATTCTGTGCTTCTACCTAGTTGTGCGATATGTGCTTTCGGATTCCATTCATGCAAGGATCGTAATGATTTTCCCCTTGAACAGGGTTACAATTTTATTTTGATCGGAATGTTCGCAAATTTTGCTTACAAATCAGAAAAATCCAGTTTACTTTGCTTAACCTTGAGACCCCATATCGAAGGTAATTAGATACCTACTGTGATTGAGAAAGAAAAGTATAAAAAGTTGATTATGTACAAAGACATTGACTTTACAAGCAACTTTGTTAATTCGTCCATTAAAATTTTGCACAGCAACAAAATTGAAATTACAGTTTACAGAATGAGTAGAAACAAGCACTAGGAAGATACAGTATCAAGAATTAGAAGAGAAAACTGAGATTTAGGTACACTAGATTGCGAAACGTAATTATTAATTTAGAAAATTTGCGCGTGCATTCGCCGTCGGAGAAGGCAATCGACTGTATGACCGAGCGTTGGCGGTCCCGATCCCGGCGCCGGCGGCGGCGCGGGGTGCGCGGGGCGAAACGGTGCGTACTGGTACTGGCGGCGGTATCGTTTGTCGGCCGGTAACACAGGCAGGCGGCATGTTTGATCTTCTTAGTACTTCTTTAGTTTAATCTAGACTGTAGGCACAGTATAATACTGTAGGTTAGTTCCTTTCCGACTCGGCTTGTGAGCGAACGTGCGCTACTTTTAATCGATCCATCGCTATTGAATCGTATACGTAGTTACGTTTTTAGTGCTTTTTTATTGTTTTTTATTAGTTATTATTTTTGTTACGTTATTAGTGCTGTTTTATTGTTTTTAATTTTATAAATGGACATTTAGAAGATATGCTAGATAATGTATCGCTGGCTGAATTTCGTCGAGCATGGTTCCAGCACGATGGCGCTCCATCGCATGTTACGCGCCCTGTCCGCGAGCGTCTCACTGAGCTTTTTGATAACCGCTGGATCGGAAGGCTGGGGCCGCACGCCTGGCCGGCTCGTTCACCCGACTTAACACCTCTGGACTTCTTTTTGTGGGGGTATGTTTTCACATACCCCCACAAAAAGAAGTCCAGAGGTGTGATCAAACACTCTTTCTTTCGAAAGAGTGTTTGATCGGGAATGTGACAGTGCTGACGAAATGCGGGGCAGAATAGTGAGCGTTTTTAATAAACTACGCGAAGAATGTGTTGAGGACCCTACACTAATGCCTCGTGTTCACCGGTCCACACAGCGACGGGCCCAGCTGCATGTGTATTGAAATGAATGGAGCGCAGTTCGAGCCAAACCTCATAAGGTCGCAAAGGATTTAGACAGGTACGTAAAATGCCTCTGTCAGCTTTAATGTTTAACAGTGGGCTACGAATGCGATTAAAATTCATAATTTTGTGAAGTGTCGTAGGGGTGGGCATTTTGAAAGTGATATTTGTAAATTCCGTATAAATCCCGTGACTCGGCCGTACGGAGCGCTCGGCGCCCGCGACGTGCGGGCGCTTGGTCACGTGGTGGCGCGTCGTCGCTTTGCGTGTCAGTGACCTCACGTTTTGTACGGTTTCCATTGCGCGTTTACAAAATATGAAGTCTTGAAAATAATCAATTTAAAGCGAAAGGTTATTGGTATTCGTTTGCATATAGGTTGTATATAATGTACGTTCAGGCTTCGGAAGCGTTCTCCTTACACCCTGTATAAATAAACAATTGAACTACATGATCACTTCATAATAATGCACACGTTCGGGTAGCGCCGCGCGCCGCCGCTGTCGTCGTTAGGTTCCCCGACACAAATTGCTTACCGCGCCATTTTTTTTACGCTACTAGATTTCACGCACACATTTGCACGTATACAAACGTCATTTGTTTATGTAGTAGTAATAGGTAATTATTTTGCGAGCGTTGTATGGAGTGTCCGAGGTGTGGTAAGAGTCTACGGAACAATTTCGTATGCAATTATTTTTACTTTAATGGTTTGTAAAACTATTTATTTGTAAACGCGATTGTGCTCCTTATTTATTATGAATTCCTTCACGGGTCAATTTCCTATGCAAGTACTTTTTACTTCCAAAAGGGCTTTTGTTTGATTACGCGATTGTACTTCTTATTTGTATAAAGTTATGGATCAATTTTCGATGCAGATAGAAAATACTTGAAAGTATCTCGAGCCCTGGTTTTAGGCCCTGGTTTCTTAAGGTGGACGTACTTGGAAGCCCTGGTACTCGATTTTGCAAGTACGAACCATGTCTACGGGCTACGGGCGAGGCGAACGGGAGTTGAGTGGGGGATATAAGCAAGAGAAAGCAGTGCGTGCGCACACTTTCTTTCTCTCTTCCTCTCATAGCCAAATTGGTACGTTTGAAGTTTCACTTCAGTCGTGTGGTCATAAGCGCACTCGGTTTTTTGTTATTATATCAACCGATACACACCCGTGCAATAGATGCAGCGCAACGTACAGTGGGCTTCAAAGAAAAGTTACCCCCTTTGGTAATGACATTAAGGCGACTACACGACCTAGAGCGCAGTCACTGTCGGACTGCATAGAAAAGAAAGAGAAGCGCGATGACACAACCGTGGTAATTTATTGCAAATATGAAGCAATTATCTATTTACAAAAACTCTCAAACACCAAACAAATAAAAACCGTATACTAAAATTCGGGGAATCAAATTGTCTTTTAGATGGTGAAAGTTTTATGAAAATACACCCGATAGTGTTTGCGTGATTATCGTTTTTATGTCCGCGGTAGACATTACTTTACAAATTAATTACACTATGTTAAAAAAATATAATTGCAAATATTCACATATCAAATTACGAAGCAAATGGTCTAGTATAACATTTATTTTTTTCAAAGAAATCAGTCCGGTCGATTAGACGTGATGTTGAATTTAAAATCATTAGAAGTCGTATATCTGCGCCTTAAACCCATTTAAGTTTTTTGTAATGTGTTGTATTTGACGTGCTGGTCTAGTGGTTAAGACTGCGGCTTAGCAATGCGATGGTCTCGAGTTCAAATCCTCGGACGAGAAGTTCATTTTTCTTTTTTTTTTGTTTCTTTTATAGGTTATTAGGTGATTTTTGTTAATTATTATTTAAGAAATCAAATGTTGAAGTAGGTATGAGGTTTGTAAGAAAATCTAGGCATGTTGCATAAACAATATTCATTTATTTCTCTAATTACATTTCTAGGACTTCATGGAATCCACTTCATGTTTGAATATACAGTTTTCTATGTGTGTTAAATTGGGGTTATTTACGTAGAATATTAACTAAACACAAAATAGATACCCTGGGTGAGGTTTAGAACGTTTAACATTAGATAACGGTTCATTTATAGATTTGTCTAGAAACAACTACAATTGTTACGTTGTTTTTTTGCACCTACAACGGGTTGGTTTAGTAAAGTAGCATTTACCTGAAAACATAAGTAGTACATTACGAGGTTTCCGAGTAACACATTTCATTGTAGTTTTACAATCGGCTTCCTCACAGTAAATCACTTTTCTTAATCCTAAAACATATTGAATTGTAATTAGTTGCGTTTGTTTACATTCCAAATGTCATTCAGTCAAACGTCAGTTTCTATCTGTCAAAGGCGACATCTGGTGGTCGCCGATTCACAGTTGTAGTTTAAATCGATATTTTAACATATTGTTTGCTAACCATCGAAATAATATCGTATGGAGCAATCCTCAATAATTTTCAGCTTTTAGTAAAAAAAAAAAGTCATAATAAACTAAATAACCATAAACGGAAATTAATTCATTTTTTCAATATAGACTTCTTTCTAGAAACTTCGTGTCAAGTTAATATATTTTTTATCTGTGAATTGTCTTTGACGTAATGTGACAAGCTAATACTTTCTTAATTTGCCGAATTAACATTCGAGGAGATTTTCTACGATCCTGACAAGTTTTAGTCTTGGAAATAACAAATAATTTGTTTGTTGGTCTGGATCATGAAGATTCTTATTGTTTCAGCGAATAAACGTCATGTTGTGCAGTTGTTAGTGATTTTCAAGAATTTAAGTATCTCGGTGGATTATTTATCTTCAGTGATTTAATATTATTTTACCCGTAATCGGGGAGATTTTTGGAATGCTCCGTCTAATTCCGGTTTGAGACCCATGACAGCATCATGGAACCTCACTTGGCATCTTTCGGCCCTACGACAAGCTTAGGTGATTCCACTAAACTTGTTACACGTTCTAAAAGGTAAGGATTTGGTTGTAATAGTCTTTGGAAGTGGTCTGTGAGCCCTTCCCTAGTTGTTAGAAAGGGTATTGTCGTGATCCATGGATATTTATTGCAGGATTCCTAATTGCGCATACGCAGGCAGCTTTCCAGCCGGTCAAGAATCTTGCAGTCAAGTGCTTTCTCCCTACGACAACCGTGAGTATTTCACCCGCTGACTATTTGCAACTCATCCCTATTGTCCGACCACTCAAGATTAGGCAAACCGAAGTCGTAGCTCTTTATGTTGTCATTGTAAAAAAGGCCTTGTTAACCGGCTAATGTTTTAGCCTTATAGATTTCCAAGCTCAGTCACCTCAAGGCAGGTGAATTAGTTTCTCTTTATATTATTAGGCCTCCGTATTGTCGATTCCAGGAGAGGCACCTCGAGCGATTCGTCTCGCCGCCAGGACCTAGAGGACCGTCTGGGGCCTGGACGCGAGACCCGTTCCTCGAGCACAGCGAAGCCTCGTGTGGAGACGACTGCGGCCGGCATAGTCCGTCTAGCGTTAGCGCTCAGGCGGGACGGTTTTTTCTTTTACCTACTTTAACTTTTTATTATACCTTATTACGGTTCCCGTAGGAACCAGTTGATTGTCTGGGTCCGGTTTTCGATACTGGAAACCGGCCTGCATCATAATTTAATTTGTGGATCTCGGGTTCGACATCCTACCCCGTCCGGAATAGTATTGGACACCTTCGTCGGCTTCGGGATCCGGGACTCTCAAAGTCCCTGGCGCCCATTTAATAGATTTTAAATTAATCAATAACTGGAAGGTTACTTTCTCCTTTGTTTTGTAATAATTATTAACTTTTAACTTGAACTCATTTTAAAACGGAATAGTACCGGGTTTATCTCCAACCCCCCTCGACCTTCGCTCTCTATATTTCATCATTAGCTGGCTGGCAACAATTTGTTTAGTTTTTAGTAAACCTATTATAATATTAATATTAGTTTACAGTTTTTTAATAAACAGTGTTTGAGATAGCTGTTGTTTCATATTACCATACCCACTAGTTTGTCACTACAGATAAAAAAATCTTAATTGTAACACAATAATATTTATTCATTTAAAGTTGTGAAAACATTATTTTTTTATACTTTGTATGATCTTATCGGAAAAAAAGATTAAAAAATTAAATGTTGTCATTTGTGCCTGTGAATTACAGAGGAAGAACCAACATGCTTGTAGGGGTTTTCGCCTTTGACGATACTCCAAGTAGTTGATTGTAGGTGATAAATGACACTCCACAAACACTATTAACTAATTGTTTATTTACTTCAATCGAGCAAACACAAATTGCTGTCTACGCACAAGTTTGAGGGTCTGAGTCGCACATTACGTTTATTAAACGAATTGATTATGGACACCTAAGCGCGTGACGGCTGTTTTGTTACGACTAAATTAGAATGTTTAGTAAAGTATTTAATATAAAGTATATTTGCTGTACGTGCATTATTGGCTCGTACATGCTCCCGAGGGAAAGATCATGCGTACCCCGATCGCCAAACTTGTGTTACAATAGAAATATTACATTAAAATGTGAAAGCAATGCGCTGTAAGCAAAGTACAATCTAATATTTATAATCAACTCATAATCGGAAACTTGTTTCCATTGTTGGTAGTTGACGAGGGTTCCTTGAACGTCGACCTCCTACCGTAGCATAGGTGGGAATCTCCTCTAGTTCTATATTTTCTCTTGCTGATGTTTCTCTTGTTATTGGCGTCTTGCTTTTCTGACATGAAGGTGCGCCTTTTCTAACTCCCCATATTATCATTGTGACGACAATTCCTCCCACCAGCAAACCGCTCATAGCGTAGTTGCCGACATCATGGACGGACAAGTCGTTAGGTAGGCTCTCTCGTCTCTTCTGTTCATTTATCTGGTAATCTAAAGATTGGTGTTCATCAGATAAATTGAGTTTATGAAGTACAATCGCAGTGTTTTTGTACGTATGCCACATATCATTCGGTGAGTCAATAGTCGGTACTTCCAAAGTTATTCCAATTTTCGCCTTGCTAGTAAAAACGTTGTGTGAGTATATTGCCGCGTCGTTGTGTTGAATTACACAGTCCTGACCTAGGGCAAGGAGCCCTGTCTTAGTGAACATCGTCGTTGTAATTCGATTCTCGCATACTATTCTTGTTGCACACTCATTTATGCAATTAAATAGCCATATGTTCGGTCTCTGTAACTTTATCCATTGGTCAGAGCATTGTTGTAGTCTCCAATCACAGGTGATGTTTACAGTTTGACTCAGCATTTTGGCCTCGCAGGACGCTGTGGTCCCATGTAAGTTGCGAATAGGCGTATAGGCGTGACAAATGTAGCTGTTAGCCGTCATCGTTGTACATTGACTAAGATCCTCCTCTTCCATTTGTATATAGGTATTCTTGACGTAATTCACTCCAATATACTTGGTTGTTATCGCTATCGCCTGGCATTGGTTGGATGTGTGTTGTCTAGGTAAAGGTATGTTGCGATAAAACGTATACTCGTCGTCACTTAGTAACGGGATATGAAGTTCAAATAGCAGGTATTTTTTGGTTAGCCGAGCTTTGACATAAATAAGCTTGTAGATGTCCCGTATGTTTTCTCCATTGCTGTCTTTAATCGGTAACGTTAATCGTTTCGATATGACGCCGGATATGAAATTGAGCTGCTCCGACAGTTGTTCAGGAGTGAATAAATTCACATCGAGGTGTCCTCTGTAGACGTCTGTAATTGCATCCAGGAGCATCTGTTGGTTTCTTCTCAATATGGACAAGAGTAGACTAGCTGTTAACGCTCCTGCGTTAACATCATTCATCGTTTTCATAACTTGAAATCTATTTTCTAGTACTGCTGTATTGTTTCTCGTTTCATCCATAAATTGCTGAATCGTTTGTAGTTGTGTTTTTACAAAGTCTTCATTTTTCTTTATAACATTGTTTTCTGCCTCGATAATAATTGTTTGGTTTCGTATCAGCTGTAATAAATATTGCTCGTTCGTTTGGATTTTTTGTATGTCTTTGGAGTATTTTTCAGCAAAATCGCTATCCAGGACACCAAAGAGGGCTCGTGCGAGGTTTCCTACGCCGTTAACGTAGCCGCGACGTCTTCGTTGCTGATGTTGAGACAGTAACAAGTTGTTGTATTCATTCAGCTGATTCATTTCGAACTTTAGCTGATGTATCGTAGAGTGACATTGCTCGTTGGGCATTGTGTCACATATTTGATCCAAATGATTGATGTATTTGTCCACCTTTGCTGTACTTTGCCAGAATGTAGTCAGGTTGTAGAATACCAAAAGCTTCCATTCGTCGTGAATAAGTTGAATGTTTCCGATAGGGTCAAAGTAAATAGGTTGGTTATCAGTCAATCGAGTCGTTTTAAAATGTTCCATGGGCATAGCTAGACCGAATGGTAGCGTTGTAAATGCCACAAGTAACAACATCAACAAACAGTTAACCTTCTTGGTTTTCCTAACTCGTTTGTTCCTCTTGCGGGTTTCGGGTTCGGGACTCACTTCCTCGGGTGATTCAGTAGTCTCGTATACTTCATTTACAGGTAGCGGTGCAAGTTTACTTATTGGTCTTTTAAGAACTCCACTTTGTGTCTTCAGCGTGACGACTCGAACTAGGTCATCAGTGCCGGGGTGTAATTCTGTAACGCGACCCATAGCCCACTTTCCTGGAGGCAAGTTATTTTCCTTCACGAGTACTAGTTGACCCCTTTGCAAGTTCTCCTTTGTCTTTTGCCATTTGCTTCTGTTTTGCAGTAGATGAAGGTACTCTTTTGACCAGCGATCCCAGTAGTGTCGGCGCATAAATTCGATCAACTTCCAGTTATTTCTGATGTCCATTGATTTCAAGTTTTCAGGTTCATTCATTGGTAGTGAGAGCATCGGACCTCCCGTAAGGAAATGACCGGGAGTGAGATAGTCCAGGTCTTCCACGTCTTCAGACAATGGGCTTAGCGGTCTACTGTTTAAGCACGCCTCGATTTGGGTAAGAAGCGTTGCGAATTGTTCGTATGTCAGCTTCTGTTGTCCAATTACTCGCTTCAAGTGGGACTTCATGGAGCGTACGGCGGCTTCCCATAGGCCTCCAGCCGAAGGCCAGGATGGAGCGTTGAAATGCCACTCGATTTGAAGGTTGTTGACCTCTCTAAAGAACTCTGACGATAACATTGTTCTATATAAAAGGAATTCTTCTTTCAATACTTTTGCAGCGCCGACAAAGTTAGTACCATTGTCGGAATAAATATGTTTCGGAGTACCTCTTCTTGCGCACATTCTCTTCAATGCTGCTATAAAAGTTTGTGTCGATAGATCCGACACTAGCTCAATATGTACGGCTTTAGTGCACATACAGATGAATATGGCAATATAACCTTTACAGGTTTTTATCCCGCGGCCTTTGTTAATCTTCACATCCACATGACCTGTAAAGTCAACGCCACAGTGTAAAAATGGTCTCGACGGAGTAATCCTTTCTTTGGGTAGGTTCCCCATCAGTTGCTCAGTCCGAACTGTTGCGTAACGACGGCACCGGACGCACTGTCGCAATATCTTCTTGACAGTTCTATTGCCGCTGATGATCCAGTACTTGCTTCTAGTGTGAGCCAACGTTAATCTCGCTCCACCGTGTAGTGTGTGCTGGTGCGCGCTTTCTACTATCAGTTGAGTCAGTCTGCCCTCTCTCGGAATGAGAATGGCGTGTTTGGCTTCTACTGGTAAGTCTGAATGTTCGAGACGACCTCCGACGCGTAGTATCCCGTCCGAGTCCAAAAATGGGTTGAGTTTCAGAATGGCGCTCTTGTTTGGAAGTTTTTCGCTTTTACGGAGAGATTCTGTTTCACTATTAAAATGATCTTCTTGTACTGATTTTATAATAATCCATAATGCGTTATTTATTTCCTTCAAGTTTAGTTCATTGCGCTCATTTGACCTCCTTTTGTTTTGTGTTGACTCGACGAAACGGATGACCCAAGCAAGTATTCTTGTAATGCGATCTAAGTTGCTATGTCGAACAAGTAATGAATTAATTAATTCATTTGTAATCAATGTGGGTTCTGTACTCACATTTGTGTAACAGTTTGTTATGAAACTTTCTTTCGTGAAAAATGTTTCAGATGCTGCAGTGGCTTGTTTATCTTGATCCTTAAGCCATTGAGGTCCTTCCCACCACAAAGAAAAAGTAACTAGCTTCGATGGCGATAGTCCTCTCGTTGCACAGTCGGCGGGGTTTTCGTTGGTCTTTACGTAACCCCAGTTTATTGCAGGAACGATGTTTGTTATTTGCTTAGCTCTGTTTGATACAAATTTTTCGTATTTAGCATGAACACCTTGAAGCCATGCTAAAACTACTTTCGAGTCGGTCCAACAGGAAATCTTCAGATCGTAGTCTGCAAGGACCCTGGCTGTCTTCTCTATGAGTTTCGCCAGTAGGGCTGCTGCGCATAATTCCAGTTTAGGAATTGTAATTTTCCTTTTCATTGGCGCCACTTTCGTTTTAGCTGCTATCAGCACAGTTTGGTATTCACCGGTTGACGACAAAGTACGGCTGTAGATGACGCATGCGTAGGCTTGCTCGCTTGCGTCACAGAATGCTTGCAATTCGATCGTTCCATTATTTTCATATTTTATCCATCTAGGTAAACTGATCTTTTTAATATTCGGTAATTCTGTTTTGATTTTTAGCCACTCCTTCTGTATACTGTCAGGGACGTTGTCATCCCAACCAATATGTTGGCAATTTGCATTCCATAGTTTTTGGAAAATCAGCTTAGCTTGGATCGTCATTGGAGCTAGCCAGCCGAGTGGATCATAGATCTTGCTTATTTCCGATAGTAGCCTGCGTTTTGTGTATGGTATATTTTTACTGTCGCTAGGCGCTTCGTAATTGAAATGGAATGTATCGCTTGCGTCATCCCCTGCAAGACCCAGAGTTTTGCTAAACTCTTGCTGATTGAAATTAAAATCATTCGTGTGACTTTTCTCTTTTTCTTGTAGATTTTCAAGATTAGAGGGTTCGTTAGTGGCCCATTTTCGTAAGATGAATCCACCTCGCTTCAGTAGCTCGTAGAGCTCCTTTTGCAATAATTTTGTAGTTTCTATGGTATGTTGTCCCGTTATGACATCATCCATATAGAAATCATTTTGTAGCGACTTTAAGGCTAAGGGGTATGCGTTGCCTTCGTCCTTGCCAAGTTGCTGAAGAGTGCGCATTGCTATGAATGGTGCTGCCTTGGTACCGTAGGTTAGGGTGCACAGTTGCATCTCTCTAAGCGGTTCTTTTACGGAATTTCTCCAAATGATTTTTTGAAGAGGCTGTTGATCATGATGGATAAGGATTTGACGGTACATTTTCTCTATGTCCGCCGTCAGAACATATTTATAGCTCCGCCACTTGATTATTAGCGATAAGATGTCCTTTTGTAAGTTATGTCCTTTTTCCATCAAGTCGTTTAGGCTATAGCCAGAGTCTGTTTTCGCTGATGCGTTAAAAACAGCTCGTAGTTTTGTTGTTGATGAGCTCTCCCTTAACACGCCGTGGTGTGGTAGGTAGGCTTGTGGCTGACTATCGGATCCTGTCACTGATTTCATGTGACCTAATTCGATGTAGTCGCTGATGAATTGTTTATACTGCTTCGCGAAGTGTTCTTGTCTTGACATTTTCTTTTCTAATTGAAGAAATTGCGCCATGGCTTGCGACTTTGAACTGCCGAGGTCTTGTTCGTAATTAGCTTTCATTGGCATTTTCACGACATACCGCCCTTCGTTGGTTCGCAGTGTAGTTTCTGTGTAGTATTTCTCACAGTACTCATCGTTTGTTGTGGACTCGGGTTCCGAAGGAATCTCTTCCGTCTCCCAGAACCTTGTCAGATCGTCTACCTCGGTTAGGGTGACAAGACAGTTAAACTGCTTCGTAGCTCCCCCGCACAATATCCAGCCCAACTTTGTTTGCTGCGCTACTGGTGTGTTCGGACTGTATTTGAGTACTCCTTCTAGGATTACGGAGGAGTAAATATCAGCTCCTAGCAATAAATCGATAGGGCCGGAGATGTTGAAGTCAGGGTCTGCCAGTTTGATGTTATCTAAATACGTCCAATTCTCCGCGTTAATAGTAGAGTTTGGCAGGTTACTTATAAGTTTACGCATGACCAATGCTTCGGTCTGGAATGTATAATCAGAGTGTATAGATTTACATTCCAGTTGGATCAGCCCTTTACTCGCGCCCATTATCGTTCCGACACCCGTGACAGTGGCATTAGTTTTGTTTCGGGGAAGGTTCAACCGCTGAGCGGCATTTTCTGTTATCAAGGTTACTTGAGAGCCTTGATCCAGTAACGCTCGAAGGATGACATACTCCCCCTCCTTATTTTTAACCTTCATCTGAAGAGTCGTTAAGAGAATCTCTTGATCCCCGTTAACGTGATTCGAAGTTAGCTCCGTCACCGCAGGGGTAGCTGGCTTTGTTCTTTGCCCTTTCAAATTTTCGTTATGAAGAAGCGAGTTATGGTTATAGTTACACGTGCGGCATTTTTTATTCGCAAATTTGCATTTTCCGCTGTGAACAAACAAACAGATTTTGCAAGCGTTAAGTTTGCTTACTGTTTGATTTCGTGTTGCGACGTCCATGTCTAAAAATGTCGAACAGTGCCTCAATGCATGTTCATTATTGCAAAGAGGGCATTTTCGCAATGAAGTATGATATGTTTTGGTCGACTTTTCTGCGTCTTTAAAGTTCGTTGACTTATTATTTTTATGTAAGTTATTGTATGTTGAATAATTTTGCTTCTGAATGCCTTTCTTGTTTCTAGCTGTCTCCAATGTCATGAATCTCATTTCCAGGAAGTCCATAAGTTCGTCTAAGTCTGGTAACTCTCTTGGGTGCTTCATATTTTCTATGTAATCACTGTGAGTGACGTCATCCAGCTTTGATGCAAGTGAATGCGCGATAAATGGACCCCACACTGAAATATTAATCTCGATGTTTTCAAGTGCGTTCACACACTCCTTCGTAGTATCGTGTAGTCTTTTCAGGTTTGCCGAAGTTGGTTTATCGATAGCTGGCTGATCGAGAATCGTATCAAGATACGATGTGAAAAGTATTCGCTTGTTATTGTAGCGATGTTCGATGATTTCCAGGCATGAGTTATAGTTCTCAGCACTCACAGCAAGATGTTTAATCAACTTTTCTGCTTCCCCTTTCAACTTCGATTTCAGAAACTTCATTTTCTGCGTTTTATTCAGCGTTGGATTGTTGTGAATCATCTCATAGAATAAATCTCTAAAAGAGACCCAGTTGTTGTAAGCTCCGTTGAACTCTGGCAATTCCATTCGCGGTGTTGATTTTTCGTAGTACGAAGTTTCAAAGATTTTTCTACTTAAATCTTCCTTCAGCTTGTCGTAGACTTGCTCCCAATACTCGAATTTGGATTCATAATCATCGTTGTTACCGTCTAGTAAGTAGCTTAACTCCCAATGGATCTTGTCGATAGATTCCCATTTTGCCTGTATGGTCTTTAGTTGGTCTTGGAGTTGCCACTTTTCGTCTAAGTTCTTCACGTTGACTTTTGAAACTGTTCGCTCTAAGGCATTGAAGTTGCACATCTGATTACGTAACAGCAACAACACTTGCTTGTCCGCATCATCTCCTGTAGATTGCGGTACACCCGTTATATTGAACCTCGGTGTTCCGCTAGTTTCTGGTATTTTCAGCTTCGGAGTCCCTGAAAATCCAGGTGCGTCTAACAACTCTTTTCTTCGTTGAGTCATCGACAATTTAGTTTCGTCGAACATTCTCCTTGTTATGTCAAAAATGTCCGCCTTAAAGTAATCATGGTCCTTTTTTACAGATTCAAACTTCTTCAAGAACTCATGATTCGCTAAAAATTCATCCCAGAGGGATTGTAACGCTTCAATGCGTTTGTTCAAGTATTCTAGGGTTTTTCTACTCCCTGAATCTTTCTTATAGTTACTTTGCAGAGCTTTGATACTCTCATAGCTGCTCTGCTGCTTTTGAAGTAGCTCTGCAAACTGTTGCTGTTCTTCCGCCATTGATAGCAGTAGACTTTGTCTCCGCTGGTTCGTTGCTAAGAAATCTGGAAGTTTTGCCTTTAAATGACGGTATTTGCGCTTCGTCTCAATCCAACTGGTGAGACCCGCTTGTGGGAGGCCAGCTGAACCGATTCGCTACCGTCAAAATTTACAAGACACCACTGACCAGAAGGTTCAAAGTTGCTCGAAGGACCAAAAGATGTAGGGGTTTTCGCCTTTGACGATACTCCAAGTAGTTGATTGTAGGTGATAAATGACACTCCACAAACACTATTAACTAATTGTTTATTTACTTCAATCGAGCAAACACAAATTGCTGTCTACGCACAAGTTTGAGGGTCTGAGTCGCACATTACGTTTATTAAACGAATTGATTATGGACACCTAAGCGCGTGACGGCTGTTTTGTTACGACTAAATTAGAATGTTTAGTAAAGTATTTAATATAAAGTATATTTGCTGTACGTGCATTATTGGCTCGTACAATGCTAAACTATAAAAGTATAGCAATATACATCTTTCTCTTTTATCACATTTTCTGATAACCCTTATTTAACACAACATTAGAAATTATAAAAATATGTGAGGTCAGATGGTGCATCACACATTACAAGACTACTTGTAAACAAAAGTATCTGGATTGATAATAATAAAGGTTGTTTATTTTTGATTAACTACGAATTAATGATCCCACAAATATTGGGAATTATTAACACTTGCTCATACGTTCCAATGTAATTTTATCAGATCAGTTACACAATAAATCTGCCGAGTAAATTGCCTATTAATAACGGAGAGGATGGCCGTCACTGTCTATCACTTCTTGAAGTCACACTTGAACGCGTAGTTTTGAAGGGTGTCACTGAGTGAACTTCCACAATATTACGGTGTCGCCCCGATTCATTAGTGTAAACAATTATTGAGCGAGGGCCTTAGCGATCACATTTCACATCACCAGTCGCATGATACCTTTGTATCCATCTACGAACTGTTTTTCTCTGGAACGAAAATAATAATATTAGGAATACATAAAAAAATCCAACTTGTCAGTAATAATGCAACATGATTGCAACAATAAATGCATATATGTGTATAGCGTAAATCTTACCGTTATGCCCATATCTCGTTCTTTATGCTTTGTTCCTGTTCCCAGAGAACAACAATTTTAGAGTCCGCGTATCACTGGTCAGTTTCCCTCAGTCGTCAGTTTATTTAATTCCAGCCTTCAAAAAGTTATTAATCGAACAATACTATCGGTTAATATAATCAACTGTTCAAAAACTTAATAAATTGGATAATATTTCGACGAAGATAATTACGCACAAGCGGATCGACACGAAAACGAAACGATTTGAAAAGTAATTATACCCTCAATCACAGTTTAGTAAATAAGGCGAAGAAGTATTCTAAATTCAACCTTAACTCGCAGTTCATACAGCTAGTTAAGTTTCTGAAGTAAAATTACGGTAGGTAGTGCAACAATCGGAATCAAGCACATTCTATTCAACCAAACAAGAAATCTATGCAAATTTCAACCTTATCTTTTAGTTAATTGAGGAGTTACGAATTGCATTTTGTAAAACAAGACGGTAAGGTGTTAGTATTTATAATACATGGTGGAAGTTGAAATTTAAACCTTAATATCTAGAAGATTAGACCGTTATCAACCTTGTTCGATAAAAGGAGTAAAGCTATTCAAATTTTTGTTAAGATGGCTAACTGATTCAATAGTCTAGTGGTATAAGGCGCGGTCTACGTGATCGGCTGGCGCCTGGTGATGCGGGTTCGTATCCTCAATCGCACGTAAAGTGTCTTTTTGTAAGTTAAGTTATTCTTGGGATACGGTTCGGGCATAAAGCCGAAAAAATACCATATTATAATAATTTAAAAACTTGCAAATAATATTTGAGTGGGATCGGTGGATGCTCGGGCAGAGATGGATGCGGCGCGCGGCAGCGGGGGAGGGAGCTGCTCGAGGCCAGAGCCACGTGACGCGCCCCCCGTCGCTCGAGCGACGAGCGACGGGGGCTCGAGCGCGCTTGGGCGATAATCTTTAAAGTCTTGAGGGGTTCCTTTTCTCTGAAGCTGTTCGTACGAGAAGCTTGGATGAGATATTATCCGGGCCTGGCGCTTTCGATGTATCTAGTTTACGAAGCAAGTTGTCTATATCTTCTATGTTCACCGTGATACGACTGATATCGGACGACAGGTTTGAGGATTCAGTAAAAGAAGAGGAAGAGGAGAATAAGGTTGGGATATAAAAATGTAGAGTAAAAATAAGTTGAGAATGCCTCACATATTGTTTCCCCGGTACGCAGTGTTTCGTTATTGAAACTGAACGTACTCGGGATTGCATTTGTATTATGACGTTTTTTAACAAAAGTCCAAAATTGTTTCGGGTTATTTTTAATAGACGCTTCGGTAAGTTTCAAATAATTTGCGTAACACTGACTTTCTAATGTTTTTACCCTATCACGAAGAAGTTTAAATGTTAGTTCGTCAGCTTTATTGCTGTAGGTTTTATGTTTTCACTATAAAGTATTTATATTTTTCTTTTATTGTTTTAATCAACGAGGAGCTGTACCAGGTCGGATATGATTTATTACGACGAAGTTTGTGAGGAATGTATTTCTACTGAAGATTATAGATAACGTTATTGAAAAAACTTACGGAATCGTCAACTGACCTTACTGAGAACTCACTTTCCCAGTCTGTATTGCTAATGTCACGGTTAATGGATTCGTAGTCACCCTTCCTCCTCCTCCTCAAGTCGTACTCCTCATTACTGAGGGTCGTGATCCTCCCTTGAAAACATTTTTTCCCTGACGATGTTTCGCCATCTCTGTCTATCCTTGGCCAAGTGAAACGCATCATGAACTTTTGTGTCAAGAGAAGAGCTTATCTGGTCGGACCATCGCAAAGGGCTGCGACCTCTTGGACGTTTACCATCCACCTTGCCGGTAACCATCAGTTGTTCGAGGTTATTGCCATCTTTCCTCGCTATATGGCCGAAAAATTCCAAAACTCTGCGGCGACAGGTAGTAGAGAGTCTGGTCTTTATTCTGAGCTCGCGTAGGATGGACTCGTTGGTGCGGAATGCAGTCCAGGGTATCTGGAGCAACTTCCTCCAACACCACATCTCGAAGGCGTCTATACGAGCTCGGTCGGCCTTTCTCAAGGTCCAAGTTTCTGCTCCGTAACCGAAAATTGAAAAGACCAGCCTAGTCACCCTTATCATATAAAAATTGTATACGTGACGCACACTCAAGGGGAGGTGTTTCATCAAGATCTATTGTAATTAACAATGCTGGGTGATAATCATCGATTGGTACTAGTAGGCTTAAACTTTCAGTCACATTGACTGCCTGCTTCGAGAGGACTAAGTCAAGTATTTTGCCGTATCTGTTAGTCACGCCATTATATTGACCAAGGTCAAGAGTACATAACTCATCCCCAAGTAGCACTTCATCAATACTTTTAAGATTCGATGGGACGAACAATATTTTTTTGTAAAAAACTTTTTTTTCAATGTACAGAATTTTCACTTCTACAGATTTATTATAAGTATTTTTTTATTTTTTTTTAAATAATAATAATATTCCACAACTATCACACAACGCCATCTAGTCCCAAGCTAAGCAGAGCTTGTGTTATGGGTACTAGACAACTGATAAACATACTTATATATTTCTAAATACATACATATTATAGATAAATTACACCCAGACACAGAACAAATGATCGTGCTCATCACACAAACATTTGTCCTGGGTGGGAATCGAACCCACGACCTCCGGCATAGCAGTCAGGGTCACTAACCACTAGACCATCAGGCCTGTCAGTATAGATTATGGCTTGCTAAAATAAGTTGGGATGATGAAGTCCCAAGTCAAATTGCATGTGTCTGGGATAATTTAATTCAGTCGTTACAATATTTGCCCGAAATATTAGTGCCACGTTATGTCATGTGTACTAATGCTGTCAATAAAGAGTTACCGATGCTTCTCAGTCTGCATACGGTGCATGTGCGTACATACGTTCACACACTAATACTGTTGAGTCGCAGGTTACTAGTCGATTATTATGTGCTAAGAGCAAAGTCGCACCAATTAAAGCGTTAAGTATTCCGAGACCTGAACTATGTGGAGCTTCAGTTGGAGCTAAACTTTATAATAAAATCATAAATTCTCTTAGGCTGAAATTCGATAAGATCTATTTCTGGACTGACTCCACTATAGTTCAAGCCTGCTTCGGACATCACCACATTTGTTAAAAACATTTGTTCAGAATAGGGTTGCGCTAATCAACGAATTCACAAGCAACACTACTTTGTTGCATGTTTAAAGTAAGGAGAATCTTGCTGACACATTATCAAGAGACGTTCTCTTTGATTCCTTAAAGGAACACAACACTGGTTTGTGGTGGCGTGGTCCTACTTTTCTTCGTGAACCAACTTCAAGCTGGTTGACAATAAAAAATAATGAAATTAAGTTTATTAATAGTGATAAGTTACCGGAATTAAAATGGTTAAATGTTGAAACTTTAAATAATTGATTACGAAAGGTTTTCTTGTTTTAATCTATACTAATATTATAAAGAGGTAAAATTTGTTTGTAAGTTTGTATGTAGGGGGTAATCTCTGGAACTTTCAGTCGGATTTGAAAAATTCTTCTTGCATTTGATAGCCCAATTCTTGAGGAAGGCTATAAACTCAAACTCAAACTCAAAGCATTTATTTCAATTAAACCAATTACAGGCACTTTTGAATTGTCAAGGGGTCGGTCAGTCAGAAAGATGAAGCTAGTTGCCCATTCCAAAGCGTAGGTACCTATGGAGAAGAACGGGCAAGAAACTCCATGGACACTCTTTTTAAAAATCAAAATAATATAGTTACAAATTCTTGGTTACATCATTCATGTTAAAAATTATACATGTGAGAACGATGGAGAACGTTAAAAGCGTCCATAATGAAAAGATAAGAAAAAACAACAATTCAAATATTAAATAAAATAAGCCATGGCAGCAAAGAGATGACCAGTCCCTACTGACGGCGCCCGTTCACGAACATGACGCATGTATTAGCACCATTCAGCTCAACCATTTTGAAGGGAGCTAAATGATCCAACACATGCGCCACCATCAGCGAGACATTTGAGTGAGCATGACATACTCTCAGCCGCCAGAGCACATTCAAGTCAATGAAAGACGTACCCAGTAAATGGTAGCTTTATAGTATGTACATAGTACTCACACATGTGCTATGCAATTATACAATACTAGGAGATTGAATTTATACAATGCAAAGATAGACTTACAATCTTCAGCAGCTCCAACAGTATTTTCAAGTGTTAATCAATTAGTTGTGGTTGTGGAGCAGGACCAGCATTGAGCCAGGCATTTTTATCGGCGATGTAATCCCCTAACTTATAATATGCCTGCCTGCATAGTGTGCGTTTAATACAAGACTTGAATTTTGTCTCATTCAGTTGAAGAATGTGGGGAGGTATTTTGTTATAACATTTTAAACAGTACCCCATAAAAGATGAGTCTACTTTAGCTAGTCTGAAACCTGGTTGAACTAATAGGTCCCTATTTCTAGTAGTATAGGCTATTTAACGTCACGCTATGACCCTTAGGAGCCGAGCAAAAACGCTATGGGGAAACGAAGTGATAGAGCAGGAGACGCGGGCACGTGATGCAATACAACGAGATGGGTCGAGGGAATAAGAAATTTTACGCGAACGAAGTCGCGGGCAGCAGCTAGTCGTTTACAAAGAACAATCACGTATGTCTTACGGTACATCTCTAACTTACGTGCATCATCGTGCTTAAGGTCGCCGTACCGGGTCATTGACCGTGAGCGAGATTAATAATTCGTTAGTTGTGTTGACACGTGTAAAGTTCAACCACAATCGTTCAGTAAGGAAAGGTGCATTCAAACAACAAGTGTAGTCATAAAACGTTAGGTTTGAGTATATTTTTAGATAAGGATAATATGATTCGTGTTGGCGGTAGACTTAGTAATTCGAATTTTGATTACGATAAGAAACATCCAGTGCTGTTGTGTCGTAAACATCGGTTTACTTGGCTATTGTGTTCGTACGAACACAAACGTTTGCTTCATGCTGGATCTCAGCTTCTGCCAGTTCACCAAAAATTAATTTACAAATTTTTACTTGACAAACAACGATCGGCAAAAACATGATTTGTCATTTCATCATTATGCAACAACAAGTTGGCCAAATAATTCACTTTACAAAATAATCACCAGATAAACTTTTGTTTAATAACGTGTTATTTAACAAGCATTCGTTTTTTAACCGACGAAAAAACTGAGGAGGTTATCAATTCGAAGCGTATATATATTTTTTTTTTTTATGTATGATCACGCATAACTTTTTACAGAGCAGTCCGATTTTGATGATTCTTTTTTTATTGGAAAGGATATACCCCGAAGTTGGTCCCGTATATATTTGGAAAAATAATCCAACCCTAAGGGTAGGAAAACAGGGGATGATTGATTGTTCACTCACTGATTGTAATGTATGACCACGCATAACTTTTTACAGAGTAGTCCGATTTTGATAACACTTTTTTTATTGGATAGGGCATACCTCGAAATTGATCCCATGTAAATTTGGAAACAAAAATTCCTACCCTAAGGGTGAGAAAATAGGGGTGATTTATTGTTCATTCACAGATTTTAATGCTGAGCTGTGTAATTAAAAAAATTAAACCTCCGAAAAAACTGAAAAGCAAAAAATAATAATTTTTTTTATTTAACCTATATAAATAAGTTCTTAAACTAATGCAAGTATACCTAAGTAATTTAGAGTCGGCGCCAAACAAGCAAATTAATATCGTTGCGAGTGGTCGTGCGGAGAGCGCATTTTTTGTTTGAAATGTTAATATTTATCGCTAGAGATTTCACGTTGCTTATTTCTTTAAATTTAAGGTAATTTAGTAATCTTTGTTCATTGATTGTTTGGCGCCGACTCAAAATTACTTAGGTATACTTGCATTAGTTTAAGAACTTATTTATTAAGGTTAAATAAAAAAGTTTATTATTTTTTGCTTTTCAGTTTTTTCGGAGGTTTAATTTTTTGTTAAAAAGTTTTTATTTTATAATTTTTTGAGGCTATAATTTACTAATTACCACATGCTTAATTTTTGATTACTTTTAAAATACCTATCTTACTTTAGACATTAACTGTTATATAATCCTACTTTAACCATTATTTTTTGTGTAATATAATACTAAATAATATAATGTAATACTAAAAAAAAACAGGCTTTATAATATACCAACATAGATAGGCCTTTTATTTTAATTGTAATACACAGCTCAGCATTAAAATCTGTGAATGAACAATAAATCACCCCTATTTTCCCACCCTTAGGGTAGGATTTTTTTTCCAAATTTACATAGGACCAACTTCGAGGTATGCCCTATCCAATAAAAAAAGTGTTATCAAAATCGGACTACTCTGTAAAAAGTTATGCGTGGTCATACATTACAATCAGTGAGTGAACAATCAATCATCCCCTGTTTTCCTACCCTTAGGGTTGGAATTTTTTTCAAATTTACATGGGACCAACTTCAAAGTATGTCCTATCCAACAAAAGAAGAATTATCAAACTCAAACTCAAAGCATTTATTTCAATTAGAGTACATGAGTTAACTAATAGGTACACGAATTAACTAAATAGTACATAAATTAACTAATACACGCATAAAACCTGGTATCTACATATGTCCGATCATGTCAGATCTCAGATCATTACCAATTCGACGTCATTTTAATTTTGACAATTTTCGAGTCTAAATTCTTTGTGCGGACATTCTTGTTTTTGTTGGTAGCGGTCTTGATAAATATATTTTATTAAGGTTTTCAATTATTATGACCAGCATTACCCACCTACTCCTGGAATCCAATCAGAAAATACAACATAAAAAATTAAAATATTCTCCGAATTTAAAAAAAAAAACCGCACCTATGCCCGATATATGAAGTATGCCAAAAAATCCCAAATAAATAGAGGTATTATCATGTGTCAGGATATTACGGCCAAACGTGCGGTTCCGGAGATATTTGATATTTTTACCCTAGCTCCATACATTTTTTTTAACTTTTGTGTTTTAAAAATAGATACAGTGACTCTTATGATCCCATACTTCATAATTAAGTATAATAATGGTAAAGAAAACCATTTCCAGGCAAAAAAACCCGACTTTCAAAAAAAGCAAACGAAGTTCTATGAAACTCAAAATCCAGCCCACAGTGCGGCGCGGCTCTCAGCGCGCGGTGAGTCGCTAGTGTATTATAAAATGACTAGCTGCGCCCGCGGTGTCACCCGCGTAAATATCGATCCCGTGGGAATATCGGGATAAAAACTATCCTATGTCCTTTTCCGGGACTCAAACTATCTCTATACCAAATTTCATCTAAATCGATTCAGTGGTTTAGGCGTGAAGAAGTAACAAACATATAAACACACACACACACACACACTCACAAACTTTCGCCTTTATAATATTAGTGTGATGTGATATTTTGTATAAACGTTATTTTTCCAAAAGATTCTGAATATTAAATGAAAAATGTATAAATTATTAAATATCATCCGTAACATTTGTAAAGTGAAACATTTGCTAAATAAATGTTTGTAAAGTGAGTGTTTATAAAATAAAACATTTGCGTAATGAGTACTAATGAGTTGTTTGTGAAATAAATAGTATACGAAACGTTGGTTGTAAACTAAAAATTTGTCAATGGAGTTTTGGTGAAACATTAGTGATCCCTGCCAATGCCATGCGTGATAGATGGTGGGTGCTGGGAGCACGTAATCTATACTTATAATAAATCTGTAGAGAGGTCAATTCTGTACATGAAATATATTTTCAAAATAACTATCAGGGGGTGATTAGTGATCGATACTGATGCCAAAAATGTTCCTTTTAGAAACAAAAACTACTCGAAGGATTTTAACGAAACTTGGTACAATTAATCTTCATACTCCTGGGCAGGTTATAGTATACTTTTCATCACGCTACAATCAATAGGAGCAGAGTAGTGAAGGGAAATGTTGGGAAAACGGGAGAAGTTACTCCATTTTTTAAGCTTCCGTCGCGTGTGCAGCCTTAATGGTTAAAGGAGAAGGGAATTCCTGGGCCCAGCAGTTAACTAGTTGAAATGGGTATTAAAAAAACCGTTGTATTTTTCTAAAGGAAATCACAAAATACAGTGCCATGTTTCTATCTAGGAAGCGAGAAAAAGTTGTGAAACTAAATAATCCATAAAGTACATGCCTGAATTCTAAGTAATCGATAGTGTATAAATCGGTAAAATCTCAGAATATCTATGAAAATCGTGTGTCAAAATGCTTATCAATCTTTTCGTGGAATCGATTCAAAGCGAATCGAGTTCCTTTAATTTTTCTTCTGTTAGCAACACTGGCCACTCAGTATAGTCTAAAGTAATCTGTGCTGCCGACAGATGACAGGTAGAAAAAAACCGGCACCTATCAAAAAGTACTCTGTGACCGGCACTCGTTCGTTTTCTTTCGTTGTGAGTCTCAGTCTATCAAAAAGTACTCTGTGGTTGTGAGGGCGCACGTATTTTCCGTTCTCAATCTAAACGTGTCAGGATCTTCAACACGTCGCACATGGAGGCTCTCTACTTACACTTCATGCGTAAAACCATTATACAACCAAAACCATTCAAAAATATTTCGTAAATAACATCAAAAAACTACAATGTTATAATGTAACCTCACTTTTACTATATTTCATATAACTTGACTCCTGGATAGCCAAATTTCACCAAATTTTCAATGAGGCCTTGTTATTATATCCACTTACAAATAAAGCTAGTTTGATTGAGTTAACACCTGGGCCCAGGAAACTATGGAGTCTTTCCCTTCTCCGAAATCATGTATGACGGAAATATTCTACATAAAATTATCTAAAAAATATCCCGCAACAGCATATGTCTATCTTTTATGGTTGACTCACAATAATACGTGTAACTCCTGATAGCTTAGCAGTTCGGAGCATTCTGATTATATTTGTTTACTCTTATGTTTATAATACTCTCACTCATCCCTAATTTAAAAAAGTTAACATTATTACCTGTTCAATAAAAAAAGAATCATAGAAATCGGTATAGAAACACCAAACTTATACATGAAATAAGCCATCGCGCCGTCGCGGCGTCGCACGTGAAAATTGAATCATGCTATAAGGATTATTTTTGTGTAACGGTTGCCGCGCTCGACACGGGCGGCGCGGAGGTGTACTGTGAAAGGCTAGAACTCTTTCGTTTATAATAGATTCACATCAGACCTGCAATCTAAAACTCGATTCGAATCCAGAACTCACGTTCGAGTGCCAGCAGATCATGGTAGAACGTCAAAAAGTCGAAAAATATTTTTTTCATCCTGTCCAATTACTGTGAAAGGCTAGAACTCTTTCGTTTATCATAGATTGGCATCAGACCTGCAATCTTAAACTCAATTCAAATCCAGAACTCACGTTCGAGTGCCAGCAGATCATGGTAGAACGTCAAAAAGTCGAAAAATATTTTTTTCATCCTTTCCAATTATTGTGAAAGGCTAGAACTCTTTCGTTTATCATAGATTCGCATCAGACCTGCAATCTAAAACTCGATTCGAATCCAGAACTCACGTTCGAGTGCCAGCAGATCATGGTAGAAAGTTAAAATGTCGAAAAATATTCTTTTCATCCTTTCCAATTATTGTTAAAGGCTAGAACTCTTTCGTTTAACATAGATTCGCATCAGACCTGCAATCTAAAACTCGATTCGAATCCAGAACTCACGTTCGAGTGCCAGCAGATCATGGTAGAACGTCAAAAAGTCGAAAAATATTTTTTTCATCCTTTCCAATTACTGTGAAAGGCTAGAACTCTTTCGTTTATAATAGACTCAAATCAGACCTGCAATCTAAAACTCGATTCGAATCCAGAACTCACGTTCGAGTGCCAGCAGATCATGGTAGAACGTAAAAAAGTCGAAAAATATATTTTTCATCCTTTCCAAGTACTGTGAAAGGCTAGAACTCTTTCGTTTATCATAGATTCGCATCAGACCTGCAATCTAAAACTCGATTCGAATCCGGAACTCACGTTCGAGTGCCAGCAGATCATGGTAGAACGTCAAAAAGTCGAAAAATATTTTTTTCATCCTTTCCAATTATTGTGAAAGGATAGAACTCTTTCGTTTATCATAGATTCGCATCAGACCTGCAATCTAAAACTCGATTCGAATCCAGAACTCACGTTCGAGTGCCAGCAGATCATGGTAGAAAGTTAAAATGTCGAAAAATATTTTTTTTATCCTTTCCAATTATTGTGAAAGGCTAGAACTCTTTCGTTTATCATAGATTCGCATCAAACCTGCAATCTAAAACTCGATTCGAATCCAGAACTCACGTTCGAGTGTCAGCAGATCATGGTAGAACGTAAAAAAGTCGAAAAATATTTTTTTCATCCTTTCCAATTACTCGATTCGAATCCAGAACTCACGTTCGAGTGTCAGCAGATCATGGTAGAACGTAAAAAATTCGAAAAGTATTTTTTTTTAATCCTTTCCAATTATTGTGAAAGGATAGAACTCTTTCGTTTATCATAGATTCACATCAGACCTGCAATCTAAAACTCGATTCAAATCCAGAACTCACGTTCGAGTGCCGGCAGATCATGGTAGAACGTCAAAAAGTCGAAAAATATTTTTTTTAATCCTTTCCAATTATTGTGAAAGGATAGAACTCTTTCGTTTATCATAGATTCACATCAGACCTGCAATCTAAAACTCGATTCAAATCCAGAACTCACGTTCGAGTGCCAGCAGATCATGCTAGAACGTCAAAAAGTCGAAAAATATTTTTTTCATCCTTTCCAATTATTGTGAAAGGATAGAACTCTTTCGTTTATCATAGATTCGCATCAGACCTGCAATCTAAAACTTGATTCGAATCCAGAACTCACGTTCGAGTGCCAGCAGATCATGGTAGAACGTCAAAAAGTCGAAAAATATTTTTTTCATCCTTTCCAATTATTGTGAAAGGCTAGAACTCTTTCGTTTATAATAGATTCACATCAGACCTGCAATCTAAAACTCGATTCAAATCCAGAACTCACGTTCGAGTGCCAGCAGATCATGGTAGAACGTCAAAAAGTCGAAAAATATTTTTTTCATCCTTTCCAATTATTGTGAAAGGATAGAACTCTTTCGTTTATCATAGATTCACATCAGACCTGCAATCTAAAACTCGATTCGAATCCAGAACTCACGTTCGAGTGCCAGCAGATCATGGTAGAACGTCAAAAAGTCGAAAAATATTTTTTTCATCCTTTCCAATTATTGTGAAAGGATAGAACTCTTTCGTTTATCATAGATTCGCATCAGACCTGCAATCTAAAACTCGATTCGAATCCAGAACTCACGTTCGAGTGCCAGCAGATCATGGTAGAACGTCAAAAAGTCGAAAAATATTTTTTTCATCCTTTCCAATTACTGTGAAAGGCTAGAACTCTTTCGTTTATAATAGATTCACATCAGACCTGCAATCTAAAACTCGATTCGAATCCAGAACTCACGTTCGAGTGTCAGCAGATCATGGTAGAACGTAAAAAATTCGAAAAATATTTTGTGAATCTATGATAAACGAAAGAGTTCTAGCCTTTCACAGTAATTGGAAAGGATGAAAAAAATATTTTTCGACATTTTAACTTTCTACCATGATCTGCTGGCACTCGAACGTGAGTTCTGGATTCGAATCGAGTTTTAGATTGCAGGTCTGATGTGAATCTATAATAAACGAAAGAGTTCTAGCCTTTCACAGTAATTGGAAAGGATGAAAAAAATATTTTTCGACTTTTTGACGTTCTACCATGATCTGCTGGCACTCGAACGTGAGTTCTGGATTTGAATCGAGTTTAAGATTGCAAATCTGATACGAATCTGTGATAAACGAAAGAGTTCTAGCCTTTCAGAAAAGTGGACGTGAGTTCAGAACTATTCCTGAATAGTATCAGGAACTGTAAAACTCAGCTGCATGCGAAAGAACTCACATTTGTTTTTGATACATGTCGCTAGCGGCACATAAACATCGAGCGCGTATATAAAACCAGACAAAAAATAGTTAAAGTGTGTGATAGACTCAATACATATAATAAATTTGTGTAATAAGTCCTAATAATGACCATATAATGTTATCTTCAAAATAACTATGCGGATTGTGACAAAAAACAGTGAAAGTGAAATGTGAATCAAACTGTAATTAACGTGTTATTACCACATTTAACAAATGTTTCGCAGTGATGGAAATCAACTTTCATTAGACCATAATACAAAACTCCCTATTTAACGAACATAATACTACTTCAGTGATATAATTACAAAAAGTGCTAAATTTTATTTCCGTTAATTTGAAATTTTGAACAGTCATTCATGATAATTGGACATTGCATCTAAACAATATTGTGAACAGCGCCATCTAGGGGCAAGTAGCGGAACCACGTTTGAAACATTTTGTCTAACATCAATATGAGCGCAAATAGTGGCCGCAAGATGGCGACACTAGTACCATGTTTTAAATGTAAAAAAATTGTTGACATAAAAAATACAGCAATGTGCTCCATCTGCAAAAACAGATGTGAACCGGATTGCGATGGTTATCCTAAACAAACTTACCGTTTAATGAGCCAAGAATCAAGAAAAAACTGGAAATGCAGAGCGTGTAGCCAGAAAAACCACAAAGATAAAAAAATATCAAGTTCCAGCGACATGTCTAACGTTACTCAGCGAAAGAAAAATAACACCCTACTGGAACCGATCCTCTCAACCCCAGAAACTACACAGTCTACAAATAAAGATCAGTGTACTGATACGATTCAACTCGCAACCCAAGATACGTCTATTATATCAGAGTCACAATTATTTACCGACTATGAAACTTCATATGAGTTATATGATACACCCAATAAAATGTCTAAGAGTATGGACTGTACTGTTACCGACCAACTGTGTATTTCTGAAATGAAAGAACAAATATCTACACTGACTAGTAAACTGGAGAGCACGGAGAGTGAACTGGAAAATATTATACTGGAAAATAACAAGCTCAATAGACAGGTACAAATGTTAAATGAAGAAATAAAAGTATTGAAGTCGCTCTGCAACTCGTCTACAATAATAGGTAATAGTCCATATAAAAGCGACAAGAATAAGAGGCATTCTCTGTCGCGACGGAAAAAGTCTCCCACTGTTTCCCCACTGGCTTCAACATCGAAGCTTGAACCCCACAACGACATAGAAACGTCACCACAACAACAACAAATTGAACAGCTACAACAACAATTGGAAAAATTACAACGAGAAAACATGTCCCTTACAAGCCAAATAGAGAGCCTGATACTAGAAAACAATACACCTTTACCACTCGAACGAGGACTACTACATACGGATAGGGGTAAATCGGCCATAAGTAACAATACTACAACTACAAAACAGTCAGATCTTTCACTAAAAAAGATATGCCTAATAAGCTCAAACAATACAAATAGTGTTCTATCAATCGCATTGGAGACATTTGTAGACAAGCAACTATGTCATTATCTTTCACCGAAATGTGGAGTTTCACATATGATTAAAAATCTACATGAGAAACTATACTCCTTCACAAAAAATGATTATTGTGTAATCATGATAGGAGAAGAGGATTTTAGATCAACAAATAATTATTTTAATCTGGTGCTAGAATTAAGAGATACCCTACTGAAAATACGCCATACGAATATTATACTGTGCCTCCCCACGTATAAATGCAGCTATTATGCTACAGTATTTAACTGGCGAGTAGAGATGTTTGGTGCCCTACTCTACCTTGACGTAAATGCATACCATTACGCTACGTTAGTCGACTCAAATTTAAATCTATCCATAGATGGTATAATGTTCTCTAAATATGATGGAAGGCTGAACAACACTGGAATGAAGACTATTTTCAATGACATATTACAGACAATAAAGGACCTCAAGACTGAGGCCAATAATACATCGATAATACATGACCAAAATAATAGTGGTGAAATAAATAATACTGAGTTTTTTCTGTGATGACAACGTACAAATACTGCATCAGAACATTGCGGGCTTACTGAACAAATCTGATTATCTCGCTGTCTGCCTGGAAGAACTAAGTGAAAGAGATGTCAACGTTGATGTGGTCTGTATCACAGAGCACTTTATCATGTCAGGAATAGAGAAAAATCTATATGTACCAAATTACCAACTAGCCGCAATATATAGTAGAAGAGAGATCAATAGAGGAGGTGCATGCATACTGGTAAAAAAAGGTCATCAATGGAGAGAAATGCAAGAAATAGCTAGATTATCATTATCTGGTACTTTTGAATGTTGTGGTATAGAATTAGTTAAGTGTAAAATTATTGTAATTTGTTTGTACAGAGTACCTAAACCTAGTAACTTAAATGTATTCTTTGAAAAGATGGAAATACTTCTAAAGCTAATCTGTGGTAAGCGTAATAAAAAGGTAATTATTGCAGGAGATTTTAATATTGATATGTTAAAGAGCAATAGGACATCTATGGAATTTGAATGTTTGTTATCACAATATGGCTTAGGTTTAGGAATTAGAGAACCTACTAGGATAAAAAGTAAAACCTGTAAAACCTGTATAGATAATTTTTTACACAATTTTCAAAAGAAATGTAAATCTCAAATTATTGAATTTTCGTTGTCCGATCACACGGCACAACTAATAGAGTGCCCTATTAAAAAACAAGGCGAAATTAAGTTGTGGCGCATAAAGCAACGAAATTATAATATGGAGAACCTCAATAAATTTAAGACATGTATTGAGAGTTTATCATTCGCGGAGATATTTTCAACTGAGGACCCAAATGTAGCATACGATGCATTCATGGACACGTTTAAACTCTTCTACAATTTATGTTTTCCATATAAAACTATCACAATAAAATCAACAAATAAAATGAAATGGGCATCGCGGGGTGTAAAATTGTGTAGTAAGAATAAAAGAAAATTGTTATGGAACTATAGACTGAAGCCAAATAATGCAAACAAACGCAAATATAAAAACTATGCACGAAAATATAAAAATATAATTAGGCTAACACAGCGATCTCAAAATATACATAACATAAAATCCTCAAAAAATGTAATCAAAACCACGTGGAAAATTATTAATCAGTCAAACCAAAATCTCTCCCACAACACGATCTCCAAACTGAGGATAAGTGACAGCAAAATGGTAACAAGTCCACAAGAGATAGCTAATGCTTTCAGTGATTATTTTGTTGATAAAATTGTTCCAATTGCAAATCGTGGCACTAAAGTTACCAAACACATAGACAGAAGAAATTACTCTATGTTTCTTGCACCCTGTAGCCCCTCAGATGTTGAAGCGATTATATCATCACTAAAAAATACAAATAGTGTAGGGTATGATGAAATATTAACCAAAGTAGTTAAATACACAAGCAAAGTTATATCAACACCTTTAAGCCACATCATAAATCTAAGTATCTACACAGGTATCTATCCGGAAGGACTAAAAATATCTGTGGTGAAACCACTCTTCAAAAAAGAAAAAAGAGAACTTATGGAGTCTTACAGACCCATCACGCTCATACCAGTATTTTCAAAAGTTTTCGAAAAATTCATCCATAAACAACTCTATAACTATTTAGAGACACACAATATTTTAGCTAAAGAGCAAAACGGGTTCAGGCAGAAAAAGAGCATAAATAGAGCGATCTATGATTTTCTGTATGTTATTATGACACAAGTAGATATTAAGACACCAATCTGCGCTATCTTTTGTGATATGACTCAAGCGTTCGACTATGTGGATCATAAAATCTTACTTGAAAAACTTGAACATTATGGTTTACGGGGAAATGTTCTGAGTCTTATAGAATCGTATTTGACAAATCGCAAACAATTCGTAGAGATTAAACGCATAAATGAAACGAATAAAACAGAAGAAACATACACTTCTCATATGCGAACAGTAAAATATGGTGTGGGGCAGGGTACTGTCGTGGCCCCCCTGTTATTTATTTTATATATAAATGACTTGCCTAAAGTAACCACCGACCCTATAACATTATTTGCGGATGACAGTACAGTTGCTATAAAATGTAAAAATAAAAATGAATACGAATCTGACATAAACACTACATTATTGAATATTATAAAATGGCTAGAAAATAATAATTTGAAGATAAATATAAATAAAACAAAACTAATACAATTTACTCAAAGAATACCAACATTTAAAGATTTGGGAGTTAACTATAATAATATGGAAATTAGCGAGGTTAACACAACAAAGTTTTTAGGACTAACTATTGACAACAATATAAATTGGAAAACACATACAAACGAGCTATGTAAAAAAATCAGTAGTACAGCGTATGCGCTATATAAACTTGCACCCGTGCTTAATATTGATGCCTTACTCACGGCATACCATGGAGCGACTGCGTCATACCTCAGATATGGGATAATATTTTGGGGCAATTCGACAAACAGGGAACTAGTTTTCAAAGCACAGAAAAGGTGTATACGAGCGATGTTTAATATTAAAATCCCAGAAAGCTGTGAACCATACTTTAGACAATATAAAATCCTGACGTTACCTTGCCTGTACATTCTTGAAACCGCGATTTTTGTAAAATCAAATCCTGAACTTTTCGAGACTATGGCAGATACAAGTACTCGTAGCAGGAGGAAACACGCACAAATTAGATGGCGATTACAGAAGGCAAATACGGCACTACTACGTAAGAGTATATACGGCATGGCGCCAAAAATTTATAATAAGTTACCAGATGAATTAAAAAGCTTAAATAGTAATCTATTCAAAAAACATTTGCATCACTTACTAGTCAGTAAAACCTATTATAAAATTAGTGATTTTCTCGAAGGTAAATAATGTGACTAGAAAATACAAATTTCAATGAGACTGTAATATACACACATGATGGACATATTGTAATTTTTTTTTTTTATTCTTTATTGACATGGCCCAGAAGAAATATATTTAATTTTTTGACTAATCTAAAATATTCTGATTCTTTGACTGTTTTGTTTGTATTATAAAATTGTGATATTTTTTATTATTTTAACTTGACATTGGAGCTATTGAATTTTTACTATATTATATTGTTATGAATGTTACTAAATACTAATTTTATGTTGATGCATGTACCTATTTAAATCTACTAAGCACGAATTTGTTTGTGAATATTAAATAAAATATAATAAGCAAAATTTGCATGCCAGTAAGGTAGATCAAGGAGAACGTTATCACATGTTATGTTTAACACCACTGTATACCCTTGGTCAGCAAATAAATGTTTTGATTTGATTTGATTTGATTTGATACGTTTTATTTTGCCAATTGCCTTTTTTAAGGGTAAAAACGCCAGAACTATTTCTAAAAAGTATCAGGAACTGTAGAACTCAGCCCCATGCGACAGAACTCACATTTGTTTTTGATCTGCTACAAAATGATCTGCTACGTGAAGTTGGCAGATCATTTTGACATTTGATTTTTTTTATGTAAAAACGCCAGAACTATTTTTAAAAAGTATCAGGAACTGTAGAACTCAGCTGCATGCGAATAGAACTCATGTTTTTTGTTGATCTGCTGGACAATGATCTGCTAAGTTCACTCACATGACCAAGTGCTGCTACGAGAGCTACGGCGTAGCAGATCGGCTACGAGTGCTAGGCATTCGTAGTCTATCCACTGCGCTCGCGTTTTTAAAGCTCCTTCAGAGCAAAAATCCACCGATTTAAGTGGTACTTGGGGGAAACCTTACGGTGTCAACGAACCCAAGTGGGTGGAGACCCGCCACATCCTCCGACCCCCTTCAGGGCTAGGCAAAACGTTCGGAAGGGCTCCGACTGCGACCTTGGGGGATCTCCTAGTCGCAGTCTGGTAGCATTCTAACCCCCACTTGTCCACAGCTGCACCCGGGACGACTGGGTGTATCTACCCCAGCGGCCCGGATCGGTCGCAAGACCCATAGGGCCCTACCGCACATTAAGATTGGCGGTAGGATTACAAGCTTAGGGCACACCCTAGTCACACACCTCCCTGTGACACCGACAGGAAGAGAACACATCCCCGGGTTGTCCCACCCGGGGAGTTAGGTAGCTCAACTCCAACTGACCCTTCCGGTCACTCAGACAGTAGTGTAGCTGGCGAGTTTGTTTGTGTTTTTCTTCTCGCCAGTGGAACACTAGGAAAAACACAAGGGTTGGGCTTTTTTGGGGAACTGTCTGCCCGGGGTGTTCACGTTCCACGTGTCGCCTCGGGACTAGGTCAAAAGTTTAGGCTTCTGGCTAAAACAGCCTCCCCTCCCCTCCCTCACTCCGCAAACCATGACGGACGCAGCACTGCTTGCGTTCGTCAGAGAGGTCCTCCTCAAGGACCCCACCTTTCTCGCCCGATATGGCGATTGGCTCGCTGATTTTCAGCGAGCCCCCTCTCCCCCTCCCGTCCAAGACACGTTCGCTGAATTGAGCGACGTGCTGGAGAGTCCGCTCTCGCCGCCACCGGCCGAAAAGGGTATCGCCCCTTTCCAACTCACCCCCGCAGGTCCCGAGGCCATCGCCGCCTCCGCCCCCACCCCTGCCATTACCCCCACCCCCGTTGCTGCTCCCACTGTCTCTGAGACAAAGCAGCCCGAGGAAATGGATACGTCCATACCTCGGTACCTCTCCAACACAGAGGAAATACCCTCTGCCTCTTCGTCGTCCTCTGAAGACGACTACATAGTCGTAGGAGGAAAGAGGAAGAAGGGCTCTTCCTCATCCCAGGCCAGTAAGGCCAAAAAACCGATTGCGGCGGAGGCTATGTAACCCCGCCCGCCCACTACGCCCCCCGCCCCCCGCCCCCGCCGCCTCTCAGGCTGCCCATCCTCCAAGCCCTAAGACAAGTCCGCCCGCTACTTCGGACAAGAACAAGCAACGTCCCCCTCCCCCGATTTTCATCCAAGAGAAGTCCAAGTGGACTGAGATCTCTAAAATGTGTGTTGATCGTAAGATCAACACACATTTTATATCCCTCGTCCTCGGACTATAGGGAACTCACCCGCATGCTCCTTGGAAGAAACTACTCCTTCCATACATACTCCCTCCCATAGGAGATCGCAACCCGCGTCGTTATTAGACGCGTGCCCAAGGAGATCCCCACTGACGAGATAAAAGAAGATCTTATCTCGCAAGGGATCCCTGTTACCGCCGTCCATCGCTTGCATAGAGCGAAAAAGGGCCTAGTCTACGACATGGTCCTCGTAGTCTGTGACCCTACCGATGGTCACCACCCAATTTTTAAAATTAAGTCCGTTTGCTCTCTGTCGGGCATCTCTATTGAGAAGCCCCGTAGATCCAACGTCATTGGAGAAATGCCATAGATGCCAATTATATGGCCATTCACAGTCCAACTGTTACGCGACTCCTAGATGCGTCAAGTGTCTAGGTAGCCACGGAACAGCCGACTGTCCCCGTCCCAAAGACCGCGCCCTGTGCACAGAGCCACCAAGTTGTGTCCTCTGCGGACAATCTGGGCACCCGGCAAACTACCGGGGCTGTCCCAAAGCCCCAAAACCATCATCTCCCAAATTGGCGAAAAGGGCAAACGATCGCCAACAGCGAGAGAGCCCCTCAGTGAAGATCCCATCTTCACAAATGCCCGTTCGGCTCAGCCCACAAAGGTCCTCACCCTGGGCTAACCTCTTCCACCAGAACGCTCCTACAGCTTCGGTGCCATCCCAACCCCCGACCATCCCAGCGCTAATGGATATACCCATCCCAGCGCCCACACTAGCCCCCGCAGCCCCAGTAGCACCGGTAGTCAAACCCACTACCGTACCCAGGACTGCTCCCGCAGTTCCTAGTAGGGCAGCCCCTCCCCCTGCCTCCGGCCTAGAGCCCAATAGCATGCAGGTGATAATCGGTGCTTACGCATCGCTCATCGCCCCCGTCAATGATATGGCGGCAGAAATCCAAACCTGCAATAGCAATGCTCTGCGCATCGCAGAGATCTTCAATGCGTACCCTCAGGTTACGCAAATTATGCAAACACTCAAATTCTAGTTGCTCCAATGGATCAACAAAGAATAAGTGTTACCAAACCCCGCTCCCTTAAATTAGGTTTCTTCAATGCCAATGGCATCTCTTCCCAACGAGATGAGATCGCCTCCTTCCTACTCGATCACCAGCTAGACATTCTCCTAGTACAGAAAACCTTCCTGAAACCGCATCATCGAAACCCGAACATTGCCAACTACAAGTTAGTTCGCAACGACAGGTCTAGATGTCACAAGGGCGGTACCCTTATATATTTCAGAAAGACTCTCTACTGCATCCCCATTGACCCACCTCCTCTCCTCTCTCACCTGGAGGTCTCTATCTGTAGGCTCGGCATGACTGGCCATCCTTCCATCACCATCATGTCCGCCTATATCCCGCCCAGTAATGGTGCAGAGGATCCCATCTCCCTCACCAATGATTTCACTGCCCTCTTCGGTATGAGTGACTCCGTCATCATGGCGGGGGATCTCAATGCCAAACATCCTGCTTGGAATAGCAACTTGACCTCCACCAGAGGGAGAATTCTTTTCAACCTAGGTGCCTCCCTCAATTTCGATACCATCGCTACGATGTATCCCACTCATTTCCCTACTGATCCCACAAAGCGTCCCGACGTTCTCGATGTAGCGCTGCTCAAAAATGTAAACCTCCGTTTGCAATCCATTGAGACGTTACATGAGCTTAACTCTGACCACCGCCCAGTCATCATGCACCTAGTCCCCTATTCGGGCCCACGTGACCCTAACCAGCCCCCACTGACCAAAGTAGTCACTGACTGGAGGAAAGTAAGTGAAAAACTGGAATCCACCACGTCACCTCACTTAGATTCCATCCCTGACCCCATTGCCTCGGTCGCAGACACGACGAGGGCGATCGACTCGTTTACAGAACACGTTCAATCCGTACTGACGGATTGTTCACGGGAAGTCCCAGAGGTGGAAGGCCACCGCTGGAAACTACCCGCTGACGTACGTGAACTGATAACCGAGAAGAACGCAGCCATACGTGCCTACGACTCTTTTCCCTGCGACGCGAACAAAGCCCATATGCGCCATTTACAGCGCGCTGTAAAGAAACGCGTATCGGAGTGGCGTTCCCAGGGTTGGGAAAAGATGCTCAGCGAGCTCGAGCCTAATCATCAAGCCTTCTGGCATCTTCAGAGGAAGTTACGTTCCCCTAATGAGGTCGCGGTGCCTCCTCTCACTCGCCCCGATAAGACAATAGCTTTTGATAACACTGATAAGGCCGAATGCCTAGCAGACAGCCTAGAGGCCCAATGTTCCCCCAGCTCTCAACCAGTTGACCAAGCGCACCTCCTCAAGGTGAACGCAGAGGTCGAACATAGAGCCTCCCTCCCTCCAGATGAAGACCCCGATGATCCTCTGCCTCCTGTCACTCCTGACGAAGTGCAAGACATCATTAAAGGGCTCACAACCCGCAAAGCCCCCGGTTCGGACGGCATCACCAATAGGGTGTACAAACTCCTCCCCGCCCCCCTCATCTTGCTCATGACCGCCATCTTCAATGGCGCTCTAAGCAATAACATTTTAGGGATTACTTGTAAATAAAAGGCAAATGCGTATACGAATCAACTGAATAATTTATTGTTATAAAACACCGCCTTATATTACTGCTTTGTATAACACAAGTAGTGGTGGTTCTGAGGAACTAACCAAGAGAAGGTAGACCAATAGACATGATCCAAGTTGGGAGCTCGCCGTGAGGAACGCGCGCGCGGCGCGTACATAAATATAGGTGGCACGGCTTCCAACAGTCAGTGTACGATGGTGCGTCGGTGCGTCCGCTGCTCAACAGCGACGGGGCGCTTAAGTATGTAGCGGAGGACCGGGCGGAGGTCTTCGCCGAACACCTGGAGCGTCAGTTCCGCCCAAACCCGACCAGCGACACCGACCATGTCGCAGTAGTCGAGCAACACCTGGGAGACTACTTCGCCACGCCGATAGCTCCCGATGAAGACCCTGTCTTTTTCTCGCCCGGCGCAGTCAGACGCGCCATCCTAAAGACGAAGCCCAGGAAGGCCCCCGGTGCTGACGGTATCACCAATACAGTGCTGCGCCACCTGCCGTACCGCATGGTAGCGGCGCTGGCGCGCCTGTTTACGGCGATACTGCGCACGGGGGCCTTTCCCGCCTCGTGGAAGGAGGGGCGCGTCATCATGCTGCCCAAGGCGGGAAAGGATATTCTGAAGCCGGAGAGCTATCGGCCGATCACACTCCTGTCGACCGTCTCCAAGGTGTTCGAAGCACTCCTGCTGCGACATCTCCAGCCTCACATCGCGCCTCGCCCGGAGCAGTTTGGGTTTCGGGCGGAGCATAGCACGACGCTCCAGCTGTCGAGGGTACTGCACCACCTCGCAGCCGCGACCAACAAGAAGGAGTACTCGGTGGCAGTATTCCTCGACATGGAGAAGGCCTTCGACCGTGTGTGGCACGACGGCCTCATATACAAGTTGGCCACTTCCGGCGCGCCCCGTCGCGTCGTCAAGGTGGTCTCTACTTTTCTCACAGACAGGACTTTCAGGGTGGTGGTCGAAGGGGCGCTATCGAGCGCCCGTCCGGTGCTCGCGGGTGTACCGCAGGGCAGCTGCGTGTCGCCGGCGTGTTACTCGCGTTACACCGACGACATCCCCGTCACCTCTGACGCCATGCTCGCGCTGTACGCAGACGACGCCGCGTACAACACTACATCGCTTAATGCGAAGTACGCGGCGGTCAAGATGCAGCGCGCGCTCGACATGCTGCCAGAATGGCTGTCCAGGTGGCGGCTGTCGGTTAACGTGGGTAAGACGCAGGCGATGGTCACCGGCTTCGCGCCTCTCCCACCACCCTTGAAGCTGCAGGGAGCCGACATCGCGTGGTCGCCCCGGGTCAAGTACCTGGGGGTGACTATCGATCGTCGGCTCACGATGGGGCCACACGTCCGCTCGGTCGCCGCAAAAGGTAGGGTCGCCCGCAACCTCCTTAAACCGGTGCTCTCATCCCGCATCCCGGCGCGCGTCAAGTTGGGCGTGTACAAGTTGTACGTGCGCCCAATCTTGACGTACGCCGCCCCGGCCTGGTTCGCCCTCACGAGCGAGTCGAGCCGAAAGCTGCTCCGCACGCAGCAAAGTCAAGCGTTGCGGACAATTGTTGACGCTCCTCGTTTCGTGAGGAACGATGTTATAGAGCGAGACCTCGGGATTGAGAGCCTGGACGAGTTTGTGCGGCGACTCGCGAAGGGTATGTTCGCGCGTGCCGACGCATCCGCCTGGCCGCATGTCCAGGACATTGCGCCCTGGCACGCGCGCCCACCCGACGCGAGACCCTTGCCCCGCGACCTGGTAGCGGACGACGACCCCATCGCACCGGATTGACGCCTCAAGTGAGCCGCACCCAGGTTACACGCGGCTCACTTAAAACAACTGAACTCTACACTTCTACATACATTCGTTACGTAGCGTGTGCTAGGTTAATATAGGCACGTTACGTAGCGAGCGCAGCCACACACCACTATACAGACGCTTAAACTCACACGCGTAGGCGCAGCGCGGGCCGCGATACGCGTAGACACTGAGCGGTGTCACACAATACAATACCGCTCACACACACACGACTGCTCCTTAGCCCGGACCGTGACCGGCTAGCTCTGGAAGCGGGGCGGGCGGGAGCAAACGCCTATATTCTGTAGGAGCGTCGAGTCGGCACCTCTGTCGCTGGTCGTCCCCCGCCGGGCCTCCCCCAGGTAACTGGGGGTCTCACCTGGCGGTGACAGACCGCCGAGGTGTCGTGAAGAAAGCGGCGCTGTATAACAGCGTCGCGGCGCGCCTACAGAAAAACAACTAGCAATCACTCACATGGCTGCACTACGTGCGGCCAACGAAGCCGCAGGCCGTTGTCGCCGACCACAGGGAGGGGCCTGTTTTAGCAGGTCACCGCACTGCCTCCGCGGCCGGGGGGCGAAGCCCCGGCACCGCTCGCCACGCCCCCTTACGGGGGCGTCGCGATTTCTACAAGTTCAGTCAGTGTACGATGGTCTTCGACGCCGGGATGACGTCGCTTCACAATACGATTGCCAGTGCAGGCGCAGGCCGTCAGCGGTGTCGCATTCGTTCGGAGCGGTGGCTCGGTGCGCGACCTGGCGGTCGCTCAGTGCGCTGCGCGCTGCGACGGCGGCCGGACGTGTGATGCGCTCGTATGATTGTATGTGTCACTACATTATTCCCCCCTCAGCGAAGCGTACAGGAGGTTTTGATGTCCTGCCAGATTTAGTGACGTAGCTGAAGGTGACAGGTGCTTCATCTACTTGCTCCTCGTTGGACCGGAATGCAGGCTTGAGCCTATCGATGGATATATTAGATCTTCTATTCTCCAACTGTACGGTGAAGTACTTATCTGTGCGATCGATGACGCGATACGGACCGTTATAGGTAGGTGTTAACGGTTTACGCACAGCGTCGTTGCGAACGTAAACATGTGTTGCTTTATACAGATCGCCGTGAATGAAAACAGCTGTGCTTTTGTTGGCGTCGCGCTGCACCTGAGCCTTTTTCAATGCTTCGCCGAGATGATTCATGAAGTGCGATGACGTGTTGCATGTTGTGATTGTTTCCCCGTAGAATTCACCAGGCAGGCGTAGTGTTCTTCCGAACAATAATTCCGCAGTACTGGCGCCGATGTCTGTCTTATATGCGGCGCGAAGACCAAGCATTACGGTGGGTAACTCGTACGTCCAGTTCGTTGTATTTAATCTTGCGGTGAGTGACGCTTTGAGTGTGCGATGCCAGCGCTCCACCAAACCGTTCGACTGGGGGTGGTACGCCGTAGTTCGTACGTGCTGGATTCCCATGCGATGCATCAACTTACGGAATAGTTCGGATTCGAACTGTCTGCCTTGGTCTGTTGTTATGGTCGCGGGGCAACCGAATCTTGCAATCCATGTTTCATACAACGTATTTGCGACTTTTTCTGCCGTTATGTCCTCGGTTGGTTGAGCTTCTGGCCACTTCGTTGCTCTGTCGATCATAGTAAGTATATAACGGCAGTTGTTTGACGTTGGTAACGGACCGACTAAGTCAATGTGCAGATGACTTAAGCGGTCTACTGGCATGAACATGGATACTGGTGCTTTGGTGTGGCGATGAACTTTCACTCGCTGGCATTGGTCGCAAGCCCTTGCCCAGTCTGTGACATCTTTCTTCATAGTCAACCAGAAATAACGTGTCGTAGTTAACCTTCTCGTCGCTCTTACGCCGGGGTGATTGAGGTCGTGTATCGCTTGATAAGCTTGCTTCCTGTATTGTGGCGGTAAGAACGGGCGAGGACATTTTGTTGACATCTCGCAAATGACTTGGGTAGTTGAACCGGGCAGAGCTATTCGCTTGAATTTGTAATTGTCGCTTTTCATGAGTTGCTTGAGTTCTTCATCATGTTTTTGAGACTTAGCTAACTCGTCATAATTTATCGGTGTTGGACATGAGATTGTGTCCACTCGAGACATGGCGTCGGCGACACAGTTATCCTTGCCCGAAACGTGCTTGATATCGGTGACAAACTGGCTGATATATTCTAAGTATCTTGTGCGCCTCGGAGTTTCATCTTTGTAGTTCGCTCGCAGTGCAGTGGTGAGGGGTTTGTGGTCTGTCAATACGGTGACGTCACGGCCTTCTATCATCCGGCGAAAGTGTCGTACTGCCATGTATATAGACGTAAGCTCCCTGTCATACGTACTATATTTCCTTTGAGCGTCGTCGAATTTCTTTGAATAAAACCCGAGCGGTCTCCAACGGCCTTGACTTTTTTGTTGGAGTACCGCCCCCGCACAGGTGTCGGATGCGTCGGTCATAAGCACGAATAGTAGTGTTGACGATGGGTATGACAACAATACGGCGCTGGTGATGTCGTCTTTGCATTTTTCAAATGCCTGTATCGCTGTCTCGCTCCACTTAATTTTCGACTTGTCGTTCTTCTTCGAATCTTTCAGATAAACATTGAGCTCTTTCTGATACTCGGCGGCATGTGGGATATTCTCACGATAAAAGTTTATCATTCCCAGGAATCGACGTAATTGTTGTACTGTTTCAGGGCGAGGATATGATTTTATGGCTTCGACCTTCTCGTCAGTTGGTTTAATTCCTTCGGAGGTTATAGTGTAGCCCAAAAAGTTAAGTGTTTGTTGGCCAAATGTACACTTAGCTACATTTAGTTGTAACCCATGGTCGTTAAGCCTCCTGAATACATCTTCTAGGTCTCTTCTGTGCTGTTCTTTAGTTTCAGACGCCAATAAAATGTCGTCGACAAATGGGAACACAGGGAGTCCCCGTAGAACATTGTCTATGTGTCGTTGAAACGTCTGCCCAGCGTTGCGCAAACCGAAACACATCCTCGGGAATTCGAATAACCCGAATGGTGTGATAACGGCAGTCTTCTGTATATCCTCTTCGCAAGTCCTCACTTGATAATAGGCCTTTTTCATGTCGATTATGGAGAAGTATTTCTTCCCTAGCAAGTTGTAGGTAAAATCATGTAGTCTTGGAATGGGGTAGCGGTCTGGCACGGTCACTGCATTGAGACGACGATAATCTCCACAGACTCTGTATTTACCATCCTTCTTTAGAACAAGGTGTATTGGACTGGCCCAAGGACTCTTCGACGGCCGACAAATACCTTGCTCAATCATCACGTCAAATTCTGCCTTGGCTGCCTTGTATTTGTGCGGTGGCAGCGGTCGTGATTTTGCATATAATGGCGGGCCGGTAGTCTGTATATGATGTTCCACTTCGCTGTGACAGAGCTTCAAATTCGGTCGGGTGATGTCTGGGTACTTTGCGAGCAGATCGTGGTATGGCTGTTGGTCATCCACGGTGTTGATGCTGGAGTCTGCAGTTGACATTACGCAGCCGACAACGGATAGGCCGGTTTTTTTGTCTATTAACCTTCGTCCGTGAATATCTACCGTGAGTTGGTGCTTATGTAGGAAATCAGCCCCCAGTATCGGTCTGGTCACTTCGGCGACGACGAAATTGCACATATACGGTCGACGTAATCCGATATTCAACGTCATAGTGCGTTCCCCATAGGAGGGTATTCGTGAGCCGTTGGCGGCGTAGAGATATTCGGTCGGCGTCGTTTTTTCTTTGCGTACCCTCTTGACAGGTAATACTGAGACGTTCGCGCCGGTGTCGATAAGGAAATGCAGACCAGTTCCCAACTCTTTTATGAACAGACGGTGTCGGGTTATGTCGTTGACTTCGGCTCCCGTCGTAGCCAAAGTCGAGACTAGTTTTCCTGGCTTGTATTCGTCTTGCTCGTAAAGTTACAGGGCCTTCGACAGCGAAACGCCTCCTTGCCGAACTTGCGATGGAAATAACAAATCGATGTGTCACGATTCGCTGACTTGGAACGAGATCTTGAACGGTATCTGCCACGCTGCGGTCCACGGTGGTGATTACGCGATCTATCCATTTTCAAAGCTGCGACTTCTTTCGTAAGTGCCTCGATCATGTTCAAAATTCGATCGTTTGGCGATGGTGTCGACGATTGTGACGCGGTGTTGCGACGGGTGCTGCGACGGGTGCTGCGAGGGGTGCTGCGACGGGTGCCACGGGTGCGGGGACAGCCGCTACGGGTGCGGGCGCGGCACTCGCCGCGGGGACGACTTCCTTTGCCACTTCCACTAGTCCAGCCACTGGTTCCTGTACGACCTCACCGGACTGAACGACCACCTGTTGAGGAGCGGGCTGTGGGGCGGGTTCCCTCGGGGGAGACTGTTTAGTTGGTGAGGTGCGGGGCTGGTTCAGTGTTTGCGAGATCTTCGCCCAAATGTTTGCAAAGGAGTCGGCGCCCATGTAGTCAATGTTCCCGGCTTCCCAGCCCTGGCGACGCGACAGCTCGTCCAGGGCTTCGCGCTGGCCGGCCGCGCCGGGAGGGGGGAATAATGTAGTGACACATACAATCATACGAGCGCATCACACGTCCGGCCGCCGTCGCAGCGCGCAGCGCACTGAGCGACCGCCAGGTCGCGCACCGAGCCACCGCTCCGAACGAATGCGACACCGCTGACGGCCTGCGCCTGCACTGGCAATCGTATTGTGAAGCGACGTCATCCCGGCGTCGAAGACCATCGTACACTGACTGTTGGAAGCCGTGCCACCTATATTTATGTACGCGCCGCGCGCGCGTTCCTCATGGCGAGCTCCCAACTTGGATCATGTCTATTGGTCTACCTTCTCTTGGTTAGTTCCTCAGAACCACCACTACTTGTGTTATACAAAGCAGTAATATAAGGCGGTGTTGGCCTGACTGCAGGAACATACGGAATTGGCTTCTTTCGTCTGCTCACTCATCTTGTCCGCCATCGCTGCTAGCGAGTCTAATTTTGACTCCTCACTGACTGCCAAAACAGCTCTCGTCGAAGAGGGTAGGTGGCTCATCCACAACATTCGGAGGGTTTCATCGGGCATCTTGTCACGGGCCAGATCACGCATACGCCGCAACAGCTGGGAGGGACGCTGGTCGCCCAGTTCAACCTCGTTGAGCAATTTTTGTAGTTGCTTATTCTCTGACTCCTCGTAGACGGATGATAGTCGGGTCTTTAGCGCTTCAAATCTACCCGTCCTAGCCGATGATAATATGATGTCGCTAATCTGTTCAACGTCCACCTTGTCGAGTTGTGCCACGGCCAGTCCAAACTTCGCTTCTTCGCTGAGCTTTTGGTTCGACACCATGGTCTCAAATTGCGCGAACCATAATCTGGGCTTGTCACGCCAGAATGGAGGTATCCGAGACTTGACGGAGATCATCTCTATGTCTTCTTCAGACAACGTGGTTCGCGGCTCCTGACTTGGGTTCTCCATAACTTTGTTGGATCACGTCGGGGTCACCAATTTAGGGATTACTTGTAAATAAAAGGCAAATGCGTATACGAATCAACTGAATAATTTATTGTTATAAAACACCGCCTTATATTACTGCTTTGTATAACACAAGTAGTGGTGGTTCTGAGGAACTAACCAAGAGAAGGTAGACCAATAGACATGATCCAAGTTGGGAGCTCGCCGTGAGGAACGCGCGCGCGGCGCGTACATAAATATAGGTGGCACGGCTTCCAACAGTCAGTGTACGATGGTCTTCGACGCCGGGATGACGTCGCTTCACAATACGATTGCCAGTGCAGGCGCAGGCCGTCAGCGGTGTCGCATTCGTTCGGAGCGGTGGCTCGGTGCGCGACCTGGCGGTCGCTCAGTGCGCTGCGCGCTGCGACGGCGGCCGGACGTGTGATGCGCTCGTATGATTGTATGTGTCACTACAACATCTTCCCGCAAGCGTGGAAAGAAGCCACGGTCATAGGTATCCCAAAGCCAGGCAAGCCCAAGTCTGACCCCACTAGCTACCGCCCCATTAGTCTGCTCAATGTATTTGGCAAGATCTACGAGAGGCTTATTTATAAGCGCCTCAAGGACTATGCTGAGGCAAAGAGCCTTATCCCAAATGAGCAGTTTGGTTTTAGAACCAGACACTCATGCATCCATCAGGTGCACCGCATAGTCGAGCACATTAGCGCTGGATTCCAGCGAGGTGCTACGACAGGCATTCTCTTCTTCGACATCGCGAAAGCATTTGACAAGGTCTGGCACAATGGCTTATTATATAAGCTCTACCATATGGGTGTGCCTGACCGTCTCGTACTCATCTTACGAGACTTTCTGTCGGATCGCACTTTTCGCTACCGCATTGAGGGCTCTCTCTCCCCCCCTCACCCCATTCGTGCCGGAGTCCCCCAGGGCTCGGTTTTATCCCCCCTCATCTTCACGCTATTCACTAGCGACATTCCAAAAAGTAATAAGGCACAGTTGGCTCTATTCGCTGACGACACTGCCATCTACTGTTCTGGAAACTCCCATAACTCTATTGCTCGCAATCTCCAGTTATCCGCAAACGCCTTAGGCGATTGGTTCCGGAAATGGAGAATAGAGGTCAACCCCGGTAAGAGTCAGGCGGTTCTCTTCTCGAAACCCCGTAGATTCCCCCCCCCCCCCCCCCCAGCCCGATCTCTATGTACGATAAGCCTATCCCTTGGGGTAAGCAAGCGAAGTACCTAGGTGTCATTCTCGATCAAAACCTCACTTTCAAAGAGCACATAAAGACGGTTCGCTCGCGAGCCGCTTTCACTCTCGGTAGGCTCCACTCCCTTCTCACTACCCGCAGCAAACTGTCACTAAAGTGCAAGTTGCGCCTCTACACCGCGGTCATCCGCCCCATCATGACTTATGCTTGCGTAGTCTTCGCACACGCCAAGCCTCGTCACCTGCATAGAATGCAGACCCTCCAAAACCGTCTCCTTAGAAAGGTCACGGGAGCCCCCTTCTATGTCCGGAATCTGAATCTGCACCTAGATCTCAGAATCCTCACAGTTCAGCAATTCATGAAACGCCTTTCCAAGCGCTTCTTTGACAATGCTATAAAGCATCCCAATCCCCTGATTGCGGCGGCCTCCCGATACACTCCTTCCCGCATAAGTAGGATTCGCCGACCTAGGCATGCTCTCACCATCCCCGACGACGCTATCACACTCCTCCAGGAGAGTAGTAAAGCCACCAGCACGCTCAAAAGACACATACACAAGACCCGTAAGCCGTCCTTCCGTCCTCGCCGTCGAGGACGCCCGTCGCGACGTCCCGTAACTTGTCCACCCCGACCCTTGCTCGAGCCAGCCCGCGCCGCTGAGCCTGTAGCTTTAAATTCGCCCAGCCTAATAATAATTCCGATCCAGCCTGTCCCTTGCTGCCCTCCCCCAGCGACGCCCTAAGCCGAGGTCCGTACCCCACAGGGGGTGCCCTTAGCGTGTAGTCGCTTAGTTTTAGTAAGTTTTTAAGCCCTGGCTGGAGGCCTTAATTTTGAGGCATCCACAGGCAAGCCCGGTTAAGCAGACGACAACCTCATAGGTTGAACTGCGAGATGCCATACACAAAAAAAAAAAAAAAAAAAAGCGAGAGCGTGCTTCATCACCACACTCCGCGCCCGGCTGCCGTAGCGCACACTCGTGTTCTTGGCTCCGTATCGCTGTCCGCCCCGCGCCCCGCGCGCCCCCCCGTCTCGGTCTCGCTGCAGTACTACGCCCGTAGCACTCGCAGCTACGCCGCACCCGCGTAGGCCACCGGCCCCGCCCCTTTTCGTAGCAGTGCTACGGTTTGTGCTCGCGCGCAGACCAAGTGCTGCTACGAGGGCTACGGCGTAGCAGATCGGCTACGAGTGCTAAGCATTCGTAGTCTCTCGCGTTTTCTTCGACTTTAAGGCGAATGGTTACGCCAAACTTCAAAGTAGACCTTTCTTTGAAGGCCTACTTCTCCCAAATGGATAGCCCAAATACATTAAAAAAAATATATGATATGTGACATATGTTTACAAATATAATTTAAGTTTGATTTTTTTAATATTACTGTTAGTTTTAACAATAAAAAATCATATCCATCCTCTTATTTTACGCAAGAATTTTCTTTCTACTTTCAAACGCCTGAAGCGATTTTGATGATTCTTTCACCAAATTATAGCTTTAATGGTTAATAAAAATTAAGTTGGTTTTTTTTTAATAATTATTATTTAAGTGGGAAAAAATCAATATCACCCTGGTTTTACCTATACGGGCGCGGGCAGCAGCCGCCCGGTCAGTCTCGCTGTATCGTTCGCACGGGGAGGTTGTGTCGCATGTCGGCTCGCTCCGATCTGCATTTTTGTGGCAAAGACTAAATAGCGCAGATAGTACACTCGGTGTTGCGAACTCCTTGGTTGAGTTGAACTTTTTAGAAGATTTTTATATTTTTTATTTTTAATGACATTCCTTCTTTTGTTTTTTGCTTTTTTTCTTGTACTGTCAAAGGTTTGTTTTCCAATTTTATGTTATTATATTAATTTTTCACTCACTAAAACGTTTTTAACACGCAGCTTTAGTTTTATTTCATTCCACCAGCCATTTATACATACAGTCCATTTATATCGCCTTCATTTTTGGTCCTTCGACGGTAAATTGCATCATTCATTTTCACGTAAGTTTGTAATTTTCATTTTAGTCACCGCATTTTTTTTCTCTTGTATCACAATATGAATACACGTAGTAAAGCTAAAGCTACCACAATGTCATCTCGTAGCGTCGCTCCTCATATTTCACCTCCTCATTCTCCTCCACCCTCGTCATCCTCATTAGTAGAAAACGAACATGTAGTTTCGTCAGCAACCAAAGTTAAAGCTACTGACGAAGATGGCGCGAGCAGTATGCGCTCCGCGCAAACAAACTCGAGCACGTCTTCGACCCTGAAAGTGCGCAGGGCCACTGCGGAAGCCGCCTACAAGCGCCGTCAATATGAAAATATGAAGGCGCTCGCCGAGGCGCAGCAGCAAGCCGCCCAGCAGATCGCGCGACAGCTAGCGGAGGTCGAAGAAGCCGAGTATCGCGCCGAGCTTGAACAGATCGATGCGGATGCAGAGGCGGAGCACGAAGTAAATTAATACAATGAAATCACAAAACTTAAAATGCATAATAGCTGGCGACTTGGAGAGAACGCCCGCGGAAGTGTCCAAAAAGTTGGAAGACATTAGAACTAGATATGCATTTTAAGTTTTGTGATTTCATTGTATTAATTTAGTACAAGAAAGAAAGCAAAACCAATCAGTCCCAAGACAGGTGATCTCCCGGAACAACGGCTTGCTCACCATCGCCGTCCATTTACTTATACTGGCGTGGACTATTTTGGCCCCATCTTCACCTCCATTGGCCGAAGGAGAGAGAAACGTTACGTTGCCCTTTTTACCTGCATGACGTCCAGAGCCGTCCACTTAGAACTGGTGCATTCTCTGTCAGCGGATTCTGCCATTATGAGCCTGCGTCGTTTTATTGCGAGAAGAGGCACTCCGGACACAATATATTCGGACAATGGAACATGTTTTGTTGGTGCGAACCGAATTCTACGTGAATTTTACAACCCTGAAGTTGAAAATTTCGCCGCAAATAGAGGTGTCAAATGGAGCTTCATCCCTGCCGCAGCTCCGTTCTTTGGTGGATGTTGGGAAAGGCTGGTCCGCAGCGTAAAAGTAGCATTAAATGCCACACTGCATGAAAGAGCACCGAAGGAAGAAGTGCTTGTGACCCTCTTGCTAGAAGCCGAAGCTATTGTCAACTCCCGACCACTTAGTCACGTTTCGGTGTGCCACGAAGACCAAGAAACGCTCACTCCTTTTCATTTTCTGCTTGGTTCATCGTCCAATCAAATTCTTCCTTCAACACTGGATGATCGGGACTTATTAAGACGATCGGATTGGCGAAAAGCACTACGGCTGGCTGACCATTTTTGGCACCGATGGACTAGAGAAATTTTGCCTACTATGCAGCCGCGACAGATTGGGGACAGCAGGGAACAAGCTCTCAATATTGGGGATATTGTCCTCATAGTTGATGAAAATTTACCCCGTGGGACTTGGCCACGTGGCCGAGTTGCTGCAACCTTTCCTGGCAAGGATGGCATAGTAAGGGTGGTGGACGTAGCCACTTCGGGTGGCCTGCTTCGTCGGCCAACCAAGAAGCTTGTCAGGCTTTCCACCTAAAACCAATTAGTAGTTTGTGCACTTTCGTGCACAAGGTGGTGGAATGTTGCGAACTCCTTGGTTGAGTTGAACTTTTTAGAAGATTTTTATATTTTTTATTTTTAATGACATTCCTTCTTTTGTTTTTTGCTTTTTTTCTTGTACTGTCAAAGGTTTGTTTTCCAATTTTATGTTATTATATTAATTTTTCACTCACTAAAACGTTTTTAACACGCAGCTTTAGTTTTATTTCATTCCACCAGCCATTTATACATACAGTCCATTTATATCGCCTTCACTCGGACTGTTCGTTTACGCTTGGACGTTGATAGTATTAGTAGTAGTGATAGTTTGTTTGCGAGTGGACGCTATATTATTGTCTATTGAATACTAATATAATAATAATATCAATAAAACACGTTTATTCAGTATACAGATCGTTTATTCACGTATAGGTACAGCTTATAAAAAAACAATATTACAAAAAAAAAACTAACTTATGACTAATACCGCTCTTAACAGTGGTAGTTTTTAGGGTTCCGTACCCAAAGGGTAAAAACGGGACCTTATTACTAAGACTCCTCTCTCCGTTTGTCTGTCTGTCACCAGGCTGTATCTCACGAACCGTGATAGCCAGAAGAAGGGTTATGGTTTTCGAGAGTATATAATATATACTCTCGAAAAACAATTATACATACATAAACACATATTATGTATGTATGTATAATTGTTTGGCACGCTCTGCGGCCTGAACGGCTCGATGGATTTTAGCTTGAGAGGTGTTGTTAGATTCGTATGTACTGTGAGAGTGACACTGGGTATATCAAAATAAAAAATACAAAACGGCGGATTTTTGGCGCAATATTATATCTTCAAAAAATTTTTTTTTGTCTTAACCTATCGAGGGGGGTATCAAAATAAAAGGTTTTAAAAGGTGATTACAAAAATATATACAAGTTATAATATGGTAAAAACTAATTCAAAGTGACAAATCATAAAAAAAACAACTACCAAGAACTAAATCGTCTGCGAAATCTTTCACATTTGTAAACTAAAAAGCAGGAAATAAAAAAATTAAAAAACCCGACTGCAACCTCATACTAAAACTAACTGAAAAGCTAAAAACAAGCCCATTTTAAATTAAATAAAAGTTGGAAGCAGGCGGGACCCATTTGAGTTTGAAACTATAATAATGGTATTCTTCTGGCAATCACGGTTCGTGAGATACAGCCCGGTGACAGACAGACAGACGGACGGACAGAGGAGTCTTAGTAATAAGGTCCCGTTTTTACCCTTTGGGTATGGAACCTTAAAAACTACCACTGTTAAAAGCGGTATTAGTCATAAGTAAGTTTTTTTTTTTTTGTAATTGTATTTTTTTTATAATCTGTATACGTGAAAAAACGAACTGTATACTGAATAAACGTTTTTTATTGATATTATCATTATTTTTTATTTGTCTCTAAGAAAGCAGTATTTTTACTGTACAATAGCATTCATACTCTCAACATAAATATTGTACGTATTCTCGATCCATCTACACTCAGTAGGTAGCGTCATAAAACTGCCTAAGACAAAACGCGTCCCACGCCGCATCTGCATGCGCTACGTACAAGTACGACACTCTTTGATATTGGGGAGGTAAGCGGGCGCGCGGGGTGAGGCACTGGGTTCGCCTATGCTCCGCCCAAACGCTCAAGGACATTCGAGGCTATAATCGCCTTAAGAGCAAAAAACCACCGGTTTAAGTGGTACTTGGGGAAAACCTTACGGTGACAACGAACCCAAGTGGGTGGAGACCCGCCACACCCGCCGACCCCCTTCAGGGCTAGGCAAAAAGTTCGGAAGGGCTCCGACTGCGACCTTGGGGGATCTCCTAGTCGCAGTCTGGTAGCATCTTACCCCCGTTTGTCCACAGCTGCACTCGGGACGACTGGTTGTGTCTACCCCAGCGGCCCGGATCAGTCGCAAGACCCATAGGGCCCTACCGCACATTAAGATTGGCGGTAGGTGTACTAGCTTAGGGCTCACCCTAGTTACAGACCTCCCTGTGACACCGACAGGGAGAGAACACATCCCCGGGTCGTCCCACCCGGGGAGTTAGGTATCTCAGCTCCGACTGACCCTTCCGGTCATTCAGACAGTAGTGTAGCTGGCGAGTTTGTTTGTGTTTTTCTTCTCGCCAGTGTAACACTAGGAAAAACACACGGGTTGGGCTTTTTGGGGGAACTGTCTGCCCGGGGTGTTCACGTTTCACGTGTCTCCTCGGGTCTAGGTCACAGGTTTAGGCACCTGGCTAAAATAGCCTCCCCCCCCCCCTTCCCTTCGCAACCATGACGGACGCAGTTCTGCTTGCGTTCATCAGAGAGGTCCTCCTCAAGGACCCCACCTTTCTTGCCAGACATGGCAGTCGGCTCGCAGATTTTCAGCGAGCCCCCTCTCCCTCTCCCGTCCAAGACACGTTCGCTGAGTTCAGCGACGTGCTGGAGAGTCCGCTCTCGCCGCCACCGGCCGAAAAGGGCATCGCCCCTTCGCAACTCACCCCCGCAGGTCTCGAGGCCATCGCCGCCTCCGCTTCTACCCCTGCCATTACCCCCACCCCCGTTGCTGCTGCCACTGTCTCTGAGACAAAGCAGCCCGAGGAAATGGATACGTCCATACCTCGATACCTCTCCGATACAGAGGAAATACCCTCTGCCTCTTCGTCGTCCTCCGAAGACGACTACATAGTCGTAGGAGGCAAGAGGAAGAAGGGCTCTTCCTCGTCCCAGGCCAGTAAGGCCAAAAAGCCAATTGTGGCTACCCCGTGCCCCAGCCCTGCCCCCCCGCCGCCCCCACTCGCCGCCCCTTCATCTAGCTCTAATGCTAGCCCAAAGGAAGCAGCGTTCCCCGCCCCCTATCTACATTCAGGAGAAGTCCAAATGGACGGAAATCTCCAAACTATGCGTTGATCGCCAGATCAACTACTCTAATGCCAGATCTACCCAACAAGGCATTAAAGTCACAGTTCCCTCGTCCTCGGACTACAGGGAGCTAACCCGTCTTCTGCAGGTAAGGAAATACTCTTTCCACACCTACACCCTTCCGGAGGAAACTAGTTTTACATCATTAGGCGCGTCCTCAAGGAAATCTGCACTGAGGAGATCAAAGCCGACCTTGTTTCACAAGGCATCCCTGTCTCGGCTGTCCACCGCTTACATAAAGCGAGAATGGGCCTTGTCTATGACATGGTCCTAGTCATTTGCGACCCCACAGAGGGCCACCACCCCATATTCAAGGTAAAGGCCGTCTGCTCCCTCTCGGGCATCTCCATAGAGAAGCCCCGCACGACCAACGTCATAGGCCAATGCCATAGGTGCCAACTATACGGCCACGCCCAATCTAACTGTTACGCGACTCCCAGATGCGTCAAGTGTCTAGGCAGCCACGGAACAGCAGACTGTCCCCGTCCCAAGGACCGCGCTCTGTGCACAGAGCCACCGAGTTGCGTCCTCTGCGGGCAATCCGGGCACCCGGCAAACTACGGGGGCTGCCCCAAGGCTCCCAAACCTTCCTCTGCCAAACTGGCTAAGCGCGCTAGCGCCCGCCAGCAGAGAGAAAGTCCCCCTGTGAAGATCCCATCTTCACAAACGCCAGATAGGCTCAGTCCCCAAAGGCCCTCACCCTGGGCTAACCTATTCCACCGAAAAGCTCCTACAGCTTCGGTGCCATCCCAACCCCCGACCATCCCAGCGCTAATGGATATACCCATCCCAGCGCCCACACTAGCCCCCGCAGCCCCAGTAGCACCGGTAGACAAACCCACTACCGTACCCAAGACTGCTCCCGCAGATCCTAGTAGGGCTCCCCCTCCCCCTGCCGCCAGCCTTGAGCCCAACAGCATGCAGGTCATAATTGGTGCTTACGCATTGCTCATCGCCCCCGTCAATGCTATGGCGGCGGAGATTCAAGCCTGCAATGGCAATGCTCTGCGCATCGCAGAGATTTTCAATGCGTACCCTCAGGTTACGCAAATCATGCAAACACTAAAATTCTAATTGCTCCAATGGATCAACAAAGAATCAGTGCTACCAAACCCCACTCCCTTAGATTAGGTTTCTTCAATGCCAATGGCATTTCTTCCCAATGAGATGAGATCGCCTCTTTCCTACGCGATCACCAGCTAGACATTCTCCTGGTACAGGAAACCTTCCTGAAACCGCATCATCGAAACCCGAACATTGCCAACTACAAGTTAGTTCGCAACGACAGGTCTAGATGTCACAAGTGCAGTACCCTTATATATTTCAGAAAGACTCTCTACTGCATCCCCATTGACCCACCTCCTCTCCACTCTCACCTGGAGGTCTCTATCTGTAGGCTCGGCATGACTGGCCATCCTTCCATCACCATCATGTCCGCCTATATCCCGCCCAGTAATGGTGCAGAGGATCCCATCTCCCTCACCAATGATTTCACTGCCCTCTTCGGTATGAGTGACTCCGTCATCATGGCGGGGGATCTCAATGCCAAACATCCTGCTTGGAATAGCAACTTGACCTCCACCAGAGGGAGAATTCTTTTCAACCTAGGTGCCTCCCTCAATTTCGATACCATCGCTCCGATGTATCCCACTCATTTCCCTACTGATCCCACAAAGCGTCCCGACGTTCTCGATGTAGCGCTGCTCAAAAATGTAAACCTCCGTTTGCAATCCATTGAGACGTTACATGAGCTTAACTCTGACCACCGCCCAGTCATCATGCACCTAGTCCCCTATTCGGGCCCACGTGACCCTAACCAGCCCCCACTGACCAAAGTAGTCACTGACTGGAGGAAAGTAAGTGAAAAACTGGAATCCACCACGTCACCTCACTTAGATTCCATCCCTGACCCCATTGTCTCGGTCGCGGACACGACGGGGGCGATCGACTCGTTTACAGAACACGTTCAATCCCTACTGACGGATTGTTCACGGGAAGTTCCGGATGTGGAAGATCATCGCTGGAAACTACCCGCTGACGTGCGTGAGCTGATAACCGAGAAGAACGCAGCCATTCGTGCCTACGACTCTTTTCCCTGCGACGCGAACAAAGCCCATATGCGCCATTTACAGCACGCTGTAAAGAAACGTGTATCGGAGTGGCGTTCCCAGGGTTGGGAAAAGATGCTCAGTGAGCTCGAGCCTAATCATCAAGCCTTCTGGCATCTTCAGAGGAAATTACGTTCCCCTAATGAGGTCGCGGTGCCTCCTCTCACTCGCCCCGACAAGACAATAGCTTTTGATAACACTGATAAGGCCGAATGCCTAGCAGACAGCCTAGAGGCCCAATGTTCCCCCAGCTCTCAACCAGTAGACCAAGCGCACCTCCTCAAGGTGAACGCAGAGGTCGAACATAGAGCCTCCCTCCCTCCAGTTAAAGACCCCGATGTTCCTCTGCCTCCTGTCACTCCTGACGAAGTGCAAGACATCATTAAAGGGCTCAAAACCCGCAAAGCCCCCGGTTCGGACGGTATCACCAATAGGGTGTACGAACTCCTCCCCGCCCCCTTCATCTTGCTCATGACCGCCATCTTCAATGGCGCTCTTAGCAATAACATCTTCCCGCAAGCGTGGAAAGAAGCCACGGTCATAGGTATCCCAAAGCCAGGCAAGCCCAAGTCTGACCCCACTAGCTACCGCCCCATTAGTCTGCTCAATGTTTTTGGCAAAGTCTACGAGAGGCTTATTTATAAGCGCCTCAAGGACTATGCTGAGGCAAAGAGCCTTATCCCAAATGAGCAGTTTGGTTTTAGAAACAGACACTCATGCATCCATCAGGTGCACCGCATAGTCGAGCACATTAGCGCTGGATTCCAGCGAGGTGCTACGACAGGCATTCTCTTCTTCGACATCGCGAAAGCATTTGACAAGGTCTGGCACAATGGCTTATTATATAAGCTCTACCATATGGGTGTGCCTGACCGTCTCGTACTCATCTTACGAGACTTTCTGTCGGATCGCACTTTTCGCTACCGCATTGAGGGCTCTCTCTCCCCCCCTCACCCCATTCGTGCCGGAGTCCCCCAGGGCTCGGTTTTATCCCCCCTCATCTTCACGCTATTCACTAGCGACATTCCAAAAAGTAATAAGGCACAGTTGGCTCTATTCGCCGACGACACTGCCATCTACTGTTCTGGAAACTCCCATAACTCTATTGCTCGCAATCTCCGATTGTCCGCAAACGCCTTAGGCGATTGGTTCCGGAAATGGAGAATAGAGGTCAACCCAGGAAAGAGGCGGTTCTCTTCTCGAAACGCGTAGATTCGCCCCCCCCCCCCTCCCTAGCCCGATCTCTATGTACGATAAGCCTATCCCTTGGGGTAAGCAAGCGAAGTACCTAGGAGTCATTCTCGACCACAACCTCACTTTCAAAGAGCACATAAAGACGGTTCGTTCGCGAGCCGCTTTCGCTCTCGGTAGGCTCCACTCCCTACTCACTACCCGCAGCAAACTGTCACTAAAGTGCAAGTTGCGCCTCTACACCGCGGTCATCCGCCCCATCATGACTTATGCTTGCGTAGTCTTCGCACACGCCAAGCCTCGTCACCTGCATAGAATGCAGACCCTCCAAAACCGTCTCCTTAGAAAGGTCACGGGAGACCCCTTCTATGTCCGGAATCTGAATCTGCACCTAGATCTCAGAATCCCCACAGTTCAGCAATTCATGAAACGCTTTTCCAAGCGCTTCTTTGACAATGCTATAAAGCATCCCAATCCCCTGATTGCGGCGGCCTCCCGATACACTCCTTCCCGCATAAGTAGGATTCGCCGACCAAGGCATGCTCTCACCATCCCGGACGACGCTATCACTCTCCTCCAGGAGAGTAGCAAAGCCACCAGCACGCTTAAAAGACACATACACAAGACCCGTAAGCCGTCCTTCCGTCCTCGCCGTCGAGGACGCCCGTCGCGACGTCCCGTAACTTGTCCACCCCGACCCTTGCTCGAGCCAGCCCGCGCCGCTGAGCCTGTAGCTTTAAATTCGCCCCAAAATAATTCCGATCCAGCGTGTCCCTTGCTGCCTTCCCCCAGCGACGCCCTAAGCCGAGGTCCGTACCCCACAGGGGGTGCCCTTAGCGTGTAGTCGCTTAGTTTTAGTAAGTTTTTAAGCCCTGGCTGGAGGCCTTAATTTTGAGGCATCCACAGGCAAGCCCGGTTAAGCAGACGACAACCTCATAGGTTGAACTGCGAGATGGCTTAACAGTAAAAATGGGTGTGCCACAAGGCTCGATTTTGGGTCCTTTCCTCTTTTTAGTGTATATAAATGATCTACTCCATTTATTAAAAAACCAACCACAAATGGTGTTATTTGCTGATGACACTTCTTTAATTTTTAAGGTAAATAGACGTGCTATAAATTTTGACGACGTAAATAACGCCCTACTGCAGGTCCAAAATTGGTTCACTGCTAATAATTTAGTATTAAATGGAAAAAAAACTAAGTGCATAAGATTTTCTTTACCAAATGTCAAAGGTAGTGATTGCGAGATAATATTGAATCAAGAGAAACTAGAATTCGTCGATACAACTGTTTTCCTAGGGATCACGCTCGACTCAAGGCTACAATGGGGTCCTCATTTAACATCTCTTGCAGGACGGCTAAGTTCAGCTGCTTATGCTGTCAGAAAAATCCGTCAGTTTACTGATGTAGATACCGCGAGACTGGTCTATTTTAGTTACTTTCATAGTATCATGTCTTACGGTATTTTACTTTGGGGACGGGCTGCAGACATCGATTCTATTTTTATTCTGCAGAAAAGAGCTATCAGAGCCATTTATAATCTCCGCAGGCGCGATTCTCTAAGGGAACGGTTTAAAGAAATTAACATCATGACGGTACCTTGTCAATATATCTACGAAAATATCATGTATGTAAGGAAAAATTTACATCTTTTTAGTAAAAGAGGTGAAAGACATAATTATAGTACTAGAAATAGGGACCTATTAGTTCAACCAGGATTTAGACTAGCTAAAGTAGACTCATCTTTTATGGGGTACTGTTTAAAATGTTATAATAAAATACCTCCCCACATTCTTCAACTGAATGAGACAAAATTCAAGTCTTGTATTAAACGCACACTATGCAGACAGGCATATTATAAGTTAGGGGATTACATCTCTGATAAAAATGCCTGGCACAATGCTGGTCCTGCTCCACAACCACAACTATTTGATTAACACTTAAAAATGCTGTTGGAGCTGCTGAAGATTGTAAGTCTATCTTTGCATTGTATAAATTCAATCTCCTAGTATTGTATAATTGCATAGCACATGTTGAGTACTATGTACATACTATAAAGCTACCATTTACTGGGTACGTCTTTCATTGACTGAATGTGCCCTGGCGGCTGAGAGTATGTCATGCTCACTCAAATGTCTCGCTGATGGCGGCGCATGTGTTGGATCATTTAGCTCCCTTCAAAACGGTTGAGCTGAATGGTGCTAATACATGCGTCATGTTCGTGAACGGGCGCCGTCAGTAGGGACTGGTCATCTCTTTGCTGCCATGGCTTATTTTATTTTAATTTAATATTTGAATTGTTGTTTTTTCTCATCTTTTCATTATGGACGCTTTTAACGTTCTGCATCGTTCTCACATGTATAATTTTTAACGTGAATGATGTAACCAAGACTTTGTAACCATATTATTTTGATTTAAAAGAGTGTCCATGGAGTTTCTTGCCCGTTCTTCTCCATAGGTACCTACGCTTTGGAATGGGCAACTAGCTTCATCTTTCTGACTGACCGACCCCTTGACAATTCAAAAGTGCCTGTAATTGGTTTAATTGAAATAAATGCTTTGAGTTTGAGTTTGAGTTTGGTAGTGTTTAAATATTCGTTCAAATTAAAAATTATTAAGCGTAGGTACTTTTATTAATTAAAGTAGTTATAAGTATTCATTTTTAAGTGAAGTAGGTATAGGTAGATAGTATTGCACAGGCGTTTCAGCTTTATTTTCATTTCTTTTTTTTTGTGTAGACAAGGAATAAGGAAGGATTTTTTTAAATTCAACCCCTAAGGGAGTTAAATAGGGGATGAAAGTTTGTATGAAAGTCCGTCAGTTTTAAAGTTAGGATCATCAAATTTTGTGTTTAGGCTGACGACTAAAAAATAATTTATACGTGTCTCAGCGTTTTTGATAATTCTACCCCCAAAGGGTTAAAAGGGGGGATGAAGTTGTGTATGAAAGTCCGTCAGTTTAATAGTTAGGATCTTTAAATTTTGTATTTAGGCTAACGATTGAAAATTAATTTATACGTGTCTCAGCGTTTTTGATAATTTCTCCCCCAAAAGGGGGATGAACGACCTGACTGAAATATCAACGCACAGTCTAAATCGCTGGTCCTTCCTAGGGACATGAATTTTGGAGGGTGTGTTCTTTGTGAAGAGTAGGTGTCGAATAAGAAGGGGTTTTTGGAAATGAAACCTTTAAGGGGGTAAAAAGGGGGGATTTTGTTGGTATGAAAAATCTTATTTCTTGAGTTAATAACCTTGAAACTTGGCACGAATACTTATCTAAGTAAATTATGAAGTTTGGAATTTTTCGTTTTTCTAAAATTCTCCCTAAAGAGGTATTGGGGGGTGTCAAAATTTGTATGGAAGAATTTTAACGCCCTGTCCGATTAACTTGAAACTCAGTATTTTTACTAAGGACTAAAAATAATGAATAACGTGAATCAGGGTTTTTCGAAAATCTCTACCCCTAACTGTGTGAAAAGAGGTAGTTAATTTTAAAGGGGAGGATTTTACCGCGTGGCTTGATTAGCTCGAAAATTGGTATAAATAAACTGAGTCAAGTTATAAAATTCCACCCCTGTGGGGGTGAAACGCGGGGATACAGTTTATTTGAAAAATCTGATTCCTTTGTTCTATAAACTAAAAAATTGGCCCGAATACTTATTTATCTAAATTAATTATAAAGATCATACCAACATACATTTTCGAAACTTTTAGAGGAAAGTACGAATTTCACGCGGACGAAGTCGCGGGCAGAAGCTAGTCTGTACTATAAGACGTTACTTCGTACCAAATTTCAAGATTCTAAGTTCACGGAAAGTACCCTGTAGGTTTTGATTCCCGTGCCAGGTTCCAAAATTTTGCGGCATAAACGGCTGTATCTTTTGATTGCTTTGGCGGACGGACGGACGGACAACAAAGTGATCCTATAAGGGTTCCGTTTTTTCCTTTTGAGGTACGGAACCCTAAAAAGTGACGAAGAAATAGCGAAAAAAGTGAGTTATATTAATTCAATTAATAGTTGATTTATTTCAACGTTAATATTCAAGTTTTCACTTTTGCCGGCACTCCCGGAGTGCAACCCGTCTTTTTGAAGTGTAAACTTCTTTAGCGGCGTTGCACACTTTTTTGTAATGGGTAAAAAATGTTATACTCGCGTTGACATCGCGTCAGGACACGTGACCGTCAGGAGAGACTACTACGGCGGCGCCAACCGAAGTGAACCAAGTGACACACGACAATGGATGGATGGATGGATGGATGGATGGATGGGTGTGAGTGCGGGTGTGGGTGTGGGTGTGGGTGTGGGTGTGGGTGTGGGTGTAGTACCTACACTGCTGTGTATTCGTAAAATTCGTGTATATAGTGTTTAAAATATGGAAATTGAACAAAGTGCATCTATTAATGAAAAAAGTGACGCAGAAATAGTGAAAAAAAATGAGTTACTTATATTAATTCAATTAATAATTGATTTATTTCAACGTTAATATTCAAGTTTTCACTTCTGCCGGCACTCCCGGAGTGCAACCCGTCTTTTTTTTTTTGTCTGTTTGTCTGTGTGTTTGTGCACGCTAATATCAGAAACAGCTTATTCGATTTAGATGCGGTTTTCAGTAGTATATTGTAATAAGCTTCACTTAACATTTATTTCATGTCAATCGGTTCATAAATAACAAAGTTATGTCAATTTAAAGAATCACGGCGAACATTTTGTTAAGGTATTCTATCAGACTACGTACACGCCTCGCGCCTGCGCGTCCGAGGCTATATAAAGCGCGCTGAGAGCCGCGCCGCCGCCGCTGCCATAGCCCTGGCTGGAGGCCTTAATTTTGAGGCATCCACAGTCAAGCTCGGTTAAGCAGACGACAATCTCATAGATTGAACTACGAGATGCCATTGTTAAAAAAAAAAAAAACGCGCCGCTGCCATAAGGATTCAGTTATTCGTAGCGATCGCACGTATCCTGGAGAGTATAGGCGAATAGTTGCATTCGATTCTTGCGCTTCACTTGAATACTGACTGTTTGCATATTTCATTTATTTATATTTTAGGGTTTGTAGGTTAGGTTCTTTTTCTTAATTTTCTTTAAAATTTTGTAAATAAATATTGTAAGTATTTAATTTTCAGATTTGCTATTAATTTAATTATGAAGTATGTAAAGCAACCACAATCGCTGCATGTTATAACAATCTGCTAGGATGTTTGCAAGACTAGTTTTCGTCATGGAGAATTGTTACCCAACTCAGTTCGATGTATCATTTGCGGACCATCCAATTGTGGAAAAACCAATTTATTGATTGGTCTTCTCATACACGAAAATGGATTAAGATTTGAAAATGTTTATGTTTATTCGAAAACTCTTTACTAACCCAAATACATTTTTTCAGAAAAAGTGTTAAGTACAACGAGTGCCAGGTATTTCACTCCAGAAATATCATGGAAATGAGGAAGTGCTAAGAGTTCAAGACGCTAAACCTAACTCTGTGATAATATTTGATGATGTTGCTTGCGAAAATCTAGATAGCATGCGTGATTATGTCGCAATGGGAAGACACAAGTTCATCGATTGTTTTTATCTAAATCAAACTTATAGTAAAATCCCGAAGCAGTTAGTAAGAGACAACGCGAATTTAATCATACTTTTTAAACAAGATGACATTAATTTGCGTCATATTTATGAAGAACATGTCAACACGGATATGACATGGACTGAATTTCGTGAAATGTGTTCCAAAATATGGAATGAGCCCTTCAATTATGTAGTAATTAATAAAGATTGTTTAAAAAATAAAGGATGTTATAGAAACAAAGACACCTTTGTAGTCTTTGATTAAGAATATGGTTATTTAAGTCCGTTACCTTCGTGATATTATTATTCTTCAGACATCGCTTAATCAATTACTATCGGTTCGTTTTTCTGCAATGGAAAAATCGCTAAGAAGACAAATAGTACTTTGTTGTCGACGCTGTTAAGAAAAAAGTACGAAAAATGAGAGATGTTGAGATTAACAATCAGCAAACACTGGAATCAGTTTTCAAGCCTGTAACCATTGAGTTAAATAACTAGAGAAGCAAACCTCAATAAAATGTGTCAAAAAAGTGTAACCACTATTTAAACGCGACGACGTAGCTTTGAAACCACTAAACATTTAAAAGTAAACATATTATATCGATACCTTTGGGTAGAAAGGTCGTATAAACCATTTTGGCCAAATTGAGTTATATATACCATTTTTCTCAGAATTTTTTTCTCTATCGATCTGTATATACGAAATGCAGAAATTCGCACAAAAATGGTTAATACGACCCAGAAATTTTCGGTCATAGCCTCTTAAAAAAGGTAAATTTTCAATGTAAAAGCCGAATGTTTTTTTTTTGTAGTTTTGTTATGATGTAATGACCATAATTTATATTAACTCAGGGCGTAAAAATAGTCGTTAATTGTAAATGGTTTATACGCCCTAACGTGTTAAATGCATTACCTAAACATAGTTTAAATTCGACGTCGTAAATCCAAAGGCAGTTCGCGACGTTGGTGTATAGGTTTATACACCAACGTCGCGAACTGCCTTTGGATTTTTTTTAAAGTGCTTCTTGCAATGAACATGGTTATGTTCATTGCAAGAAGCACTTTACGACCGACACACAAGGCTCGCATTTGGCGCGCAGCGACAAGCAGAAGAGCGAGCGGGATAGACAGATACCGGCGCATTTGTTTACTTCGATACCTTTGGGTAGAAAGGTTGTATAAACCAAAACCCGACCTTTCAGGAGAGCAGAAAAACAATTTTTTTTTACATAAAAATTCATAACTTTTTTGTTTTTGAAGTTATAAAAAAATGATCTATGAGAAAGGTTCTTACAATTTGCAAATGAAAAAAGTTAAATCATCCAAACCTATCTATCTTCTTTAGTTTTAAAGTTAGCTTGGATTTACGCCTAAGAAAAAATCAATTCTTGGTTAATACACCCCATGAAAATGTACTTTAAAAAAACTGTATAAGTCGTATATCCATTTTTGGTAAGCTTATGGTCACATTTACTGTCGTAAAAACCCATATATGTAGTTTTTTTTTTTGTATTAAAAACCATTTATAATCATAGATCAATTGAATTCTGACTAATAAACAATCCTGTTACCCTAAGAATTAGTAGGAACTCAATTATTATTATTCTAATACCCAATAACGGTCGATTCAAATAAAATAAAACTACCTGAAATACGAAATCAACATTTATTAAGTATTACAATACCTTCTAATCAACATTTACTATTATTTCAATAATGGTACAACATACCTAACAGGTCATTTTTAAATTGAAAAAAATATTTATAACAACTTAAACTGAAAAGTGAAATAAAAAAATCTACTTAATCATAAAAAAACAAAAATTATTCTATTAAAAATTAACTTCTTCTAAATTAAAGTAATCAGGCATTTTAGTCATTTATAAAATTATGACTTGATCGTTTTTTTAATTTTTGTACATATTTAGATGTACTTAATTCAATAAATTATTGAATTAAGCCTTTGTACTAAGGCTTAATTACTAAGTAATTTATTGAATTGCAACTAAATAATAAAAATAAAAACAATCAAGCACTAAACGTAACTAACTTATGTACTAAAAAGTAACTTATTTATGATATTAATTTGTACCGATTCATAACTAGTTTAAAATTATTTATGAATTGTTACTATAAATTATTTTAATTATTATTATAAATTATTTTAAAACGAATTATGAATTGAGAAACACATTTTCAAAAAATAAATTTAGGTGACAAAGAATACAATAATTTAACATAGTCTTGTTTTTTTACTAAATAATATTTTGCTAACGAACGAAATGTGAAATTACGTAAATAGGAAAAGTTATTATTCTGTTATAATAAAAATTGTATTATTCAATTAGCTCTTCCTCGTCTTCTTCGTCGGTTAGCGTAAGAGAGTCAGCCACATTTCCATGGGGTAAGTTTAAATAATCATGGTGGTACCATGGTTAGTAAAAAAACAAGACTATGTTAAATGATTGTATTCTTTGTCACCTAAATTTATTTTTTGAAAATGTGTTTCTCAATTCATAATTCGTTGTAAAATAATTTATAATAATAATTAAAATAATTTATAGTAACAATTCATAAATAATTTTAAACTAATTATGAATCGGTACAAATTAATATCATAAATAAGTTACTTTTTAGTACATAAGTTAGTTACGTTTAGTGCTTAATTGTTTTTATTTTTATTATTTAGTTGCAATTCAATAAACTACTTAGTAATTAAGCCTTAGTACAAAGGCTTAATTCAATAATTTATTGAATTAAGTACATCTAAATATGTACAAAAATTAAAAAAACGATCAAGTCATAATTTTATAAATTACTAAAATGCCTGATTACTTTAATTTAGAAGAAGTTAATTTTTAATAGAATAATTTTTGTTTTTTTTATGATTAAGTAGATTTTTTTATTTCACTTTTCAGTTTAAGTTGTTATAAATATTTTTTTCAATTTAAAAATGACCTGTTAGGTATGTTGTACCATTATTGAAATAATAGTAAATGTTGATTAGAAGGTATTGTAATACTTAATAAATGTTGATTTCGTATTTCAGGTAGTTTTATTTTATTTGAATCGACCGTTATTGGGTATTAGAATAATAATAATTGAGTTCCTACTAATTCTTAGGGTAACAGGATTGTTTATTAGTCAGAATTCAATTGATCTATGATTATAAATGGTTTTTAATACAAAAAAAAACGACATATATGGGTTTTTACGACAGTAAATGTGACCATAAGCTTACCAAAAATGGATATACGACTTATACAGTTTTTTTAAAGTACATTTTCATGGGGTGTATTAACCAAGAATTGATTTTTTCTTAGGCGTAAATCCAAGCTAACTTTAAAACTAAAGAAGATAGATAGGTTTTGATGATTTAACCTTTTTCATTTGCAAATTGTAAGAACCTTTCTCATAGATCATTTTTTTATAACTTCAAAAACAAAAAAGTTATGAATTTTTATGTAAAAAAAAAAATAGTTTTTCTGCTCTCCTGAAAAGTCGGGTTTTGGTTTATACGACCTTTCTACCCAAAGGTATCGATATGTCTCACTCACACAAGTCGCAAGAATAATACCGTCTCACTTAGATAAGACAAAGACCGCAATATAAACATGCAATGGCGGGATGGGGTACCCATATCCATGCCTACCCATGCAAAATTTTACCCAACTTTTTAAGCCATAAATGACGTTCAAAAAAAACGTTAGGCCAAATTATTTATAAAATATTTGAATTATGTATTTCTTATTCGATGTGTATTAGAAGTTTCTAACTAATGACAATAATTAAGACATTTTCTTTTTAAATATTTTTTATTTATTCAGTTAGTCTCTTTTCTCAGCAATCTGATTATTTCCGCCCATTTATCACGGCGTGCTGCATCTTTAGGCACCCTGCAACGTTGTTATTATTTAAAAAATATCTAAAATCACTTATTCCAATAAATTAAAAACTCCCATAAATGTGGGAAACTAAAACTAAGTTTTTAATGGTAACACTGAACCTAATTTACAAAATTCTGCATTTTATTTATTTTACGTTGATATAAACACAGAAACAATAAAATTACGTGTGGAAAGTAATTCTGGTTAATTTATTATGTTTTTGTGATCTTGAATCGCACTTTTTCACTACGAATTTACCCATTTTGGCGATATTTTTGTCGTGTGTCACTTGGTTCACTTCGGTTGGCGCCACACAGAGCACTGAAGTGACGTTAGCTACGCATAAGGCTGTGGCCTTATGACAAGTGGCAACGCCTTGACGCGGTAATTGCTGATCTAGTGTAAAGCCGGCTGTACACATGGGGCCAAGGTGTTGGGCCAAGGTGTTGGGCCCCCCCCCCGGTGGGTTGTTACGGAAAGGGTATATCAATACAAACCAGTTGAAGAGTGTATCTGGTCTAGAATCTCTGTACAAAATTTCAGCTCAAAAGCATTAACTTTGAAAATGCTTAATATTTTTTTATTCCGACATCACGGCGCTGCACTGGCGCGCGGCGGCGTGATGTGCGTGTACTAGGCGCACAGGCACACTACAGATAATGGATAATGACCCTCGTAGTGCGGTGACACGTTTGTTATGATTTCAATTTAATAAACTATCGAAATAAAAAAATATTAAGCATTTTCAAAATTACTTCTTTTGAGCTGAAATTTTGTACAGAGATTCTAGACCAGATACAATCTTCAACCCGTTTGTATTGATATACCCTAGATAGGCCCAGGTGGAATAAAAAGCGGACTGTATTTCTAGGTTATAATATTAGGTATTTTACAGGTCAAAATTTAATTATTAAAATCGATGCGATCGTGGTCGCGGTGTTAAATGGAGTGTCCTGTCGAGGGCGCGCGAGCCGTCGTCGAGCCGCTGCTGCTACCACGCCGCCCGCTCCCCTCTGCTTGATGACGCATGTGTGTCTTGGAGGTGTTAACGTGTGCGTTAACATATTCCCGGGCCACCATGGAAAGGCCAGCCCAGCTGATGATGATGATGATGTATAATGTATGCTTCGTGATCAGTCCGATGGTCCATCCAACAATGGGCATATGTTATGAAAAGCCCGTCTGATTGTCCCGGTCTTTATTTTGATGTCCGCTACTCGAGCTTCTCCGTCATGTCCCGGATACAGCTTCACGATACGTCCCAACGGCCACTGAGCCACCGGTAGCGCCTCGTCCTTCACGATGACCAGTGAGCCCTCTGTGAGCGCGCCTTGTGAGCGCTGCCAGCGCGTTCTTTGGTGCAACTGGGAAATATATTCCTTATTAAAGCGTCTCCAAAAATGTTGTCGTAGAAGTTCGACTGGTTGATGACGCGGCAGCCGTGCCGAGTCGCAGTCGGACATCTGTGGATGAGGTAGAACAGTTAGAGTACGACCAATGAGAAAATGAAAGGGAGTGAGAGCTGAGAGATCAGATGGATCGGATGAAAGAGGTGTGAGAGGCCTTGAATTAAGAATGCCTTCTATTTGGACTAGCAATGTGTACATTTCCTCATATGTGAGGTTTGCCATCCCAAGTACTCTTTTGAGATGATGTTTCACTGATTTAACAGTGCTTTCCCATAGGCCCCCGAAGTGGGGTGAATATGGAGGAATGAAGTGGAAATTTACACCTTGTTCTGCAGCGCAACTGTAAATTGTCTCACTGTGATTCCTGATAAAGTTGGTGACCACACGCGCAGCACCTACCAGATTCTTCCCGTTGTCTGAATAAATATTATTTGGTTTACCTCTGCGAGAAATGAACCTGTTAATTGCTGCTATGTAAGACTCTGTCGTCAGATCTGTAACCAACTCCAAATGCACAGCTTTAACTACAAAACAGATGAAAATACAAATGTAAGATTTAATAAGTACACTTCCACGTCCCTTACGGTTGTTGATCATAATTGGCCCTGCGTAGTCGACACCTACGTCACTGAATACAAAGTTTGCGTGCAATCTCTGTTCAGGTAACTGTCCCATGATAGGTGTTACAGTTTTACCTTTAAACCGTTTGCATGTAACACATGATTGTGTAGTTTTTCTAGCCAGGTTTCGACCAGAAATTGGCCAGAAAGCTTGACGTATGTGAGACAACAACAGTTGTGGGCCAGCGTGTAGAAGTGTGATGTGATATGTTGAGAATATGATTTGAGTAATGTGATGAGCTGGATGCAGTAGGATAGGAAACTTTCTATCATAATTGTATGGCGATTGTGCTAATCTTCCGCCCACACGAATGAGGTGATTATCCCCTATAAAAGGATTAAGTGAATTTAATCTATGTGTAGCTGGTAACTGCTTGTTATGTAATAATAGTTGATATTCCTCAAAAAAGAAATCTAATTGTACTATCTTCGCTAATTGGTATCTAGCTGAATTAAGTTCGTTAGTAGATAAAGGCATGACGTCACCTATGCACACCTGTTGGCATTTTTTTGTATTGAAGTTATTTGATTGTTTAAGTTTGCAGTGATGAATGAACCGAAGTATGTAAGCTACGATTCGTGTAAGTTTGTTAAAATTAGAATATTTGTAAATAAATGAATTATTATCAATTGTATGTTTGTGCGTGAGATGTGTTTGGGAGCGGACTTCTGGAAGGTCAGATACGCTGAGATGCCGTGGTTGTTCAGGCCAGCTGTGATTATCATCATTCCTTAAGAAGTCAGGTCCTGAGAACCATAAAGGTGTATGAAGTAACTGTTGTGCATTGGTACACTTCGTGATTATGTCAGCTGGATTTTGTTTGGTTGGTACGTAGTACCATGACTGTGGTTCAGTATGTTTGAGAATGTCCGTGACTTTGTGTTTGGCGAATGTTTGTAATTTGTGTGTCGGTGAATTTATCCAAGATAAAACAATTATTGAGTCACTCCAATAATAACACTTACAGTTGTTTTTATTGCGAAGTGAGTTTAAAACTTTATTACTTAAATTAACACCGGTAAACGCGGCACATAATTCAAGTCGCGGTATGGTAAGTGTTTTTAAAGGAGCCACCCGTCCTTTGGCAACTAACAGTTGAACATTGATATTGCCACCTGGTGTATATGTACGTATGTATGCGCACGCACCATACGCCTGTTGTGAGGCATCGCAAAAAATATGAAGTTCAATGTTATCGCGCAATGAGTCATGGAATGCTCGGCGAGGAATAGATAAATGATTTATAAAAGATAATGATTCCACGAACTTTGCCCATTGTTGTTGTATTGAAACCGGTATTTCACCGTCCCAGCTGATGTTATTTATCCACATCTGTTGCATAATTAGTTTAGCTTCGAGTACGCAAGGGCTAATGAGTCCCAGTGGGTCGAAAATATGACCTATAGTGGATAAAATTGTGCGTTTTGTGATTTGTTTTTGTGATACAAATTCTGAATGTACTGTGTATGAAATTGTATCTTTGTTGATGTTCCAATAAATGCCTAGTGTTTTTGATGGATCGTTTGAACTATGATTAAATGTTGTGATGTCTGAATCATTGAAACCTAGTTTATTTAGAACAGCGGGACAGTTAGACTGCCATTTTCTAAGTGGGAATTGATATTTTTGCAATTCGGAAAAAACTCCTTTGGCAATTTCCAATAGTACCGACTCATCATCTGTCCCGGTCAAAAGGTCATCACAATAAAAATCATGCAAGATGATCTCGGAGACCAGTTTGTGATCATAGCTGTCCGAATGATTTTGTGTGTTTTGACAATCTAGGCCTATTTGTTTTATGCAGCGTGTTGCTAAAAACGGCGCCGATGCCGTGCCGTATGTGACAGTGTTGAGCGTGTATGTTTGCAGAGGTTCCGTAGGATTGTATCGCCATATGATTTGTTGCAGTGGGCGCTGATGTTCCGCCACTGTTATTTGGCGAAACATTTTTTCAATGTCCGCTGATATTATACAGGGTGACTGGAAATTAGTGGCGGAGCCGTTAAGGGGAGGTAGTCTAGGGTTTTTCCGACAGATATCACTATGAGACCTACCGTCCTTACTTAACCCTTTCCAAGATATTCCTACTTAAAGAGATAGTAATAAATCCTAAAAAAAAGTGATTTTGGCCTACTTTTTTTTGTTTTGCAACAAAGATATTCTAAATAAGTAATATTAATTGTAAAATTTCCGCTACTGTCATTATTTTATGCAAAAACTGCTAAACAAAAAGTAGGAATATCTTGGAAAGGGTTAAGTAAGGACGGTAGGTCTCATAGTGATATCTGTCGGAATAACCCTAGACTACCTCCCCTTAACGGCTCCGCCACTAATTTCCAGTCACCCTGTATACTTATGTTGACGAAATCGTATGAGTATAGAAATAAGATCGTCTTGGACGACAGGGCCTACTAACTGAATGTCGTTGAGTGCCAGTTTTGAGGATGTCTTTGCGGAACCATCGAATACTGCTCTGAATTTTGTGGTTGTGCTTGACTCGCGTATAATACCGTGATGTGGAAGATAGTATACTGGTGAGTGCTGTATGTTTGTGTTAGTGCTGTTTGCACTTGACTGTATGATTGTTGTATTATGTTCTGGATGAATGTATGTATTTTTATGTGAATGTTTGTTTAAAGTCATGTGACCTAGTTGTATGTACTCTGTTATGAAGTTCGAGTACTGTTGTTTGTATGTGTGATTTGAATTCATGCGGTTTTCTATTGAATAAAACCGTTTTTTGGCTTGATAATATGAGTCACCCAAGCAATCGGGTGATTTTTTAAATGGAATAGTGACAACGAATCTGCCATCACTTTGTCTTGTAGTTTTTTGTGTAAAAATTATCTCGCATGCATCTGATTCGGAGGGATCGTTTATTTGTGAATTAAGGTTAGGTTAGGTTAGGTTAGGTTAGGTTAGGTTAGGTTAGGTTAGGTTAGGTTAGGTTAGGTTAGGTTAGGTTAGGTTAGGTTAGGTTAGGTTAGGTTAGGTTATGGGTCCAGGGGCGACGGACTCGGGGACGTCCGTAGCCCCCCATACACTAGGACCCGAGGTGGCGGCGCGTAGTGTTCCACGCGCGCCCCTTTTAGACGTCGCGGGGGGAGTCAAACACCTCACTCCCCCCCCCCTGACCTGAGGAGGCCTGCAGCGGCGGGCCGGCACCAGCCGGGGGTTGCGGAAGGATCGTACGTTCCCGCGACCCCTGGCGTAGGTGTGAGATGGAACACCGGGGTGGTTTTTAGTCAGTAAGAGTCTGACAGACCCCGCCGCCCGCCCCAGAGCGGCGGACATCCATGAGGATTTTCCACCCCGGAAAAAAAAAAAAAAAAAGGTTAGGTTAGGTTAGGTTAGGTTAGGTTAGGTTTTTTTTTTTTTTTTTTTTTTTTTTTTTTTTTTTTTTTTTTGTTTTGGCAGGAGAGGGAAATCCTCATGGACGCCCAGATTGGGCAGTGCCGGACTCTTACCGGCTAAAACCCACTCCTGCCTTTGCTCAGTGTCCCTCTGACATAATCAGAGACCTTTTTAGTCAAAATTTTATTATTTTATCTTATTTATACATTTATACTAGTGCTTTTATATATTTTTGTTATCTTCTTTTGCTGTCTTCTATCTTATCATTTTTAATATCTTTTAATACACCAATAATAACTCTAATCTAATCTAATTCATTTAAATGCAAAATTTTTACGACTTATCTACAATTTTAAAATCTTTTATATCTCGGCGATTACTTCTTATGTATTCTAATAATACATAATAGTAAATCTATTTCTTATGCTTTATTGTTTTTTATTACTTTATAAGCAATTTCCTCGCAGTATTCAAAGAACTTTTTTCTTAATTTTGAGTGTTCTATTATTACCGGTATGTTTTCTAATTTTATTTCCGTTTCTATTTCTGCTTCCAGGTCAAATCTTTGCTTCGCGAACATAGGACACTCCGTCAGCAAGTGTGGGACGCTCTCATTTTCAGATGGGTCACAGAGGCATGCCGGGCTCTCCTTGCACTTGAAGCGATTCAAGTACTCGGAGAACCCGCCGTGCCCTGTAAGCACTTGTACTAAGACTGGGCTTAAGTCAGTTTTCCGCACTATTTGGTAGGCTGCAATTGCGTCAGGAAGAAACATTTTCGTGCCCGAAGCCGTGTCACCTGACCGATATCTCCCGTTCCATTCCTCAAGCGTTTCCGACCGGATTTGTCGCTTGACGAATGATACGGGACACAAATCGTAGTCCGGCATTTTCTTCGACCCCAGGGCGGCCTCCTTCGCGAGCTGGTCGGCTCTCTCGTTTCCCTCCAATCCTGCGTGGGCCTTTATCCAGAACAAGGAGACACTCTTGCTCTGGAGCTTGCAGCGTCGTAGGGTGTCCCTTGTATCCACAGCCAAGGGGTGGAGGGAACTTGTGTTGATCACCGACTGAAGGGCCGCCATAGAGTCGCTGAAAATGCCGAAAGAGGTTTCACGGGACTTGAGCGCTTCCCCTGCCGCTCTTTGTAGAGCCAGGAGTTCAGCCTGGTAGACGGTGCAGTAGGACGGCAAGGCAAGTTTGAGGGCCTTTGTCTCGGCGACGCCTTTCCACAAGGATAGTGCCGCTCCGACTCTGCCCTCAATCTTGCTGCCGTCGGTGAAAATCCTCACAGCAAAATTGCTGTGGTTTTGGTATTGTTCTTCGTCTACCAGGCTTTCGAACTTCAGGTTCGTTTGCTCCGCTGGGTGCGGGGATTCTAATGCTGGAGCCATCCGCTCAATCTCCCTGTCTCCCATTACTGACTGGGACACTCCCCTCTTGGCCTCATACAGCGCTGCCGCCTCGCGAATGCGCAGGTCAATTGGGAGTATCCCGGCCAGCACCAGTGCCGAGTTAAGGGAGACTGTGCGGTAGGCTCTACACAGCTTTTGCGCGAACCCTCTTTGGACCACGTTCAGTTGCTTCCTGACTCCCAACTTTTTTGCGGCTGGCGCCCACGCACTAGCAGCATACATAATCACCGGCTCCACCACAGCGGTGTATATGGTCCTGATTATTTCGGGCTTCAGGCCCCAGCTGATTTTTGCGGCTCTCGACAGCTGTTTGTATATATTTAACGCCTTCCTCGTGACGTTCGAGGCATGGGCGTTAAACGTCAGCTTGTCATCAACTGTGAGCCCCAGTATCTTGATTTCCCGAGACAGGGCAATGTCCTCACCGCCCATGCGCAGAAGTGGTGAGTCGTATTTCAGCTTGTTTGTGACCACCATAGCTTTAGTTTTGTGGGGCGCGAACTTAAGTTTGTTTCCGACTCCCCACTTCCGCACATGAGCGAGACTTGCATTGGCCTGTCCCTGGACATCAAGCGCTGTTTCACCCGAAAAAATCAGAACCACATCGTCCGCGAATGCCTGGCAATAGTCGCCTCGCTGTTCCAGCTCTTTGAGCAGGGGATCCAGGAGTAGGTTCCAGAACGTGGGCCCACCTATGGAGCCTTGTACGCAACCTTTCGACGTTCCTTGTACGAACTCTGCTCCTGCATACCGCACCCTAACCCTCCTGTCCAGTAGATAGCTATCTACCAGACGCCTCAGGTTGATCGGGCACGGTGTCTCTGCCAGTCGGCATTTCATGGCCGGCCACCACGCATTGTCGAAGGCTCCCTCTATGTCCAATGATATGACGACGATGATCTTCTTTTCCTTCAGTCGGTCTCTTATATGTTTTATCAGGTCATAGAGGGAGTCTTCGGTGCTGCGCTGCGGCATAAAACCATACTGGCTCCTGCTGAGTTGTGGCGATATATGCCATCTAATGCGACGCACCAACATTTTTTCCAGTATTTTCCCCAGTACAGGCAATAGCCCAATCGGCCTGTACGATTTGGGGTGCGCGTAGTCATCCTTGCCTGGTTTCCTCAGGACCACGATTACTGCCTCTTTCCAGATGGTCGGAAAGTGGAACAGAGATAGACATCTGTTTAGCACTGCTAGGAACAGTTGTGGGTTATGGGTAATAGCCGCCCCGCATATATCCGCTGTTAGGCCGTCAATACCCGGTGCTTTCTTAGGATTAAAACTAGATACGGACCACTTTAGTTCCTCCACTGTGAATAGAGGATCAAATGTCTCACCATTCGTATTTTCGTTCACTCTATTGGCCAGCTCACGTATCCTGCTGTGGTCCGCATCGTCGTCCTGTGTTTTATCCTCAGGATAAAACGTCTTTGCCAGCATCCGGGCTGACTCCTCGTTGCTGAGTACACGGTCGCCTTGTACTAGCGGTATGTCTTCCTGCCTATTGGCAGTGCGACTTATTACCCGATATATACTGTCCCACATAGTCTCACGTTCCTGCCTTCCACAGAACTCCTTCCAACTAGATGTCAGCGTGCTCTCCATCTTCTGTTTCAGCTCCTCTTTAGCTGCGAGATATAAGCCCACGACCCATGCTCTGCGTCTCGGTGCGGCACTGGAGATTCTTCTCTTCCGTCTCTTGACCTCCTCTTTCATTAGTGTAAGCTCCTCCGTCCACCAAGGCAATCCTGTCTGATTTCTTTTCCTAACAATCGGTATGGTTCCCTCACATGCTTTCTCTATTGATTCTGTGTATCTTTCTGTTATCTTATCCAGCTCTTCTATAGTATTTAATTTATCTATTTCTGTTTTGTTTATGTTTTGTTGTTCCCAAATTTCGTCGAGTTTACCATAAAATTGTCCCCATTTTGCCTTTTTAGTATTATATTTTCTAGTGGTTCTTATAATGTCCATTCCTTTTGATTTTTCAAGTTTTAATTCAAACAGGATTGCCTTGTGGTCCGAGGTGGTGACGTCTCCGGATAGTCTCCAGTTTGCCACACTTCTGAGCATGTCCTCTGTACAGGTGGTAATATCAACGCAGCTGCAGTACCTTTGTTCACCCCTGATGACGTCGAAGGTGGGGGCCGTTCCCATATTTAGGATCTGGAGTCCTATTTCATCGAGGGCACCAGCCAGTGCCTCGCCCCTACTATCTGCCTCTCGGCTTCCCCACCACGTGTTCCAAGCGTTGACGTCCCCCCCCAGTATCACATCGCGAACTTCGATTCCCTCCATAATCTTCTTTAGATGGTCCAAGTCTGGCTCGATAGGCTGTCCACCATCCAGGTACACCGACACCACACCTATTTCCCAGGCTCCGGTCCTCAGAATCGCAACTGCAAAGTTTTCTGTAGTTAGGGTTGGGCACTGTGTGAGGTTTATGGTGTCGTCGAATAGTACAATGGCCGCTTTGTTGACTTTCTCGGTCTTCCTGGCACACTGTACTACCCGTGCACCTGGATAGTTCTTCATTTCTCCGATCCCACCTATATATGGCTCTTGGACCATTGCAAACGCCAACTTTCGCTTTCCCGCTTCCATAATGAGCTCAGCTGTGGCCAGTTTGCTCTTTTGGAGATTTGCCTGAACGACATGATACTGGTGAGGTCTGTCTTCGCTATTTACTGCGCTTCCGCCCTGGACCACCTTAGCAATACGCCACCGACAGCCGCGCCAATCCGTCCCACTTGAGACGAGTTGGGCACTCGCTGTCGAAGGCGTTGTGCTCGGTCTTACCCATCTTTGCGGAAACGCAGTTTCGGCACTTTGGTGCTTCCTCGGCTAGCCGTGAGGGGCAGTCTACTCTCATGTGGGGGTCTCCACAGTGTGTGCAGAGGTCGGCGGGTTCCGTACAGAACTTACGGCTGTGGCCAAAGCGCAGGCAGCGGGTGCACTGGATCAGTGGCGACTGGTCCAGCACATGCACGCGCTGCAAGTCTATGTGTACTCGACCGGTCGTTGTCAGCCTCTGCCACACAGAAGGGGACACCTGCATGATGATGTGAGACATGTGGGGGTTCCTTGTCTTGCGACGGTACTTAACCCCCATCCTCACATCATCTGCAGGCAGGTCCCCGATCAGGTGGGTGTTCTGTCGCTTGAGCGCCTCAATGATCTCCCCATCCGAGTGACACGAGAGGACATCCTTGAGGATGACAAGCGGATCTTTGTTTTTAATTTCCTCGACTACGAGGTTTCCGGCCTTCTTTATTCTTTCCGACACCCGATTTAGCTCCTCTCTGGTCCTGAACCCGACCACCACCTTCTGGTCCCTCGCTTTTCGCAGCCTCTCCACTCTGGTGCCCTCATTCCTGGCATCTACTGCCGTTCTCAACTTTTCAAGAACCTCCTCCCCGGTGTCCTTGTCATCGACCGATGACACAACCACCGAGTGAAGAGGCTCCTGGAAGCGCTGTTTCGGGACGGCGGCCATCTCTGCGAACGAGGGTCCCTGACCTGCGACAAAGCGAGGTGCCTGTTGTAGGCGCTCCGACAGAGCTCGCGTGTGCAGCTGGCATTCCTCCAGCGCCTTGTTGTGCTGCTGGAGGTTCTCCATGAGCTGCTTCACGAGCTCTGTAGGTGCGCCGGAGGCTGGTGTCACGTCCCTGGGGGCCTTCTCGGGTTCGGCTGCCTCTCCCGATGATTTCCCTCTCTCGTTTTCACTCTCCTTGACGAGTTGGTACAACCGGTCCACGGCTTTTATGAGAGCGTCCTTTATCTCCTTTTTAAGATTTCTTGAGCTGTCCAGTTGTAGCTTGGCACTGGAGAGACACGCCTTTGCCTCCGTGGTTCTATTGAGATACTTCACGGGTGGCACTTCACGAGACGGACTCTCCAGGGCCCTTCCTGGCAACTCGTATGTATCCGTCCTTACTCGCTGGCTAGCTGTTAAATTATATTTGAGCTTGATGGGAGAGGGCACGGGCGCTTTCTTTGGGGGGGTGGTGGCGGGTGTCGCTTTTGGAGGTGTAGGAAGTTTGCAGGGTTGCCCCTGTTTCTGTTTCTCCGCTTCCCACTCCCCGACACTGCGGCTCACTGAGGGGCCCGCTGGTGCTGTGCATGCCTCCTCAACGCCCGAACTCTCCTCCACAGCCTTCGGCTTTTTAAGGGGGGTCCTATGTCCGAACATCTTTAACGAGTGCTTATTTGTCAGAGGACACTACAGAACTACTGACTCCCTGTAAAGGGGGGATCTAAAATAAGATTGTGATTAGGGAAGGAGAATAAATTTACGTCCAAGAGTAGGACTTGTCTTCTGTGTCCCTGTAAAGAGGGGACCAGCAAGAGAACTTTTAAAAATGCGAGCCCTTTACACAAGGACTCGGTCAATATATTAAATATTTGTCAATAACACGCCTTCAGAGGCGCTAAGAATGTCCTAAACCGTCTATTTTTCCCAGCGTCGTTATAGAGGGAGGTTCTAAGTAGCCGTAAGGGCAAAAAACAAAAAATTATTTTTTCGTCAAATCCGAAAAGTTTACCTGCCTAGACACGAATGGGTGGGTGGGAGGGCAAATTTTTGACTTTTTATCTGAGCTAGGCGGACGTGCGAGGTGTCAAAAGACGCGTCTCGGCGCCGGCCAGCGAGCTATGAGGTTTTTGGAATTTACGCTGAAGAAATTTTTTGAAATTTCCTGAAAAAACTGAATTTACGACCAAAAAGTATGTAGAAAACGGGAATAACGCCACCAAACGGGACCCGAACACGCGGAACGCGCGCCGGAGTACAGGTAAGGCAGGTAAGTATCAATTAAAATTATAAAAACGTAAATTTACCTGAAGGTTTTGCAATAAAAAATTTTTTAAAGGAATTTACACTGAAATTTTTGCAAGTGAATAACCGAAAAGTGTTTTTCGGTGTTTTTGTCAATTTAAACTAGTGGGAACGTTAGACGGAGCCTAAAAACGAATTACTACGCTGAAAAAAGCTTCAGAATGCGTCACCGGGATGCAAAGTTATAGCGGTTAGATGAAATTGTTCTATCACTAAGGTGGATTTCGTGTATGTACTTACTCGTATGAAAATCCCCACTACAACAAATTTTTGACTTTTTATCTGAGCTAGGCGGACGTGCGAGGTGTCAAAAGACGCGTCTCGGCGCCGGCCAGCGAGCTATGAGGTTTTTGGAATTTACGCTGAAGAAATTTTTTGAAATTTCCTGAAAAAACTGAATTTACGACCAAAAAGTATGTAGAAAACGGGAATAACGCCACCAAACGGGACCCGAACACGCGGAACGCGCGCCGGAGTACAGGTAAGGCAGGTAAGTATCAATTAAAATTATAAAAACGTAAATTTACCTGAAGGTTTTGCAATAAAAAATTTTTTAAAGGAATTTACACTGAAATTTTTGCAAGTGAATAACCGAAAAGTGTTTTTCGGTGTTTTTGTCAATTTAAACTAGTGGGAACGTTAGACGGAGCCTAAAAACGAATTACTACGCTGAAAAAAGCTTCAGAATGCGTCACCGGGATGCAAAGTTATAGCGGTTAGATGAAATTGTTCTATCACTAAGGTGGATTTCGTGTATGTACTTACTCGTATGAAAATCCCCACTACAACAAATTTTTGACTTTTTATCTGAGCTAGGCGGACGTGCGAGGTGTCAAAAGACGCGTCTCGGCGCCGGCCAGCGAGCTATGAGGTTTTTGGAATTTACGCTGAAGAAATTTTTTGAAATTTCCTGAAAAAACTGAATTTACGACCAAAAAGTATGTAGAAAACGGGAATAACGCCACCAAACGGGACCCGAACACGCGGAACGCGCGCCGGAGTACAGGTAAGGCAGGTAAGTATCAATTAAAATTATAAAAACGTAAATTTACCTGAAGGTTTTGCAATAAAAAATTTTTTAAAGGAATTTACACTGAAATTTTTGCAAGTGAATAACCGAAAAGTGTTTTTCGGTGTTTTTGTCAATTTAAACTAGTGGGAACGTTAGACGGAGCCTAAAAACGAATTACTACGCTGAAAAAAGCTTCAGAATGCGTCACCGGGATGCAAAGTTATAGCGGTTAGATGAAATTGTTCTATCACTAAGGTGGATTTCGTGTATGTACTTACTCGTATGAAAATCCCCACTACAACAAATTTTTGACTTTTTATCTGAGCTAGGCGGACGTGCGAGGTGTCAAAAGACGCGTCTCGGCGCCGGCCAGCGAGCTATGAGGTTTTTGGAATTTACGCTGAAGAAATTTTTTGAAATTTCCTGAAAAAACTGAATTTACGACCAAAAAGTATGTAGAAAACGGGAATAACGCCACCAAACGGGACCCGAACACGCGGAACGCGCGCCGGAGTACAGGTAAGGCAGGTAAGTATCAATTAAAATTATAAAAACGTAAATTTACCTGAAGGTTTTGCAATAAAAAATTTTTTAAAGGAATTTACACTGAAATTTTTGCAAGTGAATAACCGAAAAGTGTTTTTCGGTGTTTTTGTCAATTTAAACTAGTGGGAACGTTAGACGGAGCCTAAAAACGAATTACTACGCTGAAAAAAGCTTCAGAATGCGTCACCGGGATGCAAAGTTATAGCGGTTAGATGAAATTGTTCTATCACTAAGGTGGATTTCGTGTATGTACTTACTCGTATGAAAATCCCCACTACAACAAATTTTTGACTTTTTATCTGAGCTAGGCGGACGTGCGAGGTGTCAAAAGACGCGTCTCGGCGCCGGCCAGCGAGCTATGAGGTTTTTGGAATTTACGCTGAAGAAATTTTTTGAAATTTCCTGAAAAAACTGAATTTACGACCAAAAAGTATGTAGAAAACGGGAATAACGCCACCAAACGGGACCCGAACACGCGGAACGCGCGCCGGAGTACAGGTAAGGCAGGTAAGTATCAATTAAAATTATAAAAACGTAAATTTACCTGAAGGTTTTGCAATAAAAAATTTTTTAAAGGAATTTACACTGAAATTTTTGCAAGTGAATAACCGAAAAGTGTTTTTCGGTGTTTTTGTCAATTTAAACTAGTGGGAACGTTAGACGGAGCCTAAAAACGAATTACTACGCTGAAAAAAGCTTCAGAATGCGTCACCGGGATGCAAAGTTATAGCGGTTAGATGAAATTGTTCTATCACTAAGGTGGATTTCGTGTATGTACTTACTCGTATGAAAATCCCCACTACAACAAATTTTTGACTTTTTATCTGAGCTAGGCGGACGTGCGAGGTGTCAAAAGACGCGTCTCGGCGCCGGCCAGCGAGCTATGAGGTTTTTGGAATTTACGCTGAAGAAATTTTTTGAAATTTCCTGAAAAAACTGAATTTACGACCAAAAAGTATGTAGAAAACGGGAATAACGCCACCAAACGGGACCCGAACACGCGGAACGCGCGCCGGAGTACAGGTAAGGCAGGTAAGTATCAATTAAAATTATAAAAACGTAAATTTACCTGAAGGTTTTGCAATAAAAAATTTTTTAAAGGAATTTACACTGAAATTTTTGCAAGTGAATAACCGAAAAGTGTTTTTCGGTGTTTTTGTCAATTTAAACTAGTGGGAACGTTAGACGGAGCCTAAAAACGAATTACTACGCTGAAAAAAGCTTCAGAATGCGTCACCGGGATGCAAAGTTATAGCGGTTAGATGAAATTGTTCTATCACTAAGGTGGATTTCGTGTATGTACTTACTCGTATGAAAATCCCCACTACAACAAATTTTTGACTTTTTATCTGAGCTAGGCGGACGTGCGAGGTGTCAAAAGACGCGTCTCGGCGCCGGCCAGCGAGCTATGAGGTTTTTGGAATTTACGCTGAAGAAATTTTTTGAAATTTCCTGAAAAAACTGAATTTACGACCAAAAAGTATGTAGAAAACGGGAATAACGCCACCAAACGGGACCCGAACACGCGGAACGCGCGCCGGAGTACAGGTAAGGCAGGTAAGTATCAATTAAAATTATAAAAACGTAAATTTACCTGAAGGTTTTGCAATAAAAAATTTTTTAAAGGAATTTACACTGAAATTTTTGCAAGTGAATAACCGAAAAGTGTTTTTCGGTGTTTTTGTCAATTTAAACTAGTGGGAACGTTAGACGGAGCCTAAAAACGAATTACTACGCTGAAAAAAGCTTCAGAATGCGTCACCGGGATGCAAAGTTATAGCGGTTAGATGAAATTGTTCTATCACTAAGGTGGATTTCGTGTATGTACTTACTCGTATGAAAATCCCCACTACAACAAATTTTTGACTTTTTATCTGAGCTAGGCGGACGTGCGAGGTGTCAAAAGACGCGTCTCGGCGCCGGCCAGCGAGCTATGAGGTTTTTGGAATTTACGCTGAAGAAATTTTTTGAAATTTCCTGAAAAAACTGAATTTACGACCAAAAAGTATGTAGAAAACGGGAATAACGCCACCAAACGGGACCCGAACACGCGGAACGCGCGCCGGAGTACAGGTAAGGCAGGTAAGTATCAATTAAAATTATAAAAACGTAAATTTACCTGAAGGTTTTGCAATAAAAAATTTTTTAAAGGAATTTACACTGAAATTTTTGCAAGTGAATAACCGAAAAGTGTTTTTCGGTGTTTTTGTCAATTTAAACTAGTGGGAACGTTAGACGGAGCCTAAAAACGAATTACTACGCTGAAAAAAGCTTCAGAATGCGTCACCGGGATGCAAAGTTATAGCGGTTAGATGAAATTGTTCTATCACTAAGGTGGATTTCGTGTATGTACTTACTCGTATGAAAATCCCCACTACAACAAATTTTTGACTTTTTATCTGAGCTAGGCGGACGTGCGAGGTGTCAAAAGACGCGTCTCGGCGCCGGCCAGCGAGCTATGAGGTTTTTGGAATTTACGCTGAAGAAATTTTTTGAAATTTCCTGAAAAAACTGAATTTACGACCAAAAAGTATGTAGAAAACGGGAATAACGCCACCAAACGGGACCCGAACACGCGGAACGCGCGCCGGAGTACAGGTAAGGCAGGTAAGTATCAATTAAAATTATAAAAACGTAAATTTACCTGAAGGTTTTGCAATAAAAAATTTTTTAAAGGAATTTACACTGAAATTTTTGCAAGTGAATAACCGAAAAGTGTTTTTCGGTGTTTTTGTCAATTTAAACTAGTGGGAACGTTAGACGGAGCCTAAAAACGAATTACTACGCTGAAAAAAGCTTCAGAATGCGTCACCGGGATGCAAAGTTATAGCGGTTAGATGAAATTGTTCTATCACTAAGGTGGATTTCGTGTATGTACTTACTCGTATGAAAATCCCCACTACAACAAATTTTTGACTTTTTATCTGAGCTAGGCGGACGTGCGAGGTGTCAAAAGACGCGTCTCGGCGCCGGCCAGCGAGCTATGAGGTTTTTGGAATTTACGCTGAAGAAATTTTTTGAAATTTCCTGAAAAAACTGAATTTACGACCAAAAAGTATGTAGAAAACGGGAATAACGCCACCAAACGGGACCCGAACACGCGGAACGCGCGCCGGAGTACAGGTAAGGCAGGTAAGTATCAATTAAAATTATAAAAACGTAAATTTACCTGAAGGTTTTGCAATAAAAAATTTTTTAAAGGAATTTACACTGAAATTTTTGCAAGTGAATAACCGAAAAGTGTTTTTCGGTGTTTTTGTCAATTTAAACTAGTGGGAACGTTAGACGGAGCCTAAAAACGAATTACTACGCTGAAAAAAGCTTCAGAATGCGTCACCGGGATGCAAAGTTATAGCGGTTAGATGAAATTGTTCTATCACTAAGGTGGATTTCGTGTATGTACTTACTCGTATGAAAATCCCCACTACAACAAATTTTTGACTTTTTATCTGAGCTAGGCGGACGTGCGAGGTGTCAAAAGACGCGTCTCGGCGCCGGCCAGCGAGCTATGAGGTTTTTGGAATTTACGCTGAAGAAATTTTTTGAAATTTCCTGAAAAAACTGAATTTACGACCAAAAAGTATGTAGAAAACGGGAATAACGCCACCAAACGGGACCCGAACACGCGGAACGCGCGCCGGAGTACAGGTAAGGCAGGTAAGTATCAATTAAAATTATAAAAACGTAAATTTACCTGAAGGTTTTGCAATAAAAAATTTTTTAAAGGAATTTACACTGAAATTTTTGCAAGTGAATAACCGAAAAGTGTTTTTCGGTGTTTTTGTCAATTTAAACTAGTGGGAACGTTAGACGGAGCCTAAAAACGAATTACTACGCTGAAAAAAGCTTCAGAATGCGTCACCGGGATGCAAAGTTATAGCGGTTAGATGAAATTGTTCTATCACTAAGGTGGATTTCGTGTATGTACTTACTCGTATGAAAATCCCCACTACAACAAATTTTTGACTTTTTATCTGAGCTAGGCGGACGTGCGAGGTGTCAAAAGACGCGTCTCGGCGCCGGCCAGCGAGCTATGAGGTTTTTGGAATTTACGCTGAAGAAATTTTTTGAAATTTCCTGAAAAAACTGAATTTACGACCAAAAAGTATGTAGAAAACGGGAATAACGCCACCAAACGGGACCCGAACACGCGGAACGCGCGCCGGAGTACAGGTAAGGCAGGTAAGTATCAATTAAAATTATAAAAACGTAAATTTACCTGAAGGTTTTGCAATAAAAAATTTTTTAAAGGAATTTACACTGAAATTTTTGCAAGTGAATAACCGAAAAGTGTTTTTCGGTGTTTTTGTCAATTTAAACTAGTGGGAACGTTAGACGGAGCCTAAAAACGAATTACTACGCTGAAAAAAGCTTCAGAATGCGTCACCGGGATGCAAAGTTATAGCGGTTAGATGAAATTGTTCTATCACTAAGGTGGATTTCGTGTATGTACTTACTCGTATGAAAATCCCCACTACAACAAATTTTTGACTTTTTATCTGAGCTAGGCGGACGTGCGAGGTGTCAAAAGACGCGTCTCGGCGCCGGCCAGCGAGCTATGAGGTTTTTGGAATTTACGCTGAAGAAATTTTTTGAAATTTCCTGAAAAAACTGAATTTACGACCAAAAAGTATGTAGAAAACGGGAATAACGCCACCAAACGGGACCCGAACACGCGGAACGCGCGCCGGAGTACAGGTAAGGCAGGTAAGTATCAATTAAAATTATAAAAACGTAAATTTACCTGAAGGTTTTGCAATAAAAAATTTTTTAAAGGAATTTACACTGAAATTTTTGCAAGTGAATAACCGAAAAGTGTTTTTCGGTGTTTTTGTCAATTTAAACTAGTGGGAACGTTAGACGGAGCCTAAAAACGAATTACTACGCTGAAAAAAGCTTCAGAATGCGTCACCGGGATGCAAAGTTATAGCGGTTAGATGAAATTGTTCTATCACTAAGGTGGATTTCGTGTATGTACTTACTCGTATGAAAATCCCCACTACAACAAATTTTTGACTTTTTATCTGAGCTAGGCGGACGTGCGAGGTGTCAAAAGACGCGTCTCGGCGCCGGCCAGCGAGCTATGAGGTTTTTGGAATTTACGCTGAAGAAATTTTTTGAAATTTCCTGAAAAAACTGAATTTACGACCAAAAAGTATGTAGAAAACGGGAATAACGCCACCAAACGGGACCCGAACACGCGGAACGCGCGCCGGAGTACAGGTAAGGCAGGTAAGTATCAATTAAAATTATAAAAACGTAAATTTACCTGAAGGTTTTGCAATAAAAAATTTTTTAAAGGAATTTACACTGAAATTTTTGCAAGTGAATAACCGAAAAGTGTTTTTCGGTGTTTTTGTCAATTTAAACTAGTGGGAACGTTAGACGGAGCCTAAAAACGAATTACTACGCTGAAAAAAGCTTCAGAATGCGTCACCGGGATGCAAAGTTATAGCGGTTAGATGAAATTGTTCTATCACTAAGGTGGATTTCGTGTATGTACTTACTCGTATGAAAATCCCCACTACAACAAATTTTTGACTTTTTATCTGAGCTAGGCGGACGTGCGAGGTGTCAAAAGACGCGTCTCGGCGCCGGCCAGCGAGCTATGAGGTTTTTGGAATTTACGCTGAAGAAATTTTTTGAAATTTCCTGAAAAAACTGAATTTACGACCAAAAAGTATGTAGAAAACGGGAATAACGCCACCAAACGGGACCCGAACACGCGGAACGCGCGCCGGAGTACAGGTAAGGCAGGTAAGTATCAATTAAAATTATAAAAACGTAAATTTACCTGAAGGTTTTGCAATAAAAAATTTTTTAAAGGAATTTACACTGAAATTTTTGCAAGTGAATAACCGAAAAGTGTTTTTCGGTGTTTTTGTCAATTTAAACTAGTGGGAACGTTAGACGGAGCCTAAAAACGAATTACTACGCTGAAAAAAGCTTCAGAATGCGTCACCGGGATGCAAAGTTATAGCGGTTAGATGAAATTGTTCTATCACTAAGGTGGATTTCGTGTATGTACTTACTCGTATGAAAATCCCCACTACAACAAATTTTTGACTTTTTATCTGAGCTAGGCGGACGTGCGAGGTGTCAAAAGACGCGTCTCGGCGCCGGCCAGCGAGCTATGAGGTTTTTGGAATTTACGCTGAAGAAATTTTTTGAAATTTCCTGAAAAAACTGAATTTACGACCAAAAAGTATGTAGAAAACGGGAATAACGCCACCAAACGGGACCCGAACACGCGGAACGCGCGCCGGAGTACAGGTAAGGCAGGTAAGTATCAATTAAAATTATAAAAACGTAAATTTACCTGAAGGAAACGCAAACGCATTTTTCCCAGCTCAAAAAAAAAAAAAAAAAAAAAAAAAGGTTAGGTTAGGTTAGGTTAGGTTAGGTTAGGTTAGGTTAGGTTAGGTTAGGTTAGGTTAGGTTAGGTTAGGTTAGGTTAGGTTAGGTTAGGTTAGGTTAGGTTAGGTTAGGTTAGGTTAGGTTAGGTTAGGTTCCTCGAAGTCCTCCAACATAAAGGGGACCCTCCAAAAGGCCCTGAAATGTAGGGCCGCGAGCATGCGCGGCGTCGTTGCGGAGCTGGTCCAGCGCAGCTCCACCGAAGAAACGCGGCAACTGCAGGCGAAGGTGGATCGCCTGCAGTCGGAGGTCAGCCAGCTTCATCAGAAGCTGGCTGAAGCCACGGCCCGGCCACAACAGGCCAAGTCGAGCCCTGCGGCAGAGGGCCCCTCCTCCAACCTTGAGGATATCATCCGCAAGGTCGTAATGGAGGAGAGGGCCTTCACAAGAGCCTGCTTGGCGGGCATAGAGGACCGGCTCCTGCCGGAGAAGCGCCTCCGACCGGCCCTTGCGGCAGACGCGAGGCAGCGTGAGCCGGGCCCGTCCTGCTCCCACGCGGACGACGCCCTTCTCCTCCCCTCAACGACCCCGTCCAACGAGTGGACGGAAGTGGTCCGCAAGGGGAAGGGCAAGGGCAAAAAGTCGGCGACGGCCGTCCCCGCCGTCCCCGCCGTCCCCGCCGCCACCACCGCTCCCAGCAAGTCGCAGACGACCGGCAAGGGAAAGCGGACGGGGAAAGGGAAGAGAAGGGTGCAGCTGGTCTCCCCAAAAACCGCAGCCGTCGTGGTGACGCTCACCGCGGAGGCTGCGGACCGAGGGGAGACGTACGCGTCCGTTTTGGTGCGGGCGCGTGCGAACGCCGATCCCACCCAGCTGGGGATCGGCAGTGTGTCCTGCCGGCGGACCCAGGCCGGGGCTCGAATATTCGAGTTCCCGGGGGCAGAGGGGAGTGCCCATGCGGACCTCTTTGCAGCCAAGCTGCAGGAGGTCATCGCGGATTCGGCCAAGGTGGCACGGCCGGTCAAGTCGGCGGCCATAGAGGTGACGGACCTGGACGACTCCGTCACCAAGGAGGAGGTGGTAGCGGCGGTCGCAGCGATAGGGGGCTGTGGCGTCGCGGCGGTCCAAGGCCGGGACATAAGGCCCGGCCGCGGCGGCATGGGCACCATGCGCCTCGAGTGCCCAATCGCCGCTGCCAAAGCCGTCCTTGCCAAGGGACGGCTCACAGTCGGGTTTAGCTCGGGAGCGGTCCGGGCGCTCGAGGACCAGCCTCTGCGGTGTTTCCGGTGCTTCGGCATCGGACACACCCGGCCCCTGTGTCCGTCCGCAGTGGACAGGTCGAACGCCTGCTACCGCTGCGGCAAGGACGGCCACAAAGCCGCCTCCTGCGAGGCCGCCACGCCGCACTGCGCGGTGTGTGCCGCCAGTGGCTGCCCGGCAGACCACGCAATGAAGGGGAGGAACTGCAGTCCTCCCCCTGTGCGGGGCAAAGCGCAGGCGCCGACCGGGCCTGCCAATGGCACCGCTGCTTCTGCGGTGGCTGCGGAGGAAGGGGGTGCGATGTCCGACTGATGGATAGGGTCGAACATCGCATACTCCAGGCGAACGCCAACCACTGCAGGGCAGCCCAGGATCTGCTGATGCAGACCATGGCTGAGTGGTTGGTGGACTTGGCGGTGGTCGCCGAGCCTTATTCGGTCCCTGGCCGTTGGCTGGGCGACCGGGACGGCCTGGTGGCGTTGGTGTCGCGGTCTTCCACGGACTCCCCTCCCCTCTCGCTCTTAGAGAGGGGACCGGGATACGTGGCCGCCGCGTGGGGAGACATGGCCCTGGTAGGGGTCTACTTCTCCCCGAACCGCTCTCTCTCCGACTTTGAGGATTTCCTCGAGATCCTCACCGCGGTCGTAGGGAGGGCGGCACCGCGCCAGGTCGTGGTGTTGGGCGACCTGAACGCCAAGTCGGTGGCCTGGGGCAACCCGGCCCCCGGTTGCAACGTCCGGGGACGCGCCGTCGAGTTTTGGGCGGCCTCATGCGGTGTGTCCCTCCTCAACAGGGGGGCGGTCCACACGTGTGTGCGGCAACAGGGCGGATCGGTGGTGGACGTCTCGTTTGCCACCCCCGCGCTAGCCGCCCGCGTCGTCAACTGGCGGGTAGAGATGGTGGAGACCCTGTCGGACCACCGATATGTGCGGTTCGACATCTCCACCCAGGGAGGGGGGAGGGCCCGCGCCGGGCAATCTCCCTTCCCACGGTGGGCACTCACCCGCCTGGACCGGGAGGCAGCCGAGGAGGCGGCCTTTCTCCAGGACTGGCTTTCGCCCCCCCCTGTCGATGCCTTGGACGTGGACGCCGCAGCGGTCCAGCTCAGGGGGTCCCTGACCGAGGTGTGCAACTCCAGCATGCCTCGGTCTCGCCGTCCGCCTCCCCGTCGCGCCGTCTATTGGTGGACGCAGGAGCTGAAGGGTCTCCGGGCCGCCTGCGTTGCGGCCAGAAGGGCCTACGCGCGGAGCCGACGGCGCAGCGCCCAAAACCGAGTCCGGGCAGAGGAGGACCGCCTATACGCCTCTTACCAAGAGGCGAGGACGGCCCTCAAGTCTGCAATGGGCGCTGCGGAAGACTCGGCGAGGGCCGAGATGCTGGAGGGTCTCGACAGGGATCCTTATGGGAGACCGTACAAGGCGGCGCGGAACCAGCTACGCCCCTATGGTCCCCCACTGACGGAGACCCTCGAGCCGGCGTTGCTGGACGGGGTGGTCCGGTCCCTGTTTCCGCGCAGGACCGACTTCACCCCACCAGCGATGGATCCCCCGCAAGGGGCGGCTCCGCCGGACGAGCAGGTCCCCCCGGTGACGGTGGAGGAGCTCCGCGCGGGGGTTCTCACCCTCCGCGCGAAGAAGACGGCCCCCGGGCCAGACGGCGTCCCCGCACGGGTGGTGGCGATCGCCGCCTCCCAAATGGAGGACAGGTTTCGGGACCTCTTCAGCGCGTGCTTTACGGCTGGGAGGTTCCCGAAACTGTGGAAGGAGGGGCAGCTCTGCCTCCTCCGAAAGGAGGGACGTCCGGTGGACTCCCCGTCGGCATACCGGCCCATCGTCTTGCTCGATGAGGTCGGTAAACTGTTCGAGGGGATCATCGCGTCCCGGCTTCATGGCCTTTTGCGGGGGGTAGGGCCGGACCTGTCGGACGCCCAATTCGGCTTCCGACAAGGGCGTTCGACGATCGACGCGCTGGCCCTACTCAAGGGCCAGGTGAAGGAGGCGGTGGAGGCGGGGGACGGAGTGCTGGCAGTGTCGTTCGACATTGCAAACGCCTTCAACTCCGTCCCCCACTCGACGATATTGGAGGCGCTCCGGTATCACGGAGTGCCCCAATACCTGCAGGATCTGCTGGCCAGCTACCTGGAGGGCCGAGAGGTCCTCCTCGCGGACCGGACGGGCACGGTGAGGCGGTACGGAGCAGAGTCCGGTGTTCCGCAGGGGTCAGTTCTGGGGCCCTCCCTGTGGAACATCGGGTTCGACTGGCTCCTACGCGGAGTCCTCCTCCAGGGCACGAGTGTCATCTGCTACGCGGATGACACTCTCCTCACTGCCCGGGGGAGGAACTTTGGAGACGCGGCCTGTCTGGCCTCGGCTGGCGGATCCCTGGTTGCAGAAAGGATCCGCCTCCTGGGATTGAAGGTGGCGCTGCACAAGACCGAGGCCGTATTCTTTCACGGGCCTCGGCAGCGCTGCCCTCCCGACGCCCACATCGTCGTAGAGGGCGTCCGGATAGAGGTCCAGCCCCAGATGAAGTATCTGGGCCTGGTGCTGGACGAGAGGTGGCGCTTCGGCCCGCATTTCAGCGGGCTGTCGACGCGCCTCCTGAAAGCCGCGGACGCCCTCTCGCGGCTGCTCCCGAACCTGGGGGGGCCCAAGGTGGGGTGCCGGCGCCTCTATGCCGGCGTCCTCAGGAGCATGGCCCTATACGGGGCCCCTATCTGGGCGGACTCCCTCCACAGGAGGGAGAATGCGACCGCCATCCGCAAGCCCCAAAGGGCCATTGCACTGCGGGTGGCGAGGGCCTACCGCTCGGTGGGCTTTTCGGCGGCGTGCGCTCTGGCCGGCACCCCTCCTTGGGAGCTGGAGGCTTGGGTGCTCGCCAGAGTGTACGAGTGGACCGCGCAACGAAGGGCGCTCGGGGAGCGCCCCGTCGCCGAAGAGCGGGAGGCCGTGCGGCGGGAGGCGAGGGACGCAATCGTCCTTCACTGGACAGAGGACCTTGCCACCGCCGCCTTTGGCCGCCGGACGTTGGACGCGCTCGGCCCGGTCCTGCAGAGCTGGCTCGAGCGGTCCCACGGTTTCCTCTCGTTCCGTCTGGTGCAGGTGTTGTCCGGCCACGGCTGTTTCGGAACGTACCTGCACCGGATCGGGAGGGAGGAGACCCCGGCGTGCCACGACTGCGGCGCGGCGGAGGACACGGCGCAGCACACCCTCGAGGCGTGCCCGGCTTGGTCCGAGCTGCGCCGCGGTCTGACCGCGGCGGTCGGACAGGACCTCTCGCTTCCTGGTGTGATCAACGCCATGCTGGGGAGCGAGGAGGCCTGGGCAGCGGTGGCCTCCTTTTGCGAGGACGTAATCTCGCAAAAGGAGGAGGCGGAGCGCGCGCGGGAGGACGACCCTCTCGCTGTGCCGCTCCGCAGACGAAGAAGGGGTCGGAGAAGGCGCCAGCCTCTCCCC